>JBAMBI010000334.1:0-696223 GCA_037043535.1 Drosophila putrida
TCTGGCGCTGGTGCCTGCTGTAGCCTCACCTCCGCGGCTGGACAAGGGGCTTAGGGGTGGCTCGTACGGCAACGATAGCTCCGGGATAGCCTCTGCGCGCCCGGTAATCAGAAAGTCCGTCGTTGTGATCATGGCCGTCTCTTCCTCCGTGAATCTCTCCAGCAATGATAAAGTTTCTGGGCTCAAATCCAACCCAAGGATAGGCGGAGCCCTGGTCGGGGTCGTAGTTCCGGATACTGCCCCTTGACATGGCTCTGGTCGATGCATGACATCGCTCGACCACTGATCCATTTCCACCTGGATTCTGGCGAACCGAGTGGGTTCATCGCTCGTCTGTGGACCTGGGGACCTGGTGCGGGGTTCGTGGGCGACCTGTTCGGCCCGTACCCGCGAAGCATGGTCGGTGTGCCTCGGAGGGCGGGATGTCGTCAGACTCCTGGCCGTGGTGCTTCGCCTGGACTGCGACGCTAACGGCGGTGATGGTCTACGGCGACGGGGTTCCCCATTGCGGGGGTGGCGGAGGCGTTGGGGATTGGCGACCTCTTCAGCCGGTGCACGCGCTCCGTGGGTGTGGGTTCGGGGACGGTGTCGAGCACGGATGCGAGGAGGGTTGGCGACCTGTTCGGCCGGCGAATGCGATCCGTGTCTCGGAGTCCTCGTCGGTGTTTGAGGATTGCGACGGTGCTCGGCGGACTGGTTGACCGGTGATTGCGAGCTTCGCCTCGGGCTCCTCGACGGGTGACTACGACGGTGACGTTGCGATGGCATTGCTCGTACTCGTTCGCTGTGGAGGAGATTTTATTAGTTTATTTGTTGCTCGTGCTCATCTTGCCTAGACTGTGGTCACGCCCTAAGACATCTATCTAACATGGCCGTGAGGCGCCTATGGTATCGTATGGTCGTCTGTGTCTTCTGTAGTCATCCTTGGACTCGGGTGGTTGTCAGATCCCTCCGGTGGCTTCTCCTGCTTCTGGTCGGAACGTGTGTCTGCCTGCGTCGGCTGCTTCTACTGTGGGAACTTGTGTAGTCACAAAGTTCTGCGTTTGGCTGTCGGTTGCTGGGAGTGAAACTTGTGTAGTCACAAAGTTCTGCGTTTGGCTGTCGGTTGCTGGTGTGGTGTCGGTTGCTGGGGTGAAACTTGTGTAGTCACAAAGTTCCATCGGGTGTTGGTGTGGTGGGGCTCGGTCCTGCTTCGGGTGCAGGCGGGGTGGGACTTGTGTAATCACAAAGTTCCAGTTTCTATTGATCTCTGTCGGAACCCGTGTGGTCACAAGGTTCCTCTTCCTTATTCTCGGGCTGTTCCTGGTAGAAAGCCTTTAAATCGGCCAGGCCTGCTGTTCGTCGTACTTTCTTGGTTGCGTGTTGGATCCGTACAATGTTGGGCGACGTAAACTTGAGATCTTTGTATGGTCCATCGTATCGTGGCGCAAGTTTAGCGGCGAATCCCTCGCTAGCTTTTGACAGGTGATGTTGACGCAGCAGGACCAAGTCTCCGATTGCTGGCCTCCATTCTCTCCTTCTCAGGTTGTAATACTTGCTTTGTTCGATTGTCGCCTGCTGCATCTTCTCCTTGGCCACTTTAAAAATCTCCCGTAGGTGTCTGGCCTTGTCATCCGGCTGAGGGGCGTCGGTCCCGAGACTAGGAGTGACTTCGTGGTATAGCTCGGGGTAGCTGGCTCTCGTCCTGCCGTGCAGGGCTATCCACAGTCCGGACGGGCTCGAGTTCGAATTGCCAAACTGATTTCTGGCAACAAGGCATCCCAGCTACTCTGCTCTCCGTCCAGGTATTGGGAGATCATGGTCTTCACCGTTCTGTTGGCTCGTTCAGTCGGGTTCTGTTGCGGAGAATACGGGGCGGTGTGCTGCAGAGTCATTCCCAATTCCTTGCAGAATGCTTTGAATGAACGACTTGTAAACTGCGTGCCGTTGTCACACACAAACGTCTTGGGTACGCCGAAACGAGATAAGATCCGTTCCCTGAAGGATCGTTCCAGGTGTGCCGTGGTGGCCTTGCGGAGCGGGACCAGCTCCACCCATTTACTGAAGTGGTCGAAGAACACCAAGAGAACTGTGTGCCCGTGCTTCGACCTCGGGAGTGGGCCAACGAAATCGGCGCAGAGAACTTCGAATGGTTCCTGGACTATCCTGGAGTGCATCTCTCCTGGTGGCCTCAATTGACTTGCCTTAAATTTCTGGCACGTCTCACAGTTGCGCACGTATCTGGCCACATCCCTGAAAAGGCCAGGCCAGTAGTACCGTTGAGTGACTCGGCTTGATCGTCTTCCGTATTCCTTGGTGCCCGGCTGTTGGTTCATCGTGGCATTCATTGAGGACCCTTGTGCGATGTTCCTTTGGAACGCATAGCTTCCAGGGGATGGGATCTTCGTCGTCAGGGCGTCGATCAGAACGCCGGTACAGCTGGTCGTTCTCTCTTACGTATTCCGGATGTTTCTCTGGTTCCTCCTGGACTTGTCGCAGCATTCGTTCCATCCATGGGCAGTGTGGGGGTTCCTCAGTCACCTGTTGTAGTGTTGCTAGCGGCTGTCGTGATAATGCGTCCGCTACAACGTTCTGATTTCCTTTGCGATAATGCACGTCGAATTGATACTGCTGGAGCTCCAGTGCCCAGCGAGCGATGCGACCAGTGGGACTCTCAATGGAATTGAGCCATTTTAGCGCCATGTGATCCGTAATGACGTCGAACCTGTAGCCCTCGAGGTAGCAACGCAGCTTCCGTATAGCCCATACGATAGCAAGACACTCCTTCTCTGTCGTCGAGTAGTTCTCTTCGGCTGGCGTGAGACGTCGACTGGCATACGCAATGACCCGTTCAGTGCCCTTGAGTCGTTGAGTTAATACGGCGCCCAGGCCGTGATCGCTTGCGTCCGTCTGCAGTGAGAATCGTTCGCGGAAGTCTGGACAGGCCAGGACGGGGGCCTCGGTGAGCCGTGTCTTCAGTTCCTCAAACGCTTGCTGCTGTGGGACATCCCATGTCCATTTCCGGCCTTTTCGTAACAACATGGAAATCGGCTGTACTATGTTGGTAAAGTTGGGCACGAATCTCCGGTACCACGAGGCGATTCCCAAGCATCGGCGTAGCTCCTTAACGTTTGTCGGTGGTGCCAATTCCTTGATGGCGTCGATCTTCCCGGGGTCGGTGTGAATCCCAGCTTCGCTAACCACGTGCCCTAAGTATACCAGACTCTTCTGAAAGAACTTACATTTGTCTTTGTTGAGCTTAAGGTTAGCTCTATACAGCCGGTTAAGCACCTCTCGTAGATTCTTGATGTGCTCCTCCAGTGACGCTCCTATGACGATAATGTCGTCGAGATAGGCGAATGCGTGTGGCTAATAGCGTTGTTTGATCGACTGATTATCCCGTAATGTTATTGTGTGCTCGGCGTTTTGTGATACTCCAGTGATCTTGTCAAATTTGGGCAGCTCCCTCAGCAGAAAATATCGAATCCTCGCTTGCTCCTCGCTCTCCTCGTTGTGACCTGCTGCTGGCGCGTTGCTCGCTGTCTTGTTGTCCTCGTTGCGTGTATGGCCGCCCGCAGGTATTTCTCTCTATGCTTTCGCTGTCTCTCGGGGGAGACGAAACGGATTTTTGCACATCGCTATTGCACAAACTTCCGGTAAACCGGGCGTCCGTCTCGGCTCCGATGGCGATGGTCTGGCCAAGTCCAGTTCCTGCGGCGACGTCTGCATCATCGTGGCTATCTCAGTGGGTCTGCCTGCTGATGGCTGCAGTTTTAACTGCGCTTGACCACACCTGAGCTCGGCTGCCACTCGACAGAGGAAATCCATACCCAGGATAACGTCATCCAAGATTGTCGGCATCACTAGCATGGGTATGGTAACTCAGCGTTGTCCCCATTGAATACAAACCATGAGAGCTTGAGTTACTTCCCGTCTGAGCCGAAGTTAATCCTCGAGCAACTGTTTCGCTGACGAAACTGCGGCTCGCTCCTGTGTCGATCGTAGTCACCAAGGATGTGTTCTCGATGATGATGCTGGCAACGATACGACCTCCCTCGTAGCGTAGTAACGTTGTTAATGCGGGACCGTCGGCGCTGTCTCCACCTGTTTCCCCGGCGGATGGGAGCGCGAATCGTTTCCCGGTTGTCTAATTCGACATCAATCCACAGTGCGAATACCTCGTCTTCCGCAATCCCAGCAGAAGAAAACGCGAGGATTTTGGCACTCTCTGTTGAAGTGTACCAGCTGTCCGCAGTTACGACACGCTCGCCGCACGTCGATAGCTGCTCGTTGATCCTCGGGTGCTCCATTGCTTTGTTCGTCCATCTGTAGTCCACAATCCCGACGGCGAATATCTCTGTTAGTGGAGAGACTCGCGAGATTGGTTGGAAACAATTTGGTAGCGAACGGCCAACACTCCTTTCCTGCGTATCCTCGTACGTGGTGATCATTCTTATAAGCTCGCCAGCGTCGCAAACTCATTACGTCTTTTAAAAAGCTGGTATTCCGGCAGGAGGTTCTCGTAGATCCTAGTTAATTCCGGCTCGTCGTTGTAAGGGGCCCGCCTCATCATGACCCGCAAGCTCAGTAAGTAAGTTTTGTACAGCTCGCCAGGTCGTTGCGTGCGGCTCCGGATCTCGTCCTCCAGTCGTTGGAAATATATGGGGGGCAGGAAGAATTCCAAAAATTCCTTTTTGAACTCACTCCAGTTGGCCTCGTATTGATTACCAACGCGGAACCAATCCGCGGCAGGTCCAGTCAGTAATCCTACGTACACGGTATACGGCTACCATGTTCTCCAACTGCTCTATGAAGAGTAGTAAGTCCGCCGATCCACCGTTGAAGAAGACGCCCCACTTCCGCAACCGGTCCGAAATCCCGAGCTGTGCAAACTTTTTATTGGGCGGATCGGCGATGTCGGGTGGGTTGTCCCGGAACCTTTCGTTCCCTGGTTCCGTTATGCTCGATAGCCGGGACGGGATCAGCAAACTCATAATTCCAGTTGCCTGTGCCTTTGATGTGGCACAGCTCAATCCATCCTCAGTTTTCCGTGGCACCATGAGCGTTGAACGGCCCGGTGATGCGTTTACCTGGTCTGCTAAACCAGATCCAGAGGGTGTAGTGTCATCACAGGGCGCAGGTGAAACGCCTCGGGAACGTAGCTTGGAATCCGGAGTTGGAGCGCTTCCCAATGTCGCCTCGTATTCGCCCAATCGATGGGCAATGGCTGTCGGCAAGCCGGGCTGATTAGCAAACTGTGCCAATCGTCCTCGTAGCTCTTCCACCGTGCCCTCCGTATCCTGGCCAAACTCTTTGAGGATCGCTTGTAGCTCGCTCTTGCGTCGAAAGGAAATCCATTGAACACCCATGCTGCGGTGCGAACTTGGCCTTGGTCCTCGTTGTGTAGTAGAAATCCTCGATGCTATGCTGGTCGATGACTGCCTCTCCTCCTCGTGGCTTGTGCTGCCTATATAGCCGGCTCGCTACAACGTGGTTCGCACGAATGGCGGTGACGCTGTTGGCAAAATGGCGGCGGTGTGTCTGTACTCTCGTGTGTTCTCTCCCCAGCGATGAACTTGATGCTCTCGTTGTTTCTCGTTGTCTTCCCGTTGTTTCTTGTTGCTTCTATTATTTTTTTAAATAAAACGACGGTGGCGTGGCTTTACTGCCTATTCTCGTGCCTAATTTTCGTTGCTCTGACCAAACTCGTTGTTTTCTCGTCTACTTTTCGTTGCTTTGACCAAACTGTACTGCTATGCCTCGTTTTCCAAACAACCTACATATACCTATTCCTCTAGCAAATTTTTGGCATTGATGGGTCTTTAAGCCATAGAATATACCAGAGTCCCTGCTCGGGCGCCATCTGTAAGGAAGTTTCTCAGGCTGGGGTACATATCTCTGTTCAGCCAGGGTCACTTTGCAGAAAATTTCTTAAAGTTTCCGGAAGTACTGATAGTGAGGAGTGTGATTTCTAAATCACAATGCTATATTTGCTGGGACGGCTGGGACGCGACCCCAGACAGGGGAATCGAAATCTAGTCACGACTGTGGTAAAACCAAAGCGGTCGGAGCAAGATGTTCGACTTCCACGGTGTCACCTGCCGGCTGTTCTACTGGGTTATTTTCTAATGACATGCACACATTCACACGCACATGTACATACACTGCTATATAAGCTCTCCACTACGTTCGGCGCTGGGTACTCTGGCATAAGGTAGATCTCCGCGAGTATTCAAAAGAACCTATGTGGGCGCATACGTATATCCGCGTGTGTGCCAATTAAGACCAGATACTAATCTTTACACTGCTCCTATAGGCTTCTCAAGATTTCGTCACAGCTGTGGTCAAAAACCAAAGCGGCTGGGACGAGACCGTTGAGAAATATCCGTAATGCCAAATCGATTGGCGTAAAACCACAGCGATCGTTCCGAGATTAGGAATGCCTGCAGTATTAATTACTGGTTTCACTACTGGGTCACTTGTGTGGCCGCACACATATGTACGTATGTATATACGCATACTCACACATGTGCAATCACTTGCACTCAAGTTTTGGTTAATTTTCGTTTTAATCCCTTTTGGGTTTCAACTCCCACCCTGAATATGTCACTGATGTATCACTCACCTCGTTGTAATGGTTTTCCTTATTAATTGATCGGTTAGTTTATTTTTATTTTACTAATATATATTATTTAATTATTTAATATATATATATATATTATTTAATTATTTAATATATATATATATATATTTTATTATTAATGATCTCGTTGTCCAAGGGCTTTTCTTCTGTTGTTCTGATATACGTCTGTGTCGTTCCGTGGTTCTCAGCGACTAGAATGCATGCACATTTTCTTGCGCTTCATTTGCCCATTTCTTTGGCAACTACTGCCGACGCGTGCCAGCCGAGCCTCTCTTTTGTCGCCAAGAGTACCAAATGTACAGCCTCCAAAAAAGTCAGCGACGGCACACGCCAAGATAAGACAAACGGCTCACAGTGGGGAAATTAGGGCGGCTAGCGTTGCAAAAATCATATCTTCTGAACCACTTTAGATATTTCCAAAATTTAATAGAGGAGGTTTTTAGCTTTAAAATTAAAACCCACACAGGGTGCTAGCCCTACAGGGTGCTTTATGCTCGGTGGTCAAAGTGGACTACCTTTTGCTTGGCGTATTTAACGCTTTTAAACATTAATAAAATGACTATTTTTGTGCAAAATATGTTTTTTTATTCTAATTAACATTTAAAAATAACAGTTTTATATTTCTAAAAAAGTTTCATTAACGCAATTATACATTAAACAAAAATTTTTTTTTGGTAATTAATTTCCAAAAAACTTAACATTTTGGAACTATAATTTCTTTCTTCCAAATCCTTTCGCGATCTCACGTGTCTAAATGCTGAAACAAGTGGATCTGAAGAGTCTGCCATTATATTAAAGAGGTCTTCATTCTGTCTAATCCGTAGTCTTTGTTTTTGCATTTCTGGGCTTCTTCAGACAGCTCTCCAATTGGTAAACACTGATACTCAATTAATTCTTTGCCATAAGCTAAAATCCTGTGTAACGTAGGAGTAAGTTTCTTCTTGGGATGCATTTCAATTATCTAATTCATCTAAACATCTAATTCATTTAACATTTTTAACGTAAATTCGTCAGCGTTATCACTGCTATTGAATAGCTCCACACATGTTAACTTTTTTAAGGCCATAGAAACAATTTACTCTTCTGAATTATAAGTATATAAGTTAAAATAAATTGATGTCCTTCAAATACATAACCCAAGATCTAGGACCAACCGAGATGAGAAGCTCAATATATTTTTCATTAATATTAAGCCATGCGCAAAAATTAATGCTTTATATGATATCACAACACTTTGCCGTCAACGAGTTAGAATAGAGAGGATGCGCAAAACAACGGAAATCGCTCAATGTGTACGTTGTCAAGACTATGGCCACACTGCCAGGTACTGTCGCCGCCATCCTAATTGTGCTCGATGTGGTGAAAATCACCCCACCAAGCAATGCGTACGTCCCCAAGATCAACAGCCTACCTGTATACACTGTGAAGGAAATCATGCGGCAAGCTATAAGGGTTGCCAGTGGTACCAGGAATACCTGCGACGATCAATGGGTCCTTTGAAGAAGCAAACAACGCGGAAACAACCGCAACAAAATCAGCAGCAACAGCCAATTCAACATCAACAAACTCAGCAAATGCCTTACAATTCTGTAGTCAATAGTGGAGGTACATCTTATGCCTCGAAAGCAAGAAACGGAAATGGACCAGCCCAGCGCCGTTTACATGATGCTCAAGCGCAGCTACAATCATCGAAATCAAGAGATAATATTGCACAACAACAACATACGCTTGACGTCCAAACAATATTGGAACAACAGCAACAGCAATTTATGAAATGGCAACAACAGCTCCAGCAACAGCAGCAGCAGCAATTCCTTTTGTGGCTACAGCAGCAGCAACAAGAACAACAACAGCAAAACAAGCAAAACAGTCTACGACTTGAACGGCTTGAAAATATGGTTTTTAATATGGCCAACTTGATCAAGCAATGGACTGGAGATAAATCAACTCTCCAACTCCATAACAACGCTTCAGCTTCACAATGAATACACTCAAGATCCTTATCTGGAATGTCAATGGCATTTCAGGTAAAGCCAGAGAAGTTGAGCTCTTCGCGCATAACAACAGCGTTGACATCCTTCTCTTAAATGAGATAAGACTCAACCGAGGAGAAACAGTTAAAATATATGGATATACCTTTTATCCAGCGTACAAACCGTCACGGCACAATCACGGCAACGGAGGAGCGGCGGTATTGGTGAAGAGTTCTCTCCGTCATTTCCCACAAAGAGTTATTGAAACACAAATCATTCAGATGTCTTCCATTAAAGTTTCCACAGGTTTGGGAGTCATGGAAGTTAGCGCCATCTACTGTTCTCCAAGTAATAGAATCGAAGAAAGGCACTTCACTGACATACTCACTTCTTGCGGTCAAAGGTATCTGGTTGGAGGAGACTGGAATGCCCGACATTGGATGTGGGGAGACACATATAATTCACCAAGAGGGCGAGAGCTAGTGGAATCCATCACAGCTAGAGGTGCTAAAATTCTTGCTACTGGCTCACCAACTAGATACCCATTTGTATCAGGTCACACAGCAACTTGCATTGATTTTGCATTATATCATGGGATACCGGACTCTCAAGCAAATATCCTCCAAAACTGGGATTTAGACTCCGATCATATTGCTCTTGTTGTTGATCTGCAAACAAATGGTGTTCATGTTAGACCAAGTCCTCGATTAATCACAAGACATACGGACCTCATCGCTTTCAAACAACATTTGGAGAGCTCCTTCGAATTAAATTCGACTCTGGACTCAAGAGAAGACATCGAGAACGCAGTAGATATTCTTACTGAAAATATATATAGAGCCGCCACTGCTTCAACTCTATCTGATCCTGTACTTCGTCCTATAAGTTATGGCATTATTCTTACAAGGCAGGCCAGAGAGCTAATCCAAAGAAAAAGGCAACTTCGAAGAAGAGCAATTCGTTCTCAAGATCCTGAGGAACGGAATTTGTGGAATCGGACAGCTAGACAACTACGAACCCTTTTAAGGGAACTTAGAAGCGATTTCTTTGAGCAAAAATTGTCTTCCATGGACTACACCGTTGATGCGAACTACTCTCTATGGAAGTGTACAAAATCGCTTAAAAGACAACCCTTTAGACAAGTTCCTGTCAGATGTCCTAATGGTGAACTTGCAAAAAATGAATTGGAGTAGGCCAATGCTTTCGGTCTTCATTTAGAAGATCGCTTTACTCCTTTTGACTTTGCTTCGACAGAACAAAAAAGAGAGACTCAACATAATTTGCAAGCTCCATTGCAGATGTCATTGCCTATTAAGCATATAAGGATTGAGGAAATATCT
This sequence comes from Drosophila putrida, assembly GCA_037043535.1. Lineage (NCBI taxonomy): Eukaryota > Metazoa > Arthropoda > Insecta > Diptera > Drosophilidae > Drosophila > Drosophila putrida. The sequence goes on from JBAMBI010000334.1 coordinate 9,936, forward strand.
GAAGTCATACAGTTATTGCCGAAGAATAAAGCTCCGGGTATTGACAGGATTTGCAACACTACGTTAAAGGCCTTGCCTATTAGAGCGATACTATACATAGCATTGATTTTCAATGCTATTTTAAGGGTGCAAGTGTTCCCAAAACAATGGAAATTAGCTGCGATTCTGATGATCCACAAACCAGGAAAACCAGAGAATGATCCTGAGTCATATCGTCCAATAAGTCTCCTACCCTCACTTTCTAAATTGTGGGAGAGACTCATTGCCAATCGAATCACAGTCATTATGAGACAAAGCAATATCTTGCCTGATCATCAATTCGGCTTTCGAGAGGGACACGGCACTGTAGAACAAGTCCACAGATTGGTAAAGCACATCTTACAAGCCTTTGACGACCTGGAGTACTCCAACGCAGTCTTCATTGATATGCAGCAAGCCTTCGATAAGGTGTGGCATGATGGCCTATTGTGCAAAATTAAAAATCTACTACCCGCACCCTATTATGGTCTTTTAAGGTCATATCTCGAAGGACGAGAATTTAAGGTCACGGTAAGGGACACATACTCTAAGAACTACCTAATGAGAGCAGGAGTCCCACAGGGCAGTGTTCTTGGACCGCTGCTTTATTCGCTGTATACTGCCGATATACCCAGCCCCAACCATCAACATATGGTTGCTCCTTCCAAGGCACTTATTGCGACCTATGCAGATGACATCGCAGTCATCTATAATTCCAGCTGTCATAGAGAAGCAGCTAATGGACTACAGGAGTATCTTAATACTCTTGCAGCCTGGTGCAAACGGTGGAATCTGAAGATCAATCCGCTGAAAACAACAAACCCCTGCTTTACACTCAAAACGTTTAGAAGCGTTCTAGAAATCCAGCTAGAAGGAGTTACCCTGGACCAGCCGTCGCAAGCGAAATATCTTGGCATTACGTTGGACAAGCGCCTTACCTTTGGGCCACATCTTAAGGCCACGGTAAAAAAATGTAACCAGAGGACCCAGCAACTGCGTTGGCTTGTCAGTAGAAAGAGCACCCTGCCGCTTAGATGTAAGAGGGCGGTGTATGTCCATTGCATTCTGCCAATATGGCTTTATGGAATACAGCTTTGGGGAATCGCAGCCAAATCTAATTATAAGCGTATCCAGGTACTGCAGAATCGGATACTACGCAACATAACAGACTGTCCCTGGTACGTGCGCGGTACCACACTCCATAGAGACCTCAATCTGCATACTGTGGAAGAGCAGATTGGAAGGCACACAAGTCGATACAATGACAGATTGTTGAGACACCGCAGCCTACTTGCCAGACGACTACTGCCTGCTCGACCTTTAAGGCGTCTTAAACGGCAAGGCTTTGCCAAGACATTTGAACAACGGTAAAATATATCCTACTTAATAAAGAATCCTCATACTGAACTATGAGCTTTGGTCTATTTTTTAATGTTCCATCCATGTGTTGTTAAGGTACATTTTATGTTAGTACAGGTTCTACACTTAATAAAAAAGAAAAAAAAAAGAAAAAAAAAAAAAACTAAGACAATTATATGCCCAATGCGAAAAAGTTTCATACAAGTGTCGAGGTTAACAAATGAGCTGGAACACCTATAGGGAAATTAAAACCGAGTACAACAGTGGCGATAGTGTAGGCGAAGAACAAGTTGGTTGGTGTCCAGAAGATCAGTAGGCAACACAATGGACCCTTCACAAATTCAAGCTCTCATTGACAATGCCGTTAGATCGGCACTGTCACAACAACAGTCCCAAATAAATTCAATAACTCAAGAAATACAAAGGTTGCAAGTGAAAACGCCAGCGGTCGTCTCTTACCAAAAAATAACTGTTGTTCCTGGGGTAAAATGTGACATAAAACTCGACATAATAAAATCCGTACCAGACTTCTCTGGTGCACAAGACCAATATGTTGCTTGGAGACAAGCAGAAATTGATGCGTACAAACTTTTCAAGCCCTTCGACGGCAGTAGCGAACACTACCAAGCAGTAGCCATTCTTAGAAATATGGTCACAGGGCCTGCTGGAGCCTTACTTATCTCCTACAACACGGTGCTAAATTTCGACGCCATCCTGGCTAGATTAGATTGCACCTACTTATGCCGACCGAACACCCTTGCGCCTACTGAGGCAAAACTTAGACATGGTCAGACAAGGTGAAATGACACTTATGCAGTACTATGATGAGATCGAAAAGAGACTAACTCTGGTAACTAATAAGATTGTTATGTCACACGAACAAGAAGGCGCTGATTTGCTTAACGCTGAAGTTAGAGCCGATGCCTTACACACTTTCATATCAGGCTTGAGGCAACAACTCAGAGCTGTCGTATTCCCAACCCAACCCAAAGACCTGCCCTCTACGCTAGCTCTCGCCATAGAAACAGAAGCCAGCATAGAGAGGAGCATGTTTGCAAACTCCTATGCTGAAGTTGTTGAGGAACGATCCCAAACAGCTGAAAACAGCAAACATAGATCATATGGTAAACCGAATAAAAACTACAAGGAAGACCACGGTCAAGATCGAAATCCTCATTACAAACACAAGAAAAATGCTCCAAAGAAGCAACCCAATAAAGAAAGCCAAGAGCAAGCTCCACAACCGATGGAGATAGATTCTTCTTCCAAATTCAGGCAGCGTACTGAATATAATCAGAGCCAACCAAATGAGTCAAACGCTCCTAAGAGGAGGAACTCCTCAGAGCGACAAACAGGTCAGAGACGGCAACGTCTTAATAACATTGTTCAAGCGGATTCCGAAGAACAAAAAATAGCATACGAAAAAGCCGCAAAGGCTGCTGTCGAAGCAATTGACAGCGAGGAAGAGTACGGTCAAGCCGACTCTGTCCATTTTTAGGAAACACTCCGGTTACCGTTCATTGAACGACGGTTAGCTGGGAGAACATTAAAAATGCTAACCGATACTGGCGCGGCAAAAAACTATGTTAAGCCCGTAAAGGAGCTGAAAACCATATTGCCGGTCGCCAAACCCTTCTCGGTGAATTCAATCCACGGATCCACTGAAATAAAGGAGAAATGCCTGATAAACATTTTTAATCACACTTCCCTTTTTAGACCCAGTACTTTAAAAAGTACAAATGGGTCTATTACGTTTGTGCAAAAAAATGTGCGTAACAGGCAGAAGGAGGCGTGGCAGGCCCCATAAAGTGTATATATTCTTGATCAGCATCAACAGCCGAGTCGATATAGCCATGTCCGTCTGTCTGTCCGTCTGTCCCTTTTTTGAGTAACTAGATCTCAGAGACTATAAGAGCTAGAGACACCAAATTTGGCATGTATGTACATCTATATCTTGCATTGAACGAGTTTGTTTTATATTTTTGCCACGCCTCCCTCCGCCCCCGCAAATCAAAATACAAAATTTTCAAGTCGAATTACAAAAGCACCTTTAATGCTAGCGCCTTGATTTTTGGTATGTATAATACAGACTATAGTTCCAACCTATCCAGCAAGTTTCGTCCAAATCGGAAGTTATTCAACTAACAATGTTACGGGCAAAATTAACTGATATCTTCGTAGTGGCGCCATCTATGGAAATTTTTGAAACTGAAATAATCTGTAGTAATCGCATTACACTCAAAAAGTACTGGGTCTCCTACTGTCGAGCTTGCTCCACCGTAGCTTAATGCATTTTTTTCTATTAGACACACTTAGTTCATTCGATGCCATTATTGGATTCGACTTGTTAACACAAGCCGGGGTACAGTTGAACCTTACAAAAAGTCTACTAGAGTATCAGGGCATTTCTGAAGAAATTCAATACCAGAAATGCACTGATGTAAATTTCACCGATGTAAACGACATCGTAGTTCCTATCTCCGTCAAAAAGGAGTTCAGGAACATGATACTTAAGAGGAAAGAGGCCTTTTCAACAACAGAAGAAGCACTCCCTACCAACACCTCTGTCACCGCCACAATCCGAACTGTTGACAATGAGCCAATATATGCCAGAAGTTACCCAAGTCTAATGGGCGTTTCTGACTTCATAAACAATGAAGTCAAGCAACTACTAAAAGACGGCATCATCAGACCATCAAGGTCACCCTACAACAGCCCAACGTGGGTTGTTGACAAAAAAGGCAAAGACAAAACAAAAGATTAGTCATCGACTTCAGGAAACTGAACGAGAAGACTATACCTGATCGTTACCCAATGCCCAGCATTCCCATGATTCTAGCGAACCTGGGAAACGCTAAATACTTCACTACCCTCGATCTAAAGTCAGGGTATCACCAAATATACCCTGCGGAACATGACCGCGAAAAAACCTCATTCTCTGTTTGCGGTGGCAAATATGAATTCTGCCGACTGCCAATCGGTCTTAAGAGTGCTGGCAGCATCTTCCAAAGGGCAATCGATGATGTTCTAAGGGAACATATTGGGAAAATTTGTTACGTCTACGTAGACGATGTCATAGTTTTCTCAAAAAACGAAGTAGACCATGTCAGGCACATTGACACGGTACTCAAGTGCCTGATTGAAGCCAATATGAGGGTAAGCCAAGAGAAAACTAACTTTTTTAAAGAAAGCGTAGAGTATCTTGGTTTCATTGTAAGCAAAGACGGCACCAGATCCGACCCAAAGAACGTCAAGGCCATTCAAGAGTACCCCGAACCCAAAAGCGTCTACAGTGTCAGATCTTTCCTGGGTCTGGCAAGCTATTACAGAGTCTTCATAAAAGACTTTGCATCCATAGCTCGTCCAATAAGCGACATTCTAAAAGGAGAAAATGGCTCAGTGAGTAAACATAGGTCAAAGAAAATAGCAGTCGAGTTCAATGAAACCCAGCGCAACGCGTTTCAACGCCTGCGCAACATCTTGGCGTCAGAAGACGTAATTTTGATGTACCCAGACTTTAAAAAAGCTTTTGACATAACCACTGATGCCTCAGCAAACGGAATTGGTGCAGTCCTATCTCAAGAAGGCAGACCAATTACCATGATTTCTCGTACCCTAAGAAGTGCAGAACTGAACTATGCAACCAACGAAAGGGAGTTGCTAGCTATCGTGTGGGCTTTAGGTAAATTGCAAATTACCTATATGGCTCCAGAGAAATTAACATTTTCACTGACCACCAGCCTCTCACTTTCGCAGTAGCAGACAAAAATACCAATGCAAAAATAAAAAGGTGGAAAGCCTACATCGACCGATACAACGCCAAGGTTTGCTATAAGCCTGGCAAGGAAAATTTTGTAGCAGATGCATTGTCCAGATAAAATCTCAATGCCCTACAAAATGAACCTCAATCAGACGCCGCAACCGTTCACAGCGAACTTTCACTGACCTACACGGTCGAGGCCACGGACAAACCGTTAAATTGCTTCAGAAACCAGATCGTTCTGGAAGAAGCACGTTTCCCATTGAAACGCATCATGGTTTTGTTCCGCAACAAAACTCGCCACCTGATCAACTTTACCGATAAGAGCAGCATTTTAGAAATTCTCAAAGAAGTTGTAGATACGGAGGTCGTGAACGCTATCCACTGTAACCTCCCCACATAAGCAAGTTTCCAACACGAATTAATTGCTCATTTTCCTTCTACAAAATTTCGGTTTTGTAAAAATCTCATACAAGACATATCGGATAAAAGCGATCAGTTGGAAATAATAAATAGCGAGCACAACAGGGCGCACAGAGCAGCCCAAGAAAATGTCAAACAAATCTTGCGCGACTACCACTTTCCGAACATGAGCAGCTTAGCCAAAGAAGTAGTAGTAGTAGTAGTATGACAGACATCCCAAGAAACAACAGCTTGACGAAACGCCGATTCCTCAATAGACATATTCTCAACAAACAAAAAACAATTTTTGACTTGCGTCGACAAGTTTTCCAAATTCGCCTTGGTACAACCAATAATATCAAGAACAATTGTCGACATTAAAGGTCCCCTGTTGCAAATTGCAAATTGTAAACGCTCCTCCTTTGCACAGTTCATCAAATGGCCAAGTGGAACGATTCCACAGTACGTTAGTTGAGATCGCTAGGTGCCTAAAGATTGACAAAAAAATCGAGGACACAGTTGAATTAATACTGAGAGCAACAGTAGAATACAATAAATCGCTACATTCGGTCATTTGCGAAAAACCAGTTGAAATTCTTCATGAGGGACCCGAAAAGCGCAGTTCAGGTATTACATCCAAACTGGCAAAAGCCCAACAAAACACCATAAAAAGGTGTAACGCAAACAGGCAAAACCGCGTATTTGAGGTAGGAGAGGAAGTATTCCTCAAAAACAACAAGAGGTTAGGAAACAAGCTAACCCCTCTCTGCACCAGACAGGAAATACAAGCAGACCTAGGAACGTCTGTCTTAATTAAGGGAGGGTGGTCCACAAGGACAACCTAAAATAGTTTTACCTTATATTTAGTTAGGAAATAAGTTCTCCAAGACAAAGCACCACAATTTCACCACTCAATCCAAATTACAGGTTCACCTTCGTAGCGCTTATCATCCTTGTAATAGCAAATGGTCGGATCACCGATTTCTCTCATGCCAACTACATCCCAGTAATAGACGGTGAAGTATTGGTGTTCGAACACCGTGACTACTTAAGGCACACTAGTAACCTTTCTGAATTCGTCAACATAAAAGAAGAGACAGAAAAATTGTCCGATTTATTCCCACAATCACATATGCGCAAACTGCTTGATGTTGATTCCGACCACTTAAAAACTCTGCTGTCCGTCCTTAAGATACACCATAGAATGGCGAGGAGTTTAGACTTCCTAGGCACAGCCCTAAAGGTAGTGGCAGGTACCCAAGATGCCTCTGATTTCTTAAAAATCAGGGTCACAGAAGCACAGTTAATCGAATCAAATTCCAGACAAATAGCCATAAATTCTGAGACACAGAAGCAGATAAACAAACTAACTGATACCATAACCCAAATAACAAAAGCTCAACAAAATAAATTAACCGACACTCCACACTTGTATGGGACGCTCTTGGCAAGAAACAGAATGCTAACCATCGAAATTCAAAATTTAATCCTCACAATAACCTTAGCAAAATCTGGTATAGTAAATCCTACAATATTAAATCACGCAGATTTGAATTCACTTGTCAAGCAGGACACTCCAATAGTTAGTTTAATAGAAGCCTCAAAGATTAGGGTCCTTCAGTCCGATGATATAATTCACATACTAATAGCCTTCCCAAGGGTCGAAGCCAGATGCAAGAAAATCACCATCTATCGCGTGTCTCACAATCACACTATACTACGTCTCGACGAGAACTCACTGGCCGAATGCGAAAAGGACACCTTTGCGGTCACTGAGTGCATTCAGACCGCACACAACAGCTTTTGCGAACGATCTCGACGCGAGTCCTGTGCGACATTACTCTACTCGGGAAGCATGGCCCAATGTCATACTCAACCCAGTCACCTAAAGGAAATAATGTCCGTCGATCATGGCGTTATCATCATCAACGAGGCGACTGCCCGCGTACGCACAGATGATAGCCCAGAAGTAATCGCAAAAGGAACCCACTTAGTAACGTTTGAACGAGTAGCTATCGTCAACGGAACCGAATTTGTAAACGAGCAAAAAGCAATGAATAAAATTCCTGGCATCGTAAGGTCTCCACTTCTAAGGGTCATCGGTCATGACTCGACTCTAAGTATCCCATTATTACACCGAATGAGCAACGAAAACTTACGCTCCATCCAAGAGGTGAAGGAAGACATCGATAATGCTGGATCGCCCAAATTATGGTTCGCTGTTGGAGCAATACTAAATGTGGGTCTCATTGCCTCACTCATCCTTGCCCAGGCAATAAGGAAGAGACGACCATCAATAAAAATTCAAAGTGTGATCGACAACTTTAACATGACCGAGGACGGTCATAAACTTGAGGGGGCAGTTAACACATAAATTCCATAGCAACTAAGTAACACTACATGAATATTGCTGACACGCCAAAATGTGGGTTCAGTGCTCTGCACTAGCAACAATCAGCAGCGATCGTATGATACTTTGTTGCTGGAGTGCTTTGGCGCTTAGAATACTGAGTCGGCATGCCGACTGTGGTTCGATGGCGCGATGCATTGTCTTTACTGAGTAGAATTATGTTTTGCCTTTGTCTTTAGCTTTAGTTTGATTTTAAATAAAGTAGACGTAAGTCACTTGGAATTGCACTCCGTCACACTGCCGTTATTTGTCTTTATTGAATTATATTACTGTACCACAAGGACAGTAATCAACAAAGGGGTCGAAGTCAAGTCTCCCACCATAATCATCATAACCATAACACATCTAAGGATCCTACCCGGATCAACGTCCTTAAGGCAAGCCACCGGACTTGGATCACACCATCAGGAGCCACGTGGGAACACCACGGCCACTGGACTACATAACTAAATAACTTATATAGAAAAACAGTTCACTAAAAAAGCGGCTTTCGATATGTAAGGGGTCTTAAAAAGTAAAAAATTAACTGACAGCTAACATTGAATGTAAGATCCTTTTTCTATCTAGGTAAAAAACACAAAAACTAACTAACATAGGTAGTAATTTCCATAGGTAGTAACTTCAATTCAAAGACAAATTACAAGTTCATATCAAGTGCATTCATATTGTATGTACTTTTACCTGTCATAAAACCCTAAAATGGTAAAAAAAACTTATTAATAATAACTGTTTTAAGGTTATAAAACAGGTGCGGGCTAAAATAACTCATTAAATCGCAATATTGCGAACAACCACAGCGAGAACGCATTTTCATTGAACTACGTTCTTCTTTTTCCACCAGCCTGCCGCGCGCTTTTATTGCGATGTTGCATCAGTTTTATTCATTTAACTTGTAATCGGGCAAGATCGGCCAGCCAAAGTTATATAGGTTAGTTAGTGGAATATTCCCTCTACCAGTTTACAAAATTTGGCCCAAAAGTTCGTAAAAGATTGTAAGTTATAACATATGTTATCAAAAGTCAAAAATAGCCCTATTTTAGTGTACTTATCAGACTTCTCTGGTACGAAAAGTAGATTGGCGAAGAACTTAATTTTTCCTGATTTTAAAATCCTTTTGGATTCTTAATCTGTGAAGAATTCTCTATCGGATGCATAAATTACTTTTATGATTGCTGGCATCGAAAAAATAAATTTGTACAATGTGACACGCCCTAATTTCCCCACTGTGCGGCGTCAGCGAGCTGCGCAGTCGAGAAATTACGCAGTAGAGCGCACGCACATCGGCAAGGCATCGACCCTTAAGTGTGAGGAGTTGCGCCGTACTTTTGGCACTTGGTAGCGCTTGCCGATCTAAGCTGTGTGTGTGTGTGTGTTTTTTTTTTCCATGGATGCGCCATGGGGGATGTGAATCTATCTCTAAGATACTGATGGCCCGTACCACCAGCATGCACGATTTACCGACAACGTCGATACCTGCGTACTAAACACACCCTCACACACACTATCACCGCAAAGTATTACTTCGCGGGGAGGGGCTGCCTACTTTAGGCATTTTCTCTTACGCGGCGCTCTTTTTCGCATCGTCTCAGATCGCTCTGGATGCCTGTAATGAGCTGACTCGCGTTCCTCCAGTTCTCCTCCGTTTGCAGCATGAATGCAATCAGGTTCTCCGGTGATGGGACGACAACTGTTAGGGCTCTGTACCGCGGACAATGGTAGAGCACATGCTCCGGGTCCTCGCTCGAATTTGGGCAATTCGGGCACTCCGGCCTATCCTCATGCTTGAACCTGTATAGGTACTTACGGTATCCTCCGTGACCTGTAAGAAACTGGGTTAGATGAAAGTTACTCCTTTCCAACCATTCCTCCACATTTGGAATAAGCCGATGCGTCCATCGTCCATTGGCGGTCGCGTCCCACCTAGCTTGCCATGTAGCTAGAGATGCCTGTCTCTCCGACCTCCTTATCGCCTCCACAGGTATACCGCTTCCAAGCTCAGCGCGTGCTCCGTAAATATCCCGCATCTCTGTTGCCAGGATGTCCACAGGTATCATACCCGCTAGTACCAGGGCTGCGTCATACGACACAGTCCTGAACCCCGATATCACTCGAAGAGCACTGAGTCTGTAGGGTGCTGCGAGTTTTCTCCGGAGACTCATGTTGCCGTGTAAAGCTTTAGCCCAGATCGGCGCAGCGTAAAGAAGGACGGACGCAACTACTCTTGCCAGGAGCAGCCGCCTTCCGACCTTCGGACCACCGATGTTCGGCAGCATCCTCGATAATGCTCCCTGCATCTTTGCCGCCTTTTGGGTAACGTACTCAACATGAGGATGGAAGCTCAGACGGTTATCCAACAAGACACCCAGGTACTTAATGGACTCAGATGACCTGATCGTCGTGTTCCCTATCTGAACGCTCATATACTCCACCTTTTTCCTGCTAGTTATGAGCACCACCTCCGTTTTATGACCCGCCAGGTCGAGTCCAGCCTCGTCCATCCACACAGCGATGACTTGTATAGCTGCATTGGCGGCCGCCTCTACTGCACCAACTTCCTTAGCCACCACGACTAATGCTAGGTCATCAGCAAAACCAATGAGGCTGCATCCATCTGGTAATCGGAGTCTGAGCACATCGTCGTACATAATATTCCACAGGAGGGGGCCAAGGACCGACCCCTGTGGAACACCGGCTGTCACCTTGTAGAGCTTTGGGCCCTCTTCTGTCTCGTACTCCAGCACCCTTTCTGACAGATAATTGGATATTATCCGCAGAAGATAGGGTGGGATTCCGATCCGAAGCAGCACACGCCTGATTCGCGACCAGCTCGCCGAGTTGAATGCATTTCTGATGTCTAAAGTCACCACCGCACAGTATTCCTTGTTACCCCATCTCCAGCGGGTTCCCTGGATGGCCTTCGTCGCTATGCCGACCACCGCCTGGATCGCATCCACCGTTGACCTTGCCTTGCGGAATCCATACTGGGAAGCTGACATTGCGCCGTTCTCCTCGACTACGAGCAGGAGCCGGTTATAAAGGAAGCGCTCCAGTATCTTGCCAACCGTGTCTAGCAGACATATTGGCCGATATCCGGACGGCTCCTCCACGGGCTTGTTCCCCTTTGGCAGGAGTATGAGCCGCTGCAATTTCCATCTCCTCGGAAACGCGCCTTCCTGAAGGCAGTTGTTGAACATGTCAGCAAATACCTCCGGTCTTGTGGCTACTGCGAGCTTCAGGGCTTTGTTGGGTATGCCGTCCGGTCCTGGTGCTTTCCTGTCGCCGATATGCTTAGTGGCTGCTGTGATCTCGGAGACAGAGATCGGCTGCCAAGGCGGAATCCGCTGCGTGGAGGGTTCCTCGTTCGGGTCCGGGTGCCGTGGGAAAAGCGCCTCCACGATACTGAGGAGCAGGGTGGGGCATGTCACTCTCACCGAGTTCTGGTCTCGAATCCTTTTCGTGACGACCTTGTAGGCTGTCCCCCATGGATTTATGTCAGCCTCCTCGCAGATCTGCTTAAAAGAGTCGGACTTACTCCTTTTTATGGCCTGCTTCAGCGCCCGCTTTGCCATCCTGAATTCCTCCATCCGTCCATCAAACTCAGCACGTCCTCTCGCCCTCTGGCTGCATCTCCTAGCTCTCAGACAAGCTTTCCTCAGCTGGGCTATCGTGTCATTCCACCAGTAGCAAGGTGAGCCGCGTCTACTAGGCTTCCTCCTGGGCATGGAAGAGTCGCAAGCCGCGTTCAGACTCTCCGATAGCTGCTGCGCCATCTCGTCTACCGATCTTCCGGTCGGGCTCCAGTTTGAGAGATTAAGGACATAAGCGAATGTGTCCACGTCCAAGGATCTGTCCTTCCACTTTGGTCCAGCTGCCGTGACTCGCTGCTGAATTCGCCTTCCTCCACCAAGTTCAAAATGGATCGCTTGGTGGTCACTGTAAGTGAACTCGTCGCTGACTGTCCACCTCACGTTCCTACACAGCGAGCTGCTTAAAAAGGTGAGATCTATAATGGATCCTCGGCCAGCCTTCCAGTAGGTCAGCTTCTTTCCGTCATTTGCCAGTCCGACGTCTACCGACGAGAAGTGCTCCAGCAAGGCTGCTCCTCTGGCGGTAGTTTCCTGGCTGCCCCATTCCACAGCCCAAGCATTGAAATCTCCCGCTATTACCAGGGGAGCTCTGCCACGCGAGTCATCTGCGATGTCCAACAGCAGTCTTTCGAAACGCACTAGGTCCCAACTCGGCGGAGCGTAGCAGCTATAAAAGGTCACCCCTCTAAGCTTCGCTCTGACGAATCCATCGTTGGACGCGTTGACTTCCTTGGGAGGAGTGTCAACTGCCCATTTGGCTGCCTTTTTACACCTGCTGGATACCCAACCGCTTCCTGGAATCGGCTTGTATGGCTCGCATATCAGGACGACATTTGGGCTCCTCTCTCTCACAGCCTGCATCAGAAGGGACTGTGCAGCCTCGCAATGGTTTAGGTTCAGCTGGGTGCACCTCATGCTGACCGTTTGGCGAGCGCGCTCCTAAACAGGGGGCATCTACCACTACCAGCGATATGCTTATAGTCCGTGCTTGTGTCCTTGCAGAACATACATTGTGGCTCCTCCTTGCAGTCCTTTGCGATGTGGTCAGCCTTCCCACATCTACGGCACAGCTTGGATCTGTCGACCTCGTTCCTGCACTGTCTTGCAACGTGGCCAAACTCGAGGCAGCGGAAGCACTTTGTCACGGTGACCCGCTCGCGCAGTCTGCACCTGACCCAGCCAACCTTTAACAGCCCAGCTGCTAGCGCCTTGCGAGCGTTATCAGCTGCCATTCTGATTGAGGCAGTCTGGGTTCCTCCATAACCTTTGCGCAGGTTAATGTCATCCGGCACGACATCCGACAGCCCCAGTTGACTGTGCAGCGCGTTTTTTATATCCTCCTTGCTTGTTATTTCATCCAAGTCTTTGCACTCTATCGTGACTCTGTGGGACAGGGAACGCACCACCGCAGCTTCTCCAAGCGTGTCGCCAATGATGGCCTTAAAGGCGTTGGTATCCTGACCAGCTTGGTTCAGCTGCAGTAGCAGTTCACCTTGCTGGGTCCTCCGGATTCTGGTTACTGCATCTCCAAGACCTTTCAGCTTCTCCTCGACCTTGACCTTTTGCAGAATTTCTGCATAGGTCACTTCGCCCACTGACCTGATAATCAGAGCGTCCGGTCGCACTTTCTTTTCGCTCGGTGCCTTGGGCTTCCGCGCCTTTCTTTTTGGGCCGACTGTTGTCCACTGGGAGGGTACACTAGCCACCGGAGTCTCCTGTTCCCGGATGGGGGAATCTGCAATTGCTACAGTCGCTGCAATCTGCACATCCGCCACACTCTTGGGCCTCTTAGTGTTGGGCGTTCTTACCCCTGCGCCTTGCTTCCTTTTAGCCTCCACCACTGCTGACGGAGCCACAGCGCGTGGCAGGTCCGCGCATGAGCTCGTCGCGTGGCGTACTCGATGCAGTCGCGCCGTCTCGGACGCTCTGGCCCGTCGTGATCTCGCCATTTTGCTACTCGTAGCAAAAACTGCCGCCGCGTCTGTCTCCATCTCCTTCTCCATCGTCGGGGGGTTTTTTGGTTCAATATTCTTTCTAATGGGTCCCAACTCCAAGTCGTTATCCTTGTCCGTTGTATAGTCGCGTTATAATCCCATGGTTATCTATGCAAGCAGGGAGGCCATGCGGGGGTTGACTCTCGCCTTCATGGGGTCGAGGGTTCAGAGCCGGATTCGCGTTAGTCAGGAATTACTCAACTGAGCCTATACGGCCAACTAAATGGCGACGAACAAGGAGCGTGCATTGGAGATTTGCCACAATTTTCACGGGACGGGGGCGGCAACAGCATTAACCTAGCAGCCATTTCAGCTAGATGTCACTCCGCCTACTGAAGTGCTAGAATACTGCTGCCGTCAGCACCGATGTCATCAAATCCAAATAGGGGGTCCAGTGTCCAATCCTAAGACCTTACTGGTCTCGGCCTTAGTCGCCTTCTCGTTTTAGCTAGACGCCATGCGGATGCATAGCGCCTACCCAGGGGATACCTGGCTTGCGCCGGAGGTAACGAGTTGCTTTAACTACTCTAGAGAGGAATAGACCTGGCCATTGCCATGTTAATGACGATCAGAATCTTTCCGCCTCGAGGGCCCCTCTCCGAGTAGAAATATACCCGTGTCTCATTAGTCGCCTCATACGACAAGCTTCGACATGCTGTGGTGGTATTCTAAGACCCGCTCACCACACGGGTGTGTGTGTGTGTTTTTTTTTCCCCATGGATGCGCCATGGGGGATGTGAATCTATCTCTAAGATACTGATGGCCCGTACCATCAGCATGCACGATTTACCGACAACGTCGATACCTGCGTTCTAAACACACCCTCACACACACTATCACCGCACTCCCCGCGGGATCACCGCAAAGTATTACTTCGCGGGGAGGGGCTGCCTACTTTAGGCATTTTCTCTTCCGCGGCGCTCTTATTCGCATCGTCTCAGATCGCTCTGGATGCCTGTAATGAGCTGAGTCGCGTTCCTCCAGTTCTCCTCCGTTTGCAGCATGAATGCAATCAGGTTCTCCGGTTATGGGACGACAACTGTTAGGGCTCTGTACCGCGGACAATGGTAGAGCACATGCTCCGGGTCCTCGCTCGAATTTGGGCAATTCGGGAACTCCGGCCTATCCTCATGCTTGAACCTATATAGGTACTTACGGTATCCTCCGTGACCTGTAAGAAACTGGGTTAGATGAAAGTTACTCCTTTCCAACCATTCCTCCACATTTGGAATAAGCCGATGCGTCCATCGTCCATTGGCGGTCGCGTCCCACCTAGCTTGCCATGTAGCTAGAGATGCCTGTCTCTCCGACCTCCTTATCGCCTCCACAGGTATACCGCTTCCAAGCTCAGCGCGTGCTTCGTAAATATCCCGCATCTCTGTTGCCAGGATGTCCACAGGTATCATACCCGCTAGTACCAGGGCTGCGTCATACGACACAGTCCTGAACCCCGATATCACTCGAAGAGCACTGAGTCTGTAGGGTGCTGCGAGTTTTCTCCGGAGACTCATGTTGCCGTGTAAAGCTTTAGCCCAGATCGGCGCTGCGTAGAGAAGGACGGACGCAACTACTCTTGTCAGGAGCAGCCGCTTTCCGACCTTCGGACCACCGATGTTCGGCAGCATCCTCGATAATGCTCCCTGCATCTTTGCCGCCTTTTGGGTAACGTACTCAACATGAGGGCGGAAACTCAGACGGTTATCCAACAAGACACCCAGGTACTTAATGGACTCAGATAACCTGATCGTCGTGTTCCCTACCTGAACGCTCATATACTCCACCTTTTTCCTGCTAGTTATGAGCACCGCCTCCGTTTTATGGCCCGCCAGGTCGAGTCCAGCCTCGTCCATCCACACAGCGATGACTTGTATAGCTGCATTGGCGGCCGCCTCCACTGCACCAACTTCCTTAGCCACCACGACTAATGCTAGGTCATCAGCAAAACCAATGAGGCTGCATCCATCTGGTAGTCGGAGTCTGAGCACATCGTCGTACATAATATTCCACAGGAGGGGGCCAAGGACCGACCCCTGTGGAACACCGGCTGTCACCTTGTAGAGCTTTGGGCCCTCTTCTGTCTCGTACTCCAGCACCCTTTCTGACAGATAATTGGATATTATCCGCAGAAGATAGGGTGGGATTCCGATCCGAAGCAGCACACGCCTGATTCGCGACCAGCTCGCCGAGTTGAATGCATTTCTGATGTCCAAAGTCACCACCGCACAGTATTCCTTGTCACCCCATCTCCAGCGGGTTCCCTGGATGGCCTTCGTCGCTATGCCGACCACCGCCTGGATCGCATCCACCGTTGACCTCGCCTTGCGGAATCCATACTGGGAAGCTGACATTGCGCCGTTCTCCTCGACTACGAGCAGGAGCCGGTTATAAAGGATGCGCTCCAGTATCTTGCCAACCGTGTCTAGCAGACATATTGGCCGATATCCGGACGGCTCCTCCACGGGCTTGTTCCCCTTTGGCAGGAGTATGAGCCGCTGCAATTTCCATCTCCTCGGAAACGCGCCTTCCTGAAGGCAGTTGTTGAACATGTCAGCAAATACCTCCGGTCTTGTGGCTACTGCGAGCTTCAGGGCTTTGTTGGGTATGCCGTCCGGTCCTGGTGCTTTCCTGTCGCCGATATGCTTAGTGGCTGCTGTGATCTCGGAGACAGAGATCGGCTGCCAAGGCGGAATCCGCTGCATGGAGGGTACCTCGTTCGGGTCCGGGTGCCGTGGGAAAAGCGCCTCCACGATACTGAGGAGCAGGGTGGGGCATGTCACTCTCACCGAGTTCTGGTCTCGAATCCTTTTCGTGACGACCTTGTAGGCTGTCCCCCATGGATTTATGTCAGCCTCCTCGCAGATCTGCTTAAAAGAGTCGGACTTACTCCTTTTTATGGCCTGCTTCAGCGCCCGCTTTGCCATCCTGAACTCCTCCATCCGTCCATCAAACTCAGCACGTCCTCTCGCCCTCTGGCTGCATCTCCTAGCTCTCAGACAAGCTTTCCTCAGCTGGGCTATCGTGTCATTCCACCAGTAGCAAGGTGAGCCGCGTCTACTAGGCTTCCTCCTGGGCATGGAAGAGTCGCAAGCCGCGTTCAGACTCTCCGATAGCTGCTGCGCCATCTCGTCTACCGATCTTCCGGTCGGGCTCCAGTTTGAGAGATTAAGGACATAAGCGAATGTGTCCACGTCCAAGGATCTGTCCTTCCACTTTGGTCCAGCTGTAGTGACTCGCTGTTGAATTCGCCTTCCTCCACCAAGTTCAAAATGGATCGCTTGGTGGTCACTGTAAGTGAACTCGTCGCTGACTGTCCACCTCACGTTCCTACACAGCGAGCTGCTTAAAAAGGTGAGATCTATAATGGATCCTCGGCCAGTCTTCCAGTAGGTCAGCTTCTTTCCATCATTTGCCAGTCCGACGTCTACCGACGAGAAGTGCTCCAGCAAGGCTGCTCCTCTGGCGGTAGTTTCCTTGCTGCCCCATTCCACAGCCCAAGCATTGAAATCTCCCGCTATTACCAGGGGAGCTCTGCCACGCGAGTCATCTGCGATGTCCAACAGCAGTCTTTCGAAACGCACTAGGTCCCAACTCGGCGGAGCGTAGCAGCTATAAAAGGTCACCCCTCTAAGCTTCGCGCTCTGACGAATCCATCGTTGGACGCGTTGACTTCCTTGGGAGGAGTGTCAACTGCCCATTTGGCTGCCTTTTTACACCTGCTGGATACCCAACCGCTTCCTGGAATCGGCTTGTATGGCTCGCATATCAGGACGACATTTGGGCTCCTCTCTCTCACAGCCTGCATCAGAAGGGACTGTGCAGCCTCGCAATGGTTTAGGTTCAGCTGGGTGCACCTCATGCTGACCGTTTGGCGAGCGCGCTCCCAAACAGGGGGCATCTACCCCTACCAGCGATATGCTTATAGTCCGTGCTTGTGTCCTTGCAGAACTTACATTGTGGCTCCTCCTTGCAGTCCTTTGCGATGTGGTCAGCCTTCCCACATCTACGGCACAGCTTGGATCTGTCGACCTCGTTCCTGCACTGTCTTGCAACGTGGCCAAACTCGAGGCAGCGGAAGCACTTTGTCACGGTGACCCGCTCGCGCAGTCTGCACCTGACCCAGCCAACCTTTAACAGCCCAGCTGCTAGCGCCTTGCGAGCGTTATCAGCTGCCATTCTGATTGAGGCAGTCTGGGTTCCTCCATAACCTTTGCGCAGGTTAATGTCATCCGGCACGACATTCCGACAGCCCCAGTTGATTGTGCAGCGCGTTTTTTATATCCTCCTTGCTTGTTATTTCATCCAAGTCTTTGCACTCTATCGTGACTCTGTGGGACAGGGAACGCACCACCGCAGCTTCTCCAAGCGTGTCGCCAATGAGGGCCTTAAAGGCGTTGGTATCCTGACCAGCTTGGTTCAGCTGCAGTAGCAGTTCACCTTGCTGGGTCCTCCGGATTCTGGTTACTGCATCTCCAAGACCTTTCAGCTTCTCCTCGACCTTGACCTTTTGCAGAATTTCTGCATAGGTCACTTCGCCCACTGACCTGATAATCAGAGCGTTCGGTCGCACTTTCTTTTCGCTCGGTGCCTTGGGCTTCCGCGCCTTTCTTTTTGGGCCGACTGTTGTCCACTGGGAGGGTACACTAACCACCGGAGTCTCCTGTTCCCGGATGGGGGAATCTGCAATTGCTACAGTCGCTGCAATCTGCACATCCGCCACACTCTTGGGCCTCTTAGTGTTGGGCGTTCTTACCCCTGCGCCTTGCTTCCTTTTAGCCTCCACCACTGTACGGAACAGCGGTGAGATCCGGCATGACTGGTGCGTACTGATAGTCGCCTTAGCTCTGTGATCTCGCCATTTTGCTACTCGTAGCAAAAACTGCCGCCGCGTCTGTCTCCATCTCCTTCTCCATCGTCGGGGGGTTTTTTGGTTCAATATTCTTTCTAATGGGTCCCAACTCCAAGTCGTTATCCTTGTCCGTTGTATAGTCGCGTTATAATCCCATGGTTATCTATGCAAGCAGGGAGGCCATGCGGGGGTTGACTCTCGCCTTCATGGGGTCGAGGGTTCAGAGCCGGATTCGCGTTAGTCAGGAATTACTCAACTGAGCCTATACGGCCAACTAAATGGCGACGAACAAGGAGCGTGCATTGGAGATTTGCCACAATTTTCACGGGACGGGGGCGGCAACAGCATTAACCTAGCAGCCATTTCAGCTAGATGTCACTCCGCCTACTGAAGTGCTAGAATACTGCTGCCGTCAGCACCGATGTCATCAAATCCAAATAGGGGGTCCAGTGTCCTAAGACCTTACTGGTCTCGGCCTTAGTCGCCTTCTCGTTTTAGCTAGACGCCATGCGGATGCATAGCGCCTACCCAGGGGATACCTGGCTTGCGCCGGAGGTAACGAGTTGCTTTAACTACTCTAGAGAGGAATAGACCTGGCCATTGCCATGTTAATGACGATCAGAATCTTTCCGCCTCGAGGGCCCCTCTCCGAGTAGAAATATATACCCGTGTCTCATTAGTCGCCTCATACGACAAGCTTCGACATGCTGTGGTGGTATTCTAAGACCCGCTCACCACGCGGGTGTGTGTGTGTGTTTTTTTTTTTTCCATGGATGCGCCATGGGGGATGTGAATCTATCTCTAAGATACTGATGGCCCGTACCACCAGCATGCACGATTTACCGACAACGTCGATACCTGCGTACTAAACACACCCTCACACACACGATCACCGCACTCCCCGCGGGATCACCGCAAAGTATTACTTCGCGGGGAGGGGCTGCCTACTTTAGGCATTTTCTCTTACGCGGCGCTCTTTTTCGCATCGTCTCAGATCGCTCTGGATGCCTGTAATGAGCTGACTCGCGTTCCTCCAGTTCTCCTCCGTTTGCAGCATGAATGCAATCAGGTTCTCCGGTGATGGGACGACAACTGTTAGGGCTCTGTACCGCGGACAATGGTAGAGCACATGTTCCGGGTCCTCGCTCGAATTGGGGCAATTCGGGCACTCCGGCCTATCCTCATGCTTGAACCTGTATAGGTACTTACGGTATCCTCCGTGACCTGTTAGAAACTGGGTTAGATGAAAGTTAACCTCACCTCTACTCCTTTTCAACCATTCCTCCACATTTGGAATAAGCCGATGCGTCCATCGTCCATTGGCGGGTCGCGTCCCACCTAGCTTGCCATGTAGCTAGAGATGCCTGTCTCTCCGACCTCCTTATCGCCTCCACAGGTATACCGCTTCCAAGCTCAGCGCGTGCTTCGTAAATATCCCGCATCTCTGTTGCCAGGATGTCCACAGGTATCATACCCGCCAGTACCAGGGCTGCGTCATACGACACAGTCCTGAACCCCGATATCACTCGAAGAGCACTGAGTCTGTAGGGTGCTGCGAATTTTCTCCGGAGACTCATGTTGCCGTGTAAAGCTTTAGCCCAGATCGGCGCAGCGTAAAGAAGGACGGACGCAACTACTCTTGCCAGGAGCAGTCGCCTTCCGACCTTCGGACCACCGATGTTCGGCAGCATCCTCGATAATGCTCCCTGCATCTTTGCCGCCTTTTGGGTAACGTACTCAACATGAGGGCGGAAACTCAGACGGTTATCCAACAAGACACCCAGGTACTTAATGGACTCAGATGACCTGATCGTCGTGTTCCCTATCTGAACGCTCATATACTCCACCTTTTTCCTGCTAGTTATGAGCACCGCCTCCGTTTTATGACCCGCCAGGTCGAGTCCAGCCTCGTCCATCCACACAGCGATGACTTGTATAGCTGCATTAGCGGCCGCCTCCACTGCACCAACTTCCTTAGCCACCACGACTAATGCTAGGTCATCAGCAAAACCAATGAGACTGCATCCATCTGGTAGTCGGAGTC
Organism: Drosophila putrida; assembly: GCA_037043535.1. Lineage (NCBI taxonomy): Eukaryota > Metazoa > Arthropoda > Insecta > Diptera > Drosophilidae > Drosophila > Drosophila putrida. The sequence continues at coordinate 30,356 of JBAMBI010000334.1, forward strand.
TGAGCACATCGTCGTACATAATATTCCACAGGAGGGGGCCAAGGACCGACCCTGTGGAACACCGGCTGTCACCTTGTAGCGCTTTGGCCCTCTTCTGTCTCGTACTCCAGCACCCTTTCTGACAGATAATTGGATATTATCCGCAGAAGATAGGGTGGGATTCCGATCCGAAGCAGCACACGCCTGATTCGCGACCAGCTCGCCGAGTTGAATGCATTTCTGATGTCCAACGTCACCACCGCACAGTATTCCTTGTCACCCCATCTCCAGCGGGTTCCCTGGATGGCCTTCGTCGCTATGCCGACCACCGCCTGGATCGCATCCACCGTTGACCTCGCCTTGCGGAATCCATACTGGGAAGCTGACATTGCGCTGTTCTCCTCGACTACGAGCAGGAGCCGGTTATAAAGAATGCGCTCCAGTATCTTGCCAACCGTGTCTAGCAGACATATTGGCCGATATCCGGACGGCTCCTCAACGGGCTTGTTCCCCTTTGGCAGGAGTATGAGCCGCTGCAATTTCCATCTCCTCGGAAACGCGCCTTCCTGAAGGCAGTTGTTGAACATGTCAGCAAATACCTCCGGTCTTGTGGCTACTGCGAGCTTCAGGTGTTGGGTATGCCGTCCGGTCCTGGTGCTTTCCTGTCGCCGATATGCTTAGTGGCTGCTGTGATCTCGGAGACAGAGATCGGCTGCCAAGGCGGAATCCGCTGCATGGAGGGTACCTCGTTCGGGTCCGGGTGCCGTGGGAAAAGCGCCTCCACGATACTGAGGAGCAGGGTGGGGCATGTCACTCTCAGCGAGTTCTGGTCTCGAATCTTTTTCGTGACGACCTTGTAGGCTGTCCCCCATGGATTTATGTCAGCCTCCTCGCAGATCTGCTTAAAAGAGTCAGACTTACTCCTTTTTATGGCCTGCTTCAGCGCCCGCTTTGCCATCCTGAACTCCTCCATCCGTCCATCAAACTCGGCACGTCCTCTCGCCCTCTGGCTGCATCTCCTGGCTCTCAGACAAGCTTTCCTCAGCTGGGCTATCGTGTCATTCCACCAGTAGCAAGGTGAGCCGCGTCTACTAGGCTTCCTCCTGGGCATGGAAGAGTCGCAAGCCGCGTTCAGACTCTCCGATAGCTGCTGCGCCATCTCGTCTACCGATCTTCCGGTCGGGCTCCAGTTTGAGAGATTAAGGACATACGCGAATGTGTCCACGTCCAAGGATCTGTCCTTCCACTTTGGTCCAGCTGCCGTGACTCGCTGCTGAATTCGCTCCTGTTCAAAATGGATCGCTTGGTGCACTGTAAGTGAACTCGTCGCTGACTGTCCACTCACGTTCCTACACAGCGAGCTGCTTAAAAAGGTGAGTCTATAATGGATCCTCGGCCAGCCTTCCAGTAGGTCAGCTGCTTTCCATCATTTGCCAGTCCGACGTCTAACGACGAGAAGTGCTCCAGCAAGGCTGCTCCTCTGGCGGTAGTTTCCTTGCTGCCCCATTCCACAGCCCAAGCGTTGAAATCTCCCGCTATTACCAGGGGAGCTCTGCCACGCGAGTCATCTGTGATGTCCAACAGCAGTCTTTCGAAACGCGCTAGGTCCCAGCTCGGCGGAGCGTAGCAGCTATAAAAGGTCACCCCTCTAAGCTTCGCTCTGACGAATCCATCGTTGGACGCGTTGACTTCTTTGGGGGGAGTGTCAACTGCCCATATGGCTGCCTTTTTACACCTGCTGGATACCCAACCGCTTCCTGGAATCGGCTTGTATGGCTCGCATATCAGGACGACATTTGGGCTCCTCTCTCTCACAGCCTGCATCAGAAGGGACTGTGCAGCCTCGCAATGGTTTAGGTTCAGCTGGGTGCACCTCATGCTGACCGTTTGGCGAGCGCGCTCCTAAATAGGGGGCATCTACCACTACCAGCGATATGCTTATAGTCCGTGCTTGTGTCCTTGCAGAACATACATTGCGGCTCCTCCTTGCAGTCCTTTGCGATGTGATCCGCCTTCCCACATCTACGGCACAACTTGGATCTGTCGACCTCGTTTTTGCACTGTCTTGCAACGTGACCAAACTCGAGGCAGCGGAAGCACTTTGTCACGGTGACCCGCTCGCGCAGTCTGCACCTGACCCAGCCAACCTTTAACAGCCCAGCTGCTAGCGCCTTGCGAGCGTTATCAGCTGCCATTCTGATTGAGGCAGTCTGGGTTCCTCCATAACCTTTGCGCAGGTTTATGTCATCCGGCACGACATCCGACAGCCCCAGTTGGCTGTGCAGCGCGTTTTTTATATCCTCCTTGCTTGTTATTTCGTCCAAGTCTTTGCACTCGATCGTGACTCTGTGGGACAGGGAACGGACCTCCGCAGCTTCTCCGAGCGTGTCGCCAATGAGGGCCTTAAAGGCGCTCGTATCCTGACCAGCTTGGTTCAGCTGCAGTAGCAGTTCACCCTGTTGGGTCCTCCGGATTCTGGTAACCGCATCTCCAAGGCCTTTCAGCTTCTCTTCGACCTTGACCCTTTGCAGAATTTCTGCATAGGTCACTTCGCCCACTGACTTGATAATCAGAGCATCAGGTCGCACTTTCTTCTCACTTGGTGCCTTGGGCTTCCGCGCCTTCCTTTTTGGGCCGACTGTTTTCCACTCAGTGGGCACACTAGCAACTGGAGTCTCCTGCTCCCGGATGGGGGAATCTACAATTGCTATAGTCGCTGGAGTCTGCACATCCGCACTACTCTTGGGCCTCTTCGTGTTAGGCGTTCTAGCCCCGGTGCCTTGCTTCCTCTTGGCCTCCACCATTGTTCGGAACAGCGGTGAGGTCTGGCATGACTGGTGCGTCCTGATAGCCGCCTTAGCTCTGTCGTCGTGCAACTGGATAGCCACTAGCTCGTACAGAACTCTGATGCTCTCTATCGAGTCGCGCATTGGCTGATGGATGCTACGCCTTTTACCTCCTCCAGCATCTCCACCAGGCTAGCAATCTCCCTTCCAAGATCGCGAAGCGCAGTACAACTCTGCGATTGCGACTCTGGCGCCTGATTCGTGCGAGCACGCGTCGTCGGGGGAACAGCCGTTTTTTGGACTGGCGGTGATCTCGCCATTTTGCTACTCGTAGCAAAGACTGCCGCCGCGTCTGTCTCCATCTCCTTCTCCATCGTCGGGGGGTTTTTTGGTTCAATATTCATTCTAATGGGTCCCAACTCCAAGTCGTTATCCTTGCCCGTTGTATAGTCGCGTTATAATCCCATGGTTATCTATGCAAGCAGGGAGGCCATGCAGGGGTTGACTCTCGCCTTCATGGGGTCGAGGGTTCAGAGCCGGATTCGCGTTAGTCAGGAATTACTCAACTGAGCCTATACGGCCAACTAAATGGCGACGAACAAGGAGCGTGCATTGGAGATTTGCCACAATTTTCACGGGACGGGGGCGGCAACAGCATTAACCTAGCAGCCTTTCAGCTAGATGTCACTCCGCCTACTGAAGTGCTAGAATACTGCTGCCGTCAGCACCGATGTCATCAAATCCAAATAGGGGGTCCAGTGTCCAATCCTAAGACCTTACTGGTCTCGGCCTTAGTCGCCTTCTCGTTTTAGCTAGACGCCATGCGGATGCATAGCGCCTACCCAGGGGATACCTGGCTTGCGCCGGAGGTAACGAGTTGCTTTAACTACTCTAGAGAGGAATAGACCTGGCCATTGCCATGTTAATGACGATCAGAATCTTTCCGCCTCAAGGGCCCCTCTCCGAGTAGAAATATCCCCGTGTCTCATTAGTCGCCTCATACGACAAGCTTCGACATGCTGTGGTGGTATTCTAAGACCCGCTCACCACACGGGTGAGGTGTGTGTGTGTGTGTGTGTGTTTTTTTTTTTTTCCATGGATGCGCCATGGGGGATGTGAATCTATCTCTAAGATACTGATGGCCCGTACCACCAGCATGCACGATTTACCGACAACGTCGATACCTGCGTACTAAACACACCCTCACACACACTATCACCGCACTCCCCGCGGGATCACCGCAAAGTATTACTTCGCGGGGAGGGGCTGCCTACTTTAGGCATTTTCTCTTACGCGGCGCTCTTTTTCGCATCGTCTCAGATCGCTCTGGATGCCTGTAATGAGCTGACTCGCGTTCCTCCAGTTCTCCTCCGTTTGCAGCATGAATGCAATCAGGTTCTCCGGTGATGGGACGACAACTGTTAGGGCTCTGTACCGCGGACAATGGTAGAGCACATGCTCCGGGTCCTCGCTCGAATTGGGGCAATTCGGGCACTCCGGCCTATCCTCATGCTTGAACCTGTATAGGTACTTACGGTATCCTCCGTGACCTGTTAGAAACTGGGTTAGATGAAAGTTAACCTCACCTCTACTCCTTTCCAACCATTCCTCCACATTTGGAATAAGCCGATGCGTCCATCGTCCATTGGCGGTCGCGTCCCACCTAGCTTGCCATGTAGCTAGAGATGCCTGTCTCTCCGACCTCCTTATCGCCTCCACAGGTATACCGCTTCCAAGCTCAGCGCGTGCTTCGTAAATATCCCGCATCTCTGTTGCCAGGATGTCCACAGGTATCATACCCGCTAGTACCAGGGCTGCGTCATACGACACAGTCCTGAACCCCGATATCACTCGAAGAGCACTGAGTCTGTAGGGTGCTGCGAGTTTTCTCCGGAGACTCATGTTGCCGTGTAAAGCTTTAGCCCAGATCGGCGCTGCGTAGAGAAGGACGGACGCAACTACTCTTGCCAGGAGCAGCCGCCTTCCGACCTTCGGACCACCGATGTTCGGCAGCATCCTCGATAATGCTCCCTGCATCTTTGCCGCCTTTTGGGTAACGTACTCAACATGAGGGCGGAAACTCAGACGGTTATCCAACAAGACACCCAGGTACTTAATGGACTCAGATGACCTGATCGTCGTGTTCCCTACCTGAACGCTCATATACTCCACCTTTTTCCTGCTAGTTATGAGCACCGCCTCCGTTTTATGCCCGCCAGGTCGAGTCCAGCCTCGTCCATCCACACAGCGATGACTTGTATAGCTGCATTAGCGGCCGCCTCCACTGCACCAACTTCCTTAGCCACCACGACTAATGCTAGGTCATCAGCAAAACCAATGAGACTGCATCCATCTGGTAGTCGGAGTCTGAGCACATCGTCGTACATAATATTCCACAGGAGGGGGCCAAGGACCGAACCCTGTGGAACACCGGCTGTCACCTTGTAGCGCTTTGGTCCCTCTTCTGTCTCGTACTCCAGCACCCTTTCCGACAGATAATTGGATATTATCCGCAGAAGATAGGGTGGGATTCCGATCCGAAGCAGCACACGCCTGATTCGCGACCAGCTCGCCGAGTTGAATGCATTTCTGATGTCCAACGTCACCACCGCACAGTATTCCTTGTCACCCCATCTCCAGCGGGTTCCTTGAATGGCCTTCGTCGCTATGCCGACCACCGCCTGGATCGCATCCACCGTTGACCTCGCCTTGCGGAATCCATACTGGGAAGCTGACATTGCGCTGTTCTCCTCGACTACGAGCAGGAGCCGGTTATAAAGAATGCGCTCCAGTATTTTGCCAACCGTGTCTAGCAGACATATTGGCCGATATCCGGACGGCTCCTCAACGGGCTTGTTCCCCTTTGGCAGGAGTATGAGCCGCTGCAATTTCCATCTCCTCGGAAACGCGCCTTCCTGAAGGCAGTTGTTGAACATGTCAGCAAATACCTCCGGTCTTGTGGCTACTGCGAGCTTCAGGGCTTTGTTGGGTATGCCGTCCGGTCCTGGTGCTTTCCTGTCGCCGATATTCTTAGTGGCTGCTGTGATCTCGGAGACAGAGATCGGCTGCCAAGGCGGAATCCGCTGCATGGAGGGTACCTCGCTCGGGTCCGGGTGCCGTGGGAAAAGCGCCTCCACGATACTGAGGAGCAGGGTGGGGCATGTCACTCTCAGCGAGTTCTGGTCTCGAATCTTTTTTGTGACGACCTTGTAGGCTGTCCCCCATGGATTTATGTCAGCCTCCTCGCAGATCTGCTTAAAAGAGTCAGACTTACTCCTTTTTATGGCCTGCTTCAGCGCCCGCTTTGCCATCCTGAACTCCTCCATTCGTCCATCAAACTCGGCACGTCCTCTCGCCCTCTGGCTGCATCTCCTGGCTCTCAGACAAGCTTTCCTCAGCTGGGCTATCGTGTCATTCCACCAGTAGCAAGGTGAGCCGCGTCTACTAGGCTTCCTCCTGGGCATGGAAGAGTCGCAAGCCGCGTTCAGACTCTCCGATAGCTGCTGCGCCATCTCGTCTACCGATCTTCCGGTCGGGCTCCAGTTTGAGAGATTAAGGACATAAGCGAATGTGTCCACGTCCAAGGATCTGTCCTTCCACTTTGGTCCAGCTGCCGTGACTCGCTGCTGAATTCGCCTTCCTCCACCAAGTTCAAAATGGATCGCTTGGTGGTCACTGTAAGTGAACTCGTCGCTGACTGTCCACCTCACGTTCCTACACAGCGAGCTGCTTAAAAAGGTGAGGTCTATAATGGATCCTCGGCCAGCCTTCCAGTAGGTCAGCTTCTTTCCGTCATTTGCCAGTCCGACGTCTAATGACGAGAAGTGCTCCAGCAAGGCTGCTCCTCTGGCGGTAGTTTCCTTGCTGCCCCATTCCACAGCCCAAGCGTTGAAATCTCCCGCTATTACCAGGGGAGCTCTGCCACGCGAGTCATCTGCGATGTCCAACAGTAGTCTTTCAAAACGCGCTAGGTCCCAGCTCGGCGGAGCGTAGCAGCTATAAAAGGTCACCCCTCTAAGCTTCGCTCTGACGAATCCATCGTTGGACGCGTTGACTTCTTTGGGGGGAGTGTCAACTGCCCATATGGCTGCCTTTTTACACCTACTGGCTACCCAACCGCTTCCTGGAATCGGCTTGTATGGCTCGCATATCAGGACGACATTTGGGCTCCTCTCTCTCACAGCCTGCATCAGAAGGGACTGTGCGGCCTCGCAGTGGTTTAGGTTCAGCTGGGTGCACCTCATGCTGACCGTTTGGCGAGCGCGCTCCTGAATAGGGGGCATCTACCACTACCAGCGATATGCTTATAGTCCGTGCTTGTGTCCTTGCAGAACATACATTGCGGCTCCTCCTTGCAGTCCTTTGCGATGTGATCCGCCTTCCCACATCTACGGCACAACTTGGATCTGTCGACCTCGTTTTTGCACTGTCTTGCAACGTGACCAAACTCGAGGCAGCGGAAGCACTTTGTCACGGTGACCCGCTCGCGCAGTCTGCACCTGACCCAGCCAACCTTTAACAGCCCAGCTGCTAGCGCCTTGCGAGCGTTATCAGCTGCCATTCTGATTGAGGCAGTCTGGGTTCCTCCATAACCTTTGCGCAGGTTTATGTCATCCGGCACGACATCCGACAGCCCCAGTTGGCTGTGCAGCGCGTTTTTTATATCCTCCTTGCTTGTTATTTCGTCCAAGTCTTTGCACTCGATCGTGACTCTGTGGGACAGGGAACGGACCTCCGCAGCTTCTCCGAGCGTGTCGCCAATGAGGGCCTTAAAGGCGCTCGTATCCTGACCAGCTTGGTTCAGCTGCAGTAGCAGTTCACCCTGTTGGGTCCTCCGGATTCTGGTAACCGCATCTCCAAGGCCTTTCAGCTTCTCTTCGACCTTGACCCTTTGCAGAATTTCTGCATAGGTCACTTCGCCCACTGACTTGATAATCAGAGCATCAGGTCGCACTTTCTTCTCACTTGGTGCCTTGGGCTTCCGCGCCTTCCTTTTTGGGCCGACTGTTTTCCACTCAGTGGGCACACTAGCAACTGGAGTCTCCTGCTCCCGGATGGGGGAATCTACAATTGCTACGGTCGCTGGAGTCTGCACATCCGCACTACTCTTGGGCCTCTTCGTGTTAGGCGTTCTAGCCCCGGTGCCTTGCTTCCTCTTGGCCTCCACCATTGCTCGGAACAGCGGTGAGGTCTGGCATGACTGGTGCGTCCTGATAGTCGCCTTAGCTCTGTCGTCGTGCAACTGGATAGCCACTAGCTCGTACAGAACTCTGATGCTCTCTATCGAGTCGCGCATTGGCTGATGGATGCTACGCCTTTTACCATCCTCCAGCATCTCCACCAGGCTAGCAATCTCCCTTCCAAGATCGCGAAGCGCAGTACAACTCTGCGATTGCGACTCTGGCGCCTGATTCGTGCGAGCACGCGTCGTCGGGGGAACAGCCGTTTTTTGGACTGGCGGTGATCTCGCCATTTTGCTACTCGTAGCAAAGACTGCCGCCGCGTCTGTCTCCATCTCCTTCTCCATCGTCGGGGGGTTTTTTGGTTCAATATTCATTCTAATGGGTCCCAACTCCAAGTCGTTATCCTTGCCCGTTGTATAGTCGCGTTATAATCCCATGGTTATCTATGCAAGCAGTGAGGCCATGCAGGGGTTGACTCTCGCCTTCATGGGGTCGAGGGTTCAGAGCCGGATTCGCGTTAGTCAGGAATTACTCAACTGAGCCTATACGGCCAACTAAATGGCGACGAACAAGGAGCGTGCATTGGAGATTTGCCACAATTTTCACGGGACGGGGGCGGCAACAGCATTAACCTAGCAGCCATTTCAGCTAGATGTCACTCCGCCTACTGAAGTGCTAGAATACTGCTGCCGTCAGCACCGATGTCATCAAATCCAAATAGGGGGTCCAGTGTCCAATCCTAAGACCTTACTGGTCTCGGCCTTAGTCGCCTTCTCGTTTTAGCTAGACGCCATGCGGATGCATAGCGCCTACCCAGGGGATACCTGGCTTGCGCCGGAGGTAACGAGTTGCTTTAACTACTCTAGAGAGGAATAGACCTGGCCATTGCCATGTTAATGACGATCAGAATCTTTCCGCCTCAAGGGCCCCTCTCCGAGTAGAAATATCCCCGTGTCTCATTAGTCGCCTCATACGACAAGCTTCGACATGCTGTGGTGGTATTCTAAGACCCGCTCACCACACGGGTGTGGTGTGTGTGTGTGTGTGTGTGTGTGTGTGTGTGTGTGTGTGTGTGTGCGTGGGCTTGTCGCTTCTTTTCCATGCGTTGCGTCGCCGCCGCTCTGAGAGAATTGTAGCTGGTCGTCTGGGCAGCAAACTCGCTCTCGCTGCATTGCCGTTTGTCTGCCTTGCCTTTGGCGGCTCGTGCCGTCGCTGCTTGCGTTGTTTTGCCGATGGCAGGCTTGTGACGACAGTGCTGACTTTCTGTCGCTCAATTTATGGGACGTAACAACTTGATAGAGTGAAAGATCTAGGATGCTACTTACAAACTCATGAGAACAACCAAACAAACAACCAGATTATCCATAGTAGACCAAGATATATCAGGCAAGTTAAAGTCTCCCAATACACACACATAATCTCTATCAGAAAGTTTACAGGATATTAATCAAAAAAGAAAAGTATTAGAAAAGTGTTCAAGATAAACAGAAAGATCCGATTGTGGAGGAATATAGAAGCAGGTTATTTAAACAGAAGTTTGGCAAACAGTTAACTTAATGGCAACAAACTCAATATTAAGCAAGCAACTAATTAATTCCGATGAAAAATCAGAATCAACTGCGATTAAAACGCCTCCACCCACTCCTGACAGACGGGCAAATCTGTATACCTCTTAGTGAATACATACTACGTTTATACGGACTATTTCACGTATTTCTAAATTCGCGAAATGAAATTTGCCTCCTGTTTATACGGCAGACGACCATTTCGCGTATTAGGACAAAAAGAGCTGCCAGAATGAATAATGAAAGCTGCAAATATCTGGTTCGGCAAAGGCGCAATGCGAAATTAATTTCCAATGAAATGGAAAGAAGGTACAGAAGCGTAATGGACCTATTAAAGGCAAACCAAAATTTAATGGTGGAATATCTGATGATGCAAATGAAGTTTTACCCAGCTGTATCTACTATATTAAGTCAAAAAGCCAAAATTGCGGAGATTTAAGAGTAGGCCAAAAGCACGGCATATTGGACACTGATGGAACATCCCAAAAACAAAATTTTTTTTAAAACCTCAGAAGATCAAAGAAATGTTTTTTTGAATTATGTCACCTGCGTCCACATATTCGAAAGCAATCACACTTGTGGTAAAGGTTAGTTACGCGTACTAAGTCTCCAAAATTAATGAAATTTTTTTCCGAATAGACCCCGATTTATGATGAATTTAGGTGCAAATATATCATTCAGTTGGGAGATCCCAACAGTAGTAGAGAACGCCACACAAATTTTCTTCTAAAAAATTAAAGAATTTAAGCATGTTTTCACTGGGATTCGAACCCAGGTCTCCCGTTTGACTAATTTCACAAACAGTTTTGCAAATTCTTTGCTTAAAAAACAAAATCAATTTTGTCATGCACGCCTTGCGCTCTGTTTCGTTTGTTGTTCCACGGACCTTCGTAGCTTGGAAACAAAAACATTTTTGACCTGCGTGCTGGTTCGCGGCTCGCCGTCGCTAATCCTAATGTATTTTGTTATTGTATTTTTATTTTGTGTACAGTGAAATTTTTTTCCACAGATCGTTAGAATGTGTGATCAAGTGGGAAATGTTTGCTTCGCCGAATACTTTTAATTGCAGTGTTTCGTTTTTTTCAGTGCACACATTCAAATAGAAAAAGCTAATCGTTGCAAGTGTGCGTGCGATTTTCTTATTTGTATTGTTTCGTGCACTTCCATAAGACAGCTTTGGGCATCCCTGGCTTAAATCACTAATTTTAAGGATTATAAATACACATGCAAAGCAACGAAAAATTAGTGCTGTCTGCTACTAGCTACAAAATAGATAAATCTGCAACGAAAGCTATTTTTGTAAATTGTTAGCTACTTATGAACTGATATTGAAAATTGAACTTCGGCACTTCAAATAATATGAGTTGTGGAGAAAAAATCATGCGATTTTTTTTAAATTTTGCCTGCTGCGCTCTTTTCTCCACAACTCATATTATTTTAAGAGTTTTTCAAAATAGCACCAAAAGCATTCATAGTAATTTTAGCTATTTTATAGCTAGCTAAGCAGCTCCAAAGATAATTGTTTTTGCATAGTTAATTTTTGTACTGATTTTTCCTTAAAATTAGTGATAATTACAGCACAAAAACAACAAAAACAGCAACAAAGACAATAATAACAATAACAACAACAAAGAGAACAACAACAACCAACAACAATCAACAACAACAACAAAAAATTAAACTTTAAAATTAATTTAAAAAAATAGATGTGATCGAAACATAATTTGTTCACCTAATTTCATCATAAATCGGGGTCTATTCGGAAAAAAAATTTCATTAATGTTGGAGACTCCTACCAGATTATTAACGTTTAACTTTTTCCGAAATAGACTTTTTGATGCAAAATTGTTCTACTTTCGAAAAGCCGTCATCTTTCAAAATTTGATAGCTTTAATCCTTATAGATTCGCAGAAAATGAACTGTAATTTATGGTAATATGTAGGGAAGCCAATGAAAAAACCATACCCAGCTATTTGTCGCTTACGTTATTCGATATATAAGATATACATATTCGATAATAAGAACATTATTTTGATATTTTCTTTCTGTGCAGATGCTACAAATTATCGCGAGAAGTTAGAGAGCTTACTAAGAAAAATTACCAGGCTCGATGCTTTAGATCCATTCAAAGCAGAGGCCACTGATATGGTCATGCAAAAACTGCAAGGCATGGGTATAGCCAACGATCATCTCACGCTTGAAAGCGCCAGTAGGACATCGGCCAGTCACTTTTGTCGGCGTCGTTTGCCCGTAGTTATGGTCAAACGTGAGTATTAGTATTAGCTTTAAGACTCATAGACCTTTCAACAAATATTTAATTTCTTTCAGGGAGAATGTCTGAGAGCCTAAAACATGCCACAGATCTTATTGAACAGGGTCATGTCCGTGTGGGATCTGAAATGGTTAAAGATCCCGCCTTCCTTGTATCCCGCAACTTAGAAGATTTTGTCACCTGGGTTGATGGGTCCAAGATAAAAGAGCACGTACTTCGATATAATGAATTGCGAGATGATTTTCAAATGTAAAACACTTATTTGGCTTCCCTCTAAGTTCGACAATAAACCATTAACAGAATAATGTTACTAATTGTATGCAAAATATTAATTTATTTGTGTTAAAGTCACAAACAGTCGTAAATTTTTACATTAATTGCAAGTGCATTACGTGCATACATTTATAGGTTCACTATAGATTGTCCTTTACACACATTTTTTTGCACAAACTTATTAGATCCTTTTGTACTTTTTTAAGTACAGGGTCTAAAATCCAATTAGAGCAATTAATATAAGTTTATTATTATTATTAAGTTTGTTCAAAGTCTTAAAGTATGCAACAGGCAGAAGGAGACTTGGCAGAGCTCATAAAGTATATATGTATATTTTTGATCGGGGCGACAAGCTGAGTTGATATAGCCATGTCCGTTTATCCGTCCATCTGTATGAACGAAAGGATATCAGAAATGTAAAGACCTAGGAGCACCAACTTTGGTATGAAGACTTCTTATACTTGCACATAAAACAAGTTTATTTCAAATTTTGGATGCCACGCCCCCTTCGACCATAAATGTTACAGAATCGATGTTTGACAAATGTAATGATAAGAAGAAACCGGGTCATCAAGATCGGATAATAAACATGGAAGACAACGCAATTAATCAATTCATTACATATACACATATGCATGTCATTGCCGCTGTGTTGGAGTGCTGTCTTCCTGTCTTTTATTCAATTCCTTAATTCAATGTGTTTGTTGTTGCTTGTTTTACATATTCATTTAATAAATGTAAACATATCCATGTAAGTGCGCGCTGGGTTAGAGTGAGTTTTCGCCCTCTCTCGTCAGAGTTTTCTCTGTTTGGATGATGGGATATAAGCAGATGGGCGATCGTGGTTCGAGTCCCAGTAATAGCGCGTTTAAATTCCTTACGTATTTATTTTTAAATAAATTAATTAATTTAAATTAGCATTCGTAACTCAATCTTATGTAATCTACCTTTACTTAAAAAAGGCAAGGCTGCAAACCAGGTTTTTGGGTTACTCGAACGGGACTCCGAACTTGATATAAAAAGAGATTATAAAATATGCAACAAGTAAAAAGATTAGCAATAATAAAGGCAAGAAAAATGGGAGATTACTTAAGATCTGGACTGAGTTTAAATGCCTGTAATTTCTAAACTATTTGCACTATTCTCTTACGCAATGAGGTCACATATTGTATAATCGTTTTGCCATATAAGGCAGAACTGCATATGTAAGTACTAGCAATAGTCGAAAAAATTACGTAATGGCTGTAACTTCGCCAACTCATGGTAAGTTTGTACGTGAATTACCTTTTTTTTGGAAAGAAATTTAGCCCATTTTTAGTGTGTCCAAAAAGGGAAAAATCCGAAAAACTGGACCTAACCCTAATACTAGCATTAGTCTAATCGAAGTCGCAAGGAAATTTATGAGGTCAAAGTCTTATATTTTTAAATCACTTAAATCTGTTAATATTAAATCCAGAAAGAATTGGGGGAAACCATTTTATACAGAAGAGCAAACAAACATCGAAAAAATTCAATGTGGTAAGAAGTGCAAATATTATGTTTAAAAAATGTTTCATTTTGGATGACGAAAGTTATTGTCCTTCTAGTGAGCCCAAATGCCAGCAAACAATGATTACTGCACATATACTTAGTACTTTAATAGTCTCTCTTGAGTAAAAATATAAGTACATCAAAATTTTAAGCCAGAAAGTTATGATGTATATGACCGATTCGTACTCAGAATCATTTTTCAGCCCAAGTGGACTAGCCATTAACCAGGAAGTATACGAGATGAAGTGTCTAAGCTTGTTTTTATTCCGTTTATTCAAAATCATCATCGGGATGCTAATTTTGTATTTTGGCCGTACAAAATATCGTCTCATCATGCGAAAAAGACACAAAGAGTTCTTGTCGAACAATTCAATCCAATAATATCCCAAAGAGTGAAACCCCACAAACTGGCATCAATGCCGGCCAACTGAAGTTTTCTTTGGTGAACTGCGAAGTATAATATTTAAGAAAGCCTTGAAAGCCAAAAATGTTAAGCAGTTGTTGCGTTTGATTCAAAAATGTATCAATGATATCGACCCAAATGTCATACAACGTGTGTGAGCACATAGACGCACTTAACTCCGCCGGTTAGCCAATCATAGTCAATTTTTTAAAAAACACTTATGAAGCTTTATATACAATTGTTCAACCTATCTTAAAACGTATGTATACTATATACTCTATAAGTCAAATAGGCTCGATTTTGTGGTCTAGTAAACTCAGTTCATATTTTTAGTAATAACCCGTTATGTATAATGTTAAACCAAGGTTTGAGCCCTGCCTTGGGTTCAGGAGTGTCTTAAGCCGGTCCGCGAACCGAACCTTAATATTACTTTAGAGTTCGATACCACCGAACCGAAACTTCCCAAAAACGTTTAAGGCGTGTAGCCATTTAATCATTTTTTTAATTTTCCTGTTTGAGGTTTAAAACGAAATATCTCCGAATATCTCCGCGGAGAGATATTAATAATACTTATATTATTAATTACTTGGTACAGTAATTTGAAGTTTATGTTCCTTATTTTTAAAATATTTATTATTATAATAAACGCTGTAATGAACAAACAATTAAAATTGAAAAAAAAAAGAATTATTCCGTTAAGTGGTTGAAATTTTCCTGACGATTAGTGTCCGCCTAGGAGAGCTTTCACTGTAGTACCATTTGCTACATCCTGACAACCGGTTCCGAATCGAATATCCCCGAGCCGGTTCGGTTTTTCGAACCCGAACCTTGATCTCAGGGGCTCCATAACCGCCTAATTTTTCTCCACCGAACCGAAGCTGCTCAAAAAATTTTGAGGCTTGCAGCCTTAGTAGGCTGAAAATAAGCATAAACATCGGAATCCAAGACATTTTTTCTAGTTTAAAAATAGAAAATTATTGGAAAATTTAAAATAATTTTAGCCATTACGATAACAGAGGTTTGAGTAGGCGTAATTTTTCTCGTTTATTCCATTGCTTTGACTGTGCTTTCGCCCCAGGCTTAAATTGTTGCACCCATTTCTTGTCAATAGTTATAAATCGACGGAAAAACTTGGCTTTATATTTCAAAACACGGCCAAGGAGGGAAACAACCTCACAATGTTGTCTTTGCTCTGTAGTCACCAAACGCTACTCTTAATACAATTTTTTTTATTTTGGCCACCATTTTGGAAGTGATCTCCTCATTTGGTCGCACATTAACCAATTTAGTCCATCTGTGCAAATAAATTAAGAGCTTTTTCAATTAATAACAATCAAAAATAAACTGCGAAAAGGTAACGTACCCAACTTTAAAGCTATTTTTAATATTCGGTACTTCTCCATTTTATCACTTATTTTCTGTGAACACTAGTAACACTAGTTTACAAAATCCAAAAAATTTTTTGCAAAGTGAATCAAAGCATTTTTTTCTTATGGACTTTGGCCACTAAACACGAAAACGGCACTTAAAAATTTTTTCATGGAAGCGTTTTCGAAATATTATTTTTTTTCGAATTTTCGAAGTTGCTCCAACATTTTTAAATATACATATATCCATTTCTAATCAACCGATTTGGCCAAACAAGCTCTCAAACTAAGGGTAAGTAAATTATATTTTCATTTATATAGAACTAAGATCGGTTCAGTAGATTAGAAGGTATCAACTTATATATGTTTGAAAATACGTGTTTTTTATAATTAGCTCACAAAAAATTCTGGAAAAGATACAAATCGCAAAACTCGAATTTTTTTTAAGTTTCACGTAAAATTTGAACTGTTTTAAAGTAAATAAGCTTTTATTGATGAAAATCCAACAATAAATGGCGATACAATACATGTTTTAGTAAAAGACTTATGTTTTATTTGCATCTTATTGTTCCTATGGCAGCTATATGATAAGTAGTCCGAACTTGACCAAATTTCCACAGAATGTGACAATGAGTAAGAAATACATATTCTGTGAGTTACGTTGATATAGCTCACAAAACAACAACGTTCCCACACACAAAAGCCAAAATAATATCCAATGGATAACTTAAAATTATCTTTTATATCCGTATAAACACGCACTTACAATTCAAAGAGAAAAGGAACAAGATTAACAATGTAGAAAATCTTTGATATTAATTTGTTTTAATTTGTTATGAAGTTTTTTATGCTAAAAATAGTTGCCCCTTCTTATTTTGTAAAAGGCATCAGGCAAAGCAAGGTAAAGGGCAAAAGTTTCGTCAGTCAACACTATTTTAATGCCGCTAGCTATTTATTTTAACACTTATTAATAGTTACTTTTTATGCAAGTTTAAAACAAATAATACAACTAATATTTAAAAGATACAAAAACCTATGGAAAAAGACTTAACTGGATAAAATTTAAGAGAGCTTTTTCTTTGTTTTGGACAATCTCTGTGAAAACCTGAGATTTGTTTCATAATTACAAACACAGCCACATTAGTGCATATAGGTATATGTATGCATTAGTAATTGATAACAAAGATATGGTGACACCACTTGTACAATCGAAGTGCAGTCGGACTTTCAAATTCGTAATTCTAAGGCACATTTCTTAAATGTCTTTATAAGGTCTCAAATAGCTATCCGAATGATAAACTGACGTAAAATGCATGGAAACTAATGTCATATGTCCAATATATGTATCACATAAAGCTTATACGGACATTGAAAAAATGGGCCTAAAACTATTTTACAAATTCTCCTAAGTCATTTTGGAAAAGTGTTTTCATTCTTTTTGTTAGACCCTATACTTTGAAAAAGTACAAATGGGTCTATTACGTTTGTGCAAAAAAAAATGTGCGTAACAGGCAGAAGGAGGCGTGGCAGACCCCATAAAGTATATATATATTCTTGATCAGCATCAACAGCCGAGTCGATATAGCCATGTCCGTCTGTCTCTCTGTCTGTCTGTCTGTCCGTCTGTTCCTTTTTTGAGTTCCTAGATCTCAGAGACTATAAGAGCTAGAGATACCAAATTTGGCATGTATGTACATCTATATCTTGCATTGAACGAGTTTGTTTTAGATTTTTGCCACGCCATCCTCCGCCCCCGAAAATTAAAATACAAAATTTCCAAGTCGAATTACAAGAGCACCTTTGATGCTAGTATGTATTATATAGACTATGGTCCAAACCTATCCTGCAAATTTCATCCAAATCGGATGATAAACACGGAAGTTATTCAACTAACAATGTTACGGGCAAAATAATCTGATATCTTCGTAGTGGCGCCATCTATTGACATTTTTTTGAAACTGAAACAATCTGTAGTGATCGCTTTGAACTCAAAAAGTACAGGGTCTCCTACTGTCGAGCTTGCTCCACCGTAGCTTAATGCATTTTTTTTGTTTGGATTGGGTACTTAGATATTGAACTTTGTTAATGTGCGCATAACTGCCATCGATCTAACCATTTTAATTGTTGGATTAATTTAATGTTTTTAAAATCTGTAGACTATTTACAGCCTGTTCTACAGTGTACATTAGTCTGTTTTTCTTAAAGTTAGAACCATAATATATTGTGAATAAAAGGCAATTATCTTCTAATTAACTGATTTTGAAGCTGCGTAAAATGGACTGGCTGCTTTTGATAATAATATAAATTTTGAAATGGCCTTTCAACATATGATTTATCGCTTTTTAATCGATTTTGTAATGTGGGAGATTTAAATAACAACGTATGTAAGTGAATATCTAGCATGACAACAACTGTGTCCAGATATTCTTAAAGGTTATTGTGCATATTCGGAATAAACAAAAAGGAGTAGTTACAAGGAAAAGTTAATTTAAAAACAACCTTAAATAATTGTGTACCGAATAATTTATATATAAAAGTGTGTGAGTGTTTTGGCCGAGATGCGCTCTTAGCGTCATAGGTTCTAACATAATTTAATAATATTAATGCGATCTAAAAATTATTATATGTAATGTAATAAAGTCATTAAAAATTATATTTTAACAAATTTCGATTTAATGGCTTCGTCCAACCTACGTGCGCTGTTTCAGAAAGAGTTGATTACACTAGTTAACAGCCAAAATGCAAAGTGAATCAAAGCATTTTTTTCTTATGGACTTTGGCCACTAAACACGAAAACGGCACTTAAAAATTTTTTCATGGAAGCGTTTTCGAAATATTATTTTAAATAGCTTTAATATTAATATTAAAAATAGCTTTAAAGTTGGGTACCTTACCTTTTCCCAGTTTATTTTTGATTGTAATTAATTGAAAAAGCTCTTAATTTATTTGCACAGATGGACTAAATTGGTTAATGTGCGACCAAATGAGGAGATCACTTCCAAAATGGTGGCCAAAATAAAAAAAATTGTATTAAGAGTAGCGTTTGGTGACTACAGAGCAAAGACAACATTGTGAGGTTGTTTCCCTCCTTGGCCGTGTTTTAAAATATAAAGCCAAGTTTTTCCGTCGATTTATAACTGTTGACAAGAAATGGGTGCAACAATTTAAGCCTGGGGCGAAAGCACAGTCAAAGCAATGGAATAAACGAGAAAAATTACGCCTACTCAAACCTCTGTTATCGTAATGGCTAAAATTATTTTAAATTTTCCAATAATTTTCTATTTTTAAACTAGAAAAAATGTCTTGGATTCCGATGTTTATGCTTATTTTCAGCCTACTAAGGCTGCAAGCCTCAAAATTTTTTGAGCAGCTTCGGTTCGGTGGAGAAAAATTAGGCGGTTATGGAGCCCCTGAGATCAAGGTTCGGGTTCGAAAAACCGAACCGGCTCGGGGATATTCGATTCGGAACCGGTTGTCAGGATGTAGCAAATGGTACTACAGTGAAAGCTCTCCTAGGCGGACACTCATCGTCAGGAAAATTTCAACCTTAACGGAATAATTCTTTTTTTTGTTTTTTTTTTCAGTTTTAATTTTTTGTTCATTACTGCGTTTATTATAATAATAAATATTTTAAAAATAAAGAACATAAACTTTAAATTACTGTACCAAGTAATTAATAATATAAGTATTATTAATATCTCTCCGCGGAGATATTCGGAGATATTTCGTTTTAACCCTCAAACAGGAAAATTAAAAGAATAATTCAATGGCTACACGCCTTAAACGTTTTTGGGAAGTTTCGGTTCGGTGGTTCGAACTCTAAAGTAATATTAAGGTTCGGTTCGCGGACCGGTTTAAGAAGCTCCTAAGCCCAAGGCAGGGCTCAAACCTTGGTTTAACATTATACATAACGGGTTATTACTAAAAATATGAACTGAGTTTACTAGACCACAAAATCGAGCCTATTTGACTTATAGAGTAAATAGTATACATACGTTTTAAGATAGGTTGAACAATTGTATATAAAGCTTCATAAGTGTTTTTTGAAAAATTGACTATGATTGGCTAACCGGCGGAGTTAAGTGCGTCTATGTGCTCACACACGTTGTACGACATTTGGGTCGATATCATTGATACATTTTTGAATCCAACGCAACAACTGCTTAACATTTTTGGCTTTCAAGGCTTTCTTAAATATTATACTTCGCAGTTCACCAAAGAAAACTTCAGTTGGCCGGCATTGATGCCAGTTTGTGGGGTTTCACTCTTTGGGATATTATTGGATTGAATTGTTCGACAAGAACTCTTTGTGTCTTTTTCGCATGATGAGACGATATTTTGTACGGCCAAAATACAAAATTAGCATCCCGATGATGATTTTGAATAAACGGAATAAAAACAAGCTTAGACACTTCATCTCGTATACTTTCTGGTTAATGGCTAGTCCACTTGGGCTGAAAAATGATTCTGAGTACGAATCGGTCATATACATCATAACTTTCTGGCTTAAAATTTTGATGTACTTATATTTTTACTCAAGAGAGACTATTAAAGTACTAAGTATATGTGCAGTAATCATTGTTTGCTGGCATTTGGGCTCACTAGAAGGACAATAACTTTCGTCATCCAAAATGAAACATTTTTTAAACATAATATTTGCACTTCTTACCACATTGAATTTTTTCGATGTTTGTTTGCTCTTCTGTATAAAATGGTTTCCCCCAATTCTTTCTGGATTTAATATTAACAGATTTAAGTGATTTAAAAATATAAGACTTTGACCTCATAAATTTCCTTGCGACTTCGATTAGACTAATGCTAGTATTAGGGTTAGGTCCAGTTTTTCGGATTTTTCCCTTTTTGGACACACTAAAAATGGGCTAAATTTCTTTCCAAAAAAAAGGTAATTCACGTACAAACTTACCATGAGTTGGCGAAGTTACAGCCATTACGTAATTTTTTCGACTATTGCTAGTACTTACATATGCAGTTCTGCCTTATATGGCAAAACGATTATACAATATGTGACCTCATTGCGTAAGAGAATAGTGCAAATAGTTTAGAAATTACAGGCATTTAAACTCAGTCCAGATCTTAAGTAATCTCCCATTTTTCTTGCCTTTATTATTGCTAATCTTTTTACTTGTTGCATATTTTATAATCTCTTTTTATATCAAGTTCGGAGTCCCGTTCGAGTAACCCAAAAACCTGGTTTGCAGCCTTGCCTTTTTTAAGTAAAGGTAGATTACATAAGATTGAGTTACGAATGCTAATTTAAATTAATTAATTTATTTAAAAATAAATACGTAAGGAATTTAAACGCGCTATTACTGGGACTCGAACCACGATCGCCCATCTGCTTATATCCCATCATCCAAACAGAGAAAACTCTAACGAGAGAGGGCGAAAACTCACTCTAACCCAGCGCGCACTTACATGGATATGTTTACATTTATTAAATGAATATGTAAAACAAGCAACAACAAACACATTGAATTAAGGAATTGAATAAAAGACAGGAAGACAGCACTCCAACACAGCGGCAATGACATGCATATGTGTATATGTAATGAATTGATTAATTGCGTTGTCTTCCATGTTTATTATCCGATCTTGATGACCCGGTTTCTTCTTATCATTACATTTGTCAAACATCGATTCTGTAACATGGTTTAGTTATATCCTTTATTCCCATTTATGGTCGAAGGGGGCGTGGCATCCAAAATTTGAAATAAACTTGTTTTATGTGCAAGTATAAGAAGTCTTCATACCAAAGTTGGTGCTCCTAGGTCTTTACATTTCTGATATCCTTTCGTTCATACAGACGGACGGATAAACGGACATGGCTATATCAAGTCAGCTTGTCGCCCAGATCAAAAATATACATATATACTTTATGAGCTCTGCCACGTCTCCTTCTGCCTGTTGCATACTTTAAGACTTTGAACAAACTTAATAATAATAATAATAAACTTATATTAATTGCTCTAATTGGATTTTAGACCCTGTACTTAAAAAAGTACAAAAGGGTCTAATAAGTTTGTGCAAAAAAAATGTGCGTACGCAACATTAAAGGACAATAAATGTATGCACGTAATGCACTTGCATTTAATGTAAAAAGTTAAGACTGTTTGTTACTTTAACACAAATAAATTGATATTTTGCATACAATTAGTAACATTATTCTGTTAATGGTTTATTGTCGAACTTAGAGGGAAGCCAAATAAGTGTTTTACATTTGGAAATCATCTCGCAATTCATTATATCGAAGTACGTGCTCTTTTATCTTGGACCCATCAACCCAGGTGACAAAATCTTCTAAGTTGCGGGATACAAGGAAGGCGGGATCTTTAACCATTTCAGGTCCCACACGGACATGACCCTGTTCAATAAGATCTGTGGCATGTTTTAGGCTCTCAGACATTCTCCCTGAAAGAAATTAAATATTTGTTGAAAGGTCTATGAGTCTTAAAGCTAATACTAATACTCACGTTTGACCATAACTACGGGCAAACGACGCCGACAAAAGTGACTGGCCGATGTCCTACTGGCGCTTTCAAGCGTGACATGATCGTTGGCTATACCCATGCCATGCAGTTTTTGCATGACCATATCAGTGGCCTCTGCTTTGAATGGATCTGAAGCATCGAGCCTGGTAATTTTTTCAGTAAGCTCTCTAACTTCTCGCGATAATTTGTAGTATCTGCACATAAAGAAAATATGAAACTAATGTTCTTATTATCGAATATGTATATCTTATATATCGAATAACGTAAGCGACAAATAGCTGGGTATGGTTTTTTCATTGGCTTCCCTACATATTACCATAAATTACAGTTCATTTTCTGCGAATCTATAAGGATTTAAGCTATCAAATTTTGATTGCAACAAAAAGTCTGTTTCGGAAAAAGGTAAACGTTAATTATCCGGTAGAAGTCTCCAAAATTAATGAATTTTTTTTCCGAATAGACCCCGATTTATGAAGAAATTTGGTGAAAAAATGCATTAAGCTACGGTGGAGCAAGCTCAACAGTAGAAGACCCTGTACTGTTTGAGTGCAAAGCGATCACATACGATTGTTTCAATTTCAATAAATTTCAACAGATGGCGCCACCACAAAGACGATTCATGTGATAAACACAGTGGGCGCTAGCGACTCTTCTTCTTTTTGCCCGTAACATTACATTGCTAGTTGAATATCGTCCGCGTTTATCATCCGATTTGAATGAAATTCAGGATAGGTTTGGTCCATAGTGTATACTATAAATACCGAAAACCAAGGCGCTAGCCTTAAAGGTGCTCTTGTAATTCGACTTCGAAATTTTGTATTTCAATTTCTGGAAGGAGGGAGCGTGGCAAAAATCTTTCAATATAGATGAACATGAAAAATTTGGTGTCTCCAGCTCTTATAGTCTTTGAGATCTGGGAACTTTAAAAAAGAGACAGACAGACGGACATGGCTATTTTGACTCGGCTTTTGATGCTGATTAAGAATAAAAATACTTTTGGGGTCTGCCACGCCCCCTTCTGCCTGTTACGCATCTTTGCACAAGTGTAATAGACCCTTTTGTACTTTTTTAAAGTACAGGGTCTAAATAGTACAAATGGGCTTAATAAGTTTGTGCAATTAAAAGTGTGCGTAACAGGGAGAAAGAAGCCACCGTAATTTTAAAACAAAATTCAAAGTCGACTAACGAAAGCACCCTTAATATGATATGATTTTTGGAACGTATAATAAACTGATAGTTTACGGCTGTTCGAAATTTCGAAAATATGAACACCTAGATCTCAGGGACTATAAGAGCTTGAGACACCAAAATTGATATGTAGGCTCAACTATATCTGGCCCAAATTAAGTTTGCTTTAGACTTTTGCCCTGCCCCTTCAGCTCCGCATCCCGGAAGTTCAAGTACTGGAGCACCTTGAATGCAATTTTTGATATATGTATAAAATACACACTATGGTCCGAATCTGTCCCGATGATAAACACGGAAGTTATTCAACTAACAATGTTACAGGTAAAAGGAAGAAGAAGAGACGCTAGCGACCTCTGTGTTTATCAACTGATATCTTGGTAGTGGCGCTATCTGCTGATATTTCTCGATTAAGGAACAATCTATGGTGAACGCACTCAGACAGTACAGGGTCTCCTGCTGTCGAGCTTGCTCTACCATAGCTTACTGCATTTTTTTAAATACATTCCTTGTTACGTGATACTGATAGGTCGGATTTAACCTCTTGTTCAAATCCTAACAGTGCGACTTCAATTTTTTATGATATCACGAATTCGATTTTCGATCACTGCGTTCCTCGCATGCTTCCTAGGCAAACAAACATACCTCCTTGGTTTTCGCGGGAGTTAGCTAGTTTGTAGAATGCGAAGTCGCGATATTATAAAAGGTATAAAAGCTCGGGAACTTCATCTGTTTCTTGTGATCAAAGGGTTTTAAAACAAGATGCCGGCTGATGTAACTTACACCGACTTCAGTAAAGCATTTAACTCTGATAATTTTCAACTTCTGCTCTTAAGCTTAATCTTATTGGATTTCCTTACAAACTTCTCCTGTGGATCTCTGATTATCTACATTCAAGAACCCAAAAAGTTATCTTTAAAACTGCCCTCTCTAAACCACTTTTTGCTACCTCTGGAGTACCTCAGCGTAGCCATATTGGTCCCTGACTATTTAACCTGTTTTTTGACTATCAACTCCCGTGTATTAATGTAAGCTGTGCTTTACATATTGTATAATGATACAAACTCTCATTATTTATTACAAACTGATCTTGATTTATTTTTTACTTGGTGTACTACAGTTATAATTTGTTACTTAACTGCTCAAAATGTAAAGTTATGTCATTCTATAGAAGCACACCTAACATTTTTAATGACATGCTCGACCGTTGTTCGGTTGAAAGATTAACTTATGTAAACGACTTGGGAATTCTTCTTGACCATAAATTAAAATTTAATTCACTCATTGACCGTACTGTCAATAAGGCGACTCAAACTCTTGGTTTTTTTAAAAGATGGTCTAAAGAGTTTGATGACTCTTACACGACAAAATTACTTTATACTTCTCTTGTTCATCCTATCCTGGAACATGGATTTTGTAGCCTATATACCAGGATAGAATTGTGTCTGTGCAAAAGAAGTTCTTACTTTTTACTCTTTGTGGCCTTAGCTGGCATTCAGGAACCAACATACCCTCTACTCCAGTAGACTTTTGCTAATTAAGCTTTTATCCCTAACTAATCGTAGAACTATGCTGGCCGTGGTGGTATTTGTATTAAAATTCGAGACCCACTTGTAAACTTATCCCACTAACCCTAAAGGCACACACTACTAACTATTTCTTGCATGAACCGTTTCGAGTACTTTGCGCTGATTATAAAAGACTCTGTCGAGTTTTAAATTCTGAGTCCTCCTTCCTCAAGACTCAAATTTTAAATTTCCTACCCCGTAGCCACTAAAGGTAAGCTTGAAAGCTAAATATTTGGTGCAAAATGACAAACACTATGCACAAATGCACTTACAAACGTCTGACCGCCTAAAATTTTTACACAAAATCTAGCAAAAACCAGTTTGCACCCATTTTGCAGCTGAAATTTTACACTGCATTTACGCGTGTGTGACCACAGTGTGACCACCTGGCTGCAAGGTAATAATCGTTTGTTCTTACAAAATACATGCATTAACAAATCAATGCAAACTTTATTTTCTTTTTATACCCAGGGGGGTATATTAGGTTTGTTAAAAAAATAAAAGTATGTAACAGGCAGAAGGAGGCGTGGCAGACGACATAAAGTATATATATTCTTGATCAGGGCGACAAGCCGAGTCGATATAGCCGTGTCCGTCTGTCCGTCTGTTCGTGTAAGTAACAAGATCTCAGAGATGGTAAGACCTAGAAGCACCAAATTTGGTGTGAAGACTTGTTATACTTTCACGCAGATCAAGTTTATTTCAAATTTTGGATGCCACGCCCCCTTCGCCCACTCTGTTAATAAGCAAGCTAGAGCTTCGGCACTAACAATACTTGGATACATATGGATGCATCGTGAAAGTTTCATCAAGATTGGATAATAAACATGGAAGATATAAGGATATTTATCACGCCAATATGATCACAACAACAAAATGCGCTTGTTTTTGTTGTTGTTGGTTTACTAATAGTCAAACCAGCCAACAACAATGTCACGCACATATTTACACACATACGCACAATCTTTCACATATGCATGCATGCAAAGCACAGTGCTGTGCATTTGGCTAAGCACCCATAGGCTTGACCATAGCTAAAATTCTAGCTAATAGCATTTCATTCGCAATTGTAGCTATTGCAATTTCAAAATAGCTAGATCTACCTACAAAATAGCAAACAAGGCAGCACTGAAACACACGTCCATTGCTCTATTGCTCTCATTAGCAATTGTTCTCTCTTTATTCGCTCTCAAATGATATTCGCGCTCTCTTTCTGAGAAGCCTGGCACGCGCCACTGTACGAGACTTGTCATTAATATTAATTATTAAAATTTTTAATAATATTAATTATAAACTAATACTAATTATTTAAATAAATTAATTCTAATTATTTAAATAAAAAATTAATACTAAATATTTAAAAAAAAAAATTAGAATTCTTAATAATATAAATTACTAAATTAGAATTAATTATTAAAATTTTTTAATTTTTGTAATACATTTAAAAATTGTTTTTAAATACAAAACAGACAGCACAAATACGAAACAGAAATATGATTAATAGATAATAGAAAATTTGTGTGGCGTTCTCTACTACCCCTGGGTATTGTACAGCGGGCACTCCCGACTGAATGATAACTCGTTTAATACAAATCAGTGCTGTGGACTATAAATTGTAACGAAATCAATTAAAATTGTTAAAAGTACAGGTTTTAATAATTCCAATATTTAGGATTTGTAATATATGACTGAAATACATTTTTTTAAACAAACTTATTTTGTGGGTTGGGTTTATATTACCACCTATGCGGCTGTTTTTGGAATCATTTAAAATAAAAAATATCAGTTATTTGAGTCATAATTATATGTGGCTATTATTAATAGAGGTTTGATTGCCAGCACTCGGTACTTCCAGGGATGGATAAGACCTTCGATGCACGGATGGTCGGATAACAACATTTATATTTACGAAACTTAGTACAGGTCCGTCTTTTTGCTGCCCGCAGTACATACGCCTGTAAACTTATCTACAGTAAAGCCATCTAATCTTATAAAAAAACTAAATTTCCCTTTCCTGTTAGCGTATCAAAATGTTAGAGGTCTTAGAGGTCTTGATATCTTAGTAGTGGCGCCATCTATGGAATTTTTTGTAACTGAAACTATCTGTAATGATCGCTTCGCACTCAAAAAGTACAGGGTCTCCTACTGTCGAGCTTGCTCCACCGTAGCTGAATGCATTTTTGTTGGGTTTGTTGGATATTTTGTTGTTGTTATTATTGTTGTTGTTGTTGTTATTATTGTTGTTGGTATAGTTTTAATTTTTGTTTTTTTGGTAAAATCACTAATTTAAGGATTATAACTACACATGCAAAGCAACGAAAAATTAGTGCTGTTTGCTATCATTAGAGTTGCGAAAATAGCAACAAAATAGCTTATACTGCTACGAAAGGTATTGGTGTTATTTTTAAAAATTGTTAGCTACTTATGAACTGATATTGAAAATTGAACTTCGATACTTCAAATAATGTGAGTTGTGGAAAAAAGAGCGACTCAGACAAAAAAAAATTTTAAAACAAATCGCGCTCTTTTCTTCACAATTCATATTGTTTTCCAAAATAGCACCAAAAGCATTCATAGTAATTTAAGATATTTTATAGCTAGTTTAGCAGCTTCAAAGATAACGGACAGCACTAATTTTTTTAATTGCTTTTGCATAGTTAGTTTTTGTAGTGATTTTTCCTTAATATTAGTGATAATTACAGCACAGCAACAACAAAAACAGCAACAAAGACAATAATAAAAAAACAATAACAAAAACAAAGAGAACAACAACAACCAACAACAATCAACAATAACAAACAACACAGCAAGTGCCCTGAGCAAGCCTAAAAAAATTAAGCTTTAAATTTAAAACAACTGGAAGAGATGGAAACATAATTTTTTCACCTAAATTCATTATAAATCGGGGTCTATTCGGAAAAAAAATTCATTAATTTTGGAGACTTAGTCCGCATAACTAACCTTTACCACACTTTTTAACAAATCCTGTGCCTATGGAAAAGCAGATAGCAATCTACTATAAAAGCTGGCGCAGAGTACCATGTAGTAGGGGATGTGTTTGGAGTGCACAATAGCACAGTCCATAAATATTTTCATATGTAAATGCCGTTGTAGCGTTTTGTTTTTTCATTCAGATTGCTTAAGATGTTGTCCTCCTTAAGAAGTCCCATTAGTTCATTCACTTCACTCTCAGTCCATACCGCTCTTTTATTTTCTAGTTTCATTTTTCTATTATATTAATTAAATGGGCTTTTACTACACACATTAAAAAAACGATAAGCGGCTGCGCCTCATTAAACGCATTTTGGCTGCATTTATAGTCAACTTTCGTGTGTAGCTCAAATAAATGTAATAGTGTTTATACACGCATTTTTCAAAGAAATACGTGAAATGCTTTCACGCTTTTCTCCCCGTATAAACAGGGTAAAAGATAAATTAAATATTTCGGGCTTTAACCAAATTTCAGTGAAGGCAAGAATTTTATAATCAAATGAGATACTATTTAAATATAGATTAGTTAATTTAGATCTAAGACCTCTAACATTTTGATACGCTAACAGGAAAGGGAAATTTAGTTTTTTAAAAGATTAGATGGCTTTACTGTAGATAAGTTTACAGGCGTATGTACTGCGGGCAGCAAAAAGACGGACCTGTACTAAGTTTCGTAAATATAAATGTTGTTATCCGACCATCCGTGCATCGAGGGTCTTATCCATCCCTGGAAGTACCGAGTGCTGGCAATCGATGTGCGGATTCGATAGAACTATCGGCAGGTAACAACACTAAAAACACTTTAGATTCAAACCTCTATTAATAATAGCCACATATAATTATGACTCAAATAACTGATATTTTTTCTTTTAAATGATTCCAAAAACAGCCGCATAGGTGGTAATATAAGCTCAACCCACAAAATAAGTTTGTTTAAAAAAATGTATTTCAGTCATATATTACAAATCCTAAATATTAGAATTATTAAAACCTGTACTTTTAACAATTATAATTGATTTCGTTACAATTTATAGTCCACAGCACTGATTTGTATTAAAAAAGAAAATAAAGTTTGCATTGATTTGTTAATGCATGTATTTTGTAAGAACAAACGATTATTACCTTGCAGCCAGGTGGTCACACTGTGGTCACACACTCGTAAATGCAGTGAAAAATTTTAGCTGCAAAATGGGTGCAAACTGGTTTTTGCTAAATTTTGTGTAAAAATTTTAGGCGGTCAGACGTTTGTAAGTGCATTTGTGCATAGTGTTTGTCATTTTGCACCAAATATATAGCTTTCAAGCTTACCTTTAGTGGCTACGGGCTAGGAAATTTAAAATTTGAGTATTGAGGAAGGAGGACTCAGAATTTAAAACTCGACAGAGTCTTTTATAATCAGCGCAAAGTACTCGAAACGGTTCATGCAAGAAATAGTTAGTAGTGTGTGCCTTTAGGGTTAGTGGGATAAGTTTACAAGTGGGTCTCGAATTTTAATACAAATACCACCACGGCCAGCATAGTTCTACGATTAGTTAGGGATGAAAGCTTAATTAGCAAAAGTCTACTGGAGTAGAGGGTATGTTGGTTCCTGAATGCCAGCTAAGGCCACAAAGAGTAAAAAGTAAGAACTTCTTTTGCACAGACACAATTCTATCCTGGTATATAGGCTACTGTGGAGACCATACACAAAATCCATGTTCCAGGATAGGACGAACAAGAGAAGTATAAAGTAATTTTGTCGTGTAAGAGTCATCAAACTCTTTAGACCATCTTTTAAAAAAACCAAGAGTTTGAGTCGCCTTATTGACAGCACGGTCAATGAGTGAATTAAATTTTAATTTATGGTCAAGAATAATTCCCAAGTCGTTTACATAAGTTAATCTTTCAACCGGAAAACGGTCGAGCATGTAATTAAAAATGTTAGGTGTGCTTCTATAGAATGACATAACTTTACATTTTGAGCAGTTAAGTAACAAATTATAACTATAGTACACCAAGTAAAAAATAAATCAAGATCAGTTTGTAATAAATAATGAGAGCATATGTAAAGCACAGCTTAAATAGTCAGGGACCAATATGGCTACGCTGAGGTACTCCAGAGGTAGCAAAAAGTGGTTTAGAGAGGGCAGTTTTAAAGAGAACCTTTTGGGTTCTTGAATTTAGATAATCAGAGATCCACAGGAGAAGTTTGTAAGGAAATCCAATAAGATTAAGCTTAAGAGCAGAAGTTGAAAATTATCAGAGTTAAATGCTTTACTGAAGTCGGTGTAAGTTACATCAGCCGGCATCTTGTTTTGAAACCCTTTGATCACAAGAAACAGATCAGGTTTCCGAGCTTTTATTCCTTTTAAAATATCGCGACTTCGCATTCTACAAACTTGCTAGCTCCCGCGAAAACCAAGGAGGTATGTTTGTTTGCCTAGGAAGCATGCGAGGAATGCACTGATCGAAAATCGAATTCATGACATCATAAAAAATTGAAGTCGCACTGTTAAGATTTGAACAAGAGGTTAAATCCGACCAATCAGTATCACGTAACAAGGAATGTATTTAAAAAAATGCAGTAAGCTATGGTAGAGCAAGCTCGACAGCAGGAGACCCTGTACTGTCTGAGTGCGTTCACCATAGATTGTTCCTTAATCGAGAAATATCAGCAGATAGCGCCACTACCAAGATATCAGTTGATAAACACAGAGGTCGCTAGCGTCTCTTCTTCTTCCTTTTACCTGTAACATTGTTAGTTGAATAACTTCCGTGTTTATCATCGGGACAGATTCGGACCATAGTGTATATTTTATACATATATCAAAAATTGCATTCAAGGTGCTCCAGTACTTGAACTTCCGGGATGCGGAGCTGAAGGGGCAGGGCAAAAGTCTAAAGCAAACTTAATTTGGGCCAGATATAGTTGAGCCTGTTCATCTATTTTGAACGATTTTTGCCACGCTCCCTCCTTCCAGAAATTGAAATACAAAATTTCGAAGTCGAATTACAAGAGCACCTTTAAGGCTAGCGCCTTGGTTTTCGGTATTTATAGTATACACTATGGACCAAACCTATCCTGAATTTCATTCAAATCGGATGATAAACGCGGACGATATTCAACTAGCAATGTAATGTTACGGGCAAAAAGAAGAAGAGTCGCTAGCGCCCACTGTGTTTATAAGATGATCTAGGTAAGTCGATATTTTCAATTGTGGTGGAATATAAGAGGAAGTTATATACATAAATAGAAAGTTTATGCAATGTAATCTTAATGGCTAAAAACTCTAAGTTTGGAAAGCAATCAAGGCGTTTCAACATAAGCTCAGAGTCAACAGCAATAAGTACCCCGCCTCCAACACGAGACAGATGTTCACATCTTAAGGATGTGTACCTCTTAGGGAATGTTGAAGAATCAAAAAAGTCAGACTTTAACCAAGTTTCAGTAAGGATAATAACATTAAATTCGAAAGAAAAACTATCTACATGATATGATATAAGAAGAAAGGTTTATAGTTTCTTGGCACCCCTTTGGAGGTAGAAGCACCAGTGGGATCATTAGGAACCTGCGAAGTATTATAGGTGTCTTGACTGCCAGTTTTTGGGGGGCGATCTGAAAATACAGATCGTATGATGGGGCAAAAAAGGAGGATTTAAAAGGGCGGGATCATGTTGATCAGGAACAAGAAGTTTAAAAAAAGAAATTTTACATTCCTCTTCAAAATTAATTTTGCTAATCTCAAATATCGAATTATCTAACTAAAAATTAGTATAAATATGATCTAAAACCATTTCTACAGTAGCCGACTAAATAAGACGGGATACAAATACCGATTTAAGAGGTGCAACAGCAGTTAGACGGGGCAAAACTAGGAAGCGATACAGCCGTTAGCTGGGGCAAACTAGAAGGTAAGGGAGAAACTGAAGGTAATTCGCATTTGTATTTTTGAAGCATAATCAAACCATGTGGACGAATGGTTTAAAATGAATACGAGGTTTAGCACGACGTGCCGAAAGCTGCAATTGCATAAAACGAGCTTAACAAATATAAACTTTGACAAAGGCATCCACTTCTGCAAACAGTAAGCTTTTTATTAATCCGAGAGTCAATTACAAATTCTATGTTGTGCTTAACCTTTTCTTTCCTTTCATTAGTACTTCAAGTTTCTTATGTAATATTTATAGGTTTAAACTGAAATCGAGCATTAAATATTTGATTATTACAAATGATTTTAATCAATTCAAAAAATATACATTGCACTTTAGCTATTGCGACAAATATCGAAAAAGCAATTGCATCCCGAATGCTATGATGGTCGTAAGTAAGGCGATGCCTATTAAACGCTGTCCGCGACTGCTGCTGTTAACTGCCGCCAGTTGTGTATATTTGATGTTGTCACAGCGCGTCCAATTGCGCTCGTCGTCCAGTATTTCGCCCATCATGCTAAACTTGCTAGCAGCTGTAATCCGAACACGAACACTAGTACCCAGTAAATTGTTGCGCATAGGAAGCAGCACTTGCTCATAGCTTTTGTTGTGGCCCACATAGTGTAGTTTATCATGAGATATCTCCGTCACCAGTACTACGTATATCTGGCCCTCTCGTCCTGCATACGGCTCGTAGCTGTAGAAAAGATCGGTCAACCGTTTAGTGCGCTTCTTTACTAAATGGGCTGGAATGCGCTCCAATTTAGCTGCCGGCGTTCCCGGTCGAGGAAAGAACTGATTGATAAAAAGACTGGGAAAACGATACTTTTCACACAGCGACATCGTCTCCTCAAAGTCCTGCTCTGTCTCCGTTGGAAAACCACAAATAATATCAGTCGCAATTGTTAGACACGGTACATGATGGCGTAGAAGGTCGACCACATGCTCAAAGTCCTTGCGACAATATTCACGCTTCATGTCGGCCAATACAGAATCGCTACCGCTCTATGTTGAAAAAAAAATATTTTGAGTAAAATTATTATTGTTGTTTGCTGTTGTTGTTTGTAGTAATATTATTGTTTATGCTTACCTGAACTGGCACATGAAGAAAGGCGTAAACGCGCGGATGCTGTAGCACCTTGGCCACCTCTTCGAGATGTTCTAGTATGTATGGTGGATTGGTCATGCCCACGCGAAGCATGCAGTACTCAGGTATGACCTCGACTAGCTGCCAAAGCAGCTCGGGCAAAGAGCTGCCAATATCTCGTCCGTAGGCACCCGTGTCCTCCGAGGTCAACCAAATTTCGCAGCATCCTTCGTCAAATGATTGACGTGCACGTTCTACTATTTCAGCCGGTGGATAGCTGGCCAAATCCCCTCGTGCGTGCTTCGTTTTGCAGTAAGTGCATTGGTTAAGACAGCCGCTATTAATCGATATGATCTCGATGAGTGGATTCTTACGCACCTTGGGCAAGGACAGGGGAGCGCCAGCCACTCGACGGCCATGCACCTTTTTGTTTTGCAGCAGGCGAACGCTGTGTCCCTTCAAAGTTTCCTCAACCACCTCTACTACGCGATCAATTTGTTGAACACCTATTACTGAAAGTCCACGTAGATAGTCTGCCTTTGGAGCGCCCTGTGGGACACACCCGGCGACCACAACGTGCTTTCCGTTACGCAGACCCGCATCGATCTCATTACGAAACGTATCCTCCGAGGGGTTCTTGACAGTACAGCTATTCAGCAGCCACAGGTCAGCATCATCCTTGCTGCTCAGATGGTAACCATACGTCGACAATTGCCCTGCCATGTACTCTGAGTCTGAATTGTTGTGTGCACACCCCCATGTCTTAACATATACCCTTTGTGTTCCTGGTATGACACTTTTGTAAATGGTTTTCTGAGGTGGGTCGACTTCGTCGACGGATATCGAAGGTTTATTTTGTGAACGCCTTTTAGGGCGCACTGTTACATTTTTTTTTGTTTCGTATCTCTCACGGGGCTTTACACTGTCAAATGATATTAGGTCTTCGATATCGTCAATATCGTTTCCCGGTAAATTCACTTCAAGTCCCATTATTTGTTAAATACGATGAAATCATGTTACACACATGTGCTTATGTGTATCAAGCAGTGTCGATATTGTCAAATATTTGAGGTTTCTAAAGTATCGATACTTTCGTCACATTAATCGATACCACCCCGAAACAATTTGTATTTTTGAAAGCTTAGAAAATTGCAAAAAAAAACTAACAAGATACCTAGCTAATAATGATCTTTATATATATATGGTTTTACCGGATATAATATGGATAAATACTTATTTTACAATACCAATGTATATTTATGCATTCATTTACATGTACATTATACAAACATATGTAACTATTATATACATACTTACATACATATGTATGGCTGTTGAAGTATTTTCAAGTTATTGATATATTTATAAGACTAACGGCCGATTTCTCTTCTTGACTTTATCGTTTACGACTTGATAAAGTTGTCATTTACAGAAATTTATCCTCCCGATAATTTAACGAGCGGATCATCGCCCCTTTATGTTATTAACGGTTCTCATAAATGCTAGTGTGAAAACGAAAAATGTTAAATCCTATAAATATCCGCGCCAATCAATGAACTCGAAACATACACTTGCAGCACTGCTCTAGGCCCTATACAGCACTGCTCTAGGCAGTACTATGGTTGCCTCGCTCTAACACAGTGCAAAGAGCAGCTGGCCCGTTGACCAGTTTGAAAGGAAATCGGCGACTTATCGGTCCCAATATCTCGAGAAATGAGCCGAAAAACTAAAATTTTATTTAATTTTTTATCTCACTTCGCCGTTTTTTACTGGAATACATCATCAGATCTTGTCGCACCGGAAATCGTAATCTTTCATTAAACAGTTCCTGAAATAGACATCTGCATTTTTTGAATTACTTTTTAGCTTATATTAAAAAGTGTTAAGCATAGTCTCCAGCAATAAAAAATAGTGTACGCTGCCTGTCAACTCCATATACAAAAAACCATGATGGAAAGCAAACTTTTTTTCTGCTTTGCCTCTTAGCTGATGCGATACTCAGCAAAACACGCAAGCACGAACGTTTTTTTAGCACTGTTGCTGCTGCTAATGATTAAAATATTTGATGCGTTCCAATTTCAGCATATATTTAACTAACAGCGTCCTTACATTGCTGCCATGGAAACACCGATAGCTTACCAGCGATACTGCTTACACTTGACTGTGACAATGGCCATATATAGGCCATATTCTCTTATAGTGTAGACCCCTTTTGCAAAAATATCCATATTAATTACGACATTTGTCATTGCGTTTTTTTCTCCTTATAAATTAACGGACTTTTAGCTGCCAACCAGCGAAATATTAGACACTTTTAGTTCGCTCCTGCCACAATTCTGCTTTAATAGTGAATTTACACCAGTTTGGTTTTTTCGGTTGCGTGAGTCACGCAAAAAATGCGAAAATTGTTTGCATTGCGTTTGCGCAATCCATAGCCAGCTGATTGCATGGGTACTTACGCTCCCAGTACGAACATGAAAATAATGTACAAAGTCTGATCACAGATTACATATCCTTCTTTATTTTCCATATCTAAAAGGATATGATTAAAACAAAAACTTTAATTTATTTATTTATTTATTTAATGTCGACTAAGAGCAATCGACATACGATTATAAAAGTTACATTAAAATTGTATATAAGCAATTAAGAATATCTTATAAAAAAGGAAAAAAAAAGAAAAAATTATTTTGAATAATTATATATATATTTAAATGTATATTTTGGGCAAGTTGAAATGAAGATCAATTACTCGGACCCAACATTTGTTGCAAGGATTGGGGAAAACCCAAGAAAAACCCAATCAGGTCTGATATAATGTTAGTGTTAGTTATTATGCGCCAGAAAGAATAAGATAGATTTTTTAATAGTAAAGGTTGAGGCCTCTGCATTGAAGACACAGTAAAGTTTATTATAATCCGTACAGAGCACTCGAAAGGGTTCATGCCGGGAATAGTTATTAGTATAAAGATTAAGGGATATTGGTGCAAAGTTACGAGTATGTCTGGATGGAACTGAGAAATTAATTTGACTCAATAAATATGAGGAATCAATTTCACCAGTTACTAATTTAATCATAAACATGACGCCAAGCATAATACGACGGTTAGTTAAAGAGGGTAGATTAATCAATAGAAGTCTACTACTGTACGGGGGTAAATTAGAGCCTGATACCCAGTTAAAACCTCTTAAAGCGAATAATAAAAATTTTTTTGAACTGATTCAATACGATCCTGCTGGTTAGAGTATTGTGGAGACCAAACACTTGAACCATATTCCAAGATCGGACGAACGAGAGATACATAAAGTAATTTTGTCGTATAAGGATCATCAAATTCTTTTGCCCATCTTTTAATGAACCCCAGAACTTGAGTCGCCTTACTGACTGATAAAGGAACATGTTTATCAAACTTCAGTTTGGTCAAGGAGAATTCCAAGATCATTTACTTCATCTAATCTAACAAGGGGTACCAAATTAAGAGTATAACTGATTATGTGAGGCAAGTGTCTATAAAAAGCCATAACCTTGCATTTAGGACAATAAAGATTTAGTAAATTAACTTTGCACCATTTATAAAAGTTAACAAGATCTGCTTGCAGTAAATCAGAGTAAGAACAGTCCTTAAATGACAGATACAATTTAATATCATCAGCATACATTAAAATATTAGAGTACAGAATAACAGAAGGAAGATCGTTAATAAAGAGGTTAAATAGAAGAGGGCCAAGATGACTACCCTGAGGAACAGAGGCAGACTTGAAGACAACGGTATGTGTTCTGTATGTAAGGTAATCGGATAACCATATAAGATTATATGGAAAGCCAATTAAGTTCAATTTATTAAGTAAAAGACAGTGGTTAACAGAGTCAAATGCTTTACTGAAGTCGGTATAAACAACATCAGTCTGCATTTTATTTTTAAAACCCTTGACCACTAAAGAACAAAATTCTAGCAGGTTTGTGGTTGTAGACTTATGCTTCACAAAACCATGTTGGAAAGGTGAAACAATAGAACTACAAAAACGAGTAATTTGTGAAGTAATAATTTTCTCAAAGAGCTTAGGTGTAGCAGACATTTTGGAAATTGGCCTATAGTTGTTAACGCAACTCTTAGGGACACTTTTATGTAGCGGAATGATATGTGATTCCTTCCAGACAGAAGGGAATGTGCAAGATGCAACAGATAAAGTAAATAGTCTATGTAACAGTAGATATAAAGAGCCAGCGCAGTACTTAAGTACACAACCTGGCAAACCGTCTGGGCCTGGGGAGAATACTGGCTTAATTAAATTTAATTCGCATAATACTGAGTCTTCAGTGATCACGGGCTCAGGAATAAAATTAGATTTTTGCAAACTATAGGGATAGGATGTTCTAGGAGAGTAGCTATTAACAGAGTAAGTAGTTTGAAAAAATTCTGCAAATAAATCGGATGCAGCCTGATCATTATTTGCCGTCGTATTTTCATAAGAAACAGAATGAGGTAATAAAGATGATTTTCGTTTAGAATTTACAAAATTATAGAATCGTTTAGGATCCTGAGCAAACTGAAGCCGGCAACGACTCAAATAATTGTTGTAAAGTTGCAGGTTTAGTGAGTTAAAATTACATTTATCAATAGAATACCGTGAATAATCGACACTGTTCCCTGTACGTTTATACTTTTTAAAATAGCGCGATTTTAAATTTTTTAGACCAGATAGCTCGCGGGTAAACCATGGGGGCTTTTTAGACCTCACAGAATGCCTTCGAGGAACGCATTGATCAAAAAAGCGGTTCAATGTGCTATAAAAAAGGCACAGAGCAAATTCTAAGTCATTGATCGCAAAAAACTGGGACCAGTCATGACTTATAATGAGATTATTTAATTTATGAAAATCGGCATTTCTAAAACAACGCGACTTAGACGCAACTTTAGGGAGAACAGTTTGCTCAAGAACCGAAAGATCAAGAGTTAATTCTAACGTAGGGTGATAAGAATCATCAGGGAGTACAAGCGGATCTATTCTACTCACGTTAGTAACTAAATGATCAGATACAAATATTAGGTCCAGAAGACGGTTGTTACAATTACAAATATTGTTTACTTGATAAAGTGAAAGGTCTAGGATGCTACTTACAAACTCATGAGAACTAGTAGGAACAACTATATTATCCATAGTAGACCAAGATATATCGGGCAAGTTAAAGTCTCCCAATATACACAAATAATCTCTGTCAGAAAGTTTAGAGGATATCAATCGAATATTAGAAAAGTGTTCGAGATAAACAGAAAGATCCGATTGTGGAGGGATATAGGAACAGGGTATATAAACAGAAGTTTGACAAACAGTTATCTTCATGGCAACAAACTCTATATTAGACAAGCAACAAATTAATTCCGAAGAAAAATCAGAATCAACTGCGATTAATACGCCTCCACCCACTCGTGACAAACGGTCACATCTGTAGGTGGTGTAATGGTTCAATATAAATTGGCAATTACGTTGCACATTGAAAAGTGCATCCTTAACTCGCTTAAATTAGACGAAAACAAATTCAAAAGGTATAAAGTCACTGCAAAGCTC
The DNA here is from genome assembly GCA_037043535.1 of Drosophila putrida. Classification (NCBI taxonomy): domain Eukaryota; kingdom Metazoa; phylum Arthropoda; class Insecta; order Diptera; family Drosophilidae; genus Drosophila; species Drosophila putrida. The sequence goes on from JBAMBI010000334.1 coordinate 68,531, forward strand.
AATTTCATTAACAGCTATTTAAAAAACAAATAATATTTTGCAAATTAATCATTTCAATAATTTTTTTAAATTTTCTTTCACGAATGTTTCTTAATTCTCTGTTTGTTGCCTGCAAAAGTCTCGATAAATGCCTAAATTTTATCGATATTGTGAGACCATCGCACCAAAAGCAAGTTTTTAATTATGGTATAAAAAATTCTGCGACGCTAGCTCAAAGTTTGGCGGCAAACGCAATGTTAGCACTTTTCAGAATTTTCGCGTGACCGCTCAAGTAACCGAAAAATCCAAACTTGTGAAAATTTACTATTATTCTTTTAGAAAGTTTATATAGAAATGGTTACATTGAAGTGATGCTGGTATTTAAATACCATTAATGTACGCTAGACTTGATGTTAGTACGAATTTCTTATACCTTACAAGGTAGTACATAAGAAAAAGCCTAGAGATTCTTCAGCCAATTGAAACATTAACAAAATTTGAGTTAAAGTTATATTTTAAAATTATTTGCATAAGCTTTTACATTATGTGATACGATTATTACAGGTATATAAATATCAATATGCCTCAAATTTTTAGCTGCGCTACACTTATGACAGCTTACCAACAACAATGATAACAACGAGGAGAAAGGGACAGTTCCTGAGCACGTTTTAATACCGACTACGGCATATTTCCATATTTGCAACCAAAAGAATGATTCATATTAAATGCAAAGACACTAATTTAGATCCAATTCCAGTCAAGGTGAGTACGAGTTTGACTACAAAGCATATAATTAATATGCATATGTACATATTGTATTTATTTGCACCTGTACAACTGATTACATACATACAGAAATATGTACTTATTCTTGCTTTTTTTCGATTGGTTTGTAAAGATTGGCATCATTGGTGGCTCTGGGCTGGATGATCCAGACATTTTGGAGCAGCGTCATGAAAGGGTAGTAGATACTCCATATGGCGCCCCGTCGGATGCGTTGATCGAAGGCGAAATCGGTGGTGTTGAATGCGTGCTTTTGGCACGACATGGGCGTAAACACGATATAATGCCATCTAATGTTAACTATCGCGCCAACATTTGGGCTTTGCGCCAGGTGGGCTGCACACATCTAATTGTGTCCACAGCGTGCGGCTCTCTCAGAGAGGCTATAAAGCCGGGTAATTTGGTGGTTCCCCACGACTTTATAGATCGAACCACAAAGCGAATGCAGACATTCTACGATGGGGAACACGCAAGCATGAGTGGCGTCTGTCATTTGCCTATGTATCCTGCTTTTTGTGAGCGAACCCGTAAAGTGCTACTCGACGCAGCGAAGGAGCTGGCGTATGAAGCTCATGAGAAAGCCACTATTGTCACAATTGAAGGGCCGCGCTTTTCATCCCGTTCCGAGAGCAACATGTTCAGACAGTGGGGCGGCGATCTGATCAACATGACGACTTGCCCAGAAGTGGTGCTGGCCAAAGAAGCTGGTTTGCTGTATGGTTCGGTAGCAATTGCCACTGACTATGATTGTTGGCGTATGGGTTGCGAGGGGGTCAATGTACAGGACGTGCTCAAGACTTTTTCCGAGAATGTTGTTAAAGTGAAGAACATTCTCGTGAATGCCGTAGGTCGTTTTGCAAAGGAGGACTGGTCGGAGGACATTTTAAATGCCAAGGTATGTACAATACAATATCTCATGCCCAAGACAATAATTTTAGATCCCAATTCACAGCAATGTGTGTGCAACAATACCATGTCCGGTGCCATGTGACGCTTTTTAAAACTCTGCAGCGAAATAACCAATGATACAATTAGGCGCCGGAAGCCCCACATGATGCCAAATGTTTATTCTAAGCACCACAGAAAACATATTCCAAAACTTCACTCCATATCCATTGCATATGAACTGGAACCATCAAGTGGTTACGAAGAATCCAGTAGCAAATCGAAAAGTCCTGTTCAGAATTCTGAAACTTAAAATCGATACTTTTAGGAAAAAATTTTGTGTAATTCGAACCGATCGTTGCATTAAAATACATCAATCTATGGCATCTATTTGTTAATCTTTTCAGTACCTGTACTTTTAAAAAGTACAAAAGGGTCTATTACGTTTGTGCGTAACAGGCAGGAGACGTGGAAGACCCCATAAAGTATATATATTCTTGATCAGCATCAACAGCCGAGCCGATATAGCCATGTCCGTCTGTCACTTTTTTGAGTTCCTAGATCTCAGAGACAATAACAGCTAGAGACACCAAATTAGGCATGTATGTTCATCTATATCTTGCATTGAACGAGTTTGTTTTAGATTTTTGTCACGCCCCCCTCAGCCCCGGAAATTAAAATACAATTCGACAAAAAAAATCGAGTTACAGCGGCTGCTTTAATGCTTGATTTTTGATATGTAAAATAAACACCATAGTCCAAACCTATCCTGAAAATTTCATCCAAATCGGATGATAAACGCGGAAGTTATTTAACTGACAATGTTACGGGCAAAATCAACTGATATCTTCGTAGCGGCGCCATCTATGGAATTTTTTTGAAATTGAAACGCTTTGCACTCAACAAGTTAAGGGTCTCCTACTGCGAGCCTGTTCCACCGTAGCTGAATGCATTTTTTTTGTGTACAAATATAACCCGTACCGTGGCTATAACTCTAATAGTTTATTATCATTTAAAGTACTATTACAATTCATTTATGCCGCGTATAAAATTGGTGTCGCATAATGCCAAGAGTCAACATATTTGAGTCGAAGTCGAAGTTATCTTTCCATAGTTACAAAGCGCAACAATGGAACCAGCAAGAAATTGACCTGAAATTCGACATACATACGCTATGCTGACAGTGCTACCAACTAACAAATAAATTAATTCTCTACAAGGAAGCACCCAGTCATGGTAAATTTGACAGACCGGGCCATATTTGTATACATATAATTTACACAAAGAGAAGGCCCAAAAAGTTTAGTACTTATAAAGCTGCATTTACCAATCTGGAAATTTGGCATAATTCGATCAGTAGACACATCAATTTATGAACTAATAAAAGTTATTATCGTATGGTTGTCTTTACTATAAAAATTGGAAATCGTTTTGGTTATTGAAAAGCATTTACGGACATTTTCGTTCTACTTGACTCTTGCCAGCCTCCTCATACTCCTGGGATGATATCCACATCTGCTGAAAAGTTCCAATGCTGGCTAGAATGGAGCCACCAATCCAAGCTCCAAACCTTCGTTCGACGCTACCATTCGCTGAAATCATTTTCAAGCGCGTGTTTGAAGGTGCACGCAATTGCAGATCCCGATTGAGGCGTTCAGGAAAACCTTGAAGGAGTGTGTTTCCACCTGAAAATACCCAGAATATTATTAATACGTTACGTATTTAATAAAATACCACGACTACTGATAGACACCTGTAACTACAACCGAGCCAAAAAGAGACAAGCGCACATCAGCGTCGCACATGCCTACGCTTGTAGACGCTAGTTGTCCTGCGCCAAGCATAGCATTGTCGAAGAGGCTTTCAGCAATTTTAAAGCGCTCGGATCCAAAATCCTGATGATAACCGTTGGGAAACTCGTAATGTACCATAGGTATTTGTGAAGCAACGCGTTCATCATAGGGATTTTCTAGGACTTGCAACACATTCATCTGGAAGTCCTGCATCATGAGCTGCAACATATAGTTCTGCCATGATTGTGTGAGATTGTCAGGCAGTTTGCGTAGCGTAAAGCGAGCGTTGTCGCGCTCCTTCACAACATCCTTGGAGGCAATTTTGTACACAGGCGACAAATCGATGCTGTGTTTTTCCAGATGCTGCCTGCATTGTCTGGAAAGAAAATCTCCACCAAGCGGCGACTTTACCACTGCTTGTGAAAGCACATATCCTTCGTGAACAGGCACTGCAGAGGTGTGCGTTGCGCCGCTATCCACCACAAGAGCAGTGGCACGTCCGCTAGAGAACGCAGCTAGTACAGCGTTTTTGACCAAAAAGAATGCTGGCACATTGTATTTCTCAAACATGAGCTCGGTTAGCTTTTCCCGATTGTTTCGCACATTCCACGACGCTTCTGAGAAGAGAACCGGATGATACTCCGGCTCCGATTGTATGACATTCGCGTATGCGTAATCTATAACCTTTTCGAAAAGGTCCCAATTGTCAATCATGCCATCCTTCATGTATGTTTGGACCTCCATCTGCGCCCGTGGAACATTTACATAGTTGGTGTCCACATAGAATTTGCGCGAGTCGGCATCTATTGTTGTGAATACGTTATGGCTACATAGAATAGGAAGGGAATCAATTGTTCTGTACACTCACTGCTTGCCGTTACGTTGTTGTCTGTTTTTGTCTCTGGATCAATGTTAGTATCAGGCGAGCTGTTTCCAATTCCAACAACGGAAGGTATTTCAGCTTTTGGCGAATCCTCCTGAGCATAACCCACGCGCAGAGAATGGTGGCCGGGATCAAAAACTAATGCACCAATTTCGTCTCCGCCATACAACATTGTACCGCCACTCATCTTGGCGAATTATTTTTAACTCGCAACTTATTTTTATCTCTGACGGAAATTATTCGCAAAATTTGTTTAATTTCTGTACACAGACGCCTCCAATCACCGGCCAATGCTTAAAAATTAGTGTTGACTAGATGAGGAGAAACATCGATGGAAACATCGTTACATCGATGTTTTTCGTTTTCGATAAAAGTCGAATGTTTGATTGCAACCAAAAGGTACAAACATAAATGGGCAAGATTACGGTTTCCGGTGCAACAAGAACTGATAGTGGATTCTGGTAGAACACATCAAAACAAGATGAAAAAATTAAATACAATTTTTTTGATTTTCGGCTTGGTTCTCGAGATATTGGGTCCGATAAGTGACCGATTTCCATACAAACTGTTCAGCGCGCCAGCGCTGATTTCGATTAGCTTGATAATGTATCAGCCGAAGAACCAATTGACATATCAGTCTCCATAATTCAATTACAAATAAAACTTCTATTCGGCTTAAACGTTACAATTGCGACGTGACAGAAGATTGATTTGTTTCATTAAAATTTGATATCTCTAACTCTCTAACAGGCGGACAGATGGACCTGGCTATAGTGACTCAGTTCGTCTTCCTGATCAAGAATATATATACTTAATGGGTCTGACACGCCTCCTTCGAATATAAAATTTGGACCTTAAAAATCGGAAACTGCATTTTGACTTTAGACCCATGGTTCCATGGGCAAACTTCCTTAGAATTCATGTTATACTACGTTTATACGGACTATTTCATGTTTCTAAATTCGCGAAATAAAAATTGCCCCCTGTTTATACAGCACACGACCATTTCGCGAAATAAGATAAACAGAGGTGCCAGACTTCAGAACATTTTTGAAAATGCAAGGTTCGCTTGTAAACAGCTGTTTAAAGAAGAGTGTAAATAATGTAACATCTGGATCGGCAAAATGAGAGCATGATTTGCGTGCAGCGCCGCTGACCGCATTGATCCGATTTACTTCACAATAATTTTTTTTAATAATCATAATTTACTTTTCAGTTGCTCGGAGCTCTTGAACATATTTTAGCTTTCAAGGCATCTGAAATTCCTTTGTAAATTCTGCTGTTGCGTTTTGTTTTTCATTCAGCTTGCTTAGAATGTTGTCCTCCTTAAGAAGTCCCAGGAGTTTATTCACTTCACTCTCAGTCCTTTTTTCTACTTAATTAATTAAATGGGCTTTTACTTTTCTCTTTATGATTGACGCAGCTAATTTATTATTTTTAGTGTTGCCACCCACTTAAAAAATAATGATAAGTTCGCTGCGACTTATTACACGCATTTTGGCTGAATTCATAGGCAACTTTCGTTGACGCATTTTTCAAAGAAATACGTGAAATGAGTTCACGCTTTTCACTTAGTAGTTTACGATTTTGAACCCCGCTTGGTGCACTTTTTGTGGCCAATACAAATAGACCCGCTCTATTATACATACATACATATATGTATGTACATGCTTAATACTCAGTCGACATATTTTGACTGTACTATGGATAAAATTGGATTCCTTAATTTCTATTAAATAGGAACATCAAAGGAAGACGGCGAGAATAAGAACCAAAACATAAACGGGAAGCATCGATGTTTCTCCACCTCAAGTGTTGACTAGCGCAAAACAAAAAAAAAGGAACCAAATATCGAATCACAAAGTAAACCACCTATTTTACTTAAGTATATTAAAAATAACAAAATATCAGGCAACATTCAATATTTTGAATATGTAAACAAGCTGTATAAAAAAAGATGAATATTAAAACATAATGAATCATATATCATATATAATCTATAATATGTAGTTTTATGCCCCGTTCTTACTGGCAATCATTTAGTAAAAAATCGATAACTTTGAGAAAAAAATCAACTTCCCATCCACATTGCGATCTTTTTGCAACCCTCGATGACGAAAACAAAATCGATGGTTTCTAAATTGTGGGCGAATATGTACAAAACACATGAAAATAATTTTCCCGGGTCTATTTCCTTTTAAATATACCCTTGCAGAGGGTATTATAATTTTGTCACGTAGTTTGTAACGCATTGAAGGAGGCCTCACAGACCCCATAAAGTATATATATTCTTGATCAGGGCGACGAGCTGAGTCGATATAACCATGTCCGTCTGTCTGTCTGTTTCTATGCAAACTAGTCTCTCAGTTTTGAAGCTATCTGGATGAAACTTGGTACAGGTCTGTCTTTTTGCTGCACACAGTACATATGTCAGAACCGGATCGGATCACTATATTATATAGCTGCCATAGGAACAATCAGTTAAGAATTAACATTTAGTATGAAAAACTTTTTGGCCTTTAAAGATATCTTAGCCAAACTTACACATTGTGTGTTTGATACAGTTTCATACATCCTTACCAAATTTTGTTCAAATCGGACATCTATACCATATAGCTGCCATCGGAACGATCGGTTCGAAATCAACATTTAGTTTTTTGTTTCTTAAGATATCTTAACCAAACTCACACATTCTATATTTGGCACAGCCTGACCAAATTCGGTGCAGATTACTTTATCATGTAGCTGTCATATGAACGAGCTGTTCAAAACCAACATTTAACAAATTTTGTAAAAAATCGGACGGCTTTTGCAGAGCTCTGCAACGCAGAAGAAGACAGAATTCACATCTTTCTTTATTTTCCATGTCAAAAGGATATGGTTAAAACTAAAATAGTTTATTGTAAATTGGTAATTACGCTGCATCTAGAAAAGTGCACCCTAAACTCGTTAACATTAGGCAAGAACAAATCAGAGCTCCATTTCAGTAACAGCTAAATTCAAAAAAAATCAATTCAATTATTTGTTCGAATTTTCTTTCTCGATTTGGAGCCGTATGTGGGCAAGTAAAGAAAATAATCTAATGGTGTCAAATCACACGATATTGGCTTCATCGGTTCATGGCTCCATATCGGTTTCCATTAACGGTAACTGACTCTCCAGCATCATATCGGAAGAAGTATGGCCCAATGAATCCACCAGCCCATAGAGCACACCAAACAGTTTGATTTTGTGGATGTAACGGAGTCTCAACTTTCTCATATCAATTATTTTTATTCCAAATGCGGCAATTATGCATTTTGACTTAGCCATTTAACCAAAAATGAGCCTCATCACTAAATAAAATTTTGCGAAACTTTGAAAGTTAAGCTTCGCGAACTGAACCTTTATTTTTAACATAAATTTGAACGACTTGCAAGCGTTGTTCTTTTGTCAACCTGTTCACAGATAAGACAATAAAAATAGTCTTTTAAAGAAATAAAAACTTTAGAAATCTTTTACAATCCACCACATTACACACAATAACACTTACACACTTTTACATACATATATAGTTAAATACCTACATATTTTTTGTAAAATACCGATTTATAATATATCTTAATATATTTTATTGAAACATTCTTAGCAGAGTTTGCGAATATACCCTAGTACCCAGCAAAGCTGTGGCAGGAGCGAAAAAAGAGACTAATATTTTGCTGGTAGGGAGCTAAGCAGAGCTGCCAATACAACACATAATATAAACAAAAGTTGAATGGCAACTCTGTTGCTGCAAAAGTTTGTTAATTCAAAAAAAAGAATGGAAGGAAAGAGGATTTTAGCTGTTTTATAAATTACATGAATGAAAATATGGAAATATACAATTTTATAATAAGTTTCAGTTGTGGTTTATAGTCTGCCGATCTTGTTTTTGTTGTTCAAGCTCTGTTTTGACTTTGCTCCAGTTCCATCCATTTTTCAATTTTGCCAATTTCACTTGTCACTTTTAAATGACCAGTTGCAAAAATTTAAGCGCCACATATATTTTTAACATCAGCTGCTAAAAGACAGCGTAATGCCAGCTAAAACAGTGTTGATAAACACTCGTGGTTTTATTCTGGCGACTTTTGCTGTGATCGCACCACCAAAATGTCACATCAGTAAATTCTGCTTTCGTTTAGCTACTGCCAGTCATTTTTTTCACGATTTTTCAGTGCTGGGTACTATGCCTGTAAGAAAGTGTCGGGTCAGTAGCTAATATCGATACTTAAAAATACAAAAAAATAATATCGATACTTTTGTCAGTAGTACTTTTGTCTTTAAATACCTCAAAATAATTAAGAACTTGGTTTGATCAATATCAATACATGTATACATAAAATACTCTCAAACGACCAACGTATGTCAATAAAATAATAAAAAAATGGATACAGATGGCTATGATACTATGCCTGTAAGAAAGTGTCGGGTCAGTAGCTAATATCGATACTTAAAAATACAAAAAATTATTATCGATACTTTTGTCAGTAGTACTTTTGTCTTTAAATACCTCAAAATAATTAAGAACTTGGTTTGATCAATATCAATGCATGTATACATAAAATACTCTCAAACGACCAACGTATGTCAATTAAATAATAAAAAAATGGATACAGATGGCCTACAGGGTGCTACACAAATGGAAATCAATATTTGCAACACAGATGCGAGCTCCAAAATAGTTTTAAATGATCTACAACTCCTCGAGCTACTCTACTCGTATCCTTTCCTGTTCAGCAAAGCTGTTCATAACCATGGCGATGAGGACTACGAGAAATGGGGCTGGAAGGAGATAGCCAAGGAATTCAATATGCGGTACAAGGGATTGGAGCTCAACACTCCGTTCACCGCTGAGGAGCTTCAATGGCGTTGGGAAGTCTTGCGTCCAATTTGTCCATCGCTTGGCAAAGCATACGGACAAATACCGGATTCCCTTTGGTATATAATTTGCAAAATAAACCGATTGATAAATACCAAACTACCCGTGCGTGTTAAACAGCTTAGTCAAATACAAAAATTAATACTCAATCAATTGCCAATAATGGAGCACTTGACTGAGTCACAGCAAAGACGCCTAGAAGTTGAGGTATTAGATGCCATACTTACACACGAGCGGAGTCTACATTTAGAAGTGCTGAGTGTTACGACCCGAAATATCGTGCAAAATCAGTACGATGAGTTTCTTAGGGCAATTCGAGTCAAGGAGCTGCCCTTGAAAACCAACTTGATTACCTCAAATGTTGTCAATGACAGCGAAAGAACTTTTGACATCGATAAGCTGCCCTCGAGAGTATGCTTTGGGAGCACCACAAATACAAATATTGTCAATAGCAGCAAAAGCAATCTCGTTATTAGTAGCGTGTGCCGCCTGCTGGAGTCACAGGACGAAGAGGCAACTAATCGATCAGGAAATCGACAAGTGGAAGTGAAACAGGACAGAAATTCGGGAGCAGGTTTCAACACTTTAGATGAACCAGTGTTATACGTCTTTCCACTGAAAAGCGCCAAATATTACACGAAAAAGGTTAAGGTAAAAGTAAAACGTTTAAATCTCGAAGAACACATGCCGCTAGCTAAAATTAAGAAGCTCAAGGAAAATAGCTGCGGAAAAGTTAATTCTTAATGCATGTGGCAAGGAGTTGTGTTAGTTTTATATCAAATGCTCAATACGTTTATTTATAAAAAGATATTACTATAAAATAATACTTAAAGCTATTGCTTAGACAGATGTTATTTTGTAATAAACAGTTTCGGGAACAAATATATATGCACCTTGCGTATTGCATGCAGCATTTTACATGCATTTGTAGTTGACTAATTAAAAAACATTTTGATCGGCGGTTACCAGTATTGCTAATTTCACTTTGGATCAAAGATATTGGCTCAAAATCGGCAATTCAAATTTCAGAAGGTTAGATGTAACACTATCGCACTAACTTCAGCGAAACATTGTACTTTACATGTTGTCAACAGGATGTGCTTGCATTAGGAACTTTAGTCCCTGTATGTTCCGTTTGTGTCTATGATTTACAAAATTATGCTTTTTATATCAACAACTATCAATAAGTGTCACGAGAACGTAAATAATCAACATGTCTACAAAATACAGTCATGGTAAAAGAAAGCTCAGAGCTAAACTAAGAACTAACAAACAACAAAGCCACTACACAGCCGTCAGTCAGCAGTTGAAGTGGACGTGGCATACTTTATATGGGGCAGGCACAGTAACGGTTAGTGTCAGCTACAGCTCAAAATAGCTGGTCCGCCAGATTGCCAATAAACGTAGCCAAGTTCATTGAGGAGCCTTCCTTGAATTTCAGTCCAATCGTTTTACCATATGCTTGTATAAAGATGGCGCGCACAGCGTTTAGCCGTTGTTTTCGTCTGTAATTCAAAATTGAGCCGTCAATGATAAAAGTCATAAGTCGTCTGTTCTGAACAGGGCTTCACTTACATATAGATACATTGTTTGAAAGCAGCCGTGCTGCTGTTGTTGGCCATATCTTTGGAGGAACCGTTTACGAAACCATGCGTGTTGACACTGCTGTTGCTATTACCACTGCTGCCGACACTGGCATTTGAATAGGCGCCGGTTACGTTGACGTTACAGTGATAGCCATTGCCGCCATTGCACATTGGAATGTTATCTGCTTGGTGATGTGGCTGGGACACAAATCGCATCATATAACTGCCATTCATCATGGAGTCAATAGAGCCGGTATCTGTAACTACCTGCCAGCTGCCGTTCGACGAAGTCGACTCTTGGCGCTGTCGGGCATTCGATCCGGATCCAGGCACTGAAATGGGGCTGGTGCGGGATCTACAATAGATCACCAAAGATGTTTAAATTCTCTATTTTTCATAGCAAGAACACTTTTGATTCCTTACCGCTTCGGATTGGGAGATCGGCTGGTGAGTGGGTTGACAGACGCTGGTGGAGCAGTTGTCGCTGGTGATGCTGTTGCGGTTGTTGCATAGAAGTTATCTGTTATAGACATATCACAGTTAGAACAGTTTGAGTAGCTATCGTTGCTATCTTGATCGAAAGCCAAAATGTAGTCCCTGCAATAGAGTCAAAGACACGATTAGAATAGCTAAAAGCTGCTTTTTAACGTGAACTTACTCTTTGAGTGGCTCATCATCGCAACTGTCGGATTTGATGACAATGACGCTGCTGCCGCTGCTGCTGGATGTTTTGGTTCGCTTGCGGTGTTCCACAATGCTAAACTCCTCGTCGGTAATAAATTTGAGCACGTGAAAACAAAAAAACATTATATCCTCACCGCGCTTGAGGCGGTCTGGAAGCTGGTGACCAAACAAGTACCAGTCGTAGGCCAAAGTAAAGTACGCCATCTGCAACGCATTTAACGACTGATGGATAAGCCCGTCGGCCCAAAGTGATAGCCGTACCAAAGAGACAAAAAGTGGCGTGCGGTCCCAGCCACTGATGCAGTGTATCAGCAGGCCCGAATTGTCTTCCTGTATATACTTAAGCGTGGCACGGAGATAGTTTTGGGTAATAGAGACCAGATCCCAGTCACGATATTCGGGCCAGATAATGTCAATGTCAGCGGCGGGTCCCAAGTGGGGTATGTTGATATTGGCATCGTTGAACGATTGTTTCCAGTTGTAATGCAGATTCTTGGCCATGTAATTGTTGTCACGGAATTTCTTGAAGAACTCACATCCCGGATACGGCAGCGATAGAAGGTTAAAGCTTTTGTAATGCTTATTGGGATCAGCTTTCTCTGACGAGGAGACACTGCAGAGGGAAAGGGATAAACGGTTTAAATCAAGTTTTAATCATGGAAATAGCCATTAAAATCTTACGGCATGAAGTATTTGATTTTACGATTCTCCACCATGAGATCGACTATTGTGGATACATTCAGTGTGTGCAGCAGTTGAATGTCGCTTTTGATGACCTCGTCGTAGCTAAACTGCGACTGGGATTGATCATTTATATGATTTATCAGTGACTCGTCCGTGGTATCTGACTCGTTCTCCTCGCCATTGGGTGCCGCGTAGTTACCACTGAGGCAGTCGTAAGCGTAATCCACCACCTTTCGCCCGTATGTCTCCGGCATCACGGATAGTGTGGCCGAGCGGCAAATGTATTTGCCGCGGAACATAATCACAGGAACTGCAAATCGCTGCCTGCAGCGTGCGTACTTCGCCATGGTCACCAGCTCCCGCATGCGCTGTATGTCATACTGATCTTCATAGATGGTGTTTTGCTGCGACTGTTGCTGTACTGTCTGCTGTAGCGGTTGCTGTGACTGTGTCTGCAGCGGATTAGCAAACGTCACGAAGGCTTGGATGCCCACTCCAGAGGCGCTGCCATTGCTGATGTTGCTGCCAGCGTTGCTATTTGACGGTGTTGCCATTGCCCTTGTACCTGACGAGTCGCCTCCAACTAACCCGTTGCTGGGAATAAGCGTCTTGGCCATGTGCCCGTGTTCATATTCCGGAATGAATATTCGCCCAGGATAACGTGGACTTAGCAACCCGTTTGAGTTGTCCAGTTCGATGAGGCTATAGTCGAGCTTGAACAGAAATTCGCATTTTTTTGAGATGCCATACTCCTGAAAAAAAAATAAATAACAATGGATACTTATAAGAAATTGTTATAACTCTTGTTAAGTTATGTATCCGTAATTTACTAGTATAATCATCATCAAATATCTTTCGACTGATTTCTGATAAAAAAAATATATCAATCAGTCGGGAGAGCCCGACAGTAGAATACCCTGAGGTAGTAGAGATCGCCACTCAAATTTTCTATAAATTATATTTGTGTTTCGTATTTGTGCTGTCTGTTTTGTATTTAAAAGTCTTAGCAACAATGAGCACGTTATTTTCAAAATAACTAAATAAAAACATAAAAACAATTTTTAAATGTATAACAAAAATGTAAAAAAAAAATAAGTACTGGGATTCGAGCCACGATCTCCCGTCTGCCTACGTGGCAGCTCTACCACTTGATAACTTCAAAGAGAGAGAGGGAGAGAGAGGCAATAACTCACTCTAACACAGCGCGCACGTAAATGCATATGTATATATGTTCATATGTGTAAATGCTTCAACGAATGAGCAAATGAGAGAAGGCGAAAACTCACAGCAACAACAAAACATTAAATTAAAGAATTAAATAATTGAGAATATCTTCCGTGTTTATTATCCGATCTTGATCAAATTTGCATCTTTCATCTTTATGCATTCAAGTATTGTTCGTGCCGAAGCTCATGTCTCTAGCTTGATAATTACCAAAATGGGTAAATAAACTTGATCTGTGTGCAAGTATAAGAAGTCTTCATACCAAATTTGGTGCTTCTAGGTCTTACCATCTCTGAGATCCTTTCGTTCATACGGACGGACAGACGGACATGGCTTTATCGACTCAGCTTGTCGCCCTGATTATGAATATACAGTACTGGCCAAAACATGTGCACCCCCCTAGGTCACTTTTACTCAAATGCAAAATTTTTAACAAAAACAACGTTTTTTATTCAGTCTTTTAATTTTTTTTAATTACTTATATATTAACTAATATTAAACAAAAACAAAAACATTTCCAAAATGTATACAAAGGGAGGTCCTCTACTGTTTCTCAGGATAAGGGATTGGTTTAATTCATATGGTTATTGGAACTAGGGATCGTTCCAAGTATTTGGACATCATAAAGGATGCGATATTGCCACATGCTGATGAAGAGATGCCACTTTAATGGCGGTTCCAGCATGAGAGCGATCCAAAATATGCAGGAAAAGTGGTTAAGGATTGGTTCCAGAAGATGGAATTGGATCAATACGATGAGCAATACGATGATCCTCGTTGGCTTGTCCAATCGGATTTATTCGAAGCCGTAAAAGATGCCTGGGAAGCAGTATAAGCGGATATAATTTATAATTTAGTACCTTTGATGCCTAAAAGATCTACTTGTGTCATTAAAATATAAAGTTCGCAACGAAAAATTAATTTTAATAATTTTTCTTTTTTACTCAGCTAGGGGGTGCGCATGTTTTGTCCAGCTGAATTTGGGACTTAAAATCTTTTTTTAATTTTTTTTTTATGTATACATTTTGGAAATGTTTTTGTTTTTGTTTAATATTAGTTAATATATAAGTAATTAAAAAAAATTAAAAGACTGAATAAAAAACGTTGTTTTTGTTAAAAAATTTGCATTTGAGTAAAAAAGTGACCTAGGGGGGTGCACATGTTTTGGCCAGTACTGTATATACTTTATGCGGTCTGCCACGCCTCCTTCTTCCTGTTAAATACTTTTTTTAACAAACTTAATATGCACCCAGGGTATAAAAGAAAGAAAATATAGAAGTAGGAGACCCTGTTCTTATAGGAAATAACAGATAGTGGTGAAAAGCGAATAGCGGTGAAAGACAACAATTCGTTGTTGCGCTGGCTTCTCTCTCCTTCATCTTATTGGCCAGCGCTGTAAACAATTGTTTGTTGAATTATTTTCCAGTTTATTGTCCAATCGACAGACCGCCATAAAGTATATATATTCTTGACCAGAATCAACAGTCGAGTCGATGTAGCCACTTCTGTCCAACAGACTCTAAGAGCTGGAGGCATCAAACTTGGAATGTATATGTTGCATTGATCAAGATTGTTTTAGAATATTGCCACGCCCCCTTTCACCACCGTAATTTTAAAACAAAATTTTAAAGCCGAATAGCGAAAGCACCTTTAATGCCAGCGATTTGGTTTTTAGCACACATGATAAACTCAACAGTCCAATCCTGTTCGAAATTTCGATAATATGAACCCCTAGATCTCAGAGACTATAACAGTTTAAAACTTGGTGGGTAAGCTCAACTATACTGGCCCAGATCAAGTTTGTTTTAGATATTTGCCACGCCTCCTTCCACCTTCGTAGTGTCGGCCTCTGTTTAAATTTCTCGCTTAAAGAATAATCTATAGTGGAAGCTTAGCACTCAGAAAGTACAGGATCCCCTACTGTTGAGCTTGCTCTACCGTGTCTTATAGAACTGCGTTTGAACTTGATAGTTTTTAACAGAAAATTGAAATATAGCCTACTAATACAAAACTAGGAGCTTTGCTCCAGCTCGTTTCGATGGCCACCTCGGCTATGTGTGGATTATGATATAGTAGTCCGATTTTATTAAAATTTTGTCAGACTATATATAACGATGTCAGATACACAACCTGTCAGTTTGGTTGAGATATCTTAAGAAACCCAAAAGTTTTTTATACTAAAAGTTGTTATTTAACCGATTGTTCCTATGGTTGTCCAATTTGAACAAAATTTAGCCAGGATGTACCAATCACATAATCTGTGAGTTTGGCTGAGATATCTTCAGGAACAAAAAAGTTGTTCATGCAGATATTTGACATAGTGGTCCGAATTTAACCACTTTTTGTCTAGTGGGATTGGCAGGTAATCATCAAGTTGAACCAAAACTTTAAATTTTGATATCTCTTGTCAAAGTTGGACCATTGAAAGCAAGCAATTGCCGAGAACTGACCAGTTTCAGCACATTCCATAAGCAAATTTTCGTTTTAATACACCTCCTAATATAAAATATTTTCCAATTAAAATTGCACCCTTTCCTTACTAAGTTGACCAAGTACACTCTAATAGCTTCTCTTGGACTAATGTAAGAGTTGTTGCTTGCGCCAGAGAGGGTTTTCAGTGTGTACGCATACATGCATATTAGTAAATACTTACATTTATACGATGTACAAAGATCTATTTAATTTTAATGGAAATGCTTTATCGGCAACCTGTTCATTGGTATAGCTGTTGTTGATGTTGTTTTTACAAGCGCAAACATACAATTTTGGTTTGTGAGTGCTTTCTTGTTGTGTTGCCGCTGCAATTGCTGTTCATTAGACCCAGTACTTTAAAAAAGTACAAATGGGTCTATTACGTTTGTGCAAAAAAAATGTGCGTAACAGGCAGAAGGAGGCGTGGCAGACCCTATAAAGTATACATATTCTTGATCAGCATCAACAGCCGAGTCGATATAGCCATGTCCGTCTGTCCGTCTGTCTGTCTGTCTGTCCCTTTTTTGAGTAACTAGATCTCAGAGACTATAAGAGCTAGAGACACCAAATTTGGCACGTAGGTACATCTATATCTTGCATTGAACGAGTTTGTTTTAGATTTTTGCCACGCCCCTCTCCGCCCCCGCAAATCAAAATACAAAATTTCCAAGTCGAATTACAAGAGCACCTTTAATGCCTTGATTTTTGGTATGTATAATACAGACTATATTTTCAACCTATATAGCAAATTTCGTCCAAATCGGATGATAAACGCGGAAGTTATTCAACTAACAATGTTACGGGCAAAATCAATCTCTGAAGTGGCGCCATCTATGGAAATTTTTTGAAACTGAAATAATCTGTAGTTATC
Organism: Drosophila putrida; assembly: GCA_037043535.1. Classification (NCBI taxonomy): domain Eukaryota; kingdom Metazoa; phylum Arthropoda; class Insecta; order Diptera; family Drosophilidae; genus Drosophila; species Drosophila putrida. The sequence continues at coordinate 85,275 of JBAMBI010000334.1, forward strand.
GATTACACTCAAAAGTACTGGGTCTCCTACTGTCGAGCTTGCTCCACCGTAGCTTAATGCATTTTTTTTTACTGTTGCTGTCACTGGCTTGGTGTAATGCAAGGTTGTATTTATTTTTTATGTAGCTCAGCGAAAGACAGTATGCAGTTTGCCATTCTTTCTTCGCTGCACGCCTGTTAAAAAAGCGCTGTAAAACTTAAAAACAACACAGAGACGACGCAAAATTGTTTTGCAAACTTTTTATTATTGTGCCCCGTATTGTTATTACCTCCAGTGCAGTATAGTTTGCAGCAATCGTAATGCCAACACAGCAAGCAGCATTCAGCATTGGATACTCAATGACAAAAAGAAGAAAACTGATACAACTAAGACTACGTTAGATTGCTTCATCGTTTTTATCCCAATTGCTACTTCTCTTTGCGCCAGTTGCTCAAGCAAAGCAGTTTTCTTACAAACCCGGACTTTGAAGACTTTGACGGTGGTGGGCAAACAGAAATCATAACTGCAACCGTAGCACAGTTTCAGTTATCAACCGCGATTTTGCAACCCAACAACACAACCAATCGAGAAAACAAACAAATCCACCGACAACGGCGGCGTCAGCGCAGCACCGACTCCATAAAAGACCAAGACCAGGGCGTCAGCAGCAACAACAGCAAATACGGGACAAAAGAAGAGGGAAGAAGTAATAAGAAAATCAAAAAGGCAGCAGAAACTTGTAAGTAAAAGTCTGGTTTGAGTTTACTGGCATTTTGGACAAGCTTACCATACGTAATTACAAAGATTTCTTTACTTAAACGAATTACTCAGGAAGGGCAGGTGTGGAAACAAGTTCATATAGGGCTAGAAAAACATCGATCCGTAAATTGATTTATTGATGTTTTGGAATAGTGACGAACGTCGATAATTTCTTTTTACACCCAGTCGGTATATTAAGTTTGTTCAAAAAGAGTGTGTAACAGAAAAAAGGAGGCGTGGCAATTTCCAATTTTGGATGCCACGCCCCCTTCGCCCACAATGCTTAGTTCTGGTAATAATCAATCTAGAGACTTGAGCTTCTGCACGAACAATAATTGATTGAATATGGATGCATCGTAAAAATTTGATCAAGATGGATAATAAACACGGAAGATATACGCAATTATATCATGTGTTTGTTGTTGTATACATACATACATATATACATACATATGCATGTAAGTGCGAGCTGTGTTAGAGTGAGTTTTGCCCTTTCTCCCTCAAGTGTTGGTTGTGCTCTCTAGCTTGTTAATTGCCAGTGCTATCCTTTTTTTACTTTGTGGGCGAAGGGGGCTTGGTGTCCAAAATTTTAAATAAACTTGATCTGCGTGCAAATATAAGAAGTCTTCAGACCAAATTTGGTGCTTCTAGGTCTTACCATCTCTGAGATCCTTTCGTTCATACGGACGGACATGGCTATATCGACTTGATGATACTTAAGATGATGAGCGCATATTGTCACGTCCGACATTTTGGAAATGCCACATATTATTATTATTATTATTATGTGGGAGGAAAATATACTGCGACCTAATAGATCTATTGAGACCTATTTCTTGAACGAGTTCAAGAATTAAGTTGGGTTGAGGGCTGCCAAATTTTTTATGACCTGGGATCGATCTAAGCGTAAATTTGTTGTTTGATCCCAGCCGATCTAGCTTTGTGCGGACTTGCCGTACTACTTTTGATGTTAATTTTGTATTGCTAATTGCATTCAGTGCCGCTTGACTATCGGATAGGATGGCGATATCCCCATTCCGATATTTACGTTTTACTTTGAACTCCACACACCGACCTATTGCACATACTTCGGCGTGAAAGATGCTGGTGTATGTTCCTAGGGATTTATGGTAGGATATTCGAGGACCTATAACTCCGAGGCCATTGCCTTGGCATTTTAGAGATACATCGGTGTACCATTTAATGTTGTGAAGCTCCATGGGATGGACCTTTTCAAGAGTTGTCCATTCCTTTTTGCTACTTAGGTTCACCTGGAAATTTCGCTCGAATCTGTATTCGGCTGCCATTTCGTCCCTTGGTTATACCAATAGAGGGAGTTCATCTGATAACATATCAGCATTCCTATGGCTGAGGATACAGTTACTACCAACTCCTTCCATTGCCATCCATAACAAGGTGGCCTATCTTTGAAGTTCGATGAACTTATGGATACGCATTGCTCCTGTTATTCAGACTCTGACCATCCTATGCAACTTCTTCAATTGCTTCTGAACGGTGTTAAGTTGCACTCTATCACCTCAGGCCATAGCTCTATAGGTGAGCATGGGCCTGACAACCATTAAGTATAGCAATGCCCACATATAGATTTACATTATTTTGAAACCAATCAAACATATGTACAAGGTAATTCGATCAAATCATTGTAACTACAGGTGCACTTTAGATATTCGCCACTCCCAGTTTACAGTGTGCGCAGCAAAGCAGAGCGGAACTTAGTTATTATCGATTTTATCTGCTCGTTAACAGGCATTCATAAAACAACAGTAAGCAACTGACCCAAAAGAAGTATGAGCAATAGCAACAGGATTAAAAGCAGTTAACTTAACATGATGTTGTCTGGATTTAAAATTATCATGTATCATGTAATATTGGGAATCAGCCCTCGCCTGGAAAACAACAGGCAGACAGGAAGCATTGGAAGCTCAATGGGGTCTGGCTGTTGCGTTGTCAACTAATCGCGAATCGAACTTTTTGCACCTCCAGTTGCTCCAGCTGCAAGCTACTGACAAAACTCTCCCGGACATGCGCTGCAGTGGCATTAAACGCTTCCAACGTCCAGCTAAGAAGCTTTGCTGTGCACCTGTTCCAAGTGTCTGCGGCTCGAGCCAGCATCCACCATAAAGAAGCAATTGTAAGCTCGACAGTAGGAGACATTGTTCTATTTGAGTGCAAAGCATTCACTATACATTGTTCTTTAATGTTGCGTACCAGAAAAATTCGATAGCGCCTCCTTCTGCTTGTTATGTTACGTACATTTTTCTTTTGCAAAAATTTAATAGACCTTTTTGTAATTTTTTAAAGTACAGTGTCTAAAAACCAAATATAACGATTTTGTTTGGAGGGAATGTCTACGAGACACCCTGCATACCCTTAATTCAATACGTAGGTAGCCATGTACGTTTTATTATTGACTGTTTTCCTAATGTTTTCCGATCAAAATGAAATTTTAGTACAAATTTTAGTAGTGTGTCCAGCTTCAGTCACTCTAATAGTAAATTTGTAGACCCTGTACTTTAAAAAATATATCATTCAGTCGGGAGATCCCGATTGTAGAATACCCTGAAGTAGTAGAGAACGTCACTCAAATTTTATATTAATTATATTTGTGTTTTCTATTTGTACTGTCTGTTTTGTACTTAAAGGACTAAGCAACAATGAGCACGTTATTTTCAAAATAACTAAATTAAAACATAAAAAAAACAATTCTAAATGTATAACAAAAATTAAAAAAAAAAAATCAAGAATTTAAGCATGCTTTTACTGGGATTCGAACCCAGGTCCCCGGTTTGACTACGTGACGGCAACTCTATAACTTGATAACATGAAAGAGAGAAAGAGAGAGGGCGAAAACTCACAACAACAACACATTAAATTAAAGAATAAAATAATTGCGGATATCTTCCGTGTTTATTATCCGATCTTGATCAAATGCATCCTTATGAACTTAAGTATTGTTCCTGCCGAAGCGCATGTCTCTAGCTTGATAATTACCAAAATGGGCGAAGGGGGCGTGGCATCCAAAATTTGAAATAAACTTGATCTGCGTGCAAGTACAAGGAGTCTTCATACCAAATTTGGTGCTTCTAGGTCTTACCATCTCTGAGATCTCGTTGTTCACACGGACAGACAGACGGACAGACGGACATGGCTATATCGACTCAGCTTGTCGCCCTGATCAAGAATATATATACTTTATGGGGTCTGCCACGCCTCCTTCTGCCTGTTACATACTTTTTTTGAACAAACTTAATATACCCCCTCAGGGTATAAAAAGTACAAAAGGGTCTATTACGTTTGTGCAAATGTGCGTAACAGGCAGAAGGAGGTCTCAGAGACTATAAGCGTCTTGATTCTTTGTACATATAATATACACCATGGTCCGAACCTAAAATTTCATTCAAATCGGATGGTAAACACGGAAGCTATTCAACTAACAATGTTACGAGCAAAAGGAAAATGAAGAGACCCCATTGCCCTCTGTGATTATCATATGAACCATTTTTGTAGTGGCGCCATCTATTGAAATTTATTGAAATTAAAACAATCTACAGTGAACGCTTTGCACTCAAGAAGTACAGGGTCTCCTACTATCGAGCTTGCTCCACCGTAGCTTACTGCATTTTTAGACCCTGTTTGTGCAAATGTGCGTAACAGGCAGAAGGAGGCGTGGCAGACCCCATAAAGTATATATATTCTTGATCAGCATCAACAGCCGAGTCGATATAGCCATGTCCGTCTGTCTGTCTGTCCGTCTGTCTCTTTTTTGAGTTCCTAGATCTCAGAGACTTTATTTTTGGTATATATAATACAGACTATGGTCCAAACCTATCCTGCAAATTTCGCCAAATCGGATGATAAACGCGGAAGAAATTCAACCAACAATGTTACGGGCATAATCAACTGATACCTTTGTAGTGGCGCCATGTATCGAAATTTTTTGAAACTGAAACTATCTGTAGGGATTGCATTGCACTAAAAAAGTGCAGGGTCTCCTACTGTCGAGCTTGATCCACTGTAGCTTAGTGCATTTTTCGATTTTTGTTCGATACATCAAAATCGATACAGATGTATCGACCGAACATAATAATCGGAGTTTTAAGCTTCATGGAATGGCCAAAATAAAAACGCTTTTTATATCATATTAGAAATGCGCTGCATAGTTTACCTTGTCTCGAATTGACCATTTATAAATCCAAATATTTGGGTGTCTATGGTTTTGTAATGTCAGGAGCTTTTCTAAAAAAATGATGATATCTGTCTTGATATCTGTCTTGAGGTATAGCGATTGTACTGATTTCAAAACTTTGAAGAAAAAAGTTGTAGGAAATTTTGTTACCTTTACTTAAAGACTAATTTTGTTGAAAACAATAACCGCGTTTACCATTTATAAGCTGAGTCACCTATGAAAAAGAAAATTTAGAAAATTTTTTAAGTTACTTTTTCATGTTTAGGAGGTGAAAGACTATAAGCGAAAATTACTTTTGGCTCTGTTGAAAAATGGCTTTAAACTTGTGTTACCTTTTATATTATAAATAAAAGTGCTCTAGAGTATTGAAAGAGCTTAAGTAATACATATGTTATAGCTATCACTTCAAACTTCAAACAAAATAATATTAATCTATAGTTTTACAATTAAACCAAATGAAAAATGTCACACAATGTCCTTCCAATATACTTTTATTTATTTATCGTAATGTTTTCACTTCATATCCCACTGTAAACTATCTACGCTGGAAGCGGCGTCAGAGCATTCCGACATCTTTTATTTATGGGCACCTGTGTCGCGACTTCCAAAGAACCCACACATTGACACGGCAGTATCTCCAGTGCCCCGACGTTTATTTAGAGCTGCAGGAGACAGCACAGTGGTCAAAAGAGAAGGTGCAGGTCGCGCGGTACCCACACACGATGCCAGCCGCAACAGGCGCACAGCAATGCACACAATGCATAGAGTGCATAATCGGGCCTGACAACTGCCCGAAATTAAAGGTTAAATCGGATGACGTTAGCGTCCTGCGCACTCGTGACTCGACATTTTAGCTAGGCAACACTGAGCTGGTGTCTGCATGCAACCCCAAAAAATGCAACAGCGCTGCTACTTGGGCGTACAAAAGTTTTATGCAGACTGGAAATGATTTGAATTGAAACTACGATGCGAGATACATAAAACACACGGAAAGGCAGCTCCAGATGCAGCCGTTATTGCAAACGCATCCGTATTCGCATTCTGGTCTGGTCACAAGCAGAGCATAGCGGGTCAATAAAACTTTTGATTACGCAGTAATTACAAACATATATTTGCAACTAACTGGAAGCATCATAGTACTTAAAGTTGTAATCTGAAGATTATAGCTGTATGGATCTGCAGCTGGAGGATTCAATCCTTTTGGCTTTCCTAGGCCTTTTGGCATTGGAATTGTATTGCCTAGTGCGTTTGTTTGTCGTTACTTTCGACATTTTCGGCTGTCTTCTCGTCACCATCAACACTTGGCTACACAGCAAGTGAAAATTGCAACAACGATAAACAAAAGCAACGACAACAACAACAGGTGGGTTTTCTTGTAGTGAGCAGAGGTATAAAACAGAAATAATGATTTAGAATGTTAAATATTGTTAGCTTATATGCTATGCATATACTACGTATCTGATATATTTATATCTGCTGGCCGAAGCAACTATATTGGCGCCCACATGGTTGGCAGGGACAATTTCATACACACAGATACACAGGTGAATTTGTGCTTGGGCTTCGTCAATGTCAATTGTGCAAGGCTTGTTTTACAAATAAGAAGCAACGAAAACAACTAAATGATGATAATATATAGTTATAATACAATATTTCCTACATTATTACTTTTGAACTTTTCAGTTCATTTTTGAACATTGCAAGTTCATCATTTAATCAGTTGACTCCCTGATAACAGATTATTTCCGACTAAAGGCAATGCAATTTTCAGCTGTTAATAAATCGCAAATAAATCACTTAATAAATAAATTAGCTTTTTCCACAGCGTGAAACCAACAAGCAAATGACATATAGAGTACTCACAGCCACTTTTAAGAAAATTAAATAAATTCTAAACTTGTAGGTTTGCATTTGGAAGAGTACCAACAGGTTATTTGCTTAGGAGGTAAACAAAATTACTTCATTCGAAGAGCAACAGATGACGTATCTTACTTATACTTGTGAGTTATGTTACTATCTGCATTTACGTAGTATGTTAGCAAATACCATAAGTTTATGAGTTTTATTGCCGATTTATCATCTTGCCGATACAGCGTTCTTTATGAAAACTTTACTTTACCACAAATATAGGATTCAAGAGTTTTCGTTTTCTTCAAAATAAGGTCCTTATCAAAATTATCGTTATACCCTTGTAGAGGATATTATAATTTTGTCACGAAGTGTGCTACGCATTGAAGGAGGCCTCACAGACCCCATAAAGTGTACACATTCTTGATCAGGGCGTCGAAATGAGCCAATATAGCCATGTCCGTCTGTCTGTTTCTATGCAAACTAGTCTCTCAGTTCTAGCTAGCTTGATGAAACTTGGTACTGCTCCGTCTGCTCCGGATCACTATATCATATAGTTGCAATAGGATCGATCGGTTCAAAATCAACATTTCAAATAGGTTGGCCAAGTTTAATGAAAATCGGACTCCTATATTATATAGCTGTCTTAGGAACGATCGACTCGAAATCAAAGTTTAACAAATTTTGTAAAAAATCTGACTGCTCATACAGGGCAGTGCAAGGGTATCCAAACTTTGGAGCGCCAAAGTTAGCTTGCGCTGTATTTTTATACCCTTGCAGAGGGTATTATAATTTTGTCACGAAGTTTGTAGCACATCGAAGGAGGCCTCACAGGCCCCATAAAGTATATATATTCTTGATCAGGGCGACGAGCTGAGTCGATATAGCCCTTTCCGTCTGTCTGCCTGTCCGTCTGTTTCTATGCAAACTAGGCTCTCAGTTTTGAAGCTATCTTGATGAATCTTGTTACAGGTCCGTTTTTTGCTGCACGCAGTACATATGTCGGAACCGGTCGGATCGGATCACTATATCATATAGCTGCCAAAGGAATGATCGGTTCGGAACCAAATGAAAAAATATTTTGCTTCTTAAGATATATCAACCAAGCACTATGTGTTTGACAGAGTTCTATGCATCCTTTATCAAATTGGGTTTAAATCGGATAACTATATCATATAGCAGCCATGGAACGATCGGATCGAAATCAACATTTAGCATGAACAACTTATTTGTTTCTTAAGATATCATAACCAAACTCACAGATTGTGTACTTGGTATAGTTTCATACATCCTTACCAAATTTGGAATACTATATCATATAGCTATCAAAGGAACGATCGGAATAAAATCAACATTTAGTATGAAAAACTTTTTTGTTTTTTAAGATAGTTTCAAACAGCCCGACCAAATTTGGTGCAAATCGGATTACTATACCATATGGCTGCCATATGACCGATCATTTCGAAATCAACATCTAACAAATTTTGTAAAAAATAGGACGGCTTATGGAGAGCTTTGCAAGGGTATCCTAACTTTGGCGCGCCAAAGTTAGCTTGCGCTATATTTTTTAAATTATTTTACGTCATTGATAAATGTAAGAAGGATCATCGAAAGGCTGAAACTAAATTTATGACAATAAATACACATTTCTCTTATCTACAAGTTTAAGTTGAATAATCGACCCTTATCCTGCAACCTTGCTATGTACTTTGTTATGTGCGGGCGACAGCCAAATAAACAATACAAGCTGGTTTTAGGTGACACATTCACAAATTTCAAATCATATACTATTTTTTGGCGATTCAAAAAGATAAACTTATTTAATAAAACTAAAAACATTTTTTCAAGTTAATAAAAAGGCATTAGCAATTTTTAGATATGCAAGTCAATTCTTATTTTATTGGTTAATCGATTTTTATGAAAAATTGACTACTTTGCACATCATTAACAAACAATTGAAGTTTAGCACAAGGAGTCTCATTTAGATGCAATTGAAAAGTTTGTTATTACTCAAAAATTGCTGAGCTACAGTGAAGCAAGCTTGACATTAAAAACGAGCAATTAGTGGTGAAAAAAACAAATAATGGTAGTTATTACATTTTTTTCGGAGGCGGTAATATTTAGATAAAACTACATACCAAGTTAGGTGTCTCTTACGCTTATTGTTTCTGAGATATTGTTTATTTGTAATTTGTACTTTATTATCTCCTTCTGCCTGCTACATATAGTACTTTTTTAACAAAATTAATAGACAATTTTTAACTTTTTTAAACCAGTAGCCGTTAACAGGTATTAATCGATTGAAAATATTGTAGTAACCGTAACAAATCCGAAAATTTTCAAACCGAAATAGCCATTTAGAATCGGATTCATGTATAACGGCTTTGAAAAGCGGAGCGGAGCTGTCAAGACGAAATAATACACGGTTCAAGGTTCGTTTATGGACTAACCTAAAATTCTTATATCTAACATATTGTAATCTATGTCTAAGGGTTCAAAAAATGGAAAGTGTGACTTAACACGAGTACTATAAAAAAACGTATGCAATCATACAAAAACATAATTTTCCACGTGATCAATAAACTGAATTTAAATTAAACAGATTTTGTACGATAATATATTTTTATTAAGGTTTTTACTCAAATTTTTTTAGCTACCAAAGGCGTACCGCTATATTAAAACCGAAACTTAAGAAAACCCGGGTATCGTTAGAAAACCGATATAACGAAATTTTAAGTAGCCGATAACCGAAAACTTAAGCCCGAGCAAAACCGAAACCCTAACAAAAACCTTTATTCGTTTCGGTGCGAATCCCTGGATAAAAGTATGCCAAATCCTATTCCAAATAAATACACTGGGCGACAGGTAAAAAATACATTAAGATACAGTGGAGCAAGCTCGACAGTAAGAGACCCTTTACTTTTGGGTAAGAGCAAAAAATGGTGAAATCCGAATACATAGTGCTAAATAGCAAATAGCTGTTCGGACAACAATGGGGAAAAGCAAGTACACCGCAAGCTTTTTACGTTACGCTTTTTCCTTTTTTTTATAAAAAGGTAATTGCAGATTTCGGCGTATCTCCCAAGTTCCAAATCTGCAGATTTGTTATAGTTACTAGGAAAGCCCTACCAGAAATTTACTCTCATTTCCCGAGAATTTTAACTTCATTTCAGTTAGTCGCACAGTGATATTAACTCTAATAAGTTCTGAAAAAAGATTAGAAAACCAGATAAAGTCAATATCTTTAGAGCTGTATGTTGAAAACCTGTGACATACTCCAATTTATGAATTCGTATAGCACTCGAAAGCCTTAATTCTTGATGCATTTGATTTCATTGAAATTTCCATTTTCCTAAATGGGGATTATTTTATATTTGCAAATTTAAGAATAACCTACTTACGATCCTTTTTTCCAAAACCAATTAAATTTAAACTCAGAAATATTTTTGTATTTGACATTAATTTCTCTACATTTATATTTATTAGTAACCTTACTGTGCCCTAACTCAGGTTTAAATAAATGAACCGTAAAATTTGTTATTATTTACTAACCATTATCTCTTATGCACATTGTAACCATTTTATATTTTCTTTATGAAAGCTCTTCACCGCAAACAAACAGAGATTTATCTTTACCTGCTGCTAGTACAATACCAAATATGGCGGGAAGTAGCCAAAAATCTGGTTGGTATCACCGCATGAGAAGCTATCAGTGCAAGCAAACGGATATCAATCGTCTAATCATAAATTATCTGCTAAGAGGTTGGTAATATATCGTATTATCAGCTCAATTGCTTAATAGTTTCATAATCCACCACGATGATAGATGGCTATAAGGATGCGGCGCAAAGATTTGACTTACAAGCCAAGCAAGAGTCGGGTGCCCAGATAGACAGTCTAGAATATCGAAGCGCGATACGAGCTGTTCAACTGCAATATGCCTTTAACATGGCCAAAAAACTGTATAAAAGATTTGAAAGTGACAACTACATGTACTTTCACATGCAGCAGATGCATCTGATCGAGCTAATCCGTGAACGCAAGCTGTCAAACTCTGGAAGCTCTCTTGAAACTGATCTCATTCGTATAATGGCACCCAATAAACAACCCGAGACCGCCATAGACCTTGGGCAGCAAAGTTACAGCCAGCGAGTGCCCACCGAGCTCGAATCAACCATAAGGATGGAGCCAAAACTTGTGTTTCTTATAAAGTTGATTCTCTGGGCCCAGAACAAGTTGGATAATGACTATGGTTGTGTCGATAACATCAGCTTTGATGTTGATGGCGACTTTGAATTGGAGTTGATGCATGCATTGCAACAAAGCGTTTAGATTAGCGAGTACTATGTCTAAAAGGCAACAATGGTGTCTACTGCAATTATACAAATCTATTTTTACATATACAAATGCGTATTTTTTTTAGATGTGCTTAAATATATATGTGTGAATTTCTGAATGTACAACTAATATTAATTAGTTTTATTGATGTATGTTTATGAAAATTTATTGATCAATTACATTATTTATAGTAGCATCTTACAGTTATGATCAGTGACGAATACCACGTTTACACTAAAACTTTTTTTCTAGTGTTTATAGCCGCAACTTAGTTATGATCTTGTTCAAACTTGTTTGAAAATTTATTTTAAACAGCTGTTTAACTACACTAGGCAACACTTTTTAGATTTTTTAAAAGCCCTTTAGCAATATATGAGACCCTGAAGAAAAAATATATCGACCAAGTAACATTTTTGTGGGCGTACTTTTTATTTATTTTTTAATTTTAAAATGGGTTGTTCGTTTATGTTTTGTTGCGGTGACCAACATTTTGAATGATTCCTTTAGAGTTCGGACTGGTCTAAGCAAATCGGACTTTAAGTCCCAGAAATACATTTTTTTAGTGTTTGAATTTGAAATCACATTAACTTATAATTAAGTACTTAAGAAAAGTAACGATCAACAATCAACGTGGCAAAAATCTATAACAAACTCGTTCAATGCCAGATATTGATGAACGTGCTAGCCAAATTTGGTGTCTCTAGCTCTTATAGTCTCTGAGATCTAGGAACTCAAAAAAGGGACAGACGGACAGATAGACGGACATGGCTATATCGACTCGGCTGTTGATGCTGATCAAGAATATATATACTTTATGGGGTCTGCCACTCCTCCTTCTGCCTGTTACGCACATTTGCACAAACGTAATAGACCCTTTTGTACTTTTTTTAAAGTACAGGGTCTAAAAATAGTAACATACGGTAGAGCAAGCTCGACAGTAGGACCCCTGTCGTTCTTGAGGGCAAAGCGTTCACTAGTGTTTCAATTTCAAAAAATTCCAATCGATTGCGTCACTCAATTTTCAGGAAAGTTTGGGACCATAGTGTGTATTATATATACCTCAAGGGTGCTGGCATTAAAGGGGCTGTTGTAGTTGGACTTAGATAATTTGATTTTCGTGCTACTGGGGTGGAAGGAGTCGTGACAAAAATCTGAAACAAACTTGATCTGGGCCAGATATAGTTAAGCCTACATACCAAGTTTGATGTCTCTAGATTTTATAGTCTCTGAGATCTAGGTTTTCAAAGAAGGAACAGACACACAGACAGACAGACGGATATGGCTATTTCGACTCGGCTTTTGATGCTGATCAAGAATAAATATACTTTATGTGGTCGGCAACGTCTCCTTCTGCCTGTTACTCACTTAACTTAAACAACCCTTTTGTACTTTTTTTTCACTAAAAATCACTTTGACAATTATTATAGGTACGGCAATGCAGGAAGTTACAGAAAATTAGCAAATTTTCGATTCTTCCTGTATACATATTAGTTGCGTAGTCACTAGTGCGGACTGCCGTCGTCAGTGATTAATTAGGTTGGTCGTCAAAATTTCTAGCACATGAAGCTCTGACACTTACTGTTTTTTGTAGTACACTAGTACTAGTACTTTAGTACTGTTTCTGCACGTGCACTTGCGTCTACATACATATGTATGTATGTGAATGTCGTAGGATTGCGGAAGAATTGTGAGTAATGACAAACTTACCGTAGTCCCTTCCTCAAAGGCCACTGCTTCGAATGATTTTTTTTCGAAAATTTCTAATAGATCGTGTAAATCCTGCTGTGTAACATTGACCGTTTCGTTTAGCGTTATGCTGCACATTTTTGCGGAACTGCATTTACTGTACGTTTTTGTGGTTATCTTGTTTGTATGTAAAATGCTATTTTTAACACACACACACATGCACTCCTATTCGAATAAATACACGTACACACAAGTGATTGCCAAAAATTGTAGAATTACTTATACAAATTATTTCTTCACATTTGCTCTTTTTTCTTATATACGTCTTAGACAGATTTATTTAGATGTTTGATGTTTTTATGCCCTCTTTATCATTTGCAAGTTTGTTGTGTCAACGCCTTGACTGAAAGAAACGCGACGTCATCAAATTAAACTGTGACGTCAGCATCGACGTCGGTTTCATCGCACAAATAAAAACCAACTATTGCAGGCGTACAAAATTAATTTTAGCAAATTGTATTAATTAATTACGCGCTGGCATTTTAGTTAAATTACGCCGTAAATCGCGTAGAGAACCAAAAACACTCTTTTGACATACGGCGCTGTCCTTTAACATACAACCCACATTACTCTTTGCAATTCTGTTATACTCGTATGGCACTGTTGCAGTCATAATATTAGGATTGCATTTGGACTCATAGCGGCATTGAAATTTGGGTTGATATCAGTTATCTTTCTAGCCAATAGCTTAAAAAATTTCTAGTCATCATGAAGAAATTGTTTTCTATGTTGTCGATAATTATTTTGGCAAGAGTTCCATATCGACCGCTAAATCTGATGATGGATTCGGATAAAACACGTCGAAATAAGACAAACAAATTAAACAACATTTTTTGATTTTCGGCTCGGTACTCGAGATATTGGGACCGATAAGTTACCGATTCCCTTACAAATTGGTCAGCGCACCAGCTTCTTTTTGCACTGCATTAGAGCGAGACAGCAATAGTACTGCCTAGAGTAGTGCTGTATAGTGCCTAGTGTAGTGAAAGTTGACTATGAATTCGGCCACAATGCGTGAATTGGTAAGTCGCAGCCTAATTATAGTTTTTTTCAAAGTAGGTGGCAGCGCTTAACTTCCAAACATGTTAGGCAGATCTTAATTCATAGAATTGCAACGTAATTAAAATAGCAAAAATAAATTCTGTGCACCTTTACCGTTCAGAAAATAAAACTTTCTGCTTTCATTAAGCTCGTTTATAGGTAAAACAAAGAATGCAAAGAAGCCGTATCTCCCTATTTTAAATGATGTCCACCGTAACGAAAAATAGCCAGTATCGCGCCCGAAAGTTGTTCTTTACTAAAGATAGGGACGTGCTCTATGGTTTATACGGACTATTTCACGTATTTCCAAATTCACGAAATGAAAATTGCCCCCTGTTTATACGGCACGACTATTTCGCGTAATAAGACAAGGAGAGCTGCCAGACCTGAGAAAATTTTTAAAAATGCAACGTCCGCTTGTAAACAGCTGCTTAAAGAAGAATGTAAATAATATAATGGAAACTGCAAAATTATTTCATCTGGATCGGCAAAATAAAAGCATGATTTGCTGACCGCATTGCACCGTTTTACTAAAAAATATTTTTTTTTTTAACATTCATAATTTACTTTTCACTTGCTCAGAGCTCTTGAACATATTTTTGGCTTTCAAGGCATCTGAAACTGCCTTATTTTCTAATTCCACTTTTCTATTTAATTAATTTAATAACCATTTTTAAGGTTATAACATAGGTGCAGGTTAAAATAACTTATTATAACGCAATATTGACAAACAGCCACAGCGAGAACGCATTTTCATTTAATTGCGTTCTTCTTCGATCAGCCTGCCGCGCGCTTTTATTGCGATGTTGCATCAGTTTTATTCATTTAACTTGTAAACGGGCAAGTCCGTGCAGCCAAAGTTATATAAGTTAGTTAGAGTAATATTCACTTTACCTGATTACAAAAAAGTTCGTAAAAGTTTGTAAGTTATATTCTACCAAAAGTTAAAAATAGCCCTATGTTTTCAAACTTCTCTGGTACGAAAAGTAGATTGGCAAAAAAACTTATTTTTTTTTGTATTTAAGTGAAAATTTACCTACTTTTTAGATGACACCAAAAATTTTTATATCCGTTGCATAATTTGTCTACAAGAATTTATTTTTAGTACAACTTTGAGAGGTTGTACTGCAATGTGACACGCCCCAATTTCGCCACTGTGCGCCGTCCATTTTTTACAAAATTTGTTAGATGTTGATTTCGAACCGATCGTTCCTAAGGCAGCTATATGATACAGTTGTCCGATTTGAACCAAATTTGGTCAGACTGTTTGACATTATACCAAATACAATCTGTGAGTTTGGTTAGGATATCTTAAGAAACAAAAAGGATTTTCATACTAAATGTTGATCGGACCGATCGTTCCCATGACAGTTATATGATACAGTGATCCGATCCGGCCGGTTCTGACATATGTACTTCGTGCACCAAAAAAAGGGACCTGGACCAAGTTTCTTTAAGATAGCTTCAAAGCTGAGACTCTAGTTTGCATAGAAACAGACGGACATGGTTTTATCGACTCAGCTCGTCGCCCTGATCAAGAATATATATACTTTATGGGGTCTGTGAGGCCTCCTTCAATGCGTTACAAACAACGTGACAAAATAATAATAGCCTCTGCAAGGGTATAAAAAGTAAAATTCAATTCATAGCCATTCTACTGACAGCATTTTTGTCGATTTCCACAATAATTTCGAAAAGAATAGTCTTATCGAAATGAAGTTGCATTTTGGTCGAATGCTAATTTTTTCCACCCATAAGAAATGTATGCAGGTCATGCTTGTGTAGTGAGGGCAGTGCATTAAAGAAAACAGAAGTGTTTCCATATATATTTTTTAAATACCTTCGAATTCTTATTAAAAAAGTGGCTTCGCTGACACTGACTCCAAAAATCTAAGTCGGACTAGCTGGTAGTATATGACGCCAGGGGATTAAGCGCGAAATAATTTCTGTGGCACCCCCTAACAAATACTTTTTATGCCGTTAATACTTTACTAATATTATTCTTAGACCCTGTACCTTAAAATAGTACAAAATGGTTACTTAAGCTTGTGCAAATTAATGTGAGTAAAGCATAGAACACAGCACTGAAAAATCAAGCACGCTGACTGGCAACTTCATATAAAAAACATTAGCTAAAAGCAAACAGAATTTTCTGCTGTGACTTTTCGCTGGTTCGATTCCCTGCAAAAGTTGCCAGCTAATGGCACGTGCGCTTTTCAACACTGTTTTTAGCTGTCAATATAAAGTCGTTTATACTGTGCCGCATCATTGGATTTAAACGTTAAACGGACCATACGGTAATGATGCGCATACGAACCCTGTGGATAGAAGAAGACTTTGCGGAGCATTACTGGCATCATTGCCGTATTCTGTTAGTATTTTTTAATACTGCAGCTTTTTCGTGGTATCGGAGGGGAATCGATAGCAAACAGCTGTTTTTTCATCGAATATCGATAAGTAATAGCAATATAATTAAACCGCATAATTATAATTTCAAATAGAAACACAAAAAAACAAAATTTAAAGTCTTAAAAGCACTGCAACTACCGATTGCACTATATACAACATTTACCAGTTTACAAATTATATTTTTATCTATTTCAATAAATAAATCTGGCATTGGCAGGCCAACGACTGAGAAAATGATGCGGGTTCAATGTAAACAGCTCGCATCATTTTTCCGCACCTTCGACAATGCTGCGGCAGTGTAAGAACCTTATTAGCAGCTGAAGCTTAGTATCCAGTAGACCAGAATGTTCTGCAACTAAAAGTAACATATATATCGAACCGGGCGAGCAAAATGTTAGAGTGACAGTATAATACTAAAAATACCACAAAAACTACTCCAAGGACATAAAATATGCCTAAAAAAGTTATGGGGGTAAACCTTGTTTCGTCAGCTGTGAAAAACTCAAAAGCAAAATATAAACAAAAAACCAGTTGAAATGAACTACAAATTAAAATGAAAAAGAGCATTTGCAGCGACAAATACAGTTATTTTGGAACTGTTATGTTATTATTATTTCTAATTATATTTTTTATGGGTCAAAACGCACAATGATGGCCACTGCCCAAACTCCTGATAAGGTGAATTTTGTCTTCTTCATCGAAGAGCTCCTTTCGATTTTTATTTATTTTGTTTGCTTTGTTCTGAGATATTTCACTTCATTTCGATTGCCAGATTAATGAAGAATCGAACAGCTGTTTTTCAAACAGTGCTGCAAAATTTCCGTGACTTCTGGCAACTCTATTATTTGGATTCAACGGATACTGCTCGGCGAATACGACAGTAAAAACATTTCGATTTTATTCTGACACCATTATTTATATATGAAGTTAAGTTAATATAGATAATCGAAATCTGTGCTGAATTTCATTGAACTAACAATGTTCGCTTTCGCCAGAACAAATTGATGACAAAAATAGATGGAATTTTTATGATTTTCCATAATTCCATCAAAGTTGTTCACCAAGAGACAATCACAAATTTGTATACCCTGTGGGTATATTAAGTTTGCTCAAGAATGAAAAGTATGTAACAGGCAGAAGGAGGCGTGGTAGACCCCATAAAGTATATATATTCTTGATCAGGCGACAAGCTGAGTCGATATAGCCATGTCCCTCCGTGTACGTAATAAGATCTCAGAGATGGTGAGACCTAGGAACACCAAATTTGGTATAAAGACTTCCTATACTTGCACGCAGATCAAGTTTATTTCAAACTTTGAAAGCCACGCCCCCTTCGCCCACAAATCGAAAAAAAAACGATATAACTAAGACCACGTTACACCTACAGAATTGAGAATTTGCACGTGTAATGGTTAGAGTAGACCGGGCCTACTCTGAAAATCTCATCAAGATCGAATAATAAACACGGAAGCTATATAGATATTTATTATGATATGATTACAACAACAAATGCGCTTGCTTTTGTTGGTTTGCCAATGAATAAAACGGGCAATAACAAAAACGTAACGACTTTCACGCACATATTTACATACATACGCACAATTGTGCATGTATTGGTATCTATTTCATATAAGTATGAACGCAAGCAAATACTTATGCATTGTTTCATTTCTCTATTGCTCTCATTTTGCACTTGTTCTATCTTTCTACGCTCTCTACTTATGCTCGCGTTCTTATTTTGCCACGTGCCAATACAAAGGCGTAGTCTGCAATTTTAATTAGGAAATTTTAATGTTTATAGATGAATGCATCATCTCGATCATTATTGACTACGCCGCTGCAGATTTGTCAATTTTCCCACGCATCTTGGTGACACCTTAGTTCGTTGCGAAATTTTCGATACGCTGGCATGTTATTTTAATTGTAACGATATGCTACAATATAAATTAATATATAACGTAATTTTCAGTACGATCTTTTAAACTTATTCTGATTGTGCGTGTATGTATAATTAAAATAATAATATAATCGCAAGTAAATTCGAGCGGCGCACTATACTTCCACAGGGTATTCTACTGTCGGGCCCTCTTAACTGGATGATATACATATTTATTTATTAATTTATTTATTTATTAATTCGTAACATTGTGCAGCTGATTGAGAAAAGACCGCAAAAGAAAATTTGAAAAAAAGTGAGTTAATTAATTTCCATAATACCATTTTTTTTAGCACAACTATTACTGAAATGGACTTCTACTGTGACTCTGTGGCTTTTGAACTTGTTTTTAGTTTATAATAACGACTTTTGGGTTCCATTTTCCTATGTGTCAATTTATAATGAAATACTTAAGTTTTTGAATTAACCATATGTTTTTTAATAGGGATAATATAAATATATATATATATATATATAAAGATATGGATATATATAAAGATGTGTATTCTGCCTTCAAACTTTGTTTAAACATTGACATTGACAGCATAAGTAGCTGAATATAGATGCGGCTAACGCAATAGAAACACCAGTTGCATTATTCACGCAAGTATCCCAGTGAGAACAGGGAACAGCTGTTCCCGGAATCCCACTATTATGAATTTATCAAGGCAGTCGAAACTATCGCTTATTAGGTTATGCTTTACACGATATATGGGAATTTGGATTTTAAGAAATACGGCCACACATCTTTATCGAACAAACAAAAGTTTATTTTTTTCAGAATAGTTGTAAAGGGTTTAAACAAATTTTTAGTTAAAATGGTATGATAATATAATCTTGCTTATGAATTGTTTAACATTAGTGTTCATTTACAGTCTCAAGAAGTCGAGGAAACGCTAAAACGAATTCAAAGCCACAAAGGCGTTGTTGGTACCATTGTCGTTAACAATGAAGGTAGGTTAAGACTTAATTCATTTTCTGTCCAGTTGCCTTGTGTTAAGCTCACATAGCGACACAGAGTTTGGCAGAGAGCCTCAGACTTGCAATTTAAACCTAGCATTACTAAAAAAGATCTGGCTTGTTTATTAGGTATTCCGGTGAAGTCGACGCTGGACAACACGACGACCGTCCAATATGCTGGATTGATGAGTCAACTGGCCGACAAAGCTCGAAGTGTAGTTCGCGATTTGGATCCGTCTAATGATATGACATTTCTTCGAGTCCGTTCAAAGAAGCACGAAATAATGGTCGCACCTGACAAGGACTTCATTTTAATTGTTATCCAAAATCCAACAGATTAAATGCTTTTAAGACGAATCCATTGCTTGATTTTTGTATCCCCTTTGTATATAATGTGATGTATAAGGAAGAAATGCAAAGTTACCAAATATATGTGTACATTTCAAAGCAAACAACATACGGTTTTTAGCTGAGACAAATATAGTAAGTATCACACGCAAGTGGGCCATTAACGCTATTTTATAACTTGACTTAGTTATTTTGAAACTGAAAAATCAATAACATTTAATAGTACTACTTTTGGAACTGATTTGCTTTGGCTTTGCATCTTAACCTCAAAATCGGTAATTAAAACTTCGGAAGCTGAGATGTCTAAATGCAACCCGACACTCTCACAAGCTTGCGAAAGACATGGATAGCGGGGAGCCCACACAATATACATATGCCTACATACATACATATATAACGGAATGAAACCGAAACGAATTTCGGCTCCGGTACGTATCGAAACGAGTATTTCGGTAAGAGGTTCCATTTCAGTTCTGTTCTTTAGGTTCCGGTCCTCGTATTGGTCCACACCGCTACAGAAAATTATTTTTTAAAAATTTTACAAATACATGCATTTAGCTTATTAACTTAAACTTACAGTTCGAGAAATTTTTGTATAGAGTATTTTGTCAGAAAAACTAAATTTTTCCAAATGTACCGAACCGTACGGTTTCAAGTTCTTTCATGTTTCGATTCCGGTTTCATTCTTATATATATATATATATATATATATATATATATATATATATATATATATATATATATGTATATATAATAAATATCACCGAAGATAATGGTTCCGAAACGGCTATTGTGACTCTCATTGATCTTAATCGCTAAGTATTAGCGAATGTCCAGGAGGTGATTACAGTTGAGAATGGACATGCAACAATTGTTAAAAAACAGTAAACAGAAGGCTGACGAAGAAGGGTATCAATAAATATTTTGGAAATCGAGAGCAGGCTGTCACTAGCACAAAACAAATAAAACAGCTGGTCGGTAAAATATCGAATAGGAATTTAATTTTATTAATCTGCTTTTATAGTTTTACAATTATTTTCAAAATATTAACGATAGATCAAAAGAGCCTGTTGAATTAGAAATTAACAAATCATATGTTGGACTTGTGGTCCGAACAGATCATGTCAGTGGGGACCAGGCATTAGATTCGAGAAATGAAGTTGGCTCTTGTTTATATAGCATACGTATGTGAAGAAAAGTCACTTGGACAGAAAAAAACAAGATTAAAAACAGTAAGCTACCCATTATTATATATTTTTATTTAGTAGAATTTTTTGCTTAAATATGGGGCTTTTTAATTTTTATCAGCATGACTGCAAATCGGTTCTGCGGCGAACCTGTCCAAACCAGTTCGGTTCGGGTTTGTTAGGTTACCCGAACTGGATCACGAACCGAACCCTTCAAATTTTCTAACACCGAACCTGAATCGGAGCACTTTCCCAAAAAATGGTTCAGTTCGGACTAATCAAAAAAAAAAATTTAATTATAAATTAGCATAAGACCATTAGATTTAAACACAGCTTCTACTGAAATGGACTTCTGCGTTGACTTTGGTTCCTTTAAATTTGTTTGATTAAATTCATATTGGTACCTCCTACGACAAACGCATTAGAAAAACATTTCGAATTTTTTGCGTGAACTCTCATGCAACCGGAAAATCCGGACTAGTGGAAATTCGCTATTAATCTGTTTACCATTATCGATTACTATTCATATTCTCTATATCGATAAACGGTACGAAAATATCGAGTAATGTTATCTCTCTAACCACAGTGAGTCTGTCTGTCGACAAGTCGTGAGTTGGTAGTGGTGAAAACTTATAAGTTTTAACAAATGCATTTAATATATATCGTTAATTTATGTATATTATCACAGTAAGTGATAGAGACTCAGCGATTAAAACGTTTAAACAGTGTTCGCGTATCCAAAGCAACAAATAAGAAATTTAACAAAGGTAAATGCAAAATGGGGCGTGCAATAGTACAGAAAATGGCGTAACCACGCATTTAAACCAACACACGAAAACTACGCTCCTCAATCAGCCTGTCAGCTTTTTATGGTGGTTCTTTAAATTTTTGATTAAAAAACCAGATATATATGAAGACTTACATGTGTGAATGTGTAAAGTGCTTTAATATGAGCACATAGCAGTGTAAGCGTTTTCAACGCAACTTTTTGTGCAGCCATATTTGTTCCGTGAAAAATTAAAATAAAATGTACATACAAACATATGTATGTATGTATGTATATGTGATACATACAATATATGTATGTACGTATAAAAAATTAACTGAAAAAAGAATCACTTCGTATCAGATCGTCGTCGCGTTGCTCGCAAACCCAAGCAATTTTCAACGAATCGTACAAAGCAACGTCGATACGTTATATTATGTACAAATGTTCATATGAACGTATATTTGTACATACATACGTACTTCCAATATCGACGATGGCATCACACAAGAGCGCACACGCATACAAACACAACTAAACGTTATGCACGCACGTTCGAACGAACTGCGATATGTATGTGCATGTACATTCATATGTTTATGTGTGTATTTCTGGTAAATAACTGAGAGTTGAACACATAAGGGCTGGCTCAATTTATAAATAAGAAGCGAAGCATGTTCATATTTATTGCGTGTGTGTGTGTCGCTGCCCACTGCTGCTGCATTGCAACGCAAGGGACTTTATTACGTACAGCTCTCGAGCGACAGCAGCTCCGTCGTTGTTGGGTTCGTTTATATTTTTGGACATTTTACATATATACATGCATTTGTTAATCTTTGTATGCATTAATTTACATGTAAATATGTGCACATATATACAGTACATGCATCTAGAAGAACTCTCATTAATTGCATATGTATGTGCAACGTAACGTACCTCGCGATGCTATTAAAACAAAGTAACGGTTCAATCTTCCACAGTTGTACGTACATATGTGTATATCAGTTTCATATGTTACATACATATATTCACACACACACACACATGTGTTTACATTAGCGATGTAAAGTGTTTTGTCCACTACCGATTTTTTAACATACATCACTAATGCATATACAAAAATAAAATGAAACCAATTTTATTGTTCAAAGTCTGAGTGCCTTATTACTTCTGTTTTACTGTATGGACAACTGTTGTGATAAATTTTATGAAATTCATTAACGATGTGATTCAATGGGTCAATGGATTTTTAGGTGTGAATCACGTGGAAAAAATAAATATACTTGCAAGAAGAAATAGCATTGTCACAAACTACGAATCAAATGTGCTTTGTTTTTTAGATCGATTAAAATCATCAACATTTCGCAGTACTACCGTTAGGTCATCTAAACACGATAGGTCGATAAGTAGCCGATTTATCAGAATTTGTCGGGTTGTGACGCAACGAAAACCACCTACCATGTGTTTGAACTTACGCCCTTCTGACATGTCTGTCTACTGTTTTCAATGCTCAGTGGAGTTTTATATATATATGCACATATAGAAAAACATTTTTAACGTTATTCAAATTAGCTTTAAAGTGTGTTTTAAATAAATGAAAAGACACTTGGCCGACCCGAAAACTTGCTAAGTTGTTACTGAATTTGATGCACCGACACATCGGTCATCAACTCGGGCATCAAACAGCGCCCGAATGAACCCACAAAAAGACGAAGTCAATAGCAAAAATGGTACTAATGGTAAGACTATCATCTCTCGAAACAAGTATACCAAGTTTTGCTCCTTTTTTTATTGCCAAGTTCTTTTGTGTGGTCTTTATAAACAAATCTTCGATATTTTTTACAAAAGATATGGAAAATGGAATATTTTTGTTCCCTTTGAAAAGTAAATAGATTTAGTTCTAGGGTCTCACATCCACAGAGCCGCTTGTTGCACTCTCTGTTCGATCAAAAGTGCAACAGACTTTAATGCCGCGGTTGACGTTTTCATAGCATCTTTAAAAAGAGCAGAAAAAATCACAACAACCCCAATGAGTAACACATACACTTAGACTCGCACACGATTAAATATAAGCTCTCACACAACACAGACGATTCGCCGACCAGAAGCATTATCAAGAAAAAAAAAACAAATAGAAACAGCTTTCTTCCCCTTCTCTACTTTACTGAAAGCAAACTGGTTTTCATCCCCGAACTGCAGACTTTAGTATTTAATCGATTATCACAGTAAAATCGGTGGGGAAATGAGTCTCCAGAGTTTAGAAAAAGTGTCGTTACTCTTTTTATATAACGATTTTGGGACATAGTCAAGGGAAATACGGGAAGTTGGAGCTTGCCAGTGTTTGTCGATACATTGTAGAACAAAAAATGCACTAAGCTACGGTAGAGCAAGCTCGACAGTAGGAGACCATGTATTTTCTGAGTGATAAGCGTTCACTACGAAGATATCAGTTGATAAACACAGAGGTCGCTAGCGTATCTTCTTCCTTATGCCCGTAACATTGTTAGTTGAATAACTTCCGTGTTCAACACACGATTGACAAACTTCAATTTTAGATATATTTTTTATTAAACTATATGAACCCAGCTTGTCGCCCTAATCACTAATAAATGTACTTTATGAGGCCTGCCTGTTTTTTAGACCCTGTACTTTAAAAAAGTACAAATGGGTCTATTACGTTTGTGGAAAAAAAATGTGCGTAACAGGCAGAAGGAGGCGTGGCAGACCCCATAAAGTATATATATTCTTGATCAGCATCAACAGCCGAGTCGATATAGCCATGTCCGTCGGTCTATCTGTCTGTCCCTTTTTTGAGTTGCTAGATCTCAGAGACTATAAGAGCATGTAGGTACATCTATATCGTGCATTGAACGAGTTTGTTTTAGATTTTTGCCACGCCCCCTCCGCCCCCGCAAATTAAAATACAAAATTTCCAAGTTGAATTACAAGAGCACCTTTGATGCTAGCGCCTTGATTTTTAGTACGTATAATACAAACTATGGTCTGAACTTATTCTGCAAATTTCATTCAAATCGGATGATAAACGCGGAAGTTATTCAACTAACAATGTTACGGGCAAAATCAACTGATATCTTCGTAGTGGCGCCATCTATGGAAATTTTTTGAAACTGAAACAATCTGTAGTGATCGCTTTGCACTCAAAAAGTACAGGGTCTCCTACTGTCGAGCTTGCTCCACCGTAGCTTAATGCATTTTTTTTTAACTAACTTAATATAACCACAACTTTGGCGCTTAAAAGTTTTGATACTCTTGCAGTGCACTGTGTAAACCGTCAGATTTTGAAGTTTCCTTGTCTCTGTTCTTCTGCGACTTTAGGAAGCGTTTTTTTTTTTTAGAACGTTTCATCAGTTCCATGTCTATAATGTACTTTTTCATAAATAGTTTTGTCTCTCACAGTGTACCTATATTAGGTTTGTTAAAAAAAGTATGTAACAGGCAGCTGAGTCGATATAGCCATGTCCGTCCGTACGAACGAAAGATTTCAGAAATGGTAAGACCTGGAAGCACCAAATTTGGTATGAAGACTTCTTATACTTGCACACAGATCAAGTTTATTTACCCATTTTGGTAATTATCAAGCTAGAGACATGAGCTTCGGCACGAACAATACTTGAATGCATAAAGATGCAAATTTGATCAAGATCGGATAATAAACACGGAAGATATTCTCAATTATTTAATTCTTTAATTTAATGTTTTGTTGTTGCTGTGAGTTTTCGCCTTCTCTCATTTGCTCATTCGTTGAAGCATTTACACATATGAACATATATACATATGCATGTACGTGCGCGCTGTGTTAGAGTGAGTTTTCGCTCTCTCTCTTTCAAGTTATCAAGTGGTAGAGGTGCCACGTTGTCAGAAGGGAGATCTGGGTTCGAATCCCAGTAAAAGCATGCTTAAATTATTTAATTTTTATTTTAATTTTTTTTATACTTTTAAAATTTTTTTTTATGTTTAGAAGAAAATTTGTGTAGCGTTCTCTACTACCCCAGGGTTTTCTACTGTCGGGCTCTCCCGACTGATTGATATATTTGCCTTTGGTTTGGCTCTATCTTAAGATTGATGTAATATGCATTTTTTCGGACCAAGGGGCTCTAGCCTTTATTTCCCCTTTTCTGAACATCTAGATTTGATAGTCTCTAAGATCTAGGTGTTCAAATTTTCGAAATTTCGAATAGCCATAAACTATCCGCGAAAATCCGGATAAAACTTTCAGGACAGGATTGGACTGTAGAGCTTATCATGTGTGCCAAAAATCACATCGCTAGCATTAAAGGTGCTTTCGTTATTTGACTCTAAAATTATGGATATATCGACCCGGCTGTTGATGCTGATCAAGAATATATATACTTTATGGGGTCTGCCACGCCTCCTTCTGCCTGTTACACACTTTTTATATCCTTGTAGAGGTTATTATAAGGTATATTATATTATAAGTTCGTAACGCAGTGAAGGATACCTCACAGACCCTATAAAGTGTATATATTTTTGATCAGGGCGACGAGCTAAGTCGATAAAGCCGTGTTCGTCTGTCAGTCCGTGTGTCCGTCTGTTTCTATGCAAACTAGCCTCTCAGTTTTGAAGCTATCTTGATGAAACTTGGTACAGGTCATCTTTTTGCTGCATGCAGTACATACATATGTCGGAACTGGCCGGGTCAGATCGCTAAAAAAAATACAGCTAAATAATGCCAACAAATTAAAGCATCAAACGACGCTGCTAGAAATGTATGTATTTATCAGTGATCGGCACCCTTGCTTGAGTGCGTAGCAGCTGCACGAAGGTTCTCACACTCTCACTACTCTCTCTTAGCTTTAGCTTTCGACTGACCGATACGACTTATTATGAAGAACCCATGTTATTGAATTAAATTTTTTGTTTTGATTAAAAAATTAATTTGTTTTATATTAAAACCTATTACGATCATGGCAACCATAAAATAAACAAAACAAATTTTTTTTTACTCCTTTTGGTTAGAGCGTCTTTCGGGTATAACGACGTAAAATCGTCGATTCCTTGAAAGTCGTTATAACCGGATTCTACTGTATTATACAGCTTTCATTAAAACAATTGGTTCGAAATCAGCTATATTTTTTTTGCTCAAATTTAATGGATTCATTTGTACTTTTTTAAAGAACAGTGTCTAAAAAACTCGGAAAATATATGTATGATATATCAAGTCATTTAAGTGTTGGGTTGTCTTTCAAGTTTAGTCTCTGTAGATGTCCATCTTTCCTGAATACCCATAGCACTGTTGCTAAACTTTTCTTAACACCTGTTTTTCGTCGAATTGAAAGGTTCTCTTGTCTGCTTGAAAACCCACTTGATTTAAAGTTTTTATCATAGTTTTTCTTATTTCGAAGAAAATTGGAAGTCTTTTTTCTGTATCTTTTCTTCAGCAATTTTGTGCAAGTTTAGTTCAGAAGTTTGCTTCAATTTTTTTCCCCCCAAATATAAAACGGCTTCTTGTTCCTATATTGGAAATTTATAGGGAACTAGAAAAAAGCGAAAGCAGTGTATATCTGCCATAAAAACAATCAGCTGCAATTTAACATTTAATGAGAAGAGCTTTGTTTTTTTATAAGCTATCTCAACCCAATTCACAGATTGGTTTTATTTCGATAAATCCCTTATTTCCTTATTTTTACTTCACAGTAAAACAGTAGAATATGGTTCTTAATTTTTAAGGGTATCTATGTATTTTATTGTTATAATATTTAATATTCTCAAAACGATTGTAGAAAGATTTAATAAAACTGAGTTTATTGAATAAAACCTTATTACTATTTTTTAGTTATTTAAAAGGCATAATGTTTATTTTGAATAAAACTATTTATGTTTTAAGAAATACAAATAATTTTGAATTTTTGTGAAATTTAATTTAAGTTATAAATCAGATCACTAATTCGAGTACGATTATAATTTGTTATAATTTATTTTTTAAATCACAAATTGTTTTATTATTAATGCAATTTTAAATATACTGACTTACAATTCGAATCAAACGAACGGACCGATTTAAAGTGGGAATCGAACGAACGAACTTAATTTAATGGGAACGAAACTGCTGAACTTAAATATCAAATCGTTCACTTACCAAAAATTAAATGATTGAACCAAATTCTTCAATTGTGCGCCAAATATTATTATACCCACATTTCTCAACCAAATCTGGACAGCTAGATGAATGTTAAGGATTATCAGCATCTTATTATGTACTTAATAAAAAAACTAAATGACTGTCAACATATGTCTTGAACTGTACATTCAGGACTTATACGAACTGAGTATGCTGAAATTGGCGGCGAATGTGTCAAATGTGTGTTCGCGGAAAACGTATTACCTGTACGTCCATTCCAAACATTCGAACATCATTTAATGTGATTAATCTTGTTTCGTCAGTATAATGATTAATTCAAGGAAGTCTGAAGAATAATTTAGACGCACACATTAAAAAAGTAACATACGGGAATTTGCAAAGGACCCCTAAAATTGGAGGAAGAAAAAATTATGCAAAATATATACATATAATGAAACTGCACTTGTTCATGCCATTGTATGTATATGTGTGTGCTCTCATTTTAAAAGAAACGACAAAAACACCGACAGACGGATCTTTTATTTACTTTTTGTCATAGAGACACAGGAATCTGTAATTTGAGTACATTGAACATCTGTTCGTCCAGAAATGTGGTTTGTATCATGAGCAAAGAAGATTTCACCAAAAAAAAAAATGTACGAATACATGCAACGTACATTAAAATATATGAATGTATGTATTGTGCATTTGGGTGAATTTTATATAAGTACCTCAAAACAACTCTTTAGTGTATTTGGGAATGTGTGCATCAACTTTATGAAAAACAGAAAACAAAGTGTAAAATAAGACTTTTTCACATACGTACCTGCTTTATTTTATTCCAGGTAAATCGACGACGTCGACAACTGAATACCTAAAAGCATCAACAACATCAGAGGCAACATCGAAGCAGCGGCACACAGAATAAAGAAACAAGGAAACATTTGCACAGCAACCAATAACCAACAAACGACAACAACATCAGCAACAGCAGAGCTCCGACAAGAAAAACCACTTCAACAAAGGAGGATAACGTATTGAAAGAGCGCTGTACACTAGCACACACACACAAACACAGGCTCACTGATACACAGATATAAACGCCAGCGGAGCTTCCAACTCACACGTATATGTGCGTGGGAAAGTAAACCGACATCTTTTTACGACATCGCCGCACCGTCTCGAAGTCGTATAGTTTTGCAATCGGTGGAGAGAGCGAGCAAGCGTGAGCTGAGTTGGACAGGCAAGCAGGGCCAGCCCTTTGGTAACGGAAACACACACACACACGCTTACGCCCACAGAGTAGAGTACAAACGATCAGCTAAGAGAGTGCACTAACGAGAGAGAAAGAGAGCCGTCGACTTTGTTGTTGCTATTCGGTCTTTCGTAGTAACGCTCAGCGAATTTGGAAATCACGGTAGTGGCGAGTGCGAGTCTAGCAGCGCATTCGTGAAAGTGCGTCTTCGCTGTGCGTTAGCGTAAACAGAGAGTTGTTCACTTTCAAACCGATCACTTGACGGGTGCACTTACGAAAGGACAGAGTTGCCACATCGCCTTAATTAACATATGGGCACATGAAATATTAACTTGCAAAACGAATGAATTAACAATAACAAGAAGAATAAGAAGGAGAAGGAGACTTCTCTTACAAGCTCAGCACACACTTTAAATAATAAGCACTTCAAATGAAAACGCTAGTGCTCAGTCCAGATGACCTGCAGAACTTCAACAAGTTCATCTACGATCCAAAGTCGGCAGCTCAGTTGGCCGCTAGTGCGGGAACCATTGCTGCAGCCGCCCATGGACACCAAGGAGGGGTGCAGATAATGGCAGGTGGGGCTGCAGGGCCTGTCTCTACAGTGGGCACAGTGAGTGGGGCGGCGGGTACTGGTACTGTAACCAGCGCCAATAAGCTGATGGCGCTCCACTACTATTTGAACCATCAGGGCAACTATGTGGGCACCCAGCCAGCGATTAGCCAGTCATCCAGCAACAGTGCCGCAATACAGGCGGCACACGCGCAGCAACAGCAGTTACTTGCACAGTCTCAGACACAGTTGAAGCAATTGCAGCTTAAGCAGCCAACAATACACCAGCACCAGCAGCACATTAGTTATCATCATCATCCGTACTACCAGCAGCAGCAGCAGCAACAACAGGCGCAATTAAGCCACAGCCATCCAGTCACACATCATGGACAACAGGTGCACAAGGCTCAGGTACAGGTCCAAACCAGCCAGCAGCAGATGCAGCTACAGCAACAGCAACAAAGTCAACTGCCTGTGCATGCATTAAACCAGAACTCAAATTTCTCGGCGGCCAGTTCCAGCACGGGAGGCACAGCATCCAGCCATGCCCCTACACAACAGTCAAACGGCTCCAGCGTCTCACCCACAATAATCAGTCATCAACCACGTGTCGTCGTTGCTGGTGGCAGCAATAGCAACATAGCAGCTGCTGCAAATGCTCTGCTACGTGCCACATCAGTGGCACCTACTCCAACGTCGTCAACGTCTTCATCAGCGTCATCGTCCTCTTCAACGTCGTCCGCCTCATCAACGTCCACATCCTCCGGCTCTGCCAACTGTGCCAAGAAACTGAAAACTGAGCCGCTACTCTCGCAATACAATCAAACCGAGCGCCTCAACTTTGCTAATTCGTACATTGTGTGGAGTGAGGAGCATTGGCGCCGTGTCATATTCCACGACGAACGGCGATTCAATTTGGACGGTCCAGATGGTTTCTCGTATTACTTTCACGATCTACGCAATTACGAGCGCAAACTGTCACAGCGGCCTCGCGGAAACTCAGTCTACATCTACCTGATGATCTGTGTGGGCGGGCCCCTTTACCTGGAGGTGTCATCCGCCAAGCAACGTCCCGAATCCTGCATTGAGGCAATTTTGCGGGAGCGTCCAAACATTGTCAGCAAACTTGGCGGTAATACCGAGTTCGTTCTTCAGGATCACAATTGGATGTCGCATGCTTTGCCCACCGCCCAAGAGTTGCTCAATGCCGAGGGCTTTAAGACGCAAAAGTGGCCAACGATTGCCCACGATTTAAATATCATGGAAAACATATGGGGTTGGCTAATCCGCGAGGTATTTGATGGCGGTCGAAAATTTTCTCGTAAGGACGACTTGATTTTCCGCATCAAGGAGGCGTGGTCTCGGCTACCACACGACCTGATCACTAATCTTTACAGCACGCTCCCAGAACGCATTACCGAGTTGTATTACACTCAAGGCGTCTACACGAATTGTTGACAACCGACGCTGCAAAGCGCTGGATGTGATGAGAGTGATGATGAATATAATAATGATGCTGGACGTGGACAAAGACAGGGACAGGGACAAATGAAAGTTGCACATGACAGAGGCTCCCTCACATGGCATCTGTTAACACTTGCACGCATCACGTTTTAAGTGTCCCGGCCTGTTAAGCTGCGCCTGGGACCTTGGCGTTCGCAAACTTTTCGTACATTTAACTTGATATTTTTTGTGGATAGCTTTAAGACGTGTGCGTATGTGAGTGTGTGTGTGTGTGTTTGTTCAACTGCAGACGGTAGCAACTGAATCTATATCTGAATATGCTGCTGTTAGCATTCGACTATATTTAATTATGTTCTAATATAAAACATATTAATACTGCGAAATTCCCGCACTTCACGTGTGGCAGCACTGACAATGTCATGGGAATATCCTCATGTGTGCCAATGTCGCCAATGCCGCTTTGTTATTAGTGTTTTTATTCAACTGCAGTAATTCTCTTTCCCATCCCTATCTTCACCCCACCTCACCCACACTTAACTCTAAGTTCTACTATTAGTTATCGTTTTAAAATAACCCCCAAACTTTGTCTCCCCAAATCTCTGTGTCCCTAGAAATTTAGTTACAAAAATTATAATTTTTTGAATTTTACTCATTTTGTTGATTGTTTTTAGTTGTGCGAATGAAGCAAATAGAGAGGTGCGATCGAAATTAATACAAAGCGAGAAAATTCAACTTGTAACTAAAGTATTATTTAAGGCATAGTTTTTTGTTGTAGTAAAATACTTATACTAGGTTCACTCTGAATCACAGAGCGTCTCAACTCAGAGTCAGTTGCTGACCTATTGTGTTTCGTGCATCTAGATAGAGAACTGTGGCACTGTGACGCTGCATTACGTAGTATACAAGTAAAAAACAAAATTCTCTTGTGTAAAATTGTTTATCAACAGATATTATATTTAAACTAATTATCAATGTAATTAATAAATACGTATTAAAATTTAAAGAGACCAGAAACAAGGGGCAGAGAACGAAAAAAAAGAGATCATAAAATTAATGTTTATTAAAGATCAAAATCTACTGTGAACTTTAAAGTCATGGTGAATGCAAAAGATACTTAATTCATGCAGGTCAAGTTCTGGGACCTAATATTTCCGACCATTATCTCTTTCTTTTAGCAAACTGAAAGCAATCCACAATACCGATGACGACTCGACAATTTGAAAAGTTTCTTAACAAACCTAAGCATATGACGAACTGAACAAACATTAGCATCCAACTAGTCTAAAGCTAAGTACACAAAATAAGAATAAATTTAAATAATTTAAAACTATGCGAGAGTATCCTTGAATCAAACAAACTCAATTTGTTTTTCAGCAAATAATGTGATTATTCTCTTGTTTCGCTTTTTGCAATAAACTCAAAATGTCAAAACAGCAAAAGAAAAAAGAAATCCTATACAAAGCGAAATTATGACTATTAATAAAGAATGAATTGCAATTACCAATAAAAAACTACCAGCAAATACGTAAAAAATTATAACACAAAGCCAATGCATTTGTTTATTGCTCAATACCAAAATCATACTAAAGTTGGGGTACGATAAACTAAATGGAAAACTACAAAGATAATTTACACTGGCTTAATTTTCTTTATTTTATAGAAATCTCAACTAAAATTTTTGTGTGCATAATATTTTGAACACGCTTATAAATATGTATATACATACTTAAATTTCAGTGTAAACTATATATGAATGTGTATATAAAATGTATATAATACTAAATTATAGATCTAGGCACTTAAAGGTCCTCAAAATTCTGCAGTTACATGGCCAGTTTATCTTTTATGTTATGTTCACATAGCGCCAGAGCTTCTGGGTTGCTGCTGGGCGTTAAAATTGCAATGTGATGCAGGCAATTTTTCTTTCTTAATTTGTGCGCATTCTTGAAATACATTTGTGTTTGATTTGCATTTTTGAGCCTATGCTGGAATAATGCTGTGTACACAAGCGGGACTGCAAAAGGGCATGTCCAGCTTGACACAGAAGCGACCGCCAATCAGTGACTTGGAGCACTCGGCCCCAGCACATACGAAACACTGGCCATGCCAGTGGATGTCTCCCCATGCGACGCCCTGATCGGATGGTCCGATGGGCAGTTGACAGCTTTTGCAGATCCTAGCATAAAACTTGTCGTAGCACCGCAGGCACAGCGGCATGTTCGACTTTTCGTCGGGAATGTACTGTTGTCCAGCTAGGGGTTCATCGCACTGGAGGCAACAAAAGTGCTTGATGTGGTAAGTGGCCCCCTCGGCGGCCGTGTACTCCTTGGTGAAGATCAACTCATCGCATGCCTTGCAGCGCGGTATCTTTAGCTTGATGGCCAAATCGCGACCGCAGTAAACTTGACCATGATGGAAAAAGTAAACCAAGTCGGCAAGCAGCTCACGGCAAGTGTGGCACTTGAAGCAGCTCGGATGCCAGGCGATCTCTTTGTCTGCCCGCTCTGCCTTGACAGCCACTTTACCAAGGCCAATAGGCAAACCGCAGTCATGACATTTGATGTCAGGCAAATCAGCATCTGCAATATAAATTAAAAAATATCAATAAAGAAAGACTATGAACTACAAACTACTTACCCCTAGTTTTTTTGACTTCATCCAGGTGGAGGTGTTGTAGCTGCTCCGGCATGCCAACCCATCTCGGATACTTGTTTATGTCCTCAATTCCTGGCATGGATGTGTAAAGTTTGCCAAAGCTTCCGTTCATTTCCTCGCCAGAGTGCCCTGGTGTTGATGGCTTTGAGCTAAAGCCGGAGTCGTTGCTGGCGGAATTTGTAAGGCTATCACTGCCGTAACTGATGCCACCGCCAGCAGCGGTAGCTATGTCCGCAAACAACTTGTCAATGTCGTCCAGCAGTTGATCGTCGTTTAAAAGCCAGCCATGAATCTGTCTGAGCGGCTCCAACAGCTGGCACTTGTCATATTTAATGCCCTTGTCGTTCAGCGTCTGGAAAAGGCGTTTGTAATAAGGAGCATTGGCTACTGCCGATTGTAGCATGTGCTTATCTACGCCCAAACGCTGTAATTGCGATTTGGTCGCTGGCTCCAAGCCCCTCAGCAGTTTTAAATTTTCAGTGGACACTGGAGTGGCGGCAATAATAACTGATGGCGGTGTTTGACCAGATCGCGGCTCTTGCAACGCCTGCTTTAGAGTCTCCGCCTCGAGAATTTGGGCGAACACTGGATCGCGACCGTAGTCAATGTGAGATGGCAATCCGCAGTCGAAGAGGATAGTTGATACACCGCCAAATTTGACACGTCGCATGGGAGTGTCCTGACGAACTTGAGCACCAAAACGGGCGTGCACGGGACTCTTTATGGAAATCGGGGAGTGAAATGGAGTGGATACCGACGATTTCATTGGTGTTGTATTCAACGCTGGCGGTGGGAAGACCGTGTGAATCTCCGCTTTGAACACCGGATTACTAACATATTCCTTGCGAAACTGCGCAATTGGTCCCAGTCTGGGATCTCTGGCAATATTGAGATTCTTCTCCTGCAATGGAAAGCGACGGGGACAAGCATATGCAACGAGTATAAACATTAGAGTATTTATATAATACCTTTAGAATGCCCAGCAGTTTGTCATAAACGATTCCATGCGTAACGAGACTTTGCAGTGCAGGTTTGCTGATACCCAATAGGTTCTCCTTAGTCTGAGCACGCAGAGCGGAAAGTTCGTCAAATTGCGCAGTGGAATCGCTGAACGGCTCCGAAAAGGCCACAAGCAATTTGGGATGAGTAAGGGTCTCTTCTTGGGATAAAGCATTTGCCACTTTTTGATTGGACAGCAGCTCCTTCAGAGTGCCATCGTCAACAGGCGGCAGTCCCAGCAAATTCCACAGACTCCTGGAAGCGTCATCCAATGGCAATGAGGACGAATGTGAAGGAACAACATGCTCAATGTGGCCGTGAGCAAGTCGTCCAACACGCACAACGATCCCTTGACCTACACATTGGTCGCGTAACCTTTGCACATATTGCTGGAGCTGTTGAGCCTCGGTTTCTGTGAGATTGTCACAGAGTGCGGCATCTAGATCGTGAGGTGGCACCTGAAACTCTAGTTGCTGTTTGCGCTTATGTGCTGCATCGCTACCGGCAACTGGTATTTGAGAAGCGCCCAAGGTTTCCATATAATCCGAAACGACATCTGGTGACGTATTCGGCGGCACCCAATCCACCTGTACCGGTTGACTGGCCAAAGCCTTGATTTTAATAACTGCCAGAAGAATACATACATATGTACATATATTTACGATGTGTCAACTGTTAGGTTAGGCTTCTCGCACTTACATGCTGGCTTTGCTCGTATTTGCCCTAAGATTTCAAACTGCGCCCAGCCGGTGACATCGTCATCTGTACACAGGTGTTGATCCTTTCTGCACATACAGTTGCGACAGACCTTACGCCAAAAGTGCAGATCTAGCCCAGGACACTTGTCTTGGCATTCGCTACAAGGGGCACCCGCCCCAGATTCGTGTCCCAGCTTCGAGCGTTTAAGCAGTTCTCGTCTGCTTTCCAGCTTTGATAACCATTCTGGCGCCATCGGTGTCTCGACGCAGGAGTTGAAGTTACCACTTTTGTATGTATCGCTTGACATCTTGGTTAAGTATCCTTTATATCCTGATCATTCAACTGAAGAATTATATCCCACCCCAGTTGTAAAAGTAAACAGAGTTTTTAGTGGCGGCGCTAGCAACAACAAAATTTATCAAATCCCATTGGTTCTAAAAGTAGACCATGTATGGTTTAGTGGGGGCGCTAGTAAACAAGAGCAGACTGCGAGAATTTGTCCGTATTTTTCAATATTTTCCAGACACGACTCGGCCGCTAACATATTTCTTATTCGAAATGACGATACAAAACATGAAATATTCCGAACTTCCCTATTTTTTTTAAAATCCCGTTTAAAGAGACTAGGTCCCTAGAGTAAGGCAACCTATTAGAAGAAGCGGCTTTAATTTATTGGATTTACAATTAATTTAATTTGATTAAATTTTTTTTATTTCTTAACAAAAGAACCTTATTTAATACAAAAAAGAAGTCTGCGACGTAGCAGAGGCTGTTAAATTTAACAGTGACTTAACAAAACACTATCAGTTTACCAGACACGCAGTGGGACCTATGCCTATAGGAGACTGGCCCCTGATCGCTTCGCTCGCCAACCCCCATCTCGCTACGCTCGCTGAATTCTCGGCGAGAAATCTGTTTTAAAAAAGGGACGACTTTTCATTTTTTATAAGAAACTTTAACGGCCACGTTCTGCTGTTTTAGATTTTTCTCTGGCCTTAAAATAATATAATAAATATAATTAATATAAAGAATTTACATTTTCACTGCTCGCAGATTGAAAGTTTTCGCTGCAATCGGAATATAGAAGCAAGAGCGAGTAAGAGTGTCATATGCTGCAAATTTATTTTGAAAGTCGCAACATCAAGAAAGACATAATCTGTGAGTTTGGTTGAGATAGCTCCAAAACAAAGCACTTTAAACAAAATATTAATTTGCATTTAATTGTTCCAATGTCAGGTATATAAAATTTTTTTTATATATGTAGCATATGGTCCCACACACTTATAGTACATTTGCTCCAATTGGGAAAATAAGGCGACGCACGTCACTTGCCATACAAAGACATTGGCAACTTGTTGGTGAGAGGGGGAGGGAAAATTCTGCGTCGCTAGCTCAAGCAAGAACTACCAACTTATTTTTGGTGCGATGGTCTCACAATATCGATCAAATTTAGGCATTTATTGAGATTTTTATAGGACACAAACAGCTGATTGAGAAACAACCGTGAAAGAAAATTTGAAAAGATAATTGATTTGATTAATTTCCATAATATTATTTGTTTTTAATATAGCTGTTACTGAAGTTTTGCAGTGACTCCATATCTTTTGAAATTGTTTTTGCCTAATATTAACGTGTTTAGATTGCACTTTTCCATGTGCAAGTAATTGCCAGTTTTTGTATTAACAATATCCTTTTTGACATGGAAAATAAAGAAAGATGTGCATTCTGTCTTCAGACTTTGTTCAAACATAACTGGATTATACTTCCATTCAATCAGCTGACTATGGATGCGTCGAACGCAGTATAAACACTTTTCGGATTTGTTGCGAGACCCCTCACGCAACCAAAGAATTCCAACTGTGCGTTACTTGCGTATTTTTGCCTCTCTCCTAGCATTCAACACATTATTATTATAGTTTCATATTTACAACATTGGGTGCGTTGACCAAATCAATCATCTTGTGTGTAATCTTTGTGATTGTCTGCCGGTGAACGCTTTGGATGGAATTTTAGGTAAAATGAAAGATAGCAATTCTATTAACGTGATATCATTTTATTAACTCCAAAGAATAACAAAAAAATCTGTAGCTATATGCCAAACTTAACGAAATATACCAGAGATAAATTAAATAAAAATATATTTATCACTCTTTCATGATACTTGAATTCTAAAATAAACGTCCTCCGTCAACATATCAACTTAAAATATAGTGTTTTTTGCGTAAAACTTACATTATTGATACATTGTATCGAAAACGCGTCCTCCGCCAACATATCAACTTAAAATATAGTGTTTGATTTGATAGATTTTCATCAATCACAAAATTATTGCATCATGATTGTACATCACTGCCGTTCAGTTGAAAAATCTTAAAAACTGCATCGATTTTCGTTCATTGATTTGTTCTGCTGAGCGCAATCATTTTCTTCTCATCAATCAATGTTGTATGAAATTATAAGCTTGCTTCAAATTTTTTTTCGTTTAAGGCTGTCTGTCCCTGGAATCCCACTATTATGTGAGCACTGTTGGCATGAAAAATTACTCCTACAATAACGCACGTAGCTCGTTCGCTCAATTTGGAGCAGTTCAATTGAACTTATTCTACGGGACTCGATACAACTATCGAGGGCGATTTTACTTTATAGAATGCTGGCGATTGCCAGCTATGTCATAGAATTAAAACATATTCCATGCTTAAGCTTCCAAAATAAGCAAAGAAAAAATTAAGTGAATTGCGTCCGTGAAACAGTACAAGATATAAAGATCGACTCGGCAGAAATCAGGAAACATTTTCGCATGATAAAAAAATGCAATAAACATATGTAGGTGGAAAAGATTGCGCCTCACTAACAAGTGAAAGTGCAGCAGGGCAGACGAAGACTATTGATAATAAAAGTTGGGCCGCGGGTGAAATCTGGCCAATTTAACTATTCCACATAGTAAAATGATATTGTGATATTGTCTAAAAGTTCATTTTGTTTTTACCGGTAAAATGGGTGTGCAATTGGGTAACAACTTGACTTTGAAGTACACACGGTGGTTGTTTATGGATTATGTTTTCTTTCCTTCATGTGAATTCATCTGCGTGTGCGTGTGTGTGTGCGAGTATGTATGCATAAATGTGCGGGAGTGCACTGTTGTCAACATTTGAACGTTAAAAATATTCTTATTTAAAAGTTTTATTAAAAGAAATTAATAAAACAGATTAAAATAAAATCTGCAAAAGTCTAAGCCTATAAGCATTTCCAACATAACAAAAAATTGTGGTTCACGTGTATTTTTTGTACAAAAAACTTAGTTATTGTAAAAATAGCCAAACTAGCTATTTTATAGGTGCTGAATGACTCGCGTGGGTTTGTTTAGAAAAAGCTAGCTAAAATTTAATTGAATGCATTTGTAAATATGCATGCTCGCAGTAGGAGACCCTGTACTTTTTGAGTGCAAAGCGTTTTAATTTCAAAAAATGCCCATAGATGGCGCCACTACGAAGTTATCAGTTGATTTTGTCCGTAACATTGTTAGTTGAATAACTTCCGCGCTAATCATCCGATTTGGATGAAATTTGCACGATGGATTCGGATCATAGTGTGTATTAAACATGTCAAAAATCAAGACGCAAGACCGACGGCTGTTGATGCTGAACAAGAATATATGTACTTAATGGGGTCTGCCACGTCTCCTTTTGCATGTTACGCACATTTGCACAAACGTAATAGACCCTATTGTACTTTTTTAAAGTACAGGGTCTAAAAAGTGTCACTTTTGCAAATTGATATTTTCAGCTCTAAGTCGCAGAGATAATCTATTAGTAAAGTTAAACGTTTGTTGACACTTCTAAGTCGCAAGGATGACTGAAAAGTACGACGGCAATGGTGACTATTCCACGTACAATGAAGAGGGCAACAACGAGTACGGTGGCGGAAAGCCGCGAAAAACTGTTAACAGCGGGTGTGGACACGATGGGGATGGTGATCATGGTGGTACGGAGGGAGGTGGTAGCGGGAACATGCAGCTCAACGAAAAGGCCAACGAATACATACGCGACTGTATGGCCGAGAAGAATCGGATGGACCGAAAGTTTCCCATTGCCGAGAAGCTCTTAGAGAGTGGTAAGAGCAACTTGCACATACTAATTACAATTGAAATTTATTAATAATAATTGAATGAATCGTTTTCAGAGATTGAAAAGGTGCAAAACACTGGACGCATCCCGTCGCGGGAGCAAAAGTATGCTGATATATATCGGGAGAAGCCGTTGCGCATTTCACAGCGTGTTTTGGTTCCCATACGAGAGCATCCCAAGGTGAGTGCATTGTAAACTTTATTATCGCATATCATCGTATACTAATTGTTCCTGTTGCTTAAATTATAGTTCAATTTTGTGGGAAAGTTGCTGGGTCCCAAAGGCAACTCGTTGCGACGGCTGCAGGAAGAAACGTTGTGCAAAATGACAGTACTGGGCCGCAACTCAATGCGGGACAGGGCTAAGGAAGAGGAGCTGCGAAGCTCTAAGGATCCAAAATATGCACATCTGAATAGCGACCTACACGTGGAAATATCAACAATTGCACCACCCGCTGAAGCTTATGCACGTATCGCCTACGCTATGGCCGAGCTGCGCAAGTATCTTATACCAGACAGCAACGATATCATACGCCAGGAGCAGCTGCGAGAGTTAATGGATAGTACTACCCTTAACGATAACGACACAAATACGAAAGGACCCTATACAAAAATCCCCTCTAACTCTGCGACCAACTCCATGGGCGGCTCTGGTTCTTTAAATTCTGGCAGTGGTAGCAGTGGGACAGGAAAAAATGTTTCTCACATTGGTTACAGGTAAAGTTTTGGGGTGTAAGGCACTAAACCTAAAACCGTCAAACTAAGCTATTTTCATTAACAGAGGAGTACAACAGTCGACGTTTAGCAAAAATGTATTGGCACCCAAGCAAAAGGTTATGTCAATTCTTGAAAAAGCCAGAACTGCCATGGACGAAACTTACGGGTGAGTTTATCCTCCTAACAAAGTTTATTTCTTGTACTCATTCGTAACTAACTATTTTCGTTTTGTTTATGCAGTCGTGGTTATGAAGATGCTATTGCCTATGATCCGCATCAGTCGTACGATGGGTACAACTATGCATCGCACATCGTACACGGACACGCCCATGGACCACCCACGAGTATTCTGGGCGGCGTTGCAAACATAAGTGGTGTTGGCGGCGGTGGTGGCAGTGTGCGCGGCGGTCACTATGAAACTTCAGATTACGAAACGGACTACACTCGACGAGACTACTATCAACATTCACCCGGCTATGCGGGTACGTGGGTAGCTATGCTAGTCCGTGACCTTTTATATTCCTCTTAGCTAGATGGCCAACACTGATGGTCAAAAGGGTTATGTAAGTTATCGCCTGTCACATTCTGAAACAACTACGTCATCTAGTTTGTGTATGACAGCAGACGATCGCGTGAATTGTGGAGGAAATTTAAAAAAAGTAAACTTGTGCTCATCAGGCACTATTTATTGCAGGAAAAATCAAATCAATGCTAAGCTGGATAAATACTATGGGGACTTTAATAATAAACTATTGGCTTATTAAGTTTTTGCAAATGTGCTTAACCGGCAGAGGGAGGCGCGACAGACTCCAAAAATATATATAGTCTTGATCAGTATCACTAGCCATGTCCGTCTGTCTGTCCCTTTTATGAGTTCCTAGATCGCAGAGATTATAAGTGCTAGACTAAACTTGTCATGTACGTTCATCTATATCTTGCATTGATAAAGTTTGTTTTAGTAATAGCTTGATTTTTGGTATATATAATACAAACCTGTCCTAAAAGATTCATTCGAATCGGATGATAAATGCGGAATTTATTTAACTAACAATTACTACGTTTATATGGACTATTTCACGTGTTTCTAAAAATCGCGAAATGGAGATTGCCTCCAGTTTATACGGCACACGATCATTTCGCTTAATAAGATAAACAGAGCTGCTAGACTTGAG
Source organism: Drosophila putrida (assembly GCA_037043535.1). Taxonomy (NCBI): domain Eukaryota; kingdom Metazoa; phylum Arthropoda; class Insecta; order Diptera; family Drosophilidae; genus Drosophila; species Drosophila putrida. The sequence goes on from JBAMBI010000334.1 coordinate 126,536, forward strand.
AAAATTTTTAAAAATGAAACGTCCGCTTGTAAACAGCTGTTTAAAGAAGGGTGTAAATAATATAACGGTAGTACAGGCAAAGCAAAATTTAATGGTAGAATGTATAAAGATGCTGTTGCAGTTTTACCCAGCTGCAGCTGATATATTAAATCAAAAGCCAAAATTGCGGAGATTTAAGAGTAGGACATATTCCAAAGCAATCACACTTTTTAACAATTCCTGTGCTTTTGGAAAAGCAGATAGCAATATGCATATATAAGCTGGAAGCCTGCGAAGAGTACCAGGTAGTAGGGGATGTGTTTGGAGTGCACAAAATCACAGTCCATAAATATTTTCATATGTAAATGCTGATGTTGCGTTTTGTTTTTCCATCCAGCTTGCTTAGGATGTTGTCCTCCTTAAGTCCCAGGACGCTTAGTCCCCAACGCTCTTTTATTTTCTAATTCCATTTTACTATTTAATTAATTAAATGGGCTTTTACTTTTCTCTTTATGACTGATGCAGCTGATTTATTTTTTTGTGTTGCCACACACTTAAAAAACAACGATAAGTTGGCTGCGCCTCAATACACGCATTTTGGCTGAATTCATAGTCAACTTTCGTGTGTAGCTCAAATACATGTAACAGTTTTTATACAGGCAATTTTCAAAGAAATACGTGAAATGTTTTCACGCTTTTCCCTTCGTATAAACAGGGTAAAAACCAGAAGACCCGCTTAAGGACCACCAAATATTTTATTTTTAAAATTAAACGTTTTAAACACGTTGTAAAAGAGTTTAATGTTTAATTTAAAAAAAAAATTGTTTTTGTCATAATTCCTGTTTTTTAGTCAAAAAGTTTCTGAATTATTGATCCGGTTTCAAACGATAAGATATATATTTTTTTTTATTTATATCGAATATTTTCAATAATATTTGTTACTTGTCAGGTGGCGGCACAGCGGTACAATCAAGTCCAAACAACGCAGCAGGCATTAACTCAAATCACAATCGCAGCCATGTTAATAGGTGAAACTTGCTAAGTTTCAGCAATACCAGCAATAGAGGTGGAGGTGGAGAAAAAGGGACAACAAATTCTTTACCCAAAACCCATAATATGACCATGTACCGCAACAGCAGCAGATGTGATACAAATGACTACAGCATTGGCCCTTACAATGACAGCAAGAAAATTAGTATCAACAATAGTAACAAGTGCGGAAGCTGCCTAAAGGTAAGCAAAACAGGGACTTACGCAGGATAATTACTGAATAGAAAAGCTCTAAGAATAACGAGTACTTTTTGCCAAAGCATCAACAGCAGAACTCAGAACCATCTTTGAAATTGGTCCAGCACCCAGAACTAAATTTCCCACCGCACAAGAGTAACAACAACAAGAAAATTCATTTCAATAAGAAAAATAATAATTCCATCGATGTGGCCATGACGATATATTCCATATCCACGCATACACCAAATCAGAAGGATACTACGAATGACCAAGAGAATTTGGTAACTGCTTGCAGCAACTACAGTAGAAACATTCACAGCTTAGGCAGTAAAAACAAGAACAATATCAACAACAAGCACCACCAAATCAATCAGATCAACAAAAACCTGATTCAATGTCCAATATGATTTTAGTAAGGTATTGAGCACAAATAATCACACAACCATATTCGCGTATACTCAAACTCAAATCACGATTTCTAGAAATGTAAATACATAGGTCAATTTCATGATGACTGCTTGCTGCGAAATACATATAAAATGCAAGTGTATTATACATATCTCATACTTATACTTATGCATTGATTTAGCCTGAAGTTATTCAACATCATGGAGTATTTACATTTTTAAAGAGGAGATGAGTTCAAATCCAAAAACCTTGATCGGAAAAATTTGCTTCTCTTTTTGTGAGACTCTCCTGTTACCAGTGCAGGTTTTTTGTTTCACATTCAGAAATCATACAAATACAATATACAAATAACAATATTAAAACAAATCAAGACAAAAAAATAAACTACAAATTCTTTATACACTATGGGGGAAGATGAATATTTACATGCGGAAAACCTTAAATATATTCATGTATATGTATATACATACATTTTAAATATACATATATGTATGTACATATTTTTGAGTGCAAGGTCACCGTCGGATGATAATGTATCTGTATCTACAAGTCGAAATTATACTTTAAGTTATGCGATGGACGCAGACGCTTGACAAATGATGGCATGTTTTTAATCTATATTTACACAAAGATTAAAACATCTTTAAGATACTAGTATTCAAAGTGCGTCAATAAAATGTATTAAAGGATTTAACCGTTAAATAATAAGATTGAAGCAGCTAAAAGCTGTCTATATAACAATATATTATTAGTTCTAATAGTAATAAAAAAAAATAATTTATTATAATACTAACAGATACAACATACCGCTAGATCTCCAGAATAGAATGAAAACATTCTCAATACGTTGTCTTTACTGATTTGATAACATTGTACATGTAAATCTTTTTTTAATCTTTGAATGCTATCCTGGCGATTGGGTGTGTACAGTGCACATGGTGTACTTATTTAAATTATGTATGACTAACGCGAAGTTGGGGTGAAAATCTATAAGATTTAGCTACTTTACAAACTATATAATTGGGCACACTAAAAGTAAATTATATATCTTAATAAATAAATATATATGTAAATGTATGTATACAGAATATAATATTTACTTTAACAATTGAAGAAAGGATTGACTTCGTAAAAATGGAACTATATTTATAAATATAAGTACGAACAAAATACTCATAACTTAATATATATTTATACTATTCAGAAATTGTGAATTGAAGCCCCTAGGTATGTGAAAAATGCTGCAAATGATTACTTTATTGAAACAATGTAGAAAGCCCATAATATATATAATATGAATAAAGAATATTCCTTATATTTAAATCATAAGATGTTTACAGTCGATGAGCACAAAACTTACTCAGTCCCATTTCCATTCATATAAAATATTTGTTTTATTAGGGTATTTCTCTTTTCTTGGTAACAAATACATAAACACAATCAAATCAAAAAACATGCAGAAATTGAAGCGTAACTTCCATACATACATACGTTCGTGCCAAATTTAGTTTATGTGCATACGCGTATACTGCAGTTCCCAGCTCGAAATTGATACACTATTTTAATATTATCTTAAATTTTATATACTTATAAAGGGTGAACATCAATAATAAATTTTGAATGATTCAAAATTTCTTTTTATACAAAAATGCATTATTTATAAGATATATGAAATCACTTATATCAATTCTAACCAACATTTTGGTAAAGTGCAAACAGCATTATGAATCAGATAAATAATCATCATGTCCAAAATGTAATTTGTTGCAGCTAATGCAAAGCGTAAGTCACATTCTTAAAACTTTCTGAACGTTAAATTGTTGAAAACAATTAAGGTATATTTTGTTAAACAATATCAGTATAAAAAAATAAACGTTAATTTACTTAAAGAAACTATTGTTAATATTATATTGAGGTAAAAATGGTATCGAAAATATCAGGGCAGTATCAGATGCCAAAATTCAGAATAAATTTAAATTTATATAATATTGTACTTTATGGATAAATATAAACAGAAACATTTACAATACAGAATATAAGTAATAAAAATTATGACTAAAAATTTCCCGCCCTACAAAAACAATAAAAACAAAAAGAAAATAATTAAATATTGAGAAATTCTTATTAATTATTACATGTATAATTGAAAATTAAACATATATTTCAAATATAATCATATTCAGAAATTCCCTTTTACTTTATATTGAGGATGGAATCAGTATTATCTTTCCGTAAACGATTTTTTGTTCAACTTCTAGCACGAATTTAATAAAATTTAATAAAGCTACATACTAGATCGTTCAAAAAGTCACCGACTGAAAATAATAAAAAAAAAACATTTTATTTTTTTAAAAACCAATATATATATATTCAATTTAGTCTCCGTCTAGCTTAATGCATTTAGTCCAATATCCACATCATGCCTTTTTTATAATGGTCTGAAGATAGTCCTCAAAATAGGCTTTAGTTTTCTATCAACTTCTTCATTGGAGTAAAATTTTTTTCCCTGTAGCCATATTTTCAAGTTTGAAAACTGGTGTTTGTCACTGAGGGTCGGAGTACGGAGGATGAAGATACAATTCTAAGCTCAATTCTTTGAATTTTTCAGTCGTTTTTAAGATGGTGCTTTTGTTCAAATCAAGAAATGCGGCACCCATTTTACTTTTTTATATGTCATGCAAAATGGAAACCGCTGACTCTGTTGATATGCCCACAACCTCAGCAATCTCACGCAATTTGATTCTTTGATCAGTCAATACGATTTTACGGACTTTCCTGATGATTTCTGGGATAATCACCTCTTTTGGTTTTCGTGAACTTTTCGCTTCTTCGGTGTTCGTACTATCGCGTTTAAAGTCGGAATATCAAAGGCAAATGGTTAATTTACCTAGAGCAGAGATCACGAAATGCTTATCATGCCATGTCTTCGCTTACACGGTATTTTTTCCTATCGCTATTAGTTCAGCTATTTATCAAAATAAAAAAATTTCCTGGCATACAAGATTCTTCCCGTTAACTACGAAAAATTGTCACGTTCCTTTATCTTAACCTATTTGAACTAAAACTTTAAGCAACTATTCGCATAAGTAGTTCCCGCGTTGGTAATTTAAATGGTTGGGCTATATAAATGTAAATTTTGAAAGTATAAAAAGCGCCACAGGCAAACATTTTTTCAGATGGAACTGTAGTGTATTTGTAGTAACTTTATTGTTAAATTTTTAAATTACTCTCGACTATTTGTCTGCAATATGGGCAGAGCAATAGAGATCTATTTACACCTTCTTTCAAATTTTAGTAGCACTCAGGAAAAAAGACAATGAAGCGTAAGCGTTCGGATCAGTGTAGAATCAAACAAGCTGATGAGCAGCAGGGGCAGACGAATGATCCAGTCGCAGAGAAGCGTCATTGCTTGGAAAATAACTCCAGCTCGGTAACACCACATATACAGCAGCCTTCTTCAGCAATAAGCAATGTAGATACAAATGCTTCCAATAGCATATTACTCGAGGCCCTGCAAAAAATAATAGAGTTACAAACGGAGTTGGATTCGTTTGAAGAGAATTTGGATGAACGTGGGGTGATCGATCTCAATGCAGACGAACATAATCATCTGGATGGAGAAGTAGCTCCGCTAACCCGTCACAGCGAGGCAGAGGCTCTGGGATTTGCCATGTGCGCACGTGAAGCTTTGCTCTTTTTGCAAACCGAAGGTGTCTCCACGGAGTCTGTGCTGTACAAGACTCTGCTTCGAAAGCTGGTCGGCGATAGCGACGGTCTCTTAAGGGCCTAGTGGTTCATGACATGCCAACAAAACCGCTCAGTTCTGTCGTCGGAACATATTCTAGTCAACATACTTCAATTTTATTGCAAGTAAAAACAAAACTCTCAAATGCTTGTGGTCTATCCGGAAGAGGTCGGTTTCAGTATTCTAAGTCTGGATAAATTTAATATTCAGACTTTATCCTATAAGGAAAGTGCAAGTCACGGAAGTAAATGATAGCTTGTAATATGTTTACTCTAGTCATTTATTGTGAAGCAATATAAAACTAATATATGACTGAATAAAAAAATAATTTTAACTCAAAGTAATTGTAGTTACTTAATCTTATTGACTTACCTAATTTAAATCTACCCACATTTAACACTATTGTTGTTATAGCCTGGTACCCAGCAAAGTTGTGGTAGCAGCGCAGATAAAATGCCTAATATTTTGCTGGTAGCGAAAAGCAGACATGCCAATACAAAACATAAAATAAACAAAAGTTGCTTGGTAACTCTGCAGCCGTTTGTTACTTCAAAAGAGGAAATAAACGCATGACAAATATTGTAAATATGGGTTTATAAGTGTATTGCATGGTAGGAAAGGGAAAAAGGGGATTTAATCTATTTTATAAATTACATAAATGAAGATATATGGAAATATAAAATTTAATAATAAGTTTCAGTTGTGGTTCATAGTTTGCCGATCTTGTTTTTGTTATTCAATAGCCATTTTGATTTTTGTAATAAGAGCGCCACATATATTTTTCCCATCAGCTGCAAAACGAAAGCTAAAACAGTGTTAAAAAACGATAGTGCTTTTTTTTGGCTACTTTTGCAGGGGATCGCACCAGCGAAGTCAGAGCAGAAAATTCTGCTTGCGTCTAGATACTGTTTTTATATATTAAGCATGTTAAAAAAAATGCAGTAAGCTACGGTGAAGCAAGCTCGACAGTAGGAGACCCTGTACTCTTTTAGTGCAATGCAATCACTACAAATAGTTTCAGTTTCAAAAAATTTCCATAGATGGCGCCACTACAAAGATATCAGTTAATTATGCCCGTAACATTGTTGGTTGAATAACTTTCGCGTTTATCATCCGATTTGGACGAAATTTGCAGGATAGGTTCGAACTATAATCTGTAATATATATACCAAGGCGCTATCATCAAAGGTTCTCTTGAAATTCGATTTGGAAATTTTGTATTTTTTTGAGGGGGGCGTGACAAAAATCTTAAACAATCTCGTTCAATGCAAGATATAGATGTACCTATGTACATGCCAAATTTGGTGTCTCTAGCTCTTATAGTCTCTGAGATCTAGGAACTCGAAAAAGGGACAGACGGACAGACAGACAGACGGACAGACAGACAGGCGGACAGAAGGAGGCGTGACAGACCCAATAAAGTATATATATTCCTCATTAGCACCAACAGCCGAGTCGATATAGGCATGTCCGTCTGTCCGTCCATATGAACGAAAGGATCTCAGAGGTGGTAAGACCTAGAAGCACCAAATTTGGTGTGAAGACTTCTTATACTTACACGCAGATGAAGTTTATTTTACGCGCGTTGTGTTAGGGTGAGTTTTCGCACTCTCTCCCTCTCTCTTTCAAGTTATCAAGTGGTAGAGGTGCCATGTAGGCAGACGGGAAATCGTGGTTCGAATCCCATTAAAAACAGGCTTAAATTCTTAATTTATTTTTGTATTTTTTGTTATACATTTAAAAATAGTTTTTTATGTTTTTATTTAGTTATTTTGAAAATATCGTGCTCATTGTGGCTAAGACTTTTAAAAACAAAACTGACAGCACAAATACGGAACACAAATATAATTAATAGAAAATTATAGTGGCGCTCTCTACCACAGGGTAGTCGGGCTCTCCCGACTGAATGATATATTTTTTTTATATGGAGCTTCCAGCTTTTTCACGATTTTTTAAAAATAAAGTGAGATGCTAGGGGTAGAAAAGCATGCGTTTTTATAGCTTTAATGAAGTCCAGATGTGCCAAAGCGATTCAAGAAAATTATATATTTGAATTTCGAAAATTTATAAAATTGTGTATTAAATTATTCAAAATTTGCGGTAAGCTAAGGTAAAGCAAGCTCGACAGTCGGAGACCCTTTACGTTTTGAGTGCAAAGCGTTCACTATAGATTGTTCTTTAATGTTGCGTTCAAAAAATTTTACCACTACGAAGATATCAGTTGATAAACCTACAGGTTCCTAGAGTCTCTTCTTCTTCCTTTTACCCGTAACATTGTCAGTTGAATAACTTCCATATTTATCATGCGATATCTAAAACAAACTTTATCCATATAAGATAAAGATAAACGTATATGCCAAGTTTGGTGTCTCTAGCTCTTATAGTCTCTGAGATCTAGTCCCGTATTCTTGCCGAAACTCTTTATCGTCAAATAGCAATTTGGTTTCACTGGGTGAATGAGGATTTTTATACCCTGGGCGTATATTAAACAATCGACGCCTTATTTTGGGATAAGCAACTGAAAGTGTAGCTTGTTCACTTGTTCACACCATTGGTAAAGTAAATAGTAGATCATTGTGCCGAAATCATGTAAATTGATTTAGAGAGATTACATATTACATTTACTGGGATTCGAGCTGATGCGATCTCCAGCAAAAGTAGTCAAAAAAAAAAGCACTAGCGTTTTTCAGCACTGTTTTAGCTGGTTTAGCTGTCGTTTAGCAGCTGATGGGAAAAATATATGTTGAGCTCTAATCAAAAAATCAAAATGGCGATTGAATAACAAAAACAAGATCGGCAGACTATGAATCACAAGTGAAACTTATTAGTAAATTTTATATTTCCATATATTTTCATTTATGTAATTTATAAAATAGATTAAATCCCCTTTTTCCCTTGCCTACCATGCAATACACTTATAAACCCCTGCTACAACAACATTGCTGGGTACTAGGCTATAACAACAATAGTGTTAAATGTGGGTAGATTTAAATTAGGTAAATCAATAATATTAAGTAACTACAATCACTTTGAGTAAGAATTATTTTTTTATTCAGTCATATATTAGTTTTATATTGCTTCACAATAAATGACTAGAGTAAACATATTACAAGCTATCATTTACTTCCGTGACTTGCACTTTCCTTATAGGATAAAGTCTGAATATTAAATTTATCCAGACTTAGAATACTGAAACCGACCTCTTCCGGATAGACCACAAGCATTTGAGAGTTTTGTTTTTACTTGCAATAAAATTGAAGTATGTTGACTAGAATATGTTCCGACGACAGAACTGAGCGGTTTTGTTGGCATGTCATGAACCACTAGGCCTTTAAGAGACCGTCGCTATCGCCGACCAGCTTTCGAAGCAGAGTCTTGTACAGCACAGACTCCGTGGAGACACCTTCGGTTTGCAAAAAGAGCAAAGCTTCACGTGCGCACATGGCAAATCCCAGAGCCTCTGCCTCGCTGTGACGGGTTAGCGGAGCTACTTCTCCATCCAGATGATTATGTTCGTCTGCATTGAGATCGATCACCCCACGTTCATCCAAATTCTCTTCAAACGAATCCAACTCCGTTTGTAACTCTATTATTTTTTGCAGGGCCTCGAGTAATATGCTATTGGAAGCATTTGTATCTACATTGCTTATTGCTGAAGAAGGCTGCTGTATATGTGGTGTTACCGAGCTGGAGTTATTTTCCAAGCAATGACGCTTCTCTGCGACTGGATCATTCGTCTGCCCCTGCTGCTCATCAGCTTGTTTGATTCTACGCTGATCCGAGCGCTTGCGCTTCATTGTTAGTTTTTCGGACATGAGAGTCCTGCTTGCTTTTCTTTTTTCCTGTTTCGAATTGTCCGCGGCACAACTTACGTTCACCTGGCGATCACGTCAACTAAACGCTGTTTACGTACGTAGTAAAAGTAGTCTAAACGACTTGAACTGTTGCAGGCAGCGCGATCCTTAAAACAACCCCAACAGCGACAGGAAGGGGCGGGCGGGTATTAGGGGATGTATCGAGCTAAAAATTAAGGGCGACTAAGAAATTGTTGCAGCTGTTTGAATTTGAGAGGAGGGCAACAGGATATTGTGCTGCAATCGAAAGCAACCCTTGGCAATCTGTCGCTCTCTAACTGCAGTGGCCTGTTGTCTCGTCCTTGCCTCGGCTTGCCTCCTGTCCCTTTTCGATCTTGTTGTCTTTTGACTGTTCCACTGGTTCGGCTATCGCGACGACGGTGTACTCTACTTCTCGTTGAGAGATGCAGCGCAGAGTATTTACCACACCGTTAAAACTATACTGAACAAATGCAGCTGGCACGCTTCAAAGTCATCTCTTCGATATATGTACGAACATATGTGGCGTGGTTGGTTTTGACCTGCCATTGTCATGATAAGTGCACACGAGAATAATTATTGAGCGTATCTTTATCAGGATTGATACAAATGTAAGCATACATACCTATTCTAAAATTAGAAGCAAAGCTATTTTATTGCTTTATGAATTGTTCCTGCCGAAGCTCATGTCTCTAGCTTGATAATTACCAAAATGGGCGAAGGGGGCGGGGCATCCAAAATTTTAAATAAACTTGATCTGCGTGCAAGTATAAAAGTCTTCATACCAAATTTGGTGCTTCTAGGTCTTACCATCTCTGAGATCTCGTTGTTCACACGGACACGGACAGACGGAGAGACAGACGGACATGGCTATATTGACTCAGCTTCTCGCCCTGATCAAGAATACATACACTTTATGGGGGCTGCCACGCCTCCTTCTGCCTGTTACATACTTTTTTTTTAACAAACTTAATATATTGCTTTATAAAAATTGTTAATAAAATCAACTACTTATTTATAAAAAATTAGTACACTAAGTAAATTTCACGACATAACGACCACCTAAAACGTGTCAAAACACTGACAGGCAGATTATCGAAATTAAATCATTGTAAGAGTGCTGCAGATATCACTTTTTACCAACAATTTGGTTCTTAAACTGTTATGAAACTAACTAGCTAATTAAATTGAAAAACTGGATTTATGACTAGTTATAGGGCAACTAGTGAAAGAATCAAATAGTTCTAGGTCTAGTTTAAGAGCATCTTAAATTTGACTGGTTGCAAACGGTCTGCATTTAGGCATTTTAGTTGATCAGTACAAAACAAAGAGTGTCTCTTAAACACTCTTTAAGTTTGGTTGAAATGTGATGAGCCATTGACTGCAAGCGGATTATATGTATTTGGGTAGAATGAGAAATGGCATCTAAAATAAAATAAGGAAACAACAACAATTGTTTCAAGAAACGTTGCTCCCCCTAATAGCCGTGCGGAAAGCCTCCTTTCTCAATTTCTAATTTCAATCTAGCTTTAAAAAACGTATATTTGAAAAGATTAACATAGACCGGGTTAATGCATGCTGGAGCTTACGAAAAACGTCAACGATTTAACATTATTAAAAAGCCAGCTCTGCGAATAGTGAAAAGGTATTTTCCACATCTGAAAATTATTCGTGCGAAAAAAGAACTAGCTTGCTAGGTTCCAATTTAAATGAGATTTTATTTTTAAAGAAAAATTTGAAACAAATTAAGATTTGTTTTTTTTCGGGCTTCACAACAAAAATATCGGGCGGGCCTGGGGCATTGCTTTTTGCTTATTCTTGCTTATTTTGCTTATTCTTGTTCCTAACGACGCCGCTTATAATTCTTAACGTGGGATCGACACAGAGATCGATCAGTTTTCAAAACGAACGTATGCATATGCTGCTTATGCATATTTGGATGTGGCGGTAAAAATATGCAACTGAATGTCATAAGGCTTCGATTTTTGAAATGGCTAGTTTTAAGCAATGAATGACAATGACAAATACCAAAATGCCCGTCTGTAATATCGAGTCCTATTTGCGACAATAACGTAACGTAATGCCAAACAGCTTTTTCTGCTAATCGGTATAAATTAACATAACATATTTTAATTTTTTGAGGATCTATAGTATATACTATATACTTTAGTATTTAAACACACGATGTGTTTTGAAAAATAGAAAAATTTTGCATAAAAAAACTAATTTCGGAAAATGGCTCTTACGTTATTGTCACAAGTAAGGCTCGATATGTATGGTCGTTCCAGTTAATACCACTATTCCAAACGGCTTGGAGCAGATTCCTATTAACGTTAAGCAAATTATAAAGAAAACGCAATGCACTATGGGTCCTTTGACCAATTGGACCAATTTACAGAGCTCTGCATAAGCCATCAGATTTTTACAAAATTTGTTAGATGTTGATTTCCAGCTGATCATTCCTATGGCAGCTATGTGATATAGTAATTCGATCCTGTGTAATTTGTCATATGTACTGCGTGCAGCAAAAAGAAAGACCTGTACCAAGTTTCATCGAGATAACTTCAAAGCTGAGAGACTAGTTTGCAGACAGACAGATGAACAGACGAACATGGTAATATCGACTCAGCTCGTCGCCCTGAAAAATCGTGGACGCTGAAGCAGAATTTACACTCGATGTAAGACGCCGTGGAAATAGAAAACTCCATAAAAAAAGCCCGAAAAGATTTGTTCAGCTCTTCATTTCAAAGTTGGTTCACACTTCTCGTTACGTTTCATAGCTTAAATGCCTATCGTTCTGCTAGAACTCGCACACACAAAATTTTATAACCAAATTAGTAGAAACTATTTAACTATTTTATATATCTTATGGGTGCACTCCGTTTGACAAGCTTACAAATAGAGCAATACAAATGATACAAATAGAGACAATTCGGCCGACTAAATTGGATAAAATCAATATGTATATTGAAAACAAATTTCTTATTCTGCTTTGTTAATAAATGTTCCATACAGTAGATAACACGTTTGTTTTTTCACTGTCTACATACGTGTTTTCTCGTCCATGTTAGTAATTTTCAGGTAGAATTTTAGTTGTGATCCCCCTTATTCCTATTGGTTAACCTCTTTAGATTCTTAACTGCTTACTGCCAAGATGCGCCAGGCAGAACATAGCCCTTTAAAGTTATGTTTTTAGGGTTATGTTTACGTTTTGTTTTTAAATGTGTCGTTAAACTGTGCGTGTAAATAGATATACATATGTCATATTGTCCGTTTTAGTATGATTTACACATTTTTTTTAGACTTTGTTGGGAATATTAAAATTATTCTTAATAATTTTTGTAATTCTATTCTTTTTATTTATTTTTAAAGCACCGTATTTTGTATATCCTTTTTATACCTTGAGGGGGTATATTACGTTTGTTAAAAAAAAAGTATGTAACAGGCAGAAGGAGGCGTGGCAGACCCCATAAAGTATATATATTATTGATCAGGGCGACAAGCTGAGTCGATATAGCCTTGTCCGTCTGTCCGTCTGTCTGTCCGTCCGTATGAACAACAAGATCTCAGAGATGGTAAGACCTAGAAGCACCAAATTTGGTGTGAAGACTTCTTATATTTGCACGCAGATCAAGTTTATTTCAAATTTTGGATGCCACGCCCCCTTCGCCCACAATGCCTAACTCTGGTAATTATCAAGCTAGAGACTTGAGCTTTGGCACGAACAATACTTGAATGAGAAAGGATGCATTGTGAAAATTTGATCAAAATCGGATAATAAACACGGCAGATATCCGCAATTATTTAATTCTTTAGTTTAATGTGTTGTTGTTGTGAGTTTTCGCCCTCTCTCTTTCTCTCTTTCAAGTTATCAAGTGCTAGAGTTTCCGCCACGTAGTTAAACCGGGGACCTCGGCTCGAATCCCAGTAAAAGCATGCTTAAATTCTTAATTTTTTTTTTAATTTTTGTTTGTTATACATTTAGAATTGTGTTTTTATGTTTTTATTTAGCTATTTTGAAAATAACGTGCTCATTGTTGCTTAGACTCTTAAATAAAAAACAGACAGCACAAATACGAAACACAAATATAATTAATATAAAATTTGAGTGGCGCTCTCTACTACCTCAGGGTATTCTACTGTCGGGATCTCTCGACTGACTGATATATTTTTTTTGTGTGGTTGGGAGCAGCGGGGTGGAAATGTTCCATTGTATTTGATTTACCACCAAAACTGGATTCATTATTTTTCCAGGCGATTGGTAAAAAGTTTTAGCACGATTATTTTGACTTTAAAATTCAAGCAAAATTAAAAAAATTAAAAAAAAATTATTGCGTGTCACATTGCAAAAATCATTTTTTTTTTTACAATCATAAAAGTAATTTATGCATCCGATAGAGAATTCGCCATAGATTAACAATCCAAAAGCATTTTAAAAATTGTGGGCGGTACAGCCTCTCAAAGTTGACCTATTTTCGAGATCGTGCCCAAATATGAAAAGTTGTACTAAAACTACCTACTTTGAAAGCAAATTGTAGACAAATTATGCAGCCGAAGTAAACATTTTTGGTGTCATCTGAAAAGTAGGTAAATTTTTAGGTAAATACAATCTACAATCGCTAATCTACTTTTCGTACCAGTGAAGTCTGAGAAGAACACTAAAATAGCGCTTTTTTTAACTTTTGGTAGCATATATCTTACAAGCTTTTACGAACTTTTGGGCCAAATTTTGTAAACAGGTAAAGGGAATATTCCTCTAACTAACTTATATAACTTTGGCTGCCCGCACTTGATGATGAACTGATGCAACATCGCAATAAAAACGCGCGGCAGGCTGATGGAAGAAGAATATATATCAATATTGCCATATAATGAGTTATTTGAACCCGCACCTGTTTTATAACCTAAAAAAGATTATTATTAATAAGTTGTCTACCACTTTAGGGTACTATAGCAGGTAAAAGTACATACAACATGAATACACTTGGTATGAACTTGTAATTTGTCTTTTAATTGAAGTTACTACCTACATATATGGAAATTACTACCTATATCAGTTTAAAATATTTGTGTTTTTGTGTTTTTTACCTAGATAGAAAAAGGATCTATATAATGGCTTACATTCAACGTTAGCTATCAGTTGATTTTTGACTTTGTAAGAGCCATTACATATCGTAAGCCGCTTTTTTATTGAACTGTATTTCTATATACATATACACTTATAATTCAGAAGAGTAAATTGTTCCTATGACTTTTAAAAATTTAACATATGTGAAGCTTTCAATAGCAGTGATAACGCTGACAAGTTTATGTTGAAAATGTTAAATGAATTAGACGTTTAGATGAATTAGATAATTGAAATGTATCCCAAGAAGAAACTTACTCCTACGTTACACAGGATTTTGGCTCATGGCAAAGAATTAATTGAGTAGCAGTGTTAACCAATTGGAGAGCTGTCTGAAGAAGCCCAGGAAGGAAAAAACAAAGACTACAAAAAGTTAAGATACTCAAATACTTGCAAAATATCCCGGACTAGTCAGAATGAAGACCTCTTTAACATGCTGGCAGCCTCTTCAGATCCACTTGTTTCAGCATTAAGACACGTGAGATCGCGAAAGGATTTGGAAGAAAAAATTAAGTTAAGTTAATCCCAATGTTAAGGAATATTTTCAAGAAAATCAAAAATAAAAATATATGAAGCACCAAAAAAAATGTTTTTTTAAAGTATAATTGTGTTAATGAAACTATTTTAGAAATATAAAACTATTATTTTTAAATGTTAATTAGAATAAAAAAACATATTTTGCACAAAAATCGTCATTTTATTAATGTTTAAAAGCGTTAAATACGCCAAGCAGGGCTACCCTGTATGGGTACTTATTTTAAAGATAAAGACCTCTTCTAATCAAGGCTTTTTAAATTTTGGAAATATCTAAAGTGGTTCAAAAGATATGATTTTTGCAATGCTAGCCGCCCTAATTTCCCCTTGTAAACATGAAAAACGAATGAGCATTCGTTTAATTTATTAACTTTATCTTTAAGCATAGTATCCAGTAGATTAAATCGATTCTGCTACCCCTAAACTTAATATAAAGAAAATGTGTCAGAATGACACATCACTGTTTGCCAAACAGCTGTTCGATTCTGAAACCGCGGGACTTTGGCTCGAATTTTTAGTATTCTGGCAATCAAAATGAAGTGAAATATTGCAGAACAAAACAAATAAAATTCGGATGGAGCTCTTCAATGAAGAAGACAAAATTCACTTTATTCAGGAGTTAGAACAGTGGCCATCATTTTAGGATTTGAGGCATTAAAAACATAATAGCAAATAATAAAAATGCATTAAGATATGGTGGAGCAAGTTCGACAGTAGGAGACCCTGTACTTTTGAGTGCAAAGCGTTTCAATTTCAAAAAATTTCCATAGATGGCGCCACTACGAAGATATCAGTTGATTTTGCCGTTACATTGTTAGTTGAATAACTTCCGTGTTTATCATCCGGCTTCGATGAAATTTGTAGGATAGGTTTGGCCCATAGTGTGTATTATACATATCAAAAATCAGGCGCTAGCATTAAAGGTGCTCTTGTAATTTGACTCCGAAATTATGTATTTTATTTTCCGGGGGCTAAGGGGGGCGTGCCAAAATTCGCCTCCTTCTCCCTATTACGCACTTTTTTTGTTGCACAAACGTAATAGACCCTTTTGTACTATTTTAAAGTACAGGGTCTAAAAACTACAGCCACGAAAATGTTTCAAGTCGATTTTTGGCATTAGGGGGCCATATGTATCAGAAAGTATGTTTTTTGGCCAGTGGGAGTTTTGGCCATTGGCTTGTGCTATCAGTTGGACCTGCGGTCCGGAAAGGTCTTAGATTTGTGAGGGTCTCTCAAAAAAGACTAATATATTTATGTATGTACGCATTCCCAAGCACTTCAAATTGAAATCAGTTCCATCTTTTTAGACCCTGTACTTTAAAAAAGTACAAATGGGTCTATTACGTTTATGCAAATGTGCGTAACAGGCAGAAGGAGGCATGGCAGACCCTATAAAGTGTATATATTCTTGATCAGCATCAACAGCCGAGTCGATATAGCCATGTCCGTCTGTCCGTCTGTCCCTTTTTGAGTTCCTAGATCTCAGAGACTATAAGAGCTAGAGACACCAAATTTGGCATGTAGGTACATCTGTATCTTGCATTGAACGAGTTTGTTTTAGATTTTTTCCACGCCCACTTCCGCCCCCACAAATTAAAATACAAAATTTCCAAGTCGAATTACAAGAGCACCTTTGATGCTAGTATGTATAATACAGACTACAATCCGAACGTATCCTGAAAATTTCATCTGAATCGGATAATAATTGCGGAAGTTGTCTAACTCACAATGTTGTTGCTACGGTGGAGTAAGCTCGACAGTAGCAGACCCTGTACTTTTTGAGTGCAAAGCGATCACTACAGATTGTTTTAAAAAAATGTCCATAGATGGCGCCGATTTGGATAAAGTTTGCAGGATAGGTTCGGACCATAGGACCATACATACTAAAAATCAAGGCGCTAGCATCAAAGCATCTTGACCAGGGCGACGAGTTGAGTCTATTTAGCCATGTCCGTCTGTCTGTCTGCCCGTCTGTTTCCATGCAAACTAGTCTCTCAGTTTTGAAGCTATTTTAATGAAACTTGGTACAGGTCCATCTCTTTGCTATACGCAGTACATATGTCGGAACCGGTCGGATCGGATCACTATATCATATAGCTGCCATAGGAACAATCGGTTCGGAATCAACATTTAGTATGAAAAACTTAGATGATAGATGACTGATTTATTCTGGTAAACGCGATCATTGTTTTTGTACAATCTCCTTCTATGATTCAAGCATCAGAGCTATCATTTATTATATTTCATGTTTTAATATTTTTCTTGCGATTTGTTTCAGCGTGACAGCTGATTAAAAATGCAGAAGTGCAAATGCTGCACGGGGGACAGCAAGTTGAATTTTTCGGGAAGTTATATGTAGATATCTTACAAAACACATGCCAGTGAGTACCGGGCATATCGATAACGCACTGTTAGCGTGTTATTTCATTGGAAGTTCTGTGGGAAGTTACCGACGTTCAGTTGGAGGTCACTACGTTAATACCGTAAATTTTCAAAGGTCATAATGACCAAAAAAATTAATTTGCCATTATTTTATTTAATTAATGTGATTCCTAATAAAACTGTATGATTATAATGTATTATTATTTTATTTAAAAGTGACAGCTTTTAATTTGTTTTTCTCATGAGCATAGTTTTATTGAATAAAACTAATTTGGCTTAGAAACTTTATCATATACACAACATTGGCATTTCATCCTAATAAACTCCTCCTCTCTGTTAAAAGGCTTCGTGCAGCCGAAAATACTCATTCTGAAGCTGCACTTGATGCAGGTACTGCAAGCACTCTGCAGCTCACTTTGTATAGGATTGGAAATTGGTTCCTATTTGTCTCCCACCATTTGATTACATCAAAGTCATCAAAGAAATTTTTGAAAATGTTTTCATACATTTGGAGTTCTATAGTTACTTTATCAATGATTACCTATCAATTTATTGGCTCTCTGTTGTGATATAATTCCGCCAAACAAATCTGAGTTGCTTTCGGATATTTTCTCACTAGCAAAAATGTTTGAGCTATCTTCTTCTATCAATTCTCTCATGAACTCGATTATTTTGCTTCGAATAAAATGTTTTTCATCCTCTTTAAACTGCATGTGCTTGTTTGTGAGAGGAATCACAATTTTGTGAAACTTATATTTTCAATATGGTCTGCTCTTTCCCTTGATTTTTGCATTAAATGACTGCAGCTAAACACATGATTCAAAATTTTAAATGCGCTTACCATATTGGAACCTCTATCCGTTACTATTATTGCCTTATTATCTTAAGCGCATTTAAATTCGGCTAGTCGTTTGATAATCCTTGCAAAAATATTTTCACCTGAAAACGGAATGGATTTTTTATTTGTTTTAAATTAAGCTATTTATAAAAGTGTCTGTGCTTCTTTAATTTTCCATTGATTTCATTCCCAACAGTGTATTTGCTTCCATATTTTACATAATGAATAATTCATGCTAAACATGACTTCCTTACATAATTGTCCGTCCATAAGTCTAACGTTAACCCATATCAGTAAACCCTCTAGTACCCAAATTTTTTTTAGTAGAAAAAATTATTTTCTGGTTTATTATGTATTAGGAGTAAAGGTTAGTAAAACAGTCTTTTGGCTGGGAAAGGCACAGATTTCTATTATATTTACGGCACACAATTTGAGTTTCGGAAGTGCAACCAGGAAGCTTACAGGTTGTTCTGCATCATAACGACGCCATCCAAACCTTTAACCTTTAGCTGGGAGGATTGTATCCTCCCTGTGTATTTCTTTTCCTTTTCTGCAACTTGTCGTGGGCGCCCTGGTACTTTTGGCAGAGAAGGAGTTTGTAGCATGCAAAGCACATATGCGACCTTTGATAGGAAGCTTGGCAGTATTTTGCATTATTAGCGTCGGGCTAGTTTATTCGGTGAAACAAAATGTAAGCTTTTACCATGGCTAAATCAAGCATTTGTGTACTTGTTGCTCTTTACTGGAATTTTATATCGACCAATAAGTCCGTCCATTAAGTCGACACCACCCATGTTGCTGTTATATTCGTGGAATACATTGCGGCAATCTATGTCAACGTAATTTGTTCTTTTCATTTAGAAACGGCTTTGTGTCAGCGTAAGTCAAAGCAAGTCGCACTGCTTTATTGTCCTTCCAAACCGTCAAAGACATTTTAACTCCTAATGCGGGTCCACAAAATTCAGTAGAATATCCACGCACTTGTGTCTTGAGTCTTTTGGGCAGTATACAATTTTTTTTGCTGGGTAATATGCTCAATTATAGTATCATTCAAAAAGTATTCAAAACACTTCAAGCTTTTTAAGAAGTCTGAGGTCAGGTTCAATAAAGGAAATCGCAGATTTATCCATGACTAAGTTCTGTTGACGCCATAACATCTTTTTAAAAAGCGGACACTATGCTTTCCTCAGCATGAGTAATAAATTGGCAGGCGCTTTGCGTTTGCGTTTCTGTGCTTGAGGTAAATTCGATGCAATCGAAGTTGAGGGTGACAATAATTTTGCAAGCGGAGGAGCGCTTCCGCTTGAAGTTATAAAAATCTTTGAAGCCAACACAGAATCCGTCATATTTACCACTCTTTCAATCGCAAACATCGTCAGTCAAATCGTCCTCCAGTTCCTCTTCTCCATCCGTTTCATTAAAATCAATTGAATTCAAAAATTTCTCAATCGCTACATCGGAAAGAGCTGATAGCTTATGTATTTTTCGTCGTTCCATGTCTATGGAAGCAATAATCTGGACTTAAATATGCCTTGAGTTGTTCTAGTTTCAAACTTACCTTATAATTTGTATACCCCGGGGGTATATTAAGTTTGCTCAAAAAAAAGTATGTAACAGGCAGAAGGAGGCGTGACATACCCCATAAAGTTTATTTATTCTTGTTCAGGGCGAGAAGCTGAGTCGATATAGCTATGTCCGACTGTCTGTCTGTCCGTCCGTATAAACGAAAGGACCTCAAAGATGGTAAGACCAAGGAACACGAAATTTGGTATGAAGACTTCTTATACTTGCACGCAGATCAAGTTTATTTCAAATTTTGGGGACCACGTCCCCTTCGCTCACAATTATGACAATTATATATAGCGCTGGTAAAAATCAAGCTAGAGATTTGAGCTTCGGCACGAACAATACTTGAATAAATATGGATGCATTGTGAAAATTTGATCAAGATCGGATAATATACTCGGAAGATATACGCAATTATTTAATTCTTTAATTGAACGTGTTTTTGTTTTTTCGCTCTCTCTCCCTTTTTTGGGAGATCGTGGATCGTGGTTAGCACACTTAAATTCTTTACTTATTTATTTTGTAAATTTTTGTTATACATTTAAAATTTATTTTTTATGTTTTTGTTAAGTTAGTTTGAAAATAACGTGCTCATTGTTGCTAAGACTTTTAAATATAAAACAGACAGCACAAATATAATTAATAGAAAATTTGAGTGGCGTTCTCTACTACCCCAGGGTATTCTACTTTCGGGCTCTCCTGACTGAATGATATATTTTGTTCTCGAATTGTCCCAAGACCGCCTCTAGACGGGATACCTTATAAAAGCAATAACAAGCTAACGAAAACTTTTTTTAGTGTGGTTTTTGTGTTTTGCGTCCTTGAGACTATCAGCAACACGGGAATAATTTTTTTTCCAGCGGCGAACTTTTCAAAATATTTTTAAAAATTTTTTTACAAAATAATTATTGCGTCTAAGCTGCTGAAACTGACGCATGCTCTGGCATGTATTGCGAACGCAACGAACTTAATTTTTGTAGTTTTCCGAATTAGAAAATAGCAAGACGAAGACAAAAAGGAATGAGAAAAGCGAATAACGGTGTTTTGAACTTTGCCTGTCTAGAGGCGGTCTTGGGCACTAGACGGTTAACATTATTAACATTATTATTTATTAAACATCCAATTGCTCATACTCGCTACGCTAATTAAGTTTGACTACTATTTTTATGAGCCTTACCTTAAAAAGGACAAATGGGTTTATTAAGTTTGTACAAAAAAAAAATAAATCATTCAGTCGGGAGAGCCCGACAGTAGAATACCCTGGGGTAGTTAAGAACGCCACACAAATTTTCTTTTTACCATATAAAAAAATTTTTAAATTTTTACAAAAAAAAAAAAAAATTAAAGAATTTAAGAATTAAAGAATGAACAAAATTAATATACCCCCAGGGTATAAAAATGCATTAAGCTACGGTGGAGCAAGCTCGAAAGTAGGAAATCTTGTACTTTTTGTGTACAAAGCGATCACTATAGATTATTTCAATTTCAATAATTTTTAATAGATGGCGCCACTACGAAGATGATTCTTATAATAAACACAGAGAGTGCTTCTCTTCTTCTCCTTTTTGTGCATAAGATTGTTAGTTGAATAGCTTCCGCGTTTATCATCTGATTTGATAATATTGATTGATAAATTTGGATAAGATAGGATAGGATGGGATAGGTTTGGAAAGGGGCTCTTGTAATCTGACTTCAAAATTGTATATTTCGATTTTCGTGGGCGGAGGGGGGCGTGGCAAAATTCTAAAACAAACTTGTTCAATGGGAGATTTAGATGAACCTACATGCCAAAGACGGACATGGCTATATCTGCTCGGCTGTTGATGCTGATGAAGAATATATATACTTTATGGGGTCTGTCAAGCCTCCTTCTGCCTGTTACGCATTTTTTTTTTTGCAGAAACGTAATACTACTTTTTTAAAGTACAGGGTTTAAAAATTCTCCTTATGATATTCTATGATAAAAAATTTTGAAAATGCTTTAAAAATATAATAAAATAATTGCAAAATTAATAAAAACAAAAAAAAAACAAGAAAAGAAAATGCAATCAGCGAAAGTTGAACTCTCAACTTTAGACTGATCGCGCGAAATGCAGTCGCTCTACAATGTGAACCATTGTAGAACGTTAAAATGTGTTGATAAAAGTCAATATATAATTTAATCACAATATTATATCTTTTGTAACTCTTTTTCTGCCATGACAAGATAGACTCAGTTGCCAAAGTAACTAATTTTGTTTGTTGATTGATTACTGCCGTGTTTATTGACCGATCGGGATGAAACTTTCAGGACAGATTTCGACTATTATGCTTATCATATGTAAGTAAAACTTAAGATGCTAGCATTAATCCCCCTCTTGTAATTCACCTTCGAAATGTGTTTTATCAATTTAATAATATTTTTGGAATTTTCTGGGCCGGTAGGAGGCGTGGCGAAATTCTAAGACCAACTTGATTTGGGCAAGATACAGATGAGCCAACTTACCAAGTTTGGTGTTTCTAGCTCTTATAGTCTCTGAGATCTAGGTGACACAAAAAGGGACAGACACACGGACAGAAGGACATGGCTAATCGACTCGGCTGTTGATGCTGATGAAGAATATATATACTTTATGGGGTCTGTTACGCCTCCTTCTGCCTGTTACGGACATTTTTTTTGCACAAAGTAATAGACCCTTTTGTACTTTTTTAAAGTACAGGGTCTAAAAAATAGGCAGAAGTAGGCGTCGCAGAACCCATAAAGTTAATACATATATTCTTGATCACAGCGACAAGCTGAGTCGATATAGCCATGTCCGCCTGTCCGTCTGTCTTTCCGTCCGTATGAACGAAAGGATCTCAGAGATGGTAAGACCTAGAAGCACCAAATTTGGTGGGAAGACTTCTTATATTTGCACACAGATCAAGTTTATTTTAAATTTTGGAAACCACAAAAAAGATATTTTACAAAAATAAAAAAAAATATATTATATCATTCAGTCGGGAGGGCCCGACAGTATGAAAACCCTGTGGAAGTATAGTGCGCCGCCCGGTTGTTATGCCTGCTTTGAAAGTATGTAAACTGTAAATTAAGCGTGGTCTGTTACATTTTAAGATTGAACGAAAACCGAATAGCAACTAAAACATACTTCAATTCTCTTCAATAGTGTAAACGTCTTGGCTACAAGTATTTTACTAAGTTGTTGTATCGTTATGTGAATCAAATCAATCAGTTTAGCTTACTCACTTCATGTGCAGAGAGTCACGTAATCAAATTTTTAGATAGTATACTTATATTTAATCGTAGAAAGCCGATACATCGTTTTATATATATATATATATATATATATATATATATATATATATATATATATATATATAAACATATATTTTAGGTGAGTCACAAACATACTTGTTGATATTTTCAAATTTGGCACATTAGAACGATAATAAATTTACTTTAAATTTAGTTAGCTTTTTGCATATCTTAAGTAAACTTTTCAAAGACTAGCAGTAGGACAGCTATATATACATATGTATACATAAGTATATAATGGATCTTCCTATTCTTAAGAACAAAATTTTATTTTTTATATATATTGAAAGGGTATTATTATGTGTAACGCACCGAAGGAATCGTGTCAGACCCCATAAAATATATGTATATGCTTCATCGGGAAGACGAATTGAGTCCGTATGCCTAACAGCCTGACCAAATTTGGATCAAATCGGACTACTATGTCATGTATAATAGTATAGTATATCAATTAAAATTTTTGTTAAGCATACGGACATGGCTATATCAACTCAGTTCGTCTTCCCGATCAAGCATATACATATGTATATATATACATATATATCCGACATCATCAAGAGAGACTGAAAGACTAGTTTGTACAAAAACATACAGACAGACGGTTAGACAGACAGATGGACATTTTTCCGGAGCGAAAAACACTTTTTTATTTTTCGATTTCTCGGGTGCGGAATCGTTGATCCGATATAAAATAATAATGTGTCCAAGAAATCAGTTTTTTTGGAGCCCATCCTGAGGTGGCGCACCGACGCTCTTTTTTGAAGAAAGAATGAAGACTCGACAAATTTGGGGGAAAATTTGATATAAAAACAATACACGATCTTTTAAAAAAGTACAAATGGGTCCATAAAGTTTGTGCCTAAAAAAATGTGCGTAACAGGCAGAAGGAGGCGTAATCAGCATCAACACCTGCGTCGATGTAGCCATGCCCGTCTGTGTGTCCCTTTTTAGAACACCTATGAATATCTAAGAGAGTATAAGAGCTAGAGACACCAAATATGGCATGTAGGCTTCTCTAAATCTTGCATTGATCAAGTTTGTTTTAGAATTTTGGCACGCCCCCCTCCACCCCTATAATTTTAAAACAAAATTTCAAAAGTCGAATAACGAAAGCACCTTTAATGCTAGCGATATGATTTTTATCACACATGAGACGTAGATAAACTTACTATACATGCCAAATTTGGTGTCCCTAGCTCTTATAGTCTTATAGCGCCTTGATTTTCAGTATGTATAATACAGACTATGGTCCAAACCGATCCTGCAAATTTTATCCAAAACGGATCATAAACGCGGAAGTTATTCAACTCACAATGTTACGGGCAAAATCAACTGATATCTTCGTAGTGGCGCCATCTATGGAAATTTTTTGAAACTGAAACAATGTGTAGTGATCGCTTTGCGCTCAAAAAGTACAGGGTCTCCTACTGTCGAGCTTGCTCTACCGTAGCTTAATGCATTTTTTTTATTTCAATGCGTACACTGAAAAATAAGGAACATTGCAATAAATATGTACAATAAGTTTTCGGCGAAGAAATCACTTGATCAAACATTTTAACGAGCTGTGGAAAAAAATCTTTTCAGTGTACTGCAAATGAAAGGACAAAAACAAAATACATTCGGAATAGCGATGGTACAACGAAGCAATAAAATTGTTATTGTTTTGCAAGATCGAACGATCGTTGAAGGCGTGCAGTGAAAAAGTGTTTTTGTTTTGCAAGCAACGAATATTGGGGGAAAGCAAATAGTGAAAAATTGTTTGTGTAATTTGCAATATGCAAAATATCGTTACCAGTGTGCAAGCTCACACACTCCTGTATGCATTGCACATAATGCAAAAACAAATGTGCGTCGTGCATAGGTGCTGCGGTTTAACCCCTACCGGTTAAAAGTCAAGAGAAACCTCTGGCAATCGTTGGACTGCACTAGGGATTTTGAGTTTTGAGTCTGATTGAAGACTCGGAGCAAGCGTTTGTGGAACGCCCCAAAGTGCATCTATAGACGTGCAAACGACGCTTTAGAGCTTCGTAACGGAAAAGCTGTGCCGTCATCAAGTGGATCGGCAGATACGTCGCAGAACTCCACCAAAAAAACCCAGGCACCAACTAAAGCTGTGGGCGTTGCACCTCCTCAAACGGCAACCCAGAAAATACGGAGAACTGGAATGATGTAAAGAGCCGTCAGCATACTAAGAAGCGAGCTATTCCTCAAGACAAGCCCAACAATGTAAGACAGCTGAAACCATGCTCCAACGCTATATTGATAGAGTCTAATGTTAGTATATCATATAGAGATATCTTAAAAATGGTTACGCGCAGTCAAAATGTAACCTTAAACTCAGTCTTCGTCTGCAGTTATAGGAACCCTGTGTCCATCTTATGGCGGTACCCAGAGCGCAACCATCAGCTTGCCACTCTCTACAGCTATTTTCAGCTCCAGGTGGGTAAGGCGGGAAAAGTGTCAACTCGATGCTTCAGGTGCCTTAAGATCGGCCACATAGCGGCAAGATGTGCATCATCGATCGACAGGAGTAACTTGTGCCTCAAATGTGGGAACAGTGGGCATAAGGTACGTGATTGCACAAAACAGGCTAAATGCTTCCTCTGCGCGTCTAAAGGTAATTAGGATAGTCACATCGCTAATGTGCGTGTTCAGGACGAACCTGCACCATGATTAGTTTCGTGCAACAAAACCTTAACCACTGCAAGGCAGCCCACCATTTGCTCCAGCAGTCTGTGCAGGAACTAGGACTCGATGTCGTCTTAATAAGTGATAGATGCAAAACAGGCAGCAACTGGGTCCAGAGCTTTTCTGATAAAGCAACATGTTGTAAGGGGTACGTGCTGTCAGCTCACATCCGTCATGCCTGCAACACATTTTGTTAGAGCGAAGATGGACTACTACTGGCTCTATAGCTGCTCCAGCAGCGCTCTGGACGAACTTGCGATCGATACCCGGAACCACAGTCCTGCTGTCATAGCTGGAAATTTCAATGCCTGGGCACAGGAGTGAGGGAACTCATTCACAAATGCTAAAGGCCGCTACCTTCTTGAAGCAGTTGCAGCTCTTGATTTGGTTTTATTAAATCAAGGCTCGCGAAACACTTTTATTCGTGCTGGAATCGGATCAGTCATAGACCTGACCTTTGTTAGCAGCAGCCTCTTCGCTTCAACAAATTGCCGCCTAGGTCTGCATTATACTGGCATTGATCATGAAGCAATTCTCTTCTCCATTGGTGTCCTAACAAGCCGTGCACCAAATGCAACTCCCAGAGGCTTTTCTCGCAAGGAATGCACACTAGATAGCCAACTATATTCGGATGCGCTGAGTAATCTTACAGTGGCAGATTCAGCCCTTGCTATGACGGAGCAGCTATCACGCCAGCTCAAACAGGCTTGTGACGCTAGTATAAAGGCAAGCAAAACGTACAGGACGCATCACAGGTCAACCTACTGAGGGAATGAAGTGATCGCAGAGGCGCGCAGAAACTGTTAATCTGTAAGAAGGCGCTACCAGCGTGCGAGAAAAAGGAAATGCGAAGTGTGGCCATGTTTGGAACTGCGTTTCCGTGATGCCATGCGGACGTTGAAAAATGCAATCCACGCCAGCAAGCGAGAGTGTTCTCTCCAGTTTACTCAGCGGAGCACGAACCCTGGGGCAAAGCTTACAAAATGGTGGTAAAGCGAATCTATGTCAATAAGCAGCAAACTCCGAGTGACCCTACTCAGCTTAGGGAAGTTGTAAAAACTCTTCTTCCGTTCAGGGAGGACTCCCTAACAACTAGTGAACTGCCACACGACACCGGCCTCACGGCCCCATTCGCAGTTGAGCCCTTCACTATTAAGGAATTCACAGTGGCCCAATGGCTAGAACAAGGGACCGAATGCGTTGCCGAATCGTGCTTTCAAGCTTGCCATTTCACTACGACCCGAGACTTTTTGCTGCAGTGTTCTCGATATGCCTATGCGAAGGAGTTTTTCCGGAAAGATGGAAGTTACAAAAACTCGTTTTGATTCCAAAAGCTGCATTCTTATACAGGCCCATTTGTTTGATTGATCCCCTTGGCAAAGTCTTTGAGACTGGAGGCTGCAATCTGCAGCGGTGGCGGCCTTTCACCTAACCAATATGGCTTCAGGAAGGCTCTTTCAACGACTGACGCAATCCGTAGAGTGACAGAGATTGCTACAAAAGCTAAGGAGGGCTCAAAATGGAGAGGCGGCTCAAAGCACCGACGTGAAAAATGCTTTCAGTACGGCAAACTGGGGATGCATTCTGGAATCGATGCATGCCAACGGCGTTCCACCGTATCTCTGCGCCCCGATGAGGAACTAATTCTGCGGAAACGTGCTGAACTATCCCACAGCGGATGGCATTGGGTCACATTGCATTTCGGCAGGCTTGCCCCAAGGCTTACTTTTGGGGCCGCTCTTGTAGAATGCAATGTACGATGGAGTCCTGCGGTTAGTACTCCCTCACACAATTCTGAATCAGTAATGGTTAGCAGCCGTAAGAGAGTGGAAACAGCACGCATCAGAATTGACAATACTGTTATATCCTCAAAAAGGGCTATTCGGTAATTCGATGTGATGATCCATACGCGGCTAAACTTTCGCAAGCACTTGGCTGCTGTTCAAACCAAGGCAGCCCAATCTAGTCGTGCTCTGGCAAGGATTATGCTAAATACTCACGGAGCGGAGGTTGATGCTAACAAGCTTAACGAGATCGATTATCCTATATGCGGCGTCGATCTGGGCAGTTGCCATAAAGTTGAGTTACGCTCAACACATAGTCTTTGTGCTCTGCAGTGTGCTGTGCTTTCAGGACAGTTTCGGATGACGCCTTTGTTTCAGGCACTTGGTGTGGGGGCAAAACAATCGAGGATGTCGAGCACGCTATATTTAGGTGCAGGCGTTTTGGTACCTATAGGCACCCACTCGAGGAGGCGGCGTTTCGAGAAATCGCCCCATCGAATTTAGTCAATCTGATGATTGATAACCATGAACTCTGGGAAAAAGTATACAGCATTATGGTCCACATCATGCAAAAGCTGAGAAGAATTAAGAGGGAACGCAAAATGGAGAAGTAGAAGTGGTTAGATTCTCTCTCTCCCACAGAGAAAAGACTACACAACATTTTTTCCCCATGTACCCCTATGCACACACCTAGCCAGTTTCTTTGTATTTATTAATAGTATGTAATTGTATATTTTTTTTATAAAATGTATGGCAGACGGCAGAAGGAGGCGTGGCAGACCCCATAAAGTGTATATGTTCTTGGTCAGGGCGAAAAGCTGAGTCGATATAGCCATGTCCGTCTGTCCGTCCGTATGAACGAAAGGATCTGAGAGATGGTAAGACCTAGGAACACAAAATTTGCTATGAAAACTTCTTATACTTGCACGCAGATCAAGGTTATTTCAAATTTTGAATGCCACGCCCCCTTCACCCGCAATATGAGAAAAACCATTACTTTGGTAATTATTAAGCTAGAGACTTGAGCTTTGGCACGAACAATACTTTAATGAATATGGATGCATCGTAAAAATTTTATCAAGATCGGATACTAAACACGGAAGATGTACGCAATTATTTAATTTTTTAATTCAATGGGTTTTTGTTGTGAGTTTTCGCGCTCTCAACCTCTCTCTTTCAAGTTATGAAGTGGTAGAGGTGCCGAGTAGGCAGACGGAAGATCGTGGTTCGAATTCCAGTAATAGCGCGCTAAAATTCTTTACTTATTCATTTTTCAAGTTTTTTTTTCATTTATTATTTATTATAAATTTCACTTTTAAAAAGTACATATGGGTCTATTACGTTTGTGCAAATGTGCGTAACAGACAGAAGGAGGCGTGACCGACCCCATAAAGTATATATATTCTTGATAAGCATCAACAGCTGAGTTGATATAGCCATGTCCGTCTGTCCGTGTGTCTGTTCTTTTTTGTGTCACCTAGAACTCAGAGACTATAAGACCTAGAGACACCAAAATTGGCAGGTAGATTCATCTATATCTCAAGTTGATCAAGTTTTTTTTAGATTTTTGCCACGCCCCCCTCCGCCTGCGGAAATCGAAATACAAAATTTTGAAGTCAAATTACAAGAGCGGCTTTTAATGTTAGCGTCTTGATTTATTGTACATATAATATACACTATGGTCCGAACCTATCCTGAAAATTTCATTTAAATCGGAAGGTAAACGCGGAAGCTATTCAACTAAGAATGTTACGGGCTTTAGTTGCCTTTAAGATTAATGGATGGACAAAAATTATAAGTTCAAAATTTTTACAAATACTGAAAGGTTTAAATCAATCTCATTTGTTAATATTTGAACTTACTTATCGGTGTTTTCTCGTGTTATATAAAGTATTATTATTTTAAGTCCAATTGCAGGGAAAAAGTGAAGAAATGAAATATAGCTGTGAAAAGTGTTCCCTATTTTTACTTCACAGTTCTTCCCGAGATTTCAGCGAGCCGGGAATTGGCGATCGAAGCGAGTAGGGGCCACATCGTCTTATATAACTTATTGCCAAATTATCAAACCTCTTTCCCACTGTCGTATGGGGGATGTGAAGGCGTGACCCAGTAAAAAAAAAATCTAAAATTCTACCTTAGTCTTGTCATAGTTCTTGCAACATTTACAGTCTCTAGCTTTATATTTGGAATTAATGCCAAAATATCGAACTTTTTTCCCATTGTGCATAGGTCAAACATTGGAGATGTTAACTCTGTATTTTTATTACTTCATGTTCCATTTAGGGCAACTAGAAATTTTTTCCTCTTACTATTGTCTACGTGCACTACTGACTTCGCTTTGCACAATTGGCTTTGAATACTTTGCTTTAACTATAATGAGCTGTATCATTTAATTTTAACTCTTTTTAGTCATCTTCGCCTTTCCGTAATCTCCGGTATGTTTCTGATTACGCTGGGCTGTGAGATTGGTCATTTGTGTCGGAAAAAATCCAATATAAAGGAGAGTAGGCACAGCCGCTTAGTAGACCTAGTACAGGCAAAGCAAAATTAATGGTGGAGGGTCTGATGATGCTGATGCAGTTTTACCCAGCTGCAGCTGCTATATAAAGTCAAAAGCCAAGATTGCGGAGATTTAAGAGTAGGCCCAGAAGCACGGCATATTGGAAACTGATGACACAGGGCGCGTCCCATAGAGCTTATTTAGTTCAGCACAATGTGAGCATGCTTTGCTAGCAGCGCCGCTGACCGCATTGCTCCGCTTTACTTCAAAATAATTATTTTTAAAATTCTTAATTTACTTTTCCCTTGCTCGGAGCTCTTGAACATATTTTTGGCTTTCAAGGCACCTGAAATGCTTGCTTAAGATGTTGTCCTCCTTAAGAAGTCCCAGGAGTTTATTCATTTCACTCTCAGTCTATAACGCTCTTTTATTTTCTTATTCCATTTTTCTATTTAATTAATTAAATGGTAGTGATGTAAAAAAACATCGAAACATCGATTAATCGATTTCTGCGCAAGCTATTTTCGTGTGTTTTAACGTGATATATTTTTAGGCAATCAATAGATTTAAATAAATTGATTTTCGTAAAACATCGTACATTCCGCACGTCATTAGCGAACGCTGCATAAAAGAACGCGGCTTCAAAATTAAATACCGCGCTAAATGTTAATGTGAACAAATATGCCAAAGTAAGTATAAACTACAATTTTATTGTATATAAATAAATAAATAACATAATTAGATTATGTTACTGTGGCGACTGAAAAAACTGTCATGTAAGTAACAACAGACTGATTACCGAACATATCATCTGATTATTGTCTTCTGTTCCTTCTGTTCCTTTCAAGGTACCGGGCAATGTGGATACAAGCCACGGAACCAAAGACACATGGTTTTTAATATTTTTAATTAATATCATGTACGCATTTAATAATTGAATAAATTTGAATAATTGTTAATTGACTGTTTGAATAATTATTAAATAATTAAGACAATTCGATCTCTTTGTTAATAAATTTGAGCTTTGAAATATACTATCATGTTTATTTTATACAGTATCTGAAAAGTTCTGTCATTTTAAGATCAGACTGTGTACAAAAATGAAGAAAATATTTAGTTTAGTCCTAAAAATTGCTTTCAAATTATGTATTTATAAATATACACAAGTGTTAAGAACCAAATTTCTTCTATATTCAATTTTTAAAAATTTGTATGAGAAATCGATCAATCGATGTCGAAATTTTCGATGTTTCGATCAATCGATTTTTGCACGGGCGATTTTCTGAATCCGATTTTTAAATCGATGCTCAGTTTGGATTTACATCACTATTAAATGGGCTGTTACACCTAAGTCTGTTTTTACACGGTCTTTTTTTACACGGTTTTGATATAACACGGTTTGAAAATTGAATATTTTTAATTTTTTAACACGATTTTATTCCATTTAGCACGATTTGAAATTTTATGTACTTAACATTTTTTGTCAAATTGAATTTTTGCGAAGTATGTTCATATATCTTTTTTTACACGGTTTTTTTTACACGGCTTCTGGAACCAATCTACCGTGTAAAAACAGACTTAGGTGTACTTTTCTTTTATGACTGACGCAGCTGATTTATTATTTTTAGAGTTGCCACACACTTAAAAAAAAACGATAAGTCCTCATTACACGCATTTTGGCTGAATTCATACACAACTTTCGTTGTGTAGCTCAAATACATGTAATAGTGTTTATACGTGCATTTTTCAAAGAAATACGTGAAATATTTTCACGCTTTTCTCTCCGTATAAACAGGGTATATGTAAACAAATGGATTTCAGAGATGGAACACCACATCTGGTATGAAGTCTTCGATTACTTACAGAACAAGCTTGTTTCAAACTTTAATGTCCGTTTGCCCACAAATCGAAAAATCGAACACGATATATTAAGAGCATTTTAGACGATTCAGACCTGGCCTTGGGTATGAATGATACTAAAAGATAAAAAGTTTCGTCATGATCGGATAAGAAACACCGAAGTAATAACCACTTATTCAATCAAGCGTCTTTGATTTTGTGCGCTTGTGTATATGAATGTGTTTTACACAGAACAAAATCAGGAACTTCGTACTTATATTCAAGAATGTTGGTCATAAATCTGCTCTTCACTTTTGTAAATATCCGTATATGGTTAAAATAATGTGTTTATTGTATTTATAAAATAAAACTATGGCGAATATTGATAGAAAAAATGCATTAAGCTACGGTGGAGCAAGCTCGACAGTAGGAGACCCAGTACTTTTTGAGTGTAATGCGATTACTACAGATTATTTCAGTTTCAAAAAATTTCCATAGATGGCGCCACTTCAGAGATTGATTTTTCCCGTAACATTGTTAGTTGAATAACTTCCGCGTTGAAACTATAGTCTGTATTATACATACCAAAAATCAAGGCGCTAGCGTTAAAGGTGCTCTTGTAATTCGACTTGGAAATTTTGTATTTTGATTTGCGGGGGCGGAGGGGGGCGTGGCAAAAATCTAAAACAAACTCGTTCAATGCAAGATATAAATGTACCTACGTGCCAAATTTGGTGTCTCTAGCTCTTATAGTCTCTGAGATCTAGGAACTCAATAAAAGGGACAGACGGACAGACAGACAGACGGACATGGCTATATCGACTCGGCTGTTGATGCTGATCAAGAATATATATACTTTATGGGGTCTGCCACGCCTCCTTCTGCCTGTTACGCACATTTTTTTTTGCACAAATGTAATAGACCCATTTGTACTTTTTTAAAGTACTGTGTCTAAAAAGAGCAATCCGATAATAAACAAGTATCGTGATTCGCCGTCATTCGCATCAACCGATCATTCGGGCCTTACGGAAATTTGTACCGGCCGATTTGGCATTGGGCTCGAATGACAAAATTATAGCGAATGACGCCAAATGACGGCTCGTGGAAAGGTTCTATTATTTATAAACGTTTTTTAAGTGTGTTTGTCCTTGAGTTAAGTACAGCTGACTGCAAAATCGAGTCAAAAATAAGGATTTTTGATTCTATTGCAACTTTCTTTTTTTATTTTTATACCCTGGGGGTATATTAAGTTTGTTAAAAAAAGGATGTAACAGGCGGAAGAAGGCGTGGCAGATCCCATAAGGTATATATGTTCTTGATCAGGGCGACGAGCTGAGTCGATATAGCCATGTCCGTCTGTCCGTATAAGTAATAAGATTTCAGAGATGGTAAGACCTAGACACACCAAATTTGGTATGAAGACTGCTTATACTTGCACGCAGATCAAGTATATTTAAAATTTTGGATGCCACGCCCACTTCGCGCACAATTACAAAGCACTGGTAATTATGAAGCTAGAGATTTGAGCTTTATTTGATACTTTATTAAATAATGCATTAAGCTACTGTGGAGCAAGCTCGACAGTAGGAGACCCTGCACTTTTTGAGTGCAATGCGATCACTACAGATAGTTTCAGTTTCAAAAAATTTCCATAGGTTGATTGAATAACTTCCGCGTTCATCATCCGATTTGCATGAAATTTGCAGGATAGGTTCGAACGATAGTCTGTATTAGATATACCAAAAAACAAATCTAGCATCAAAGGTGCTCTTTTAATTCGACTTGGAAATTTTGTATTTTAATTTGCGGGGACGGAAAACAAACTCGTTCTATGCAAGATATAGATGTACATACATGCCAAATTTGGTGTCTCTAGCTCTTATAGTCTCTGAGATTTAGTTACTCAAAAAAGGGACAGACAGACAGGCGGACAGACAGACAGACGGACATGGCTATATAGACTCGGCTGTTGACGCTGATCAAGAATAAATATACTTTATGGTGTCTGCCACGCCTCCTTCTGGCTGTTACGCACATTTTTTTGCACAAACGTAATAGACCCATTTTTACTTTTTTAAAGTACAGGGTCTAAAAAGGATGCATTGTGAAAATTTGATCAAGATCAGGTAATAAGCACGGAAGATATACGCAATTATTCTATTCTTTAATTCAATGTGCTGTTGTTGCTGTGAGTTTTCGCCCTCTCTCCCTCTCTCTTTTAAGTTATCAAGTGGTAGAGGTGCCACGTAGGCAGACGGGAAATCGTGGCTCGAATCCCAGTAATAGCGCGCTTAAATTCTTCACTTATTTATTTTTATATCCTTGTAGAGAGTATTATAATTTTGCCACGAAGCTTGCAACGCATTGAAGAAGGCCTCCAAAGCCCATAAAGTACATATATTCTTGATCAGGGCGACGAGCTGAGTCGATATAGCCATATCCGTCTGTTCGTCCGTCTGTCTGTCTGTCTGTTTCAATGCAAACTAGTCTCTCAGTTTTGAAGCTATCTTAATGAAACTTGGTACAGGGTCGTCTTTTTACTGTACGCAGTACATACATATGTCGGAACCGGCCGGGCTGGATCATTGTATCATATAGCTGCCATAGAAACGATCTGTTAAATCTCAATCTATAGTATGAAAAACGTTTTTGTTTTTTAAGATATCTTAGCCAAACTCACAAATTGTGCGTTTGACATAGTTTTATGCATCCCTACCAAACTTAGTTCAACTCGGACTACTATAACTATAACCAAACTCACAGATTGTGTATTTGGTATAGTTTCAAAAAGCCAGAACAAATTTGGTACAAATCGGATAGCTATATCATACATTATGTGAACGATCGGTTCGAAATCAACATCTAACAAATTTTGTAAGAAATCGGACGGCTTATGCACAGCTCTGCAAGGGTATCCAAACTTTACATTTTTATACATTAAAAACTTTTAAGACCCTTTACTTTAAAAAAGTACAAAAGAGTTTATTACGTTTGTGCAAATGTACGTAACAGGCAGAAGGAGGCCTGGCAGACCCCATAAAGTACATATATATTCGTGATCAGCATCAACAGCCGAGTCGATATAGCCATGTCCGTCACCTAGATCTCAGAGACTGTAAGAGCTAGAGACACCAAAATTGGCATGTAAATTGGCTTAATGCATTTTAAATTTTTGCTGTAATGTTTTTAATGGGTCAAACCCTACAATGACGGCCACTGGCCCAACTCCTAAATAAAGTGAATTTCGTCTTCTTCATCGAAGAGCTCCATCCGATTTTTATATGTTTTGTTCTGCGATATTTCAATCCATTTTGATTGCCAGAATAATGAAAATTCGAGCCAAAGTCCCGCGCTATCAGAATCGAACAGCTGTTTGGCAAACAGTGCTGCAAAATTTTCGTCAATTTCTGGCAACTCTATTCGGATTTGACAGTAAAAAAATTTCGATTTCGTTCTAACACAATTTTTTTTATATGAAGTTTAGGGATAGCAGAATCGATTTCGTCTACTGGATACTATGCTTAAAGATAAAGTTAATAAATTAAACGAATACTCATTCATTTCTTATGTTTACCATATGTAATACCAAATGTAAACATATGAACTAACGAAGGAAAAGTATTCAAATACCATATAGGTTCATTTTGTCAACTGAATATGAGGTGTCACCTTCTCATAATACTTACATATATTTCGAATAGACCCTAAGTATAAAATAAAAAAATATGTTCAGTCAGGAGAGTTCCACAGTAGTACAGAACGCGACTGAAATTTTCTTTTAATTATATTTGTATTTTGTATTTGTGCTGTCTGTTTTGTATATAAAAGTATTGGCAACAATGAGCACTTTATTTTCAAACTAACAATCTCACTTCTTGTTTAATATGAATATGCATGTATGAAGATCCAAACAGCCATAACTAGAGAGAGGCCGAGAACTCAAAACAACAAGAAGGCCTTGAATTAAAGAATAAAATAATTGCGTGTTTTCCGTGTTTATTATTCGATTTTGATCAAATTTTCACGATGCATCCATATTCATCCAAGTATTTTTCTTGCCGAAGCTCAAGTCTTTAGATTGATAATTACCAGTTTTGTGTATATGTGGGCCAAGGGGGCGTGGTATCTAAAATTTGAAATAAGTTTGATCTGCGACAGACAGACGGACATGGCAATATCTACTGAGCTTGTCGCCCTGGTCAACAATAAATATTCTTTATGGGGTCTGCCATGGCTCCTTCTGTCTCTTACATATTTTTATTTTTTGAGCAAAGAAGTTATTCAACTAACAATGTTACGGCAAAATCAACTGATATCTTTGTAGTGACGCCGTCTATGAAAATTTTTTGAAACTAAAACAATCTTTAGTGATCGCATTGCAGTCAAAAAGTACAGGGTCTCCTACTGTCGAGCTTGCTCCACCGTAGCTTGATGCATTTTTATTATTTGCTATTATTTTTTTTAATGGGTAAAATCCTACAATGATGGCCACTGGTCCAACTACTGAATAAAGTGAATTTTGTCTTCTTCATCGAAAAGCTCCATACGATTTTTATTTGTTTTTTCTGCGATATTTCACTTCATTTTGATTGCCAGAATAATGAAAATTCGAGCCAAAGTCCCGCGCTTTCAGAATCGAACAGCTGTTTGGAAAACAGTGCTGCAAAATTTTCGTCAATTTTTGGCAACTCTATTCGGATTTGACAGTAAAAATATTTCGATTTCATTCTGACACAATTTGTTGTATATGAAGTTTAGTGGTAGCAGAATCGATTTCGTCTACTGGATACTATGCTTAAAGATAAAGTTAACAAATTAAACGAATACTCATTAATTTTTCATGTTTATAAGAATACCGAATGTAGCTCAAGTCTCTAGATTGATAATTACCAGTGTTATGTATATGTGGGCCAAGGGGGCGTGGTATCTAAAGTTTGAAATAAATTTGATCTGTGACAGGCAGACGGACAGGTCAATATCTACTCAGCTCGTCGCCCTGGTCAAGAATATATATTCTTTATGGGGTCTGCCATGGCTCCTTCTGCTTCTTACATATTATTATTTTTTGAGCAAACTTAATATATCTACAGGGTATAAAAATGCAGTAAGATACGGTTAATCAACCTCGACAGTAGTTGACCCTGTACTTTTTGAGTGCAAAGCGTTCACTATAGATTGTTTCGTGGAGGAGGGAGCGTGGCAATATCTAAAACAAATTTGGTCAATGGGAGATATAGATGAACCTACATGCCAAATGGTGTTTTTAGCTCTTATAGTCTCTTAAATCTCGGAACTCAAAAAAGGGACAGACGGATATGGCTATATTTGCATAAACGTAACTTGTTGAAGTACAGGGTCTAAAAAGTCTATCGAATGTACTAAAAATGCTCGCATTATTCATGTGTATCTGGCAGAATTGCACTTGCTTTGATAAATCTTTAATTCTCTGACAAAACCAGACATAGCTTTGTTATCATGTCGTATTATTTTCTTTTTTTTTTGATAAGTAGTTGGCCGATTTTTAAAATTTTTGCGAACATCTGTATCTCCCTATATCTGTACTTTGTATATGTGACAGTCATATGTGATTGAAACATACAAGTGTTTGACATAAATAAATGTACAAATTACTTTTGGTCAAGTTAACTTACACAATTGCAAAATATAGTATATACATATATAAATATGTACTCGTAGCAATGTACATAAATAATATGCTTGCGTGGGAACATCACGTTCTGTTTGAACAACTGTTGGACATTAAACAAACTCATGGTACAACACAGAAACGTGCACGAGTATCAGGCGTATATATAAACTATTGGATTATATGTGCTGTACATCTTCTGCAATGTTCACAAATTTGTGGCCACCGAACATGAATGATTGGACACAATAGGTTGCAGATTGGGAACATTGATAAGGTTTGTGATGTGCTCTGATACTGGGTATCAGAAAGTCAAACCGAAAAGAGAGATAGAGAGACACAGGTAGAGAGAGAGCGAGAGAGAGTCAGAAAGAGAGACAGACAGAGAGAGAGACTAAATGCAAGAATCTTATGAAATAATCAGCAATAGCAATTTAGAGTCGTAGTGCTCGTATCTGCAAATAAATACTTACAATAGCCCTATTTAAATCATTGCTGACGCCAAAAAACAGCACAAAACACAACAAAAACACACTTAAAAAACAGACACATTCACAACCACGCGCTCCGTCGTATCGTAATCACACGCTCAGTGAGACAATATTGAAGTATTTCGGTTATAGCCACAGTTTCACATCGTTTTGGGGCCAGTTTGTTAGCTGATTTTGAGAAGAGAACATGTAAGTACGAATACCGAACACCGAGCCTCGGACTCGAAGTGAATTTCCCAAAGTATTTATATTGCGAACTTAGGTTTAATTTGGTGATTGTTAATATCGTGCCAATTTCAGATTTTATTGTTAAGGAAGCTTTGTGTCCAATTACTTCAAAAGGAATTTGAAATGCGACTAAAGTTGCACTGAGAATCATTCATTCATGTTTCATATCTATACCGTTAACATGCAAACATCTGATAATTGGTAGCCATACTTGTTTCTAATGTTTCTTAGACCATAGATTAGTCATAAAATTTAATGATGGAGATGATATAATTCATTTAATGAAAAAAATGGACTTGTGCTTATAATGAAATTGTAAGCTAGGTAGGTACGCGTACCGAGCGATGCGGTTGATATGTGATTAGATTTATTACCCACTATAAACTTCAGTATTGATTTGCAGTAGAGTTTTGCTGAGCCTGATAAGTTGTTATTTATTAATGGAAGTAGAGATAAGCCGTCAGGCTGTGCTATTTGTCCAATTTGCCCTTCCTCATATTTTTAAATGCTGCAGAAATCAAAGATAACGATTATTGCGATTATTATAAATTTTTCGTAAAACCTCTTACCACAGCTCAAGCATGATTTCTCAACTGGTTATTGTCGTCTGCAGTTTGCTGCTAAGTCAGGTCGGAGCCAATCCTCTGGCTCCAAAGGCTGTTGGCACAGAACTCATTATACTGCACAACAATGATATGCATGCGAGGTTCGAGCAGACAAATGTGAATAGTGGAACTTGCACAGAGGAGGATGCGAATACGGATAAATGTTACGGCGGATTTGCACGTGTAGCCTTCGAGTAAGTGCCATGATTGAATAATCAAAGAATATTTTGTAGATTTGAAAAATTTCAGAGTTCGCAAGTACCGGGAAGAGGCTAGAAAAGGTGGAACTCCCGTGCTCTATTTGAATGCGGGTGATACCTACACCGGTACTGCATGGTTCAGTGTCTTTAAGGACAATATAACAAGCGCTTTTCTTAACAAACTGCAGCCAGATGCCATTGTAAGAGTTTACTCATATAAATTATGCTCGATACTACATTATCCATTTTCTAGTCGCTTGGCAATCACGAGTTTGATAAGAACGTTGAGGGCCTGATACCATTCCTTAATGCTGTGAATTTCCCCGTTTTGGTTTGCAATTTAAATTTAGAAAATGAACCTGAACTGGCAGCTACAAAGAAACTTTCTAACTCAACCATTCTCGAGGTGAATGGAGTGAAGATTGGTGTCATTGGCTACCTAACTCCGGATACTAAAAATCTCTCCACTAAAAATAATGTGGAATATGTGGAAGAAATCGTGTCAATCAAGTAACTCTACTGAATGTTTACGCACTGACTTACAAGTACTAAATAGTATGAACTTATTGCAGTGCCGAAGCAACGAAGCTGAAGGATATTGGTATCAAGATTATCATAGCCCTGGGTCACTCTGGCTACCAAAAGGACCAGGAGATAGCCAGGGACTGCCCGGAGGTGGACATTGTCATTGGCGGTCACTCTCACACTTTTTTGGACTCAAACCAACCAGTCGGCAATATTGACGATACGAACCCTGAGGCAGTTCGAGGACCCTATCCCACAACGGTGGTGCAGCCAAGTGGCAAAAGAGTGCCCGTAGTACAAGCATACGCTTATACCAAATACTTGGGCAAAATACATGTCCAGGTTTGATCACGATCTTAGCTGACCGAGGCAATGTAATCAATTTATTTTTTCCTACTTAGTTCGATTCAGAGGGTAATTTGATTGAGTTTGATGGAACACCAATTCTACTGAATGCTTCGGTTGCTCAGGAACAAGATATGTTGGATTTGCTCGATGTTTATCGTCCTAACATCACAGCTCTGGAGCAAACGATAATTGGTTATACCAAGGTTACGCTGGAGGGAGGAAATATATGTCGCCTGAGAGAATGCAATCTCGGTAATCTCGTTGCAGATTCCATGGTTCACAGTCGCGTATTGGAAGATAAGAGTGGAAACTTCTGGACTGACGCTCCAATTGCCCTTATACAGGGAGGAGGTAAGTTGGTAAAGTTGTGAATGTGCAAGTTGTGATTGCACATTGGCATTTCAGGAATACGTGCCTCGATTGCTAAGAACTTCAATGGCTCTATTACGGGTAGCGATATTCTCACGGTGCTACCTTTTGAAAACAGTCTATACATTACTCGCATTTCCGGCAAAACATTGCGAAATGCGTTGGAACGATCGGCTTCCATACGGAACCAAGACTCAAATGGCGGCTTCCTTCAGTTTTCAGGAATTCGCGTGGAGTATAACTATGACATGGAGGAAGGACACCGGGTGGCCTCAGCCCTGGTGCGTTGTGCCGAGTGCAATGTACCTTCCTACAGGCTTCTCAATGATTCGGCATACTACAAGGTGATTGTTCCTGAGTTTCTCCTGAACGGAGGCGATGGCTACAACCTAACTGAGATGCACGAACCGTACTCTGAACTTCTGGTGAAAAATGATCAGTTTGCCTTAGGCCAGTATTTGGAGGCGCGGCACTACGTCTATCCCGAAAACGAGGGTCGAATTGTTATCCGGGGACCCTCTGATGGTGCGGGTAGTATTATTGGTTCCACTGCTCTGATTCTAGTATCCTCTTTGATCACTTCTTTGTTTAAATGGACTTAAGTATTTCTACAGCTCTTGTGCCAAATTGATAAAACTGTTTCCAAAAGCCGTCAATTTAATAGGTGAAACATATAATAAATACATGTCTGAATGTCGTGATAGCTTTACAGCCTGAAATGGCTCTATGCTGACATATTCGGTGATTTAAAGATAAAAACAACTTTAAGATGTTACAAGTATTTGTGCTTTCAAGGGAGAAATATGAACACATACTCACGTTTATGAAGTCGGTGGTATTGAAATAAGAAATAATTGAGGCTTATTTGGCTAAACTTGGACTGGGCGTAATCACTGAAAGTATCAGTAGGAAATAAATATATTTATATAAATATATATTTACTAGGGGGCCTTGCTCGATTCGCTAGCCAAACCCCGGTTCGCTACGCTCGCTAATATCTCGGGAGGAAATGTGGAGTGGAAATTCGGAAGTCTTCTCACAGTTATTGTGGGCCTTTAGCTCCCGAGACCAAACTTACGGATTATGTATTTCTTACTATATTTTTTTATCATGAGAATATTTCGTTAAGGTCGGATGACCATATTATATAGCGGCCACAGGAAAAGTGACTTTTGATGCTATTAATAAAAAATCAACAGCAGTGGGGGAGGGGGTAAGATTCATTGGTGCTGCGTCTTTCAAAATACATTTGTAGTATATGGCACTGTTACTCGCTCTTGTTGATATAATCTAATTGCAGGGAAAACTTTAAAACAGCTAGCAGCGAAAATGTAAATTCTCTTTATTATATTATGTTCTATATTTTTAAATCAAATAAAAGCGCGAGCAAAGCGAACAGCGTCAAGCCCCCTAGTATATACATATGTACATAAATTTATGTACTCTAAAGTAAATTAATATTATTTTATTTGTCAACGATAAATCAAGAAACAACTGAAAAGAAATAATCGAACAATGAAACATTTGTGTTATGCTGCTATCACACATTTAAGAGCTCTTTTATGTTTCTTAATAATTTATGACTACGTTTTAATTTAAGGGATTGTGAGGAATTCCCAAACTTTGATAATAACACATCTGTGTTACGCGTATAAGCTCGCCTTTGTTCACCAATTTCTTAGAGTTTGTTTTGTTAAACAGCGCATAAACTAGGAATTCCTCTTATGTGTGTATAGAAATTGTGGACTCTAAAATTAAATCTTTTTCAGATACACTTTACATTCATTATCGCTAAAATGCTTTGCAGAAATGCGACATAATTCACTTTTCTTAAGACCATTAGCAGCGGTAAATTTTGGTTCAGCTTCATAGTTTAGTAGTGATACTTAAATAAGTCTTACAGGTACGCATTGCAATATCCGTTTGACACTGCAATTTGACTCTCATATTCGACTTTATTTATATCTCTATCGTTCTCACTCTTAGTGTGTGTGAATGGATGTTTCTGTAGTGTGACCAATTTGGATAAGTGGAAGATCGGTTGCACCTATATGGGTATGTATGTATGTATGTCTCTGCCTCTGCCTCTGCCTCTGTTTTAGTCTCTGTCTCAGACCGAGCTGACGCTCTTGTTGCGTTTGTTTTTAAGACAGCGCGGTGGCAGTGCGACTGTAGACGTCGGTGGTAACGGTTGAATCGCTGACAAATTACATTTGTGTGATCGGGGGAAAGAGCGATTCGCAATTTTATGCGAAAGTATACTCTTAAGGTACGTTATAGGTGCGTGTGTTGAGGGGGAGAGGGTCTTGTTTTGGCCCTGTTTCCAGGCAACCAGAACTCAAAGTTTTGACAATCGATTTAAATCTGCATCGAAGTATCGGCAACGTAATCATACTGTACTTGTTTAGAGGCAAATAACAAGCACGGGTATCAACAATTTAGTTTAGTTAAGTTTCTCTATTCTCCAGCACTTTAGTTAATTGTACACATGTGTTTCGTATTGTGGTTGTGAATTTCACAGTGACATGGTTATTGTGAAATATGAGTAATTATTTAAAAAACCTATTATATTCAATTATTTTCTCATTATTCTGACTGAGTGGACAACTTTATACATACATACTTGTATTATATATACGAATTTGTATTAGATATTCTTGATCAGCATCAGAAGCCGAGTCCATATAACCATGTCCGTCTGTCTGTCTTTGCAAACTAGTCTGTCAATTTTGAAGCTATAGTACTGAAACTTTGTGCCGGTACGTCTTTTTACTGCAACGATCGGTTTGGAATCAACACTTAGTATGAAAATCTTTTTTGTTTCTTGAGATATTCCAACAAAACACACAGTTTTGTGCAGTTTTAGGCCGCATGGCACATATTGGTTTAAATCGGAGTACTTATTTTCTTAAGATACCTTAACCATATTCACTGTTTTACGCATCCAAAATCGTTTTTTAAAAAATCTGACGGCTTATACAAAATTGTGCAAGGGTATTCAAACTTTGGGCCGCCAAAATTAGCTAGCGGCATATTTTTAGACCCCGTACTTTAAAATACAAAAGGGTCTATTACGTTTGCCTGTGCGTCACAGGC
This sequence comes from Drosophila putrida, assembly GCA_037043535.1. Lineage (NCBI taxonomy): Eukaryota > Metazoa > Arthropoda > Insecta > Diptera > Drosophilidae > Drosophila > Drosophila putrida. Next base: position 169,791 of record JBAMBI010000334.1, read on the forward strand.
AGAAGAATGCGTGGCAGACTCCATAAAGTAAATATATTCTTGATCAACATCAACAGCCGAGTCGTTATAGCCATGTCCGTCTGTCTTTTTTTTAAGTTCCTAGATCTCAGAGACTATAAGATATAGAGACACCAAATTTGGCATGTAAGTTCATCTATATCTTGCATTGAACGAGTTTGTTTTAAGATTTTTGCCACGCTCACCTCCGCCCCGGAAATCGATATAAAAAATTTTGAATTCGAATTACAAAAGCACCTTTAATGCTACCGCCTGATTTTTGGACCGAACCTATCCTGAAAATTTCATTCGAGTCGGATGATAAACGCGGAAGTTATTCAACTAACAATGTTACGGGCAAAAGGAAGAAGAAGAGACTAGCGACCTCTGTTTTTAGCTGATATCTTCGTACTGGCGCCATCTATTGAAATTTTTTTAAATTGAAACAATATATAGTGGACGCTTTGCACTCAAAAAGTACAGGGTCTCCTACTGTCGAGCTTGCACAACCGTAGCTGCATTTTTAGACCCTGTACTTTAAAAAAGTATAAAAGGGTCTATTACGTTTGTGCAAATGTGCGTAACAGCAAAAGGAGGCGTGGCAGACCCCATAAAGTATATATATTCTTGATCAGCATCAACAGCCGAGTCGATATAGCCACGTCCGTTCCTCCGTCTGTCTGTCACTTTTTGGGTCACCTAGATATCAGAGACTATAAGAGGTAGAGACACCAAATTTGGCATGTAGGTTCATCTATATCTTCCATTGAACGAGTTTGTTTTAAATTTTTGACGAGCCCCTCTCTGCCCCTGGAAATTGATTCTTGGTCCATATAATATAATATACACTATGATCCAAACCTATTCTCCAAATCATTCATTCTAATCGGATGATAAACACGAAAGTTATTCAATTAACAGTGTTACGCACGAAAAGAAGAAGAGACGCTAGCGCCATCTGTGTTTTTCATAAGAATCATCTTCGTAGTGGCGCCATCTATTTATTTAAACTGAAATAATCTATAATGAACGCTTTGCACACAAAAAGTACAGATCACATACAGATCATAGTCGATGTAAGCACGCAAAGGGTGCCTTGTTTTACTCTAAAGAGGCATAGTAAGGCAAATAGAGGCGAAAAGTAAACACTTCTCAAGGCTTGTACGTTGTAGCGCTAGCGGTTCTAACTTGTGCTCAACGCTATTTAAAATTTGTTTGTTGAACAACTTCCGATTATATAGTGCAATCATACATTGACAGAAAAAACGTTGTAAATTTCATTATTTACACTTTGATTCAAATATTTTTCGCAGTGAAACTCAACTTAATTTAATTATCTTCTCATATTAATTCTTGTGTGGACTGCAGTTTAAAAATGCTTCAATGGACATATTTAGCCTTCGTATTGTTGTTTATCCTCATTGTAAGAGCAAATTCCATACCACGGAAGAATGTTGTAGGTACTGAGTTTATCATCCTGCACAATAATGATATGCACGCCAGATTTGAGCAGACGAATGTGAACAGCGAAAAATGTCCTGCCGAGGATGTTAATAGGGGTAACTGTTTTGGCGGATTTGCACGTGTAGCCAGTGAGTAAGTGGTCTTCCAATTACCCAAACAGGTAATAACATACCAAATGAACATTATATACATAAATCTCATTTCAGAGTTAAAAAATATCGTACAGAGGCTAAGAAGGGGGGATTTCCCGTATTTTATTTGAACGCTGGAGATACATATACGGGTACTGCATGGTTTGCCCTTTTTAAGGGTAAAGTAGCCAGTCGTTTTCTTAATAAATTGCAGCCTGATGCTATTGTAAGACTCAGCTTAAGGTTTTCTTAGATTTTTAAACTAAAGTTCGTTAAACAAATTGCAGTCTCTGGGAAACCACGAATTTGATGAGAAAGTTGACGGTTTAATTCCCTTCCTTAATGATGTTAATTTCCCGGTTTTGTCGTGTAATCTAGATCTTTCCCAAGAGCCCTCTTTGGCTGCCACCAAAAATTTGGCAAACTCCACCATCCTTGAAGCGAATGGTACTAAGATTGCCGTAATTGGTTACCTTACGCCCGATACAAAAGTGTTGTCCATCAAAAACAATGTAATTTTTAAAGAAGAGGTCATTGCCATCAAGTAAGTAAGCTTGGGGTCTTATTAAAATTTGTCTGACTTTCAGTTACTTTACACAGCGCAGAGGCGGCACGACTGAAGGCCCAAGGGCTTAAAATCATCATTGCTCTGGGACACTCTGGGTACAAGAAGGATCAAGAGATTGCCAAAAATTGTCCGGAAGTTGACATCGTTATTGGGGGACATACTAATACCTTCCTCTATAACGGACATAGGCCCAGCGTGGAAAAAGTGGATGGACCATATCCTACAGTGATCACCCAGAATAGTGGCAAACGCGTCCCTGTGCTACAAGCCTACGCCTACACGAAATACCTGGGAAAATTGTATGTGAAGGTTAGCTGACTTCTAGAAAACTTTATTAGCGATTGTTATCCGCAATTGTTATCTCAACAGTTCGATAGAGATGGCAATTTAATTGAGTTTCATGGATTACCAATTCTACTAAATGCTGCAGTGGAACAAGATAAGGAAGTCCTGAATCTATTAGAGATATATCGGGAGAATGTAACGGCACTGGAGAAGTCCGAGGTGGGGCGAAGCAAGGTGTATCTAGAGGGTCAAAAGGCATTTTGTCGATCCACTGAATGCAATATGGGAAACCTTATTACCGATGCCTTGATTTACAGTCGAGTCATGGAGGATCAGGGAGGTGCTTACTGGACTGATGCGTCGATTGCTTTTCATCAAGGAGGCGGTAATTCGTTTCAATTTATATGCCGAACCATTTAAATTATTTTACTATTGGATTTTCAGGAATACGAAGCTCAATTGAAAAGAAATCCGACGGCATAATAACCCAGAGCGATTTATTGACCGTACTTCCATTCGAAAATTATCTTTATATCACGAGAATCAGTGGAAAAGCCATTAGGAATGCTCTCGAGCACGCGGCTGCTGTTAGATTTAGGGACTCTGATGGAGCGTTCCTTCAAGTCTCCGGCCTACATGTTGTGTACAATTCGAAAAAACCAGACGAAAGTCGTATTCTCTCAGTGGAAGTGCGGTGTGCCAGTTGCACGGTACCCTCTTACAGTCCCCTTAACGACACCGAGTACTACAATGTGATTGTGCCACAGTTCTTATTTGAAGGTGGTGATGGTCACAGCATGGTCGATCAAATCAATCCTACGTGGATACGCTTGCAGAAAACAGTCGTCGAAGCTGTTAGTCAGTATCTGAAACATCATAACTTCGTCTATCCGGAGTTGGAAGGTCGCATCAAATTCCGACTAATTCAGGAAAATGAGACCTCTGGTTCTGCGATAGCCATAATGAGTTGCATATCCTTTTTATTGATCTCAACCGTTTTCTCATTGCAGCTCACATAAATTGTTTAAAATGTAAAATTTGATTTCCTTTTTTATTTTTTTTATAATAAAAAACAAGTTTATATATTGTCTAATCCGTAAAAAGGTAATTAAATTCTGTCAATCTTGTTTCGCTTAACTCAACCACTGCATAGTAAATGGCTTAGTTGCTTGAAACTCACCTCAAATGAGTCCCCAGACGTAGGCACATCGAAAGCTCTAAAAAAACCACTTGTTTTTGTTACATGTACGGCCCCAGATGCCGAAAAATTTGCTTAGGGGTAGGTTTTGGTTTTTTTGGTGATCTTATATTTCTACTAATTTCTATAGGTCGTTTTTAAATTGATTTTAATGAACGATACTTTGAACAGCAGTAGCTTTCACAGCTCCATGGGCTCAGAAGCGTTTTTAAGGCGATAAGGCGCTAGACTGGCGGCTAAACGATTTTGATTTGATTTTCAAATTTATGACGATGCGTTTTACGATTTTGCGATGCTTAAGCTCTTAAAAAGCAGCAGAAACTTGGTTTTATGTTATGCCATTTTGTATGAAAGTCTAAGCACAATCAAGCAGAAAAAAAGTTCTTCTGCACATTTTGAAGTTTGTAGCAAAGGTGGTCAAAATGATTTTTATAATACAGTCATTCTGGCACTCCAAACCTTTTTTTAATGTAAGCCTTTTTTATTGCGGTTGTTGTTCTTGTCGTTGGTGTTTTCTATCTCCCGTGTTGAGATTTCGGTTGGGCACGATCAGTGGCTCAGTCACGAGACTCACGTGACAAAACTGAAAACGAAGTTAGGTAGAGAATTGTTTGAAGTTTACAGACTTAACTTTCCTCTTTCATTTAACTAGGTAATTTGCTTCGGTGGCAGGGCTCTGAAAACATGAACAATTTTTTTATATTGATGTTTTTGTGTATTTTTTGCAAAAATTGTGTATGCGAGAATAAAGCGTTTGGAGTTTTTTTTTAAATTGTCAAACACACTTCCGCGTGAAGGTAACGGATGACATGGAAAAGATAAACCATCGGAAAAAAAGAATACAATACATACTTTCTGCTGAAACTGGACTGAAAGTTCACACTCCAAATTGTGGATATGGAAACAGCAATAATGGAAATACATCCCGGGCATTTTTTTAGGAGTTTTGAATATTCTGCGCGGATTACTGGTACTGTTGAGGAAATTATCAAAGAGTACAAATGAGACCTCATCGATTGGCAAAGTCTTCAAAAAAAAAAAAAAACACGGAATACAAGAAATGTAAACTGATAAAAAAAAATGCGTTGTAAAATCAAACATGTTTCTACTTGACTTGAAATTCCCAAAAATCATATTGAATCAAATATATAATGCTTTGAGTCAACTAAAACATAGTAGCATATTGGAGTTAATATAAAAAATATTTGAACCAATGTTGAAATTAATTGATTCAAATATTGCTATATTCAATTCTAATATATAAAATATTTGTATCTACAAAGTGCATATTAGAAAGAGAAATCCCAAATTAGGTATAATATTTAACAAGTTTTAAGTGCCTATTATGATAAAAAAAATGGATTTTGTATACTTATTAAATTAAAAATATATAAAATAAATTAAGCACCATGGTTGCATGGGGACTCGAACTTACAACTCTTGCGTCTTTCTGTGCAGAAAATATAGGTATTTTAGCACACCAAATTTGTTTTTATTGTAGCGCACTTGGTAGAGTTGCAGACTCTGAAGCTGAGGTCCCGGGTTTTCGAATCCTCGAGCCCCACGTAAGTTTGGTTATTTATAAAATATATAATAATGTTCTAATAAACAAATCGGTAATGAAAATAAATTTAAAATTGATAAGCCATTTTAATTAAAACAATAACATCAAATAAAATGAAAAAAATTTAACAAATAATGCGAAAATTTCGTTCTTTTCGTTCATTTTTAAGTGAAATCAAATATGGATTGTATTTTGATTCTAATATGTGCATATTTGACCAGAAATAAAAGTGTACACACTTCGGGTCAACAAAATTCGTGTTTGGTGGAAAATCAATGCGAAAAAATTTGAATCAACCTGTAAATAGTGAAATTTACAACGATTTTTCTATCAGGTATTCTGTAGGAATTCGAATACTTGCAAGGTGTCACGGATTAGACAAGATGAAGATCTTTTAACACGTTATCGGCTTCTTCAGATCCACTATTATAAACGAAAAGATTTGTAAAAAATCACAAAGAACTGGAGGAGGTTTATGCAAAAAATATAATAGATTTAATGTATTTATGCTATGAATTGGAACTTGAAGATATTGCTGAAGAAAGTTTAAGTGTACAGGAACATTTACTGTGATTAAATGTGGATATTAAACTAAATAACAAAAAAATTAATTTAAAACAATTATAAAAGATTTTTCTCTTATTTATATTATATTTTTATAGGAATATTGAATTTGGGAAAATGTTTTAAATTCTTTAGCTTGTTTCATTAAATAATTAAATGTGTTTTCGATCTTTGTAAGATTAACAATAAGATAGTGGTGTTCGTAATTAAAAGGTAAGTTAATAGTTCCTGTTTTAAATATAAGGTAAACGTTTTTTGATTGAATTGGGTTTACTACTAAACTTTGGCCATTGGTTTGTTTGATGAAATACATTAATAAGAATTGTATTATGAAAGGAACTATTTTATGTTGTAGCTTCCTGATTTGAGTTGTCATTAGGCGATGATCTGGAATTATCGTATTTGCTCTTGTTAATTTTCTTTTTAAATTTAGATTTGTAGTGTATTTCTTTTCTCCCTCTGTTTGTCTCTTCAAAATGTTTTTCGTCTATTTGTCTCAAATTACCGGTCTTTTTGAAAGGATAAGTTGATTTTGAACGTACCAAAGGTGATTGTCTACAATTAGTATCAATTTGAAAATCTGTACGGATTTCATTTAGTTTTTCTATTTGAATTGTTTCATTCAGTTGTGTGTTATACTTTGGGGTTCCCGCGTATATAAAAATGTCTGCTGGTGTTCTACCTGTTGTATTATGAATAGCTTTGTGATTATATGTGTAAAGTATTATTCCGAATCTAGTAAGCTTATTTTCTGGATCGGATTTGCTGTTTATTGCTCTTAACTTTTCATTAATACTTTTATTAATACTTTTATGAAATCTTTCTACGTCAGATATGCCATTTTTACTTGTTGTGATATTTATGTCTACTCCTTCAGCTTTTAGCCACAATTGTAATGCTGAGCACATGAATGCTGAATCTTTATCTGCTTTAATTTCTTTTGGTTTTCCCATTTCATTAAAAATTTGGAGTAATGCTCTTTTAGTTTCTAACCAATCTCTACCGTTTACTTCGATTTGGGACGTGAATTTGGAATAAATGTCTATGCAAGAAAGAAATAGTTTATTATCCACCATATAAAAATCTATAACATATTTTTCTCTAGGATTCAAGGTTTCTGGAGTTAATGCGAAAGCTAGCTATGTATCTCTATGTTCTGTTTTAGCAATGTTACAAATTTGACATTCATTTGAGATTTTGGTAATCCGGGTAATAATATTTTTCTTTAAATAATGAAGTTAGTTTCTTTATACCTGGGTATAATAATTCTTTATGGGTTTCAATAACGAACTCTTTGAATTCTGCATAGGTTTGAATATCTTTTAATATTTGAGTAGATCTCATTACTTTAGTTAAATTGTTGGGACTGATTATTTCTACGAAAGCGGTTTGAAAAGTCAAGAAATCTGTTTCACAATGAAAATAGATTACACTTTTCTTTGTACATAAATATTCTTTAATAAGTTCTTTAGCGTGTGTGTTGGTCATTTCTTTAAACATTATTTGGATTTTAGTTTTTTGGAAATAATTAAATACTTTTACTTTGTTTGTATTATGTTTAATGAATTCGATCTGTCTATTGTAGCAGTTGAGTAATCTGTAATTGAGATTTAATTTTGAGTAACTTCCCCTGCACTGTGTACAGTTGCTGCTATACTGTTAGGGGTGTCTGTTAAGAAATTTTCCTCGAGTTTAATTCTGGATAAGGCATCGGCAACATAATTTTCCTTGCAAAAATTTCCTGCCAAAAAGATAGGACCTAAAGTATTTAGTGGCCCAAACAATAGCTAAAAGTTCTTTTTCTATTGCAGCGTAATTTATTTCGTGTTCATTTAATGTTCTGCTTGCATAGCATATTGGCTTATGGTTTTGCGATAACACAGCTCCTAAAGCAATGTTGCTTGCATTTGTAGTTAACGAAAAAGGTTTTTCAAAGTTTGGATAAATTAATATCGGATCAGATGTAATAAGAACTTTTGATTTTTCAAATGCTGAAATATTTTATTTATTATTTATTATTTATTTCAATTGTATAAATTTTTCTTAAGTTTTAAGGTCATTGGTTTCACGATTTGAGAGAAATTTTGTATAAATCTCCTATAATAACCACAGAGTCCAAGAAATCAAATCATTTGATTTCTTTTGTTGTTCTATTATAATTGCAGTGACTTTTAATGGATTTGGTTTTATACCCTCAGTTGTGACAATGTGACCGAGAAACCCAGTTTCTTTTTTGAAAATTTCACATTTGTCCAACTGTAATTTTAAATTGGTTTCCCTGAGCTTCTTTAAAACTCGGTTCAATAATAATATGTGTTCCTCCAATGATGTGGAATACACTATTATGTCATCCATGTATACTAAACAACTCTTATAGATTAAATTTTCTAAAGGTTGTTCATACAACATTGAAAAGTTGCAAGGGCGTATTTGAGTCCAAATGGCATGCGAGTATACTCGTAATGGCCATTTTTCGTCGATAAAGCAGTCCTTGGGATTAAATCAACATCCATTTGGATCTGATGAAAGCCTTTTGCCAGGTCAATGGTAGTGAAATATTGACAGTTTCCAAGTTTATCTAATATATCATCCATTTCTGGTATTGGGAATTTATAGATAGTCAATTACTATACTAAGCTTTTGTTTTCCTGATGCATCACTTTTCTTTGGTACAATCCAAATTGGTGAGCAATGAAGAGAATTTGATTTTCGTATGATACCTTGTTTAATCATTTCTTTGAATTTCAACCTCTTCGTCATAAGCTTGAGGGTACTTATAAGGTCGTTTGTAATTTGCATCTTCATGTTTAGTTTGAATGACATGTTTGATTGTACTGGTGAAAGTCAAATTTTGACTTTCTTTGTACTGTATGTCTCTAAACTCATGAATGATTTTGGTTAGTTTAAGTTTTTCTTCCTCATTGATGTGTTCAGGTCTGAACTGGTTGCTTTCTATTAACTCATTTTCGATTGCGAAATTAAATGGTTGGTCAGATGTAAAGGAAGGGTCAAGGCATTCAAATTCGGTATCCTCTAAATTTCTTCATGATTATATTTTATCATAAATGGGTAATCGTTTAGGATAACAGTTTTCTCTCAATAATTTATGTTTGCTTCACAAACTTCAAGATATTACCTGCCTAATAATACATTGTAATTTTCTGAAAATTCGTGTATGTAAAATCTCTGGTGTTGTGGACAAAGTTTACTGGGGCTAAGCAAATGCATTGGTTTAAACTAATTTAAACTAAACTTCTAAATGACAGCTTTTAATTAGGAAGTTCCTAAAATTCTGTTTCATTAGATTTATAGAGGTACATGTATCGATTACGCATTTGAGGTGAATGTTGTTCATAATTAATCGGATAAAGGGGTTTCTTTTTGTTCTTGGTCCGAGGCTGCGTGAAGAAAATTTTCGGCAGTATCCATTTTGGATTGACCACTAGAACTTTCGTGTTATCTTTTGACAGACGGATTTGAAGTGTAAGTTTTATTTTGTTGGTAGTTCATTGAGTTTTGGAATCTACCCTAAATTAGATTTTGTTGAAATTCTTTATGCAACTGTGGGTTGCTTTGGTTTGGGTTTTGAAAGTTTTGATTCGCATTACTTGAGATTGATAGGCTTGCTACAGGATAAACATTAGAAAAATTTCCCTTATTCATGCGAGTGTCATTACTGTTTTGCGTGTTTGAAGTGTTCGATTTAGAGAAAGTATTTTCATATAGTGCCTCTCGCTGAGCTACTTGTTTTAATTTAGTTGCACTTGTTATATCGTATCTAGCTAGTGTCATAAAAATGCGGTCAGGTAACTTTTTTGTAATAACGTCTTTAATTGTATTGTTCATAGCGTTAGTGTATAGAAGTGTATTTGAAGCTATGCCTTCCATCATTAATTTATTTGAAATTATAAATGATTTGTATGTATATCTTCAAAAAACTTACGGATACTTCCGTTTTACTTAGTGTTATAAAGTCGTCGAAGGGGTTCTTCATAGGGCGTCTGTGTTTTAAATTCCTCGATGAGCACGTCCCTTAGTTTTGTCCAACTTATAGCTCTTGATAGCTGTGCGGCCTGCTGTGCTGCTCCAGAAGTCTGTAGTTCAATTGCTCCGAAAAGGACGTTGTGGTGACTCCGATATTGAGTAGGGTAAAGCTGCATTATGTAGTCTACTCTTCTGAGCTCTTCAGTTTGGCCATCAAAAATGGGCACTTGTTTATTTGTCCAAGAGCTTGTTTCAGAAAAGGCTCTGGCAAAATCATTTGTGGGGTTGCCATGATTGATGTTGGTTGGTGTAAAACTTTTTTTTCTATATTTGAGCTTTCTTTGTATTGTTGTGGCCTAGGATTTTAATTATCTTTTAACGGTCACAAAGCCCACTTAACAAAGTTTGTCACGTCTAAGCACAAGCACTTAATTCTGTTTGACCTAGGACTTTAGTTTTCCTTTAGTGGTTAACACTTTTTCTTGTTACTTGTATACGCACGTATGCTCTTTGGCGGATATGTAGTTTGGTTTATTAAAGTTCAACTTTTCATTTGACTTAGGATGTGCGTATCCTTAGTAGTCTTTTAGATTTGTTGATTAAAAACACTTAACATACCCTACCGACTGCGCCAATAACGAGCTCCCGCATATGTTTAGTTAAAAGAAATGTAACTTTATTCAAATAAACTTAGAGCGAAATGAACAGCGGAGTTTGTAAATAATTCAAGACAAAATAATAAATGTCTTGTCGTCGCATATCAAACCTAGGCTTTGAGCTTTAGGAGAGTGAGCTTTGCACTCTAATATAAAACTATCACATAGAATCATGTAAATAACAAAATTCAACCTTGACTACCTGTGAAAAATAGGTTTACTGCTCGATTTTACATTCGTTTTAAAGATTAAGATGTTTTCTATTAAAATCTTTTTTAATTTTTTAAATATCTCAATTTGATCAAAAGATATGATTTTCGCAGAGTAAAAACTCAAAACGGACCACTGTGCGTCGCTTTGGAGTCCAGAAATATAAGTTTATGTGACTTCAAAATCAGACAGCCAGAAAGATTAGTTCGAGGTGGTAGTTCTTAGACTTAAGGTCCAATTTACTAAGATCATTCCGCAAGAAAGTTATAAATTTTGACAAAAACATCCATAGCTATAAAATGTTGTTACTTTTCTTTCTTGCCATCGATTTAAGTGAGTAATATCTTAAAAGTCTCCTAATTAGATTTTCGATGTTTTTAACTCCATCTGTGTTAAACCGATTATTCGATTTATAAATCGATTTTCATGAAAAATTGTCCCTTTTGAACATCCTAAGCATCCAACGCTACAAAATACACACGCTATGTCAAAATTTGATATCAAAGAAGAGTTAAAGTTTACAATTATGCTTTAATAAGTATGAGCTAAAAGTTTTATATATCAATATTTTAACATTTAACTTTGTTTTGTTTCATTTTTTCTCTTTGCTAAATCAATTGGGGAAAAGACGCTTACAGTGGCCGATTGGAGATATCCAACGGAATCCAAAGTAACTAGATATATTCAATCGGTTTTTTCCACAGCTTTTTCCTTACAGAGAGTATGTTAGTTTTGTAAAGGTTTTTAATACTAAAAGTGGACTTTCAACTGATCGCTCCTATGGTAGCTGTATGATGCAGCGGTCGGATGTCAACCAATTTTGGTTAGAAAACAACACCAAATACGCTGTACTGTAAGTTTGTTTAAGATATCTGAAGAAACAGTAAAGTTTTTCTTGCTAAAGGTTAGTTTTGAAGTTTACGTTCACAAAGATAGCTTACAAGCTAAGAGACTACTTAAAATAGAATCTGATAGAGAGACAGGCGGCCCCGGGTAATCGACTCAGCAGATGCCACATCTCTTGATACTTATTTCGAGGCATAATTATAATAGCCTCTGCAAGGGTAGGTCAGTTGTTGGTGAAAATCTCATCACAGTATTCATATTGGAATTCCTGATAATTGAGCTATATTGCTTTGGCTAAAAAATGGCTATTAAAAACTTTTAAAACTAAGCAAACTGTTGCTTTAATTGAAAAGTAGTATTAGGAAATCCCTAAAGTCATTTATGCATCCAAATTTTTTAGAATATATCTTTATAGAACGTCGGCTTAACATGCATTGGAGCGTGATACTACTTCTGATTTTGTTAGAACAAAGTCATGGATTTAAATTTACCATCGTTCATAACAATGATATGCATGCCAGGTATGACCCGGTGAAGGGAAACAGCGGAAAGTGCTCTGAGGGAGACGACGAGAGAGGCTTGTGCTTTGGAGGATTCGCTAGAGTGGCAACAGCGTAAGTGTCTACGGAGAAAGAAAGTAAAAATAAACGTATACAAAGCGTAAAAAAATCTATACCCTTGCAACGATCTGCATTCAAATTTTGACATATTGCTGTTTTATCCATTGATAAGAATATGTATAACGATACCAGACGATTGAGACATCTTAGGAAATAAAAAAGTTTTTCATACCAAAAGTAGGTTTTACACGATCGTTCCTATAACTATTATATCATATAGAAGTCCGATTCTAGCCACATTTGATCAGATTGTATGAAACTATACCAAACACAAAATTTCTGAGTTTGGTTTAAATGTCTTTTGTATAAAACAGGAAAAATTATCATACTAATGAAGATTGTTATTTGACCGTTCCTATGACAGCTATATGATATAGTCATCAGATCTTCACCAAATTGTAAGTTTGGTTGAGATACCTCAAACAAAAAAACAAAATAAAATTCATATTAAGCTATTTTGACTTTGGACCCCCCAATTTAACCGCTTCCAGTGCAAAGACAAAGGACAAAAAATTATATATATCTGATTTTTTGATGTTGAAACTTTCAAAATAAATTATCATTATACAATACTGTTACTCGCTCTTGCTGCTATAATCCAATTGCAGCTAAAACTTTAAAACAGCGAGCAAGAAAATGTAAATTCTCCATATTATATAAAGTACTATTATTTTTGGTCCAATTGCAGAGAAAAATTGAATTTACATTTTTCTCCTTGTTAAAAGAAATGACAAAAGGTCACTCCACCCTCCACAGTACCCTAGTGGTATATTGACTATTATTATTAAGGACAATTTTTTCAAAGTCTACATAAGGTCTCAAATAATTATCCGAATGATAAACTGACTGATATAACTAATGTGTACATTCAAAAATTGGGCCTTAGTTCAATTGTAGGGAAAAATTTTACTTATTGCCTATTTCACTGTAGCTTTATGGATCTTTTTATTTGTTAAAATAAATCCGTTTCAATCAGTACCACCACAAGCGTCAGAGTCGGGTAATGTAGTCGTCTGCAAAGAATAAATTTCTTGGATCCTTTTATGTTGAAAAATAAACAAGCAGTAAAGTAGAGAGAAATCAAAGCGACACAGAAACAATATAAGTAAGTTGTCTTAACGGAACTTTGGCACATTTGCTGGAATGAGGAAGAGACTTACAAATTTAAAAGACTTCTGTGACGAATTTAAAAGTCTAGCGAACTAATATTATAGGACCAGCTAATCTTTCTAAACTCCACTGACTGGTTTCTAGGCGATCCTCGCCATAACTAACTAAATACAGAATTCAGAGTCACTAAAACAAAATAACAGTGCTAGAATGGGTGGCAGATCTTCGGTGAGACGAAGATTAGCTGTCTTTATTGGGCTTTTGTGCATTCACTTGATAGCCTTTAATCTTCCAATCTTCTCTTAGTGTAGCGCAGGCCAGAGCTGAAGGACCGACGCTCTATCTAAACGCAGGCGACACGTATCAAGGAACGCCCTGGTATACACTCTTCAAAGGCGACCTGGCCGCTGATTTAATGAACATGCTTAAACCAGATGCAGTGGTGGGTACTATTTGTTTATTCGTCATAATCAATTACTTCGTTGTAATCAATACGCCTCCGGCCAGTCCTTGGGAAACCACGAGTTTGATGACAATATCGATGGTTTTCTTCCTTTTCTTAACAAGGTCAAATTTCCCGTAGTGAGCTGCAATTTGGACCTAAGTAAGATTCCCCAATTGCAAATTGCCAAGAATTTAGTGCCCTCAACTATCATTACAAAATTTGAAAGTCAGATTGGCATTATTGGATATATTTTGCCTGAAACAAAAGGTCTGGCTGTGGGCAACGATCTTGGGTTTTACAATGAAATACCGTCGATTAAGTATACATTTTAATTATTTTTTATGTTAAAAAAGAAATTTGACAAATGCATTTTCAATGCTACGTGTTTCACACGCAAGTGCGGAAGCGAAAAAGCTTTTAAAGAAAGGTGTTAATATTATATTAGCACTAGGGCACTCTGGATACAAAAGGGATCAGCAAATTGCGATTGATTGTCCTGACGTGGATGTTGTCATTGGGGGACGTTCACACACTTTTCTTTATACGGGCAATCCACCGTCCAAAGATAAACCCGAGGGGAACTATCCGACCATTGTTACCAAGGCTAATGGTCGACAGGTGCCTGTCCTGCAAGCATATGCGTTCACTAAATATCTGGGTAAAATTTATCTGGAGGCAAGTTAATAATTCTTGTATGTAATAGGCAATTTTTACGAGCACACATTTGCATCGCCACAATTTTAATATTCGGCTTAGTTGAGTTCGGCCTTGTAAAAATTCCAATGGGGTTGAATCACTAACCATTGAACACATAAATGTGTCAAACCTCGATTTTCGTGATTGCATTTCAATTGAATGAAGTGGGTCCCAGTGGTCTCGTGTTGGTTGCCACGCTCAGCCCAGTAAGCAACGAGTGCTGCCAAGATTATCTAGGAGACAGAAAGTATCTAGCCTCAAGATAAGTTCAGTATTGCCCGTAGGCAAACTAGTCTGCCAAACTTTGATTTTTATGTTTTTGTGGACAGAAAGCTTTTGACTTAACAAAAATTATGCAATATATTTTTAAAATTTTAAAAATCAATAACAGATCAGTTAATTTTCGTATCTTTAATATAAGTACTGATGATTTTTTGTCAAGAGGTGCATAATTGAATTTGCTTTTATGGTAACGTTTAGATTAGAAATGCTTTGGTTACATAATATTCGTTAAATATTTTTGCAATTTATGACTTTTATATGGTTTTGTAAGTTTTGATTATGGTTTTTGTAATACACAAAAATTAGATAATATGTTAGCTAAGCCAGAACATTTTTTCAATCACGAATAATTCAATTGGAAGACCAAATTTTGTCGATTTGATAGCGAACTTATCTTGAGACTATATGCTTTCAGTCTTGTCGATTACCTCGGAAGCCCTCGTTGCTCGCTCGGCAACCAACCCGAGACCTCTGGGTCCTACTGCATACCATTGAAATGCAATCACAAAAACCCAAGTTTGATACATCTATGTACAATGGTTAGTGGTTGAGTGTTCTGTTTAATGTAAATGTAGACTTTCGTTCAGAATAGCTCCGTTAAATTTCAGATTCTTTAATATTTAGAGGATATTATAATTTAGCCACAAAATGTGTTACGTATTGAAGGAGGCCTAAACTTTTTAAAAACTAAAGGCATATTCAAGGGTTTGAAAGGGTATCCAAACTTTGGCGCACCAAAGTCAGCTTGCGTTATATTTTTTTATCAAACATTTATATTCGCACTTTTTTACACTGTTCTTTCGTTATTATATTATAGTAAAAGCTTTATTTCAAGCAAAGCAACGTTTGTTTACATTGCTAAATGCTGTGTTGAATTGTCGTGAAAATTCAAAAATTAGTCAAAATCGAATTTGATTGAATGAATCGAATGTTTTCGTTCGTGATAATAGCTTATTAAAGCATTTTTATACTCTAGCAGAGGGGTTTAGAATTTTATCACGAAATGCGCAACGCATTGACGGAGAACTCACAAGCCCCATAAAGTATATATGTATATATTCCTAATTAGGGCTACGAGCTGGGTCGATATAGCCATGTCCGTCTGTGTGTCCGTCCGTCTTTCGGTTTCTATGCAAACTAGTCTCTCAGTTTTGAAGCTGTCTTAATGATAATTGGTACTGGTCCGTCTTTTTTCTGCACTCAGTACATATGTCGGAGCCGGCCGGATCAGATCACTATATCATATAGCTGCCATAGGAACGATCGGTTCTGACTCAACTTTTACAAAAAAAAACTTTTTTGTTTCTTAAGATACCTCAAACAAACTCACAGATTGTGTGTTTGGCATAGCTTTAAACATTCTGACCAATATTGATGCAAATCGTACTACTATATCATATAGGTGGCTCTGAAAGAGTATCCAAGCTTTGGCGCGCCTAAGTTAGCTTACGCTACATTTCTTTCATATTTTTAATTACTTGTATTAGTTTTAATGAGCTTTATGGTTAAATATCAATCTGCTTTCCTAGTTTGACAATGAAGGCAACCTAATAAATTTTAAAGGCAGTCCAGTCTTGCTGAATTCGTCTGTGGCACTCGAGGTCAACATGAAGTCCCTCTTGGATACGAAGAGAAAGAAAATAAATGAGCTGGATAGTCAGGTAGTGGGTACAACGAAGGTGATTCTTAATGGAGATCCCATGGCATGTAGAAAACAGGAATGCAATTTTGGCAACTTTATTTGTGACGCTTTTGTTTACGGCCGTGTAGCTGAGGACTTTGGTGGACTTTATTGGACGGATGCATCGATAGCACTGATCAATGGAGGAGGTATGTTAATGATACGGTAACCCAAATGATCAAGATTTCGAATTTTTTATGTGGCATCGGTAGGAATACGTGCATCCATTGATGCAGGAACGGATGGTACTGTAACCGGAGTAGATATAGCAACCGTTTTGCCTTTTGGCAACTCCATATCAATTGTCCGTATTAAGGGTGCGAGTCTTGTCAAGTCGTTGGAGCATTCAGCATCGTTGCGTACCTCAGAATCGGACGGAGGGTTTTTACAAGTGTCTGGCTTGCGGTTCGTTTTGAATTTCAATCGCCCTAAAGGTAGACGCGTTACATCAATTTACGTGCTCTGCGCTGATTGTGAAATTCCGCACTATCAGCCTCTGGACAGGCATAAATTTTATGGTGTAATAATGCCAACGTTTTTAATGAATGGCGGGGATGGTTACAAATATTTCAAAGAAGGATCAAATCAGCACAGTGTTATGCGTCTTATTGATCGGCAAATATTAACAAAATATTTCCAGGAGCACAAGATTGTCTTTCCGAAACGGGAACAACGAATATCTATTGTGGAAAAAGTATATAAATCACGGGCCCCGCATCGATCCCAAGCCCGATTTGGTTCAATTGTATTTGCAGCTTGTCAACTTTTAATTGCTTAGTCAATAATTCTAATATATTGAAAGGCTTGTAGCTACAAGTCACCCATACCAATATTATCTGCAGAGACAATGTGACCACGTAAGACTGTGCCCAGTTTTATCTTTACAATACAACATAAGCTTTAGCTTTGTTAATGGCTTTTGCGTTGACACTATGTTATTGTACAGCGCACTTGGCTGAAGATGTGTGTCTTTGCCTGTGCTTTTCTTAAACTATTGTAGTATGTACTTATAGTCATGCTCTTTCACTATGACAAAATTTCTTTAGCATGAACATTGTTCACATCATATAGCCAATCTGTAAGTTTGGTTGAGACATCTTTATACCCTTACAAGGCGTATTATAATTTTGCCACAAAATGTGTTACGAGTTGAAGGAGGCAGATCCCATAAATTATATGTGTTGTTAATCAGACGACGAGGTAAGTCGATAGAGCGATGTCCGGCTGTCTGTCCATCCGTCCGTCTTTCCTTCTGTCTGTCTCTTTCTATGCAAACAAGTCTCTTAACTTTAAAGCTATCTTGATGAAAATTGGTACAGGTCCGTCTTAATTCTGCTGGACGCAGAACATTTGTTGGAATCGGTCGACTTTTTTGAAAAGATATCTTAATTAAACTCACACATTCAGTATTTGATATAGTTTTAAACAGGCTGACGAAATTTGGCGCAAATCGGACTAATATATCATAAGGAGCAATCGGCTCGAATTTAACAATTAGAATGAAAAAATTGTTTGTTTTTTAAGATATCTGAAACATACTTTTTATAATGCATAAGTACTGTCTTTCGCTTTCTAACAAGTTTTGTAACAATTCTGACGGTTTATACAGGGGTCTGCTAGGATATCCAAACTTTGACGCGCCAAAGTTAGCTTTCGCTATATTCTATATCTTTTTACTTTTTATTTATATTATATCTTAAATATTGAATACCCACAAGTTTTCAAATCATTAATATTTCTTGATTCTCCGCTTTAAAATCAAAAAATTATATGTATGTCATCATGCGAAAATACAGAATAACTTCTTCTATGCAATTTTAAAAATGTTTAACGGGGCGGACAGTGTACAGGATTTAGAGTAAGCCTAACATGTTTTTTGTTCATTAACCTAGATGCGCCAATATGCAGATGAGATGAGAATTGGTTTGCTGCTCGCTGGGAACATCTGAATCGGCTAAGAACAGCTGAGGCGTTTGCAAAAGTGAATATTTGTGATCTTTCAGAATGTAATCAAAATCAATAGAGAGCAATACGATAAACAATGGGCAGGTAATTCCGATCACCAATAATAGTACCTGATTATATCTTTTTAACTTCAGCTGAAATCAGCAATCAGAAAAGTCAAAGTTTGGTATCGGTATCATGAAAACGAGTCGTACAAACTGTTACTAAATACTAATACTTCTAGATTTTTCATGTTAATTAGTTGTAAACATAACAAAAATTTAGCCCTGTGGATAACAGCTTATAAATTAAAAACAATTACACGCAAGAAAATTTTTTTTTACGATTTTTATTATCTGTGGGGTATATTAAATTTGTTCAAAATGTTAAAGTATATGAGGCGTGACAGACCCCACTTTTTGATCAGTATCAGAAGGCGAGTCGATATAGCCATGTCCGTCAATATGAACAAAAGGATCTCATATATCCATTACACCAAATTTAGTATCAAGATTTTTTATATTTCTTATATTAGCTCGCAGATAAAGTTTATTCAAAATTTTGGATACTACGCCCCCTTCGCCCACAAATCAAAAAACCGATGTAACTAAAGCCATGTTACAGCTACAGAGTTGAGATGTGTAATGGTTAGAAGACTCCGGCCCTACGCTGAACATTTCATAAAGATCGTATAGTAAACACGGAAGATAGACGCAAATTTTCAATTCTTTAATTCAATGTGTTTCTTGTTGCTCGCTTTACTGATTCGTTTAATGCATGTATACATACATACATACATATATGTATACATATGTTTGTAAGTGCGCGGTGCGTTGGAGTGAGTTTTTGCTCTCTCTCTGTTTGGATGATTATACATGCTATTGATATTATACAAGAAGTGGGATAGTGTAGGTGGTAGAGGGGGCCGAGCAGGCAGACAGGAGAACGTGGCTCGAATCCCCGTTAAAGCGCGCTTAAATTCTTTACTTATTTATTTTTTAAATTGTTGTTATATATTCAGAAATGCATTAAGCTACGGTGGAGCAAGCTCGACAGTAGGAGACCCAGTACTTTTATTTCAGATTACAGATTATTTCAGTTTCAATAAATTTCCATAGATGGCGCCACTTCAGAGATTGATTTTGCCCGTAACATTGTTAGTTGAATAACTTCCGCGTTTATCATCCGATTTGGACGAAATTTGCTGGATAGGTTGGAACTATAGTCTGTATTATACATACCAAAAATCAAGGATTTTTAGTGCTCTTGTAATTCGACTTGAAAATTTTGTATTTTGATTTGCGGGGGCGGAGGGGGCCGTGGCTAAAATATAAAACAAACTCGTTCAATGCAAGATATAGGTGGTACATACATGCCAAATTTGGTGTCTCTAGCTCTTATAGTCTCGAGAGATCTAGTTACTCAAAAAGGGACAGACGGACAGACGAACATGGCTATATCGACTCGGCTGTTGATGCTGACCAAGAATATATACTTTATGGGGTCTGCCACGCCTCTTTCTGCCTGTTACGCACATTTGTACAAACGTAATAGACCCATTTGTACTTTTTTAAAGTACTGGGTCTAAAAATATATTTTTTTGTTTTTATTCATTTAGTTTGAAAATAACGTGCTCGTTGTTGATAAGACTTTCAAATACATAACAGACAAAACAAATACAATACACAAATATAATTAGAAGAAAATTTAAGTGGCGTTCTATACTACCACAGGGTATTCTACTGTCGGGCTTTCTGAATGATATATTTTTAGACCCTGTACTTTAAAAGAGTACAAAAGGGCGTAACACACCCCGTAAAGTGTATACATATATTCTAGATCGGCATCAACAGCCGAGTCAATATAGTCATGTCCGTTTGTCCGTCTGTCTGTCTGTCTCTTTTTCTAAATTTTTCCTGAGATTCGATCCTGAGATTCTAGATTTCAGAGACTGTAAGAGCTAGATACACCAAACTATGCATGTACGGTCATTTTTGTTTTGCATTGATAAAGATTGTTTTAGATATTTGAAATCACGTAATATATACAGTACCTGCCCTGAGTAATTCATTCAAATCGGATGATAAACGCAGAAGTTATTCAACAATCAATGTTACGGACCAAAGGAAGAAAAAGAGACGCTAGCGATTTTTGTGTTTATCAACCGATATTTTTGTAGTGGCGCCATCTATTGAAATTTCTGATGAACGCTTTGCACTTAACCAGTACAGGGTCCCCTAATTTCGAGCTTGTTCCACCTTAGCTTACTGCATTTTTTGTTCTCAAAATTTTGAGAACAAAAAATGCGAATATATATATAAATATATATATTTCTTTCTTAATTGGTGCGTTTGACACAATTTGTTGTTTTTCATGCATTGTGGGTTGCATATCTTAACAATTTTGCAAGGCGAGTTTTTTTATATATTATACTTAAACTTTGGATAGTTCTATATTAGTTCTATATTTTATGGTATTAGACCGTAAAACGAAAAACTTTAACTTTATGTTTACATATCAGGGAAAGGACCACACCCGCCCTCGACCATATTTTTATAGCCTTCAAGCGTCATATACCCTACACGGAATGAAAATCGGAATTCATGGAATACCGAATTGGTCTAATTTAAGGCATTATCAAGCAAATAACTCTCCCAAGAGGAAAAACTTACTTCGGTCATGTTTCGATAACTCATAATTTTTACAGGGATTAGATTAGATTAACAGTACATTCTACGTGAACAGTGTTTACAACTGGTAAAGCGCTAGCGACTTTTCCGGAAAGTTTTTCTAACCTGCCAAATGGCCCCTATTACCTATACATTTTTATACCCTTGCAGAGGGTATTATAACTTTGTCACGAAGTTTGTAACGCATTGAAGGAGGCCCCACAGACCCCATAAAGTATCTATATTCTTGATCAGGGCGCCGAGCTGTGTCGATATAGCCATATCCGTCTGTCTGTCCGTCTGTCTGTCTGTCCGTCTCTGTCTATCTGTCTGTCTGTTTCTATGCATACTAGTCTCTCAGTTTTGAAGCTATCTTGATGAAACTTGCTACAGGTCCATCTTTTTGCAGCACGCAGTACATATGTCGGAACCGGCCGGATCGGATTTCTATATCATATAGCTGCCATAGAAGCGATCGACTCGTAATCAACATTTAGTATGAAAAACTTGTTTGTTTCTTAAGATATCTTAACAATACCCGCAGAGTGTCTATTTGGTATAGTTTCAAACAGCCTGACCAAATTTGGTTCAAATCGGACAACTTTATTATATGTATAGCTGCCTTAGGAACGATCGGTTCGAAATCAAAATCTAACAAATTTTGTAAAAAATGGAAGGCTTATGCAGAGCTCTGCAAGGGTATCCAAATTTTAGCGCGCCAAAGTTAGCTTGCACTATATTTTGACTCCAAATTTATATATATAAGATTATAATTTGCACTGAAATGTTTGTGTTTTAATTTATACCGTGTGGAGTATATTAAGTCAGTTTGAAAAAGTTTTCTGTATATTGCTTAGTGATTTAAAAAAACACCGAAACATGGATTGATCGATTTTTGCGCAACCGATTTTAGAGTGTTTTAACTCGATCTATTTTTCGTAAAACATCGTACATTTTGCACGTCCTTAGCGTACGCTGCATAAAAGCACGCGGCGTCAAAATTTTATATCGCGTTAAAAGTTAAAGTGAACAAATATACCAAAGTAAGTATGATCTACAATTTTATTAAAGTTTATTAAAAATACATACATATAAAAAGCATAATTAGATTATGTTACTGTGGCGACTGAAAAAACTGTCATGTAAGTAACAACAGACTGGTTACCAAACATATCGTCTGCTCATTGTCTTTCCTTCCGTTCCCTTCAAGGTACCGGGCAATGTGGATACAAGCCACGGAACCAAAGACACATGATTTTTAATTTGATTAATTTATGTCATATACGCATCTGAAGCATACCATTTTAATAATGCCGCAGATTGAAGCAGCCTTCCTTTTTATTTTTGAATAATTGTTAATTGTTTGTTTGAATAATTATTAAACAATTAAGACAATTCGTATATGTATTAAATACAATACAAATTTAACGATCTCTTTGTTAATAAATTTCAGCTTTGAAATATAGTATCATGTTTGTTTTATTCTATATCTGAAGAGTTCGGTCATTTTAAGATCAGAATGTGTACAAATTAAAGAAAATTTTTTATTTAGTCTTAAAAATTGCTTTTAAATTATGTATTTATACACGAGTGTTAAGAACCAAATTCTTTTATATTCAATTTTTAAAAATTTGTATGAAAAATTGATCAATCGATGTCGAAATTTCCAATGTTTCGATTAATCGATTTTTGCAGCGGCGATTTTCTGAGTCCGATTTTTAAATCGATGTTCAGTTTGGATTAACATCACTAGTATTGCTACATACCTATTTTTATACCCTGTGGGGTATATAAAGATTGTTCAAAAAATAAAAGTATGCAACAAGCGTGGCAGACCCCGTATAGTTCAAATATTCTTGATCAGCATCAACAGCCGAGTCGATCTGGTAAGCAACATTAAAGAACAATCCGTAGTGAACACTTTGCACTCAACAAGTAAAGGGTCACCTAATTTCGAGCTTGCTTCACCCTAGCTTACTTCATTTTCGAATTCTTGTGACAGCCCGTTTTCGGCTTCCATAATTATTACCAAAAATCGAACAAAAAACTAATAGTTTTATCGAAGTGTAGCTGCATATTTGGTGAATGTAACTTTTTTACAGTTCATCCCACCACCAGCTCGCATAAGAAATGAGGACAACTTGAAAGCAGCCTTGTATGTATTTTGCGTTAAAGGAAATCATCCACCGAAATCTCAGGAAGAAATGTGCAGTGAAAATGATGAATTCTTCTGTTTTATTATTCATAAAAAAGCGAGAAAAGCAAAATAGCCGCTTTGTTTTTTTTTTAAGAAAGCGGGAATCTTAAATTACCACTTTGCGCTGTTTTCCATCTTTCCCTGCAATTGGACTTAAAATAAAAGTGCTTTATATGCTGCAAATATATTTTGAAGTCGCAACATCGATGAATCACATTCCTCTGCTTTACATTGTTTAATATAGCATCAAGATCAATTGTTCCTATGGAAGCTATACGATATAGTCATCCGATCTTGACCAAATATTCACAAAATGTAACAATGAGTCAGAAAAACATAATTTGTAAGTTTGGCTGAGATAGCTCAAAAAACATCAAAGGTCATCATACTAATATTTTATTTGCATCTGATTGTTCCTATGGCAGCTATACAGACCAAAACCAAATTTTCTCAGAATTTAATAGTGAGTAAGAAAAACATAATGTGGGCGTTTGGATGAGTTAGCTCAAAAAAAAAATTCTTACCAAGCAATTTGGACCTTTGACC
The DNA here is from genome assembly GCA_037043535.1 of Drosophila putrida. Lineage (NCBI taxonomy): Eukaryota > Metazoa > Arthropoda > Insecta > Diptera > Drosophilidae > Drosophila > Drosophila putrida. Next base: position 193,448 of record JBAMBI010000334.1, read on the forward strand.
CCCATTTTAAGCCCTTACAGTGGGAATATCAAAAAACCCTGTCTTATTGCACGATAGTTATGTCTCATATTTGTTCTGTGAATTTCAACTCGATATCTGAAGCCGTTGGGCCTATAGTGTGATGTCTCGTCAGTCAGTGAGTCAGTGAGGACAAAGAGTTTTATATGAATAGATAAAGATCGAAACAAATGTGCAAGTGATTGTTATTGCGACTTTCAACAAAATTCCTTAAGAAAACAGAAATACAAAGCACAAAAACTGAGAAACCAGTTTGCATAGAAGACAGACAGACAGACGGACATGGCTATGTAGACTCTGCTCTTCGCCCTTGTTTGTAATGGAGGCGTCGAGATAAGTAGACACTTTTTAGCTTTAAAAATATATCATTCAGTCGGGAGAGCCCGACAGTAGAATATCCTGAGGTAGTATAGTGCGCCGAACTAATTTACTTGCGATAATATTATTATTATTATTATAAGATCGTAATGAAAATAATGAAAAATATTTAATTTATATTGTGGCAAACCGCTACAATGAAAATAACAGTCCAGTAACGAACTAAATAATCACAAAGAAGCGTGGGGAAATTGACAAATCTGCAGTGGCGTAACCAACAATGATTAAGGCGTGGCATCCAAAATTTAAAATACACTTAATCTGCGTGCAAGTATAAGAAGTCTTTATAACAAATTTGGTGTTCTTGGTTCTTACCATATCTGAGATCTCCTTGTTCGCACGGACAGTCGGACAGACTGACATGGCTATATCGACTCAGCTTGTCGTCCTGATCAAGAATATATATACTTTATGGGGTCTGCCACGCCTCCTTCTGCCTGTTACATATTTTTTTTAAAAACTTAATATTCTATCAGGGTATAAAAATACTTGCAGACTTTATTCACTTTGTATGTTGAGGTAGTTGCACGTCTTGTGCCGTAGATGGATAGATTTAACATCAGCATGGCGGTTACATACTAGTTGTATGGAACATGTAATGTTAATTATAACGTAATTGTACTTGTAAATGTAAGTGTAGATGTAAATGTGACAGTAAATGTAAACGTAATGTTAATGTAACGTAAATGTCACAGTAACTGCCAGAGACAATAGCCCATGTTTATAGGCTGGCATAAACAGCCCTGATCAAGAATATATATTGTTTATGGGGTCTGTAAGGCTTACTTCAATGCGTTACAAAATTTTACTACCCTCTCCAATTGTACCATCAGATTGTCAACATTTTTTCGGCCTGAAAACAATCACTCGGCTAAACAAATTATATAAAAAATGCATTAAGCTACGGTGAAGCAAGCTCCACAGTAGGAGACCATGTACTCAATAGATGTCACCACTCTTCTTCCTTTTGGATAGCCACGGACCATAGTTTGTATTATATGTACCAAAAATGAAGGCGCTAGCTTTAAAGATGCTCTTGTAATTCAACTTCATAATTTTGTATTTCTATTTTCGGGGGCGGAAGGGGACGTAGCAAAAATCTAAAGCAAACTTGATCAATGGGAGATGTAGATGAACCTTCACGCCAAATTTGGTGTTTCTAGCTCTTAAAATCTCTGAGATCTAGGTGACACAAAAAGGGACAGACAGACGGACATGGCTATATCGACTCGGCTGTTGATGCTGATTAAAAATATATATACTTTGTGGGGTCTGCCACGCACAAACATTAGTGAAGTGTAAAAAATCATACTTGGCGCTTATTCATGCACAGATGGTGTCGATTTAGTAACGTTTTGACCGTTTTTCTAAGTGTATAAATAATTGTATTACAGTTTCCACAGGGTATTTAATGATATGATTATAATCCACTATCACGCCACTATTTGCTTTTTCCCATAAGTATTGTCGATTTGTTCCAATGTGCACTAGCTTTCAAGAGGCGGTTGAGCTTTAGCCCTCGCCATTCGCTCAACGGCGCTAATGGCATATTCCGTTGCTGTTGCAGCTTCTGATGCTGTATGGCTACCTTAGCAGATGCCGTGAGAACTGCACATATATACGTACATCTACACTTTAAGCTTAAGCTAAACCCATCAAATGACTTGATCGTAGGCGACACAAACACATTCTGTTGGCAGCATTGGGCTGACGTCTTTCTCAGCAGCTGGTAGCCCATCTATGACCGTCATACCCTGACCCTAGTAAACTGAGAAGTCGTCTTTCGTACCCGCATTGTATGTAATTATGGCGAGCAGCTCATACTTAACTCTGTTTTGCCACTCTATGTCAGTAAGGTTTGGATTTTTATACCCTGGGGGTATATTAAGTTTGTTAAAAAATAAAAAGTATGTAACAGGTAGAAGAAGTCGTGGCAGACCCCATAAAGTATATATATTCTTGGTCAGGGCGACAAGCTGAGTTGATATAGCCATGTCCGCATGAACGAAAGGATCTCAGAGATGGTAAGACCTAGAAGCACCAAATTTGGTAAGAAAGCCTTCTTATATTTGAACGCAGCTTTTTTAGACCCTGTACTTTAAAAAAGTACAAATGGGTCTTTTACGTTTGTGCAAAAAAAATGTGCATAACAGGCAGAAGGAGGCGTGGCAGACTCCATAAAGTATACATATTCTTGATCAGCATCAACAGCCGAGTCGATATAGCCATGTCTGTCTGTCCCTTTTTTGAGTAACTAGATCTCAGAGACTATAAGAGCTAGAGATACCAAATTTGGCATGTATGTACATCTATATCTTGCATTGAACGAGTTTGTTTTATATTTTTGCCACGCCCCTTCGCCACCGCAAATTAAAATACAAAATTTCCAAGTCGAATTACAAGAGCACCTTTGATGCTAGCGCCTTGATATTTAGTATGTACAGTACACTCTATAGTCCAAACCTAACCTGCAAATTTCATTCAAATCGGATGATAAACGCGGAAGTTATTCAACTAACAATGTTACGGGCAAAAGCAACTGATATGTTAGTAGTTGCGCCATCTATGGAATTTTTTTGTAAAAAGGAACAGGGTCTCCTACTGTCGAGCTTGCTCCATGTTAGCTTAATAAATTTTTATTTTTAAGCTTTGAATACCACGCCCCCTTGGCACACAAAGACTAAACAAGGATAGCACTGGCAATTAACCAGCTAGAGGTTTGAGCTTCGGCAGAAGGAGGCGTGGTAGACCCCATAAATTATATATATTCTTTATCAGCATCAACAGCCGAGTCGATATAGCCATGTCCGTCTGTCTGTCTGTCCCTTTTTTGACTTCCTAGATCTCAGAGACTATAAGAGCTAGAGACACCAAATTTGGCATGTATGAACATCTATATCTTGCATTGAACGAGTTTGTTTTAGATTTTTGCTACACCCCCCTCCGCCCCCGCAAATTAAAATACAAAATTTTTTAGTCCAATTACAACAGCACCTTTGATGCTAGCCTCTTTTTGGTATATATAATACAGACTATGGTCTGAACCTATCTTGCAAATTTCATCCAAATCGGAGGATAAACGCGGAAGTTATTCAACTAACAATGTTACGGGCAAAATCAACTGATATCTCCGTAGTGGCGCCATCTATGGGAATTTTTTGAAACTGAAACAATCTGTAGTGATCACATTGCATTCAAAAAGTACAGGGTCTCCTACCGTCGAGCTTGCTCCACGGTAGCTTAATGCATTTTTTTTTAATTTTTGTTATACATTTAAAAAAATTTTTTTAAACTTAGAAGATAATTTGTGTGACGTTCACTACTACCCCAGGGTATGCTACTGTTGGGATCTCCCGACTGAATGATATATTTTATTCTCAGGGGTTTGCCTGCTGAACGCCAGTCAAGTGCAGAATCGGGCATTTTGCACGGGACTTTAGCTATCAACTATCAGTCATTCAGTTAGTCATGGCTCAAAGAGGCTCTTGAACTTACCCAAACGCACACCCGCATCCGTAGTCACATTCATATTGAATGCCTGCTTAAATACTGAGAAGATGTTGTCAGGGGCAATTCAATTTTATAAAATGAGACTTGCGAGTAGGTGTGTGAGTGCAAGTGTGTGCGTGTGTGTGTGTGTTTGTGTGTGTGTTTGTGTGTGTGATGACCCTGGCCGGGGCAAGCTGTCTGGCTGGCACCACTTCGAACGAGTACGTAAGAATAATCTTCTTGAACTGTTTTTCCCATTTAAACGGTAAATGTGTTCATAAAAGACAATTTCCTTCTTTAAATTTCTATTTTGAGTTCCTTCGCTTGAAGTGCTTCATTCGTTTAATGGACCCGTAATGACCATTTTAGTGACATTATCGGATTCGTTTGGCCAATGTGCAATGAGTTCAAGATTATGTAGGGCTACAACTATTCGTACCTACATCTAGACCAAAAGTCAGACTCACAAATTTGTTGAAACCATTTTCATTCAATGCTATTTTCGTGTTGGTGCAGTTGGTAATTTTATTTCGTTGTTGGCATTGCTACGCTTTGCCTCTTGTCGTGACTTTTGTGCCCAGTTCGGCAGAAACATTGAATTGGCTTCACCTTTTGACATGGAATTGGAAATGACGTGAATCACACAAGGAAGAACTCAAATCTGTTGCTGTTGTTGTTGCTGTAATTTTTTCCATAGACTTGGCCAAATTTGCCTCGTCCCCATTCTTTTTGATTTCCAACTAATGTTATGCAGCCATTGCCCATTAGTTAGGTACGAAGCATCGGGAACCGAGAAACTACAATCAGAATCGAGCATTAGACATGCTAAATGCTCGTTACCTCGTTTCCTTTTGTCTGTTGAAAATCTTTGCATTCTGATCGAATTTATTTATCGTTAATACTGTTCTGAAATCAATTTGGACGAAGTAACATGAAGGATGCGTAAGGCGATTACCAATATATACAGAAAGAAAGAAGAGTTTGCAAAGATTGTCTGATGAAATCGACTTATTTACCGATCGAAAGGGATAATTGTAGATGGCATATACATTCAGTTGAAAGGCCCCCAACCGTTAAATATTGTGCAAGTAAAGGACTCAAAATTTTAAAAAACACTCACAACCAAAGTTTATTATATTATATATATATATATTTTTTAGAGCCTGTACTTTGAAAAAGTACAAATGGGACTATTACGTTTGTGCAAAAAAAATGTGCGTAACAGGCAGAAAGAGGCGTGGCAGACTCCATAAAGTATATATATTCTTGATCAGCATCAACAGCCGAGTCGATATAGCCATGTCCGCCTGTCCGTCTGTCTGTCTGTCCCTTTTTTGAGTAACTAGATCTCAGAGACTATAAGAGCTAGAGACACCAAATTTGGCATGTATGTACATCTATATCTTGCATTGAACGAGTTTGTTTTATATTTTTGCCACGCCCCCCTCCGCCCCCGCAAATCAAAATACAACATTTTCAAGTCGAATTACAAGAGCACCTTTAATGCTAGCGCCTTGATTTTTGGTATGTATCATACAGACTATAGTTCCAACCTATCCAGCAAATTTCGTCCAAATCGGATGATAAACGCGGAAGTTATTCAACTAACAATGTTACGGGCAAAATCAATCTCTGAAGTGGCGCCATCTATGGAAATTTTTTGAAACTGAAATGATCTGTAGTAATCGCATCACACTCAAAAAGTACTGGGTCTCCTACTGTCGAGCTTGCTCCACCGTAGCTTAATGCATTTTTTTGCTTGTAATTTTTATAAAACTCCATCCAGCAGTCTAAGAAATAAAGCTATTCTAAAAGATAACTCGTACTATCTTTTGCGCGCCAAAAAACGACAACAACGGAAAAAGAAAAAGCTTTGGGTAAGGGAGTGGATCGAAAAAAACAAGAGAAAATATTCTTTGCAGAATGCTGATGGTGTACGGATAACAACTTTAACTAAAACTTATACATTGTAATAAATATTATATATATATTGTAAACATTTTGGATAATAATATGCACAAACAAAAATATTTAATATGTTGTTTTCTTATTAATAAAATATTTAACAGCTAAATTATAGGGCAATATACACATATGCTTTGTCTTAACACAGTGAATGTCACTGACTTCCAGATGGCTTAGAGGGTGTCATTTTAAAAAATGTTTCAAAATGTAAGATTATTACTTACCACAGTTTCGAAGAAATTGAAAGAGCGCTCGTTTTCTAAATAATTTAACTATTAACTTATTTTTGTTTAAGTTAAAATAAAAATAAAACCCAATCAGTATTATGTTTTTAAAAAAATAATTATAAATGATCATACATATGTGTATACATATATTAATTTGTAAGGGTATTTTTGTTTCGTCTGAAAAGTGTTGAGAATCTGCTTTGGCATTGTCTGTTGATTTGGTTCAAATTGAGAATTCGTTTGTTATGCTAAACATTTATAGCAAATGCTGCTTGCGATTTTGCATATATTAATAACTTAGTTATTGAAAATCTAATTGATGCTGCGCGCATGAATTTATGTATGATCGAATCGATTTTTCCAGAGGGGCACTTCTGGATTGTTTATGTGCAGCAAAGATAAATGGTAGCCAAGATGCAAATGCTGATGACCTTCGCCGATCAAGGACAAAAACAGACAACAACATCATTAATATCAAGCTGAGATGATTTTTGATTCTTAAATTCCCAAACTGTTTTGCGTGACTGTTCTGATAAACCACATAAGGCTTGGATATGTGCATTTATTTGCTTGGCACAATCGTCAGAAATTTAAAGTCTTTTAAAAAATTTAAATGAAACACATAAAATAAGAAATATAAATCAAAAAAATATAGCGCAAGCTAACTTTGGCGCGCCAAAGTTTGGATATCCTTGCAGAGTTCTGCATAAGCCATCCGATTTTTTACAAATTTTGTTAGATGTTGATTTCGAACCCATTGTTTATATGACAGCTATATGTTCATATGACAGCTATATGATATAGTAATCCGATTTGCACCAAATTTGGTCAGGCTGTTTAAAACTACACCAAATAAACAATCTGTGAGTTTGGTTAAGATATCTTAAGAAACAAAAAAGTTTTTCCTACTAAATGTTGATTACGAACCGATCGTTCCTATGACGTACAGACAGACAGACAGACGGACATGGCAATATCGACTCAACAAGGGTATAAAAATGCAGTAAGCTACGGTGGAGCAAGCTCGACATTAGGAGACCCTGTACTTTTTGAGTGCAAGGCGTTCACCTTATATTGTTTCAAATATAAAAAAATTCCATAGATGCCATCGGAACGAAGATAACAGTGCATAAACACTATGACATTGTAACTACTTAGTGTAAATTTATTAAATAGATTATACAATAAATTAAACGAAAATAGGTTGCAATATTTCTTATATGTTTGTTTGCTTTTAAGAAAGAGAAAAAAGTACTCGTTTGATCGATTGCTTCTAATTAAAAATCAGGCAAGCGGAAATGTGATGTCTACATCAGCTCCAGCTTTAGGATGAGCATCAGGCAAATCATTTTTGTTCGCAGCAATACAGTCGGAATTAAATCCCTGAATTCTGTGTATGGCAAATTCTTAATCCCTTGCTCTCATGTGAAAATCTTCATATACACACAGCACATAGCGGCTGGTTTTTGAATGAACAGCATACCATACAGACCATGTCATCATCATCATTTCTGAAGTTGACGCTTAAGTGGATTCTGAATACTCTTGGTACAAAAGCGATGCTTCGTCTTTCGCTAAATACAGATTCAAATACGTATGCGATTGTGTGCGTGTGTGTGTAAGCTTGTGTGCATAGGAAGAGGCAAAAATAAATCGAAGCTAGCTAGCAGTACGTCTACATGTTGCCAAAGTCCGTTTGCAAAGTCGAGGATTTCTACCAAAATGCGAATTAAATTCCTCAATCTTGTGCCCAGTTTATTTTTAGATCAACAGAAGAACAACATGGTCCTTGAACAAGTCACTTTAAAAACAAGCGATGAAATAAAGCAGAAAAGAAAAATATACAACAACAACAAAAGTAATGAAGACGAGGAGGAACCAACAAAGTAAGCACAGAGCAGAGCACACAAATGGTGAAGATCACAAGATCAACTAGAAGCAGCAGCATAGTAAAAGAACCCATTGCAGAACAGAGCACCAACATGTATAGATGGATATGGATGAGTGCTGTAAAGACGAAGGCCATCCAAAAAGCTGCCTCTAAACTTCATACCACATCAGTAGAAACAGCAACACTAAATCCAGATAGCGAGGATCCAACCCGACGCGACTCGGCGGCCACATTAAACTGAATGCGTCGACAGGCGTCAGCAGCAACGTCGGCGTCGGCCCGGCGGCAGACTCATCTTCGACAACAGCACACAGCAACAACTAGAATAACAACCACGACGGCTACAACAACAAAATAAAAGGATTCATGTAGGGCGGTCCAAAATCTTGCTGCGTTTCTCGATAGAATTTTGATTGCAATAAGCACGCACAGCAGAGCTTCAACACAGCATCAACCTCAGATACAGCCCCATCCTTAGACCCGGTGGCAGTTGCAATCCCAACTTTTAGCTGATGTTCAGCACCAGTCAACCAACTAGAAGAAGCAAGAGCAAGGGCCCTACTTAGGATCCAGACCCATTGACAGTGCTAATGCTTAGCAATCGGAGGAAGCGAAGCGCACAACTGGGAAAATAAACGTATTCCATTTCCCATGACTCTTAATCACCAGGCCATTATTTTATACCAATTCTCGTACTCGTACTTGTATGTAATTATATCCAACACCCACCTATCTGGCTATTTGCCATCCATTTGTCGAATTGTCTTAAACATTAATTAGGCTCCTCTACAAAAAAGATCCAGCCATAAAAAGACCACAAGAGATGCAACGCTGAATAATAACAGCAAAGCAATGGCAATGGCAATGTCAATGGCACAAGTATTCAAGGAATCGTTACACAGGCTATACACATGTATGTATGTAACATGTAACAGTCTTAGCCAATGAAATTTCACATCGATATCCGGCTATCAAAAAATTAAAGTTGCAAATTAAATATACAGAAAAATTAGCAAAGCGTACAATTTAACTATAAGTGCACTTATCATGATAATTTCAAGTCTTTGACAAAGTAAACTATGTTAAACGCTCTTTTAAAATAATATTTGACATTCTGATTACACCGCAAAACAATTGAAGTAACTTTAAGGTTGTAATATAAAAAAAATACATAGCATTCAGTCGGGTGGGCCCGATAGTAAAATACTCTGTAATAGTAAAGGCGATGCTAAACTCCAAATGCATGCAAGCAGAGTTCACCTGCAGCGTATACATATACATGTATTTACGCTCATTAGAGCACATACACGGGCATGCACAAAATATTAGCTTCACTATATGGTATAATTGTCTTCGAATATTTTCCGGATTTATTATTCGATTGCGATCAAATTTGCAGCCCAAGCTTAGGTCTTACCATCTCAGAGTATCTTTCGTTTATACTGACGGACAGACGGACATGGTTATGTCCGTCTGTCCGTCAGTATATATATATATATATATATATATATATATATATATATATATATATATGTATAACTGATATACAGTTTGACAAGTAATTATTTTTAATAAGGAATTCGCCAATTATATTTTGTTAAACTAAATATTTTAAGTTTCAAAAATTTGTTTTCTGATTTTAATATAGTTGCTAATAGTTTTAAGAGATAATACATATGCGTATTTTAAAAATAAAAATCAAATATTTGGGCCTTTTAAAATTTTATAGCCATTTTATATGTAGTCTTCTGGTAAGTTTTTTTTTGTCAATTGGTAGGCCGCTGACTTATTATTGTATATTGTCAAAATGCATAAGAGAAGATCATTATACGATCAGTGCTTGGAAGCGTAAAAGAAGGGATCGTAAAACTAAAACCACAAACCAGTCGAAGCCCCGACGTCGCTGTTTACGTCGACGTCGACGGTGTCTGCGATAGCATACCAAATTAATGGAACCATCTCACAGGGCTGTAGCTGTGTTTGCGGCCAGAGGTGGCAGTGGATATGAGGCAGTGACGGGACGGAATGGGGCCCTAACACAAGCCACAAGTCAGGTAAGTGGGACCAACAGAACGTATGACCAAAGCGACGTTGTGGGAGAAAGAAAAAAACTAACAATGAAAGAGTGCGACTCCTATTGGAATGGTGGAAACGACGACTTGCAACCCAGGCAAGCATCCATATATAGTGTATTTTATACTATATTATATACATACGTGTGAGTCTCTGTAAGGGTGTTTGTGTGCGATTGGTATTTCGGCTTCAGCACGCTTGTCTGTACCTTTGCGCCGACAAAACCGTCGCGGCTTTATCGTGCTCTTTGTCTAGCACTGAGTTCGGGCCAAGACCGTGGCCAAGAAATAATCAAGTCCCAGTGCCGAACGATGGCCAGCACGCACACAGTGAAACAGACGCAAACATACTTACACACACACTGGCACATACCCACAACGCGTTCCAATCACATCTGCGACATGCGCAAATAGCTGTTTGGGATTGGGAATGGGAGTAAGTGCGGGATCGGGTTCGGGTTTGGATTCGAGTTCGGGTTCGAGTTCATGTTCGGGTTGTTTCTAGTCTTTTCTTTGGTGCTACTATCGTGATAGGCACTGTCATGTTTCATGGCTTATTCTATTGCTGGTTCATTCATTCATGATCGTACATAACCCCATACATGTGCAGTGTGCTTAACGAATCAGCCTTTGGACCCTTTACCAATTTCCTTTTAAAGCTAATAATCTGGCCCTCTTCACAACATTTACTTTTGCGTACTCGGCCAAGCAACATAGTCAGCTCCGAACCATTTAGACCAGGAGTTAATTCTATTAGCAGCTGAAGTCCCTCAACTTTGGGTTCGAATTGTGTGTCCACTTGCTCAAAGGATTACAGACGTTTCAGTGTGTGCGTGTGTCAGTCGCTGAGGGTGTGTCTGTGTGCATATATATGTGTGGGTTCTAGGCGCGACTTATCGTCTTCGTCTTCGTCATCGTATATCGCCCCGAATCGTTTCGTTTCGTTTTGTTCTGCATGCATTGGAAGAGGAAGTCCACAAAGAAACTGGAAATAAAATTGGAATTGGAAGTGTTGGCATTCTGGAAGTTGTAGCAGCAGCGAGTTTCTTTTTCAGTTTCTTGACGACTCTCGGTTGCGTGATATAGCCTGGATATCTGTCTGTTCAGTCGAAGGCTTACAGTGAACGCGACGAAAAGTGTCCACGGTTCCTCGATCTCATCATCGCGTTCGCTACATATATTGCTGCTGTTTAAACACCCTTGAGAGATACAAACACGAAGTATTGAAGCGAATATGGCCAAAATAATTTGGATTTGTGTGCTAAGTCTTTTGGCTTGCGCTACAGGTTAGTACAAACTTCAGAATTAACATATATGTACAGAACAGAAATACAATGGTGATATAGTTAAAGAGCAGCAAATAACTTTAATTATAATAAACTACTCCCAAAAATGTATGAACATGATGGTAACATATAACGTCTTTTTGGAAACAATTTCCCCAAAAAAACCATATCCAAATTAAATATGATATATGTAAAATATTGAAACAATGCAAACAAAAATTTAGTTTATATTTTTTAAGCGTGACACACGAAGAGCCAAGAGGACTAAGTGGTTATGATAGATTCAGTTTTCCGATTTAAATTTTTGCTACCATCTATGTAGCTTCAAGCTGATTCTTTGTATTTATCAATTTCAATCAGTCTTCGAATGCATCTGCAGTTGGTCGTGCAAAGTAATAATTTCGTTGCAAACCGGAGGGAAATTAGGGGCCAACAAATAACTAGCCTTGCCATCACAGTCTTGCGATACGGAAAACTGACCATACCAAACACAAGAGCTAAATCTGAGTGTATCATCAATATAGACGTACTAGATTCGTGTAATAGCCTAACAAGTATAAGAGGAGCCAGTGCAAAACAATTACCTTCAAATTATAGTACTCAAGAAGGTTTGAACACGGGAAACTGGGAAAATTGCAATGGAGAGCTAATCCAGTTCTTGTCAAATTGGCTTTAATTCTAAGTGAATGCAATCTTTCGTAGAGATTCAGACTGCTTTTGTGCTTAAGATGATAGCTAGATGAAATTAGTCGCAATTTCTCAACTTTTAGTTGAAGTCGGTCAAAGTATACACAGATTGCGGAGTCAATCTACGATGTAGGGTACTGAGAACTGCATAAATTTAAATCTTTATTGTTATTGTTTTCATTGATTTTTTTGGTCTTCGACAATAAAGAGTAATATTTTGTAAGTCTCTTTGTCAGCCTTTCGATTGCTTATAAGCAATAATTATTGAAATCAGAAGACTTTGATTTCGTTTTCGTGTGTGTCTTGCATTTAAATCGCCGGAAATAATTTAATATACAAACACACACATGAATACGCGAATGTATTACTCGTACTATTTAAGTGCTAAGGATTGGGCCCCGTCTATAAATATATGTAAGCATGTACATAAATAATACTCTTACCTCTATTCATGACAAGTTCCATAAATAGTCAACTGTCCGCTGAGGGCAGCCTTCCGTTTGCCTAAAGAATTGAAAATGAAAATATATTTAGACTTGGTTCGGGGTTTGTCATTTGTGCTCAGTAAGGCCAACACCAATACACACCACTATAGTAGATCTTGATGTTGTATTTGTTTAGCACGCTCCGAGGGTCTGACCAAGAGTAAAGTAAAAAGAATAAAAAGAAAAAGAATCCGCCTGTGGCCGGACAGCTACCTGTTCGCCAATGCCCGAAACGAAAGCAGTCGAGTCATTGTCAGCGTTAAGAATGGGTTTTAAGTTTGTTTGAATGGGAGATTTTATAAGCATAAGAAGAAAAACCCTAAAAACTGAGACAGGTAACTACTATATGTAGTTCTATGCGTTCTTTTCTATCCACAGTCTTCTTTCTGATTATTGGGCTCATTAATGTCATCAGCGTCATTATTGCCTCATAGGATTTTATGTAATTATGTTTTGTATCTGTTTCTGTAACTTTTGTCGGTACCTCATTGCGGGTCAAAGACCGATAGATGCTTCTGGTCCTCATCATCATTAAAGCTTTGTAATGACCCACCATTCTAAGTGCAAGTCCAACATGGGACTGATTATTACTTTTTGTATTAAAAAACAAGAGATACGCTAAAAAATGTGTTTCTTTTTATCATTCGTATTTTTCGATTTGGTAATCTTTGAAACCGTTACGATCACTCATGTTGATTACTCAATATTCAGAGCGAGTCTCGCTCCACAAAGTTCAGTGGCCCTTTAAGTTTGGTCATTGAGCAATAACTAATTTCATTTCTAGGTATGTTTTGCTATATATATATATTTTTTTTTTTGGGTTAGGTCAACGTATTACAACCATACATTTGGATGGTGTGCAGTACTTCATCAGTCGGATGAATCCGTATTCGCCGGAGCTCAACTACTTCTTGGCCTATCAATACTGCCGATCGCTGGGCCTGCAACTGGCCTCGTTTGAGACGAAGGAGAAGGCTGAGTCGATGACTACATATTTAAAGAATGCCGGCTATGGTAATTACGATTTCTGGACATCCGGAAATCGCTTGGGCACGGGCATGTTCCTATGGATGAGTACTGGCTTGCCGTTTAATGCCACCTTCGACTTCTTCGAGAACTCAGCCGATGCTATCCAAGCAGGCCTGCTCGATCCAGTCGATCACAATAGTAACACATCTCCCCAGCGCACAGCACGTGACAGGTAAGACAGTATTTGGTACTCTTTATGGGACTTCCTTTATAGTAAATTACAGCTTCAGCTGTCTGAGGCTACTTTTAAAGAATGCGCAATATGTTTACTCTTTATAGCAGCAGTGGTGCCGAGAAGGGTTGCGTCATCCTCAAGCAGCCGACGCTTAAGTGGATGCCCGAGGACTGCTCGGATGTCAAGGACTTTATTTGCGAACAAACCCGTTGCTATTATTATAACTATGGTAGCATTCCAGTGTCGTCTGCGCAGGGGTAAGGACAACTAGAGAGCATTGGCGCAACTAAACGATATAAATCAATCAATCAAACAATCAATCACTAAATAAATATAACTAACTAATTCTTAAGTATAAACACAAAAACACAATAAATTGATATACGAAAATGTTTAAGAGAATATCCTTAATTAAGATACAAGCTAAAAGAAAAAACAGACAAATAAACATTAATAACTGATAAAAACATCGTGATTAATAAAAGTTGAATTAGTTGACCACAAAAAAAAATACAAAAGAAATTCATAATACATGAACGTTCTGTTCAAACAGTAATTCAAAACTCAACTAAATAGGTGAGCTAAACCCCAAATCGTTATAAATAAAAATATACACTACACACTCATATGAGTATACTCGGATATACAGTAACTGAATCCGTTTCAGGATCTGAATATCTGAACACCATGCTTCAAACCTAATACAGAAGACTAATGCGAAGCTACCTGCCTCTTACTAACTTACAGATCACTTAAACTGATATCATGATTTCGAAGAAAGAATGTTGTGCAATCGGCGGGAAAATATCATAAGGAATACTTTCTATTATAAAATGGGAATTTAAATTTTATATCGTTAAAAGACCCCATAATAATAGGAGCAGTCTTGAGATCTTCCTTAAAAGCTTTTGCACAACTTTCAGGGACGGGGTCTCTATTAAAGGCCACTTCTAAGATTCTTGCTAAATTGGTGATTTGGGGCTTAGCTTGTTGTTGATTTTGTTGTTGATGTTGTTGTTTCCATCAAGTATTGTGTTCAACTAACTAACTTTAGATTCCATCTCGCACTTTCGCACTAACCCATTGCAAAGCTCGCTGCCAGTCGATCGACATTTTTTAGTCCTCGCAAATCGTATTTCTGTAATTCACATAATTTATGTATTTTGTATCTTCCATATCCTTTGCCTTCTGTAGACGCCCTATAACTTCGACTACACCACGCCCGCACGTCGCAGTGTCGAATCTAAATCTACCGACTACAACTCCTCTTCCGCTCCTCATGTCAACCAGCGCCAGCGGCACCACTGTGATTACCAAGCCGAAGTCATCAGTGGCTGACAATGCCGTGGATGCTTCCCAGCAGCCCTCGACTGTTTGGTTCAAGCTGAATCACGATCGGTCTTTGGTCGACACGGGTGCTGCTGATGTGGAGGCTGATCTAGAGGCGGATGTTGGGGAACATGACGATTCTGACAGCGAGACAGATTTCGATGAGCACGAGCATGACACTGGCGATTCTTCTAATGAGCATGCGCGTGAGCTGAGCGACGCTGATGACGTAAAGGAGCACGTTTTTCCGCTGAACGACAACGAGCTGCACAATGAAATGCATTCGATTGAGGAGTTACAGTTGCAACTGCAATCTCATGCTACCGACGATCATCAAGAGTCCGAGGAGGGTGCTCCAGATGACAATGCTACTGCAGAGCAAGAAGTTGAATCTGAGCCTGAAACTGAGACAGACTCGCATTTCCAGTCGTCTGCAAAGGTCAGGAATGTTCCAACCCCAGTTGCGTTGCCCAGCTCCACGGAGTCGCCAGCCATTGAGGTACGACTTAAGCAGATTGCACAGGATTTTGAGAAGATGACTAGCTCGCAGGAGCTGCAACGTGCCGCTACCATCAGCAAGGATGAGATCACGCCACAAACTTCGCTTTCGCTGAGTGATCTTATACGCACTTTGCGTCCTAACGAGCAGCAGATCATACCTCAGATCGACTCCGACTACTCCAATGCAATGCGTGTGCTCGGAAAGACTTCGGCAGTCGTCCACAACGAGGAAACGCGCAAGTTTAAGGTGCTGCCGGAGCAGCATAACTTTTAATTCTACTCGTGCTTGTACTCCATTAGCTGCGATCCGGTGCGATCCTCCATCTGCTGGAGCACTATCCTGGGTTCCACTGAGGAATGGACATTTTTCGACTTGACCTCCATAGGGGCGATAAATGACACTTCTCTTTGAGGACCCACGACTTTGTACACTCTGTAGAAAATAACTATGATTTTTTCAATAGCTTAACGGCTAGATATCGCTTAGGACAAACTTAAATGAGATAAGACAAATTTAAATATTGACTATTTACCTATAATTAAATGCTTTAATTGTATGACAAAACTACATATTAATAAAATGAATTCGGTAAATGTAAAGAACGTGTAATGTTTTCGTCATGTACACTGATACAAAAAATGCATTAAGCTACGGTGGAGCAAGTTCGACAGTAGGAGACCCTGTACTTTTTGAGTGCAAGGCGATCGCTACAGATTGGTTCAGTTTCAAAGAATTTCCATAGATGGCGCCACTACGAAGATATCAGTTGCTTTTGCCCGTAACATTGTGAGTTGAACAACTTCCGCGTTCATTATCCGATTTAAATGAAATTTGCAGGATAGATTTGGACCATAGTCTGTATTATACATACTAAATATCAAGGCGCTAGCATCAAAGGTGCTCTTGTAATTCGACTTGAAAATTTTGTATTTTAATTTGCGGGGGCGGATGTGGGCGTGGCAAAAATCTAAAACAAACTCGTTCAATGCAAGATATAGATGTATCTACATGCCAAATTTGATGTCTCTAGCTCTTATAGTCTCTGAGATCTAGTTACTCAAAAAAGGGACAGACGGACAGACAGTCAGACGGACAGACGGACATGGCTATATCGACTCGGCTGTTGATGCTGATCAAGAATATATATACTTTATGGGGTCTGCCACGCCTCCTTCTGCCTGTTACGCACATATGCACAAACGTAATAGACCCATTTGTACTTTTTAAAGTACAGGGTTTAAAAATGCATTAAGCTACGGTGGAACAAGCTCAACAGTAGGAGACCATGTACTTTTTTGAGTGCAAAGCGTTTCAATCTCAAAAAATTTTCATAGATGGCAGTATTACGAAGATATCATTTGATTTTTCCATAACACTGTTAGATGAATAACTTCCGCGCTTATTATCCGATTTGGATGAAATTTGCACGATGGATTCGGACCATAGTGTGTATTATACATATCAAAAATGCGCTATCAAGGCGCTAGAATTAAAGGTGCTCTTGGAATTCTACTCCGAATTTTGTACTTTAATTTGTGGGGCGGAGGGGGGCGTGGCATCTAAAACAAACTCGTTCAATACAAGATATAGATGAACCTACTTGCAAATTTGGTGTCTCTAGCTCTTCTAGTCTCTGAGATCTAAAAACTCAAAAAAGGGACAGACGGACAGACAGACAGACGGACATGGCTATATCGACTCGTCCAAATCGGATGATAAACGCGGAAGTTATTCAACTAACAATGTTACGGGCAAAATCAATCTCTGAAGTGGCGGCATCTATGGAAATTTTTTGAAACTGAAATAATCTGTAGTAATCGCATTACACTCAAAAAGTACTGGTTCTCCTACTGTCGAGCTTGCTCCACTGTAGCTTAATGCATTTTTTAAAATACAGGGACTAAAATATTCTAACATCAAGATTTTAGTCTTGAACTAAGAATTTTGGCTAAAAAATGCGTTGAGAGCATGGAATTCAAAAACTTCAAATTAGACCAAGTTATTTTTAATAAGATCATAAATTCTTATATTTTTAGTCGAAAAAAAGAGATACGAATGTAGCGCAAGCTAACGTTGCCGCGCAAAAGTTTGGATACCCTTGCCGTCCGATTTTTTACAAAATTTGTTAGATGTTGATTTCGAACCGATCGTTCATATGACAGCTATATGGTATAGTAATCCGATTTGCACCAAACTTGGTAAGGATGCATAAAACTATGTGAAACACACAATTTTTGAGTTTAGTGAAGATATCTTAAGAAACAAAAAAGTTTTTCATACTAAATATTGATTTCTAACTGATAGCTCCTATGGCAGCTTTATAAAATAGATGTCCGATTTGAACAAAATTTGGCAAGTGCATGAAACTGTGTCAAACACATAATATGTGAGTTTGGTTAAGATATCTTAAGAAACAAACAAGTTTTTCATACTAAATGTTGATTCCGAACCGATCGTTCCTATGGCAGCTATATGATAGATCCGGCCGGTTCCGACATATGTACTGCGTACAGCAAAAAGATGGACCTGTTCCAAGATAGCTTCAAAACTGAGAGACTAGTTTGCATAGAAACATACGGACAGACAGACGGACATGGCTATATCGACTCAGCTCGTCGCCCTGATCAAGAATATATATACTTTATGGGGTCTGTGAAGCCTCTTTCAATGCGTTACAATGTTAGGTTAGGTTAGGCGACTGCTAATATATTAGAATATCAGCGCACTTGGCCATGATGTAGGTCCGTTGTGACTAGCCAAAGTAGAGCGAACCACAAAAGTACTCCCTATCCCTGCATACCTTGACAACCATTTTATGTTTCAACACTTTTTTTTGATGAGTTGACAGTTCTGTAGCCGCGCTGAAGTTTAGAATGTGAGAAAAAGTTGCACTGGGACTTTTCGTTTGTAGTAGTCATTGTGGAAATCAAGCATAAGCCGCCGGATTTTTAAAAAAAATTGTTAGATGTTGGTTTCAAACCGATCGTTCCTATGGTAGCTATATGATGTAATCCGATTGGAACCAAATTTGGCAAGGATGTATGAAACTGTCTTAAGAAGCAAATATGTTTTTCATACTAAATGTTGATTCCGAACCGATCGTTCTTATGGCAGGTATACGATATAGGCATGCGATCCGGCCGGCTCCGACATATGTGCTGCGTGAAGCAAAAAGGTCCTGTACCAACTTTCATCAAGATAGCTTCAAAACTGAGAGACTTGTTTGTAATGGAACAGACGGACAGATAGACGGACATGGCTATATCGACTCAGCTCGTCGCCCTGATCAAGAATATATATACTTTATGGGGTCTGTGAGGCCTCCTTCAGTGCGTTACAAACTTCGTGACAAAATTATAATAACCTCTGCAAAGGTATAAAAAATTAAAGAATTGAAGCATGCTTTTATTGGAATTTGAACCACAGCCTCCCGTTTGCCTTTCGTGGCACCTCCACCACTTGATAACTTGATAGAGTGAGAGAGAATACTCACTCTAACACAGCGTGCACTTACATGCATATGTATATATGTATGCCTAAGCGAACAAGAAAAGAGAGAGGGAGAGAGGGCAAAAACTCACAACAACAAAAACACATTAAATTAAAGAATTAAATAATTGCGGATATCTTCCGTGTTTATTAGCCGATCTTGATCTAATTTTCACGATGCATCCATATTTATTCAAGTATTGTTCGTGCCGAAGCTCAAGTCTCTAGATTGTTAATTGCCACTGCTATCATTTTTTTTACTTTACTGGGGTCTGCCACGCCTCCTTCTGCCTTGCACATACTTTTTTTTGAACAAACTTAATATACCCCCAGGGTTTGAAAATTACTAAAATGACATCGAATTATGAACTGACAGGCGGACATGGCTATATCGAGCCGGCTGAACATGAAAATATATACTTTATGTGGTCAATGCGTTAAATTACAAGGTTATAAAAAAATGCATTAAGCTACAGTGGAGCAAGCTCGACAGTAGGAGACCCTGTACTTTTTGAGTGCAAGGCGATCACTACAGATTGTTTCAGTTTCAAAAAATTCCCATAGATGGCGCCACTACGGAGATATTAGTTGATTTCGCCCGTAACATTGTTAGTTGAAAACCTTCCGCGTTTATCATCCGATTTGAAGGAAATTTGCAGGATAGGTTCAGACCATAGTCTGTATTATACATCCTAAAAATCAAGGCGCTAGCTTCAAAGGTGCTCTTGTAATTCAAAATTTTGTATTTTAATTTGCGGGGGCGGAGGGGCGTGGCAAAAATATAAAACAAACTCGTTCAATGCAAGATATAGATGCACCTACATGCCAATTTTGGTGTCTCTAGCTCTAATAGTCTCTGAGATCTAGGAACTCAAAAAAGGGACAGACAGACGGACAGACAGACAGACGAATGGCTATATCGACTCGGCTGTTGATGCTGATCAAGAATATATATACTTTATGGGGTCTGTCACGACTCCTTCTGCCTGTTACGCACATTTGCACAAACGTAATGACCCATTTGTACTTTTTAAAAAGTACAGGGTCTAAAAAGTGGATGACGGGGACATATACCGAGATCCCCGAAGAATGTCGATTCAAGCGACATCGATGATGATGCACTACTCGGCTCCAGCCAGGAAACGATAGTGCAGGAGAATAGTGGTTGTGTGACTCACACCCCAATCAAGCAACACAACCAGCAATATAAATACTACAAACTCCAAAGGGGAGGGTAGACCTAGAACGGACTACCAGCTGCTCAAGGAAAAAGCCAGATAGCGAGAAATGAAGCAGAGGGCAAAGCTGACCTACGCGACGTCGAGGACAAGAAGCGTTGTCAGGAGACAATTGCCAAGTTCGAGGCGCAAAAAGCTAGCGCTGCAGTCGTACAGCAGACTACTAAGTCAAAGCGCAATCGTTCGCAAGATGACGGACTTAGCGCGCCAATGAGATCGCGAAAGCGCTCGGTAACCCGAGACTTTTCAGCGAGGTTGCTAAGGATGACCTAGCCATGGCTCTGGTGGATGAGCTCAACGCAGACGACAAGCTGCTGTCGGAGATGTGGGGTGGGGTGGAGACTACACTCTCCGAATTGGTTATGAACCGCGTCCTAACCAATCTGCATCCCATCCTACGACTCCTCAGACGTGGTACGGGGTCACCAGATGATCACCTGCGTGGACGAGGGCTCGAGAATGTTCCTGGTTGAATGCGTCGCTAAGATTAGCGAGGTATGGAATGGGCTTAAAATAAAGCTGGTGAGGAAGGCCAAGATTAAGGTCTTTAGGAACGTACCACCAGATAACATTCTGGAGAAGGTTGACGACACCAGTGGGTTGTTGTGTGACCTCATTCTGGAGGAGAAGGATGATGAAGCGTTGCAGGGTCGCTTGATAATCTACGCTCCGATAACCTGCTGATCTTTGTCCGTAAGGACTTCGACGTCGCCATCATACAAGAACCCTGGGCCCGCGACACTATAGTCAAGGGTCTGAACGCAACAGACTACGACACACTATACATAAACTTCACAGGTAGGTTGAGATCTTGTATAATCATAAAGAAACATCACAAAGCACTTCTACTTTCTAGCCCTAGCAATCCAGATCTGATGGTGGTCTTGATCGGACAGACTGAAAAGAAGAATTCGCTGCTTATTGCCCCCGCCTACATGCCACAGGATGTGACGCCATCTGCTGACACACAGTTTGGGGAAGCTCCGAAATCAACGTTCGAGGTGAGTCTCTCTTCGATTTTATACTAACCAGGAATATTAATATATGTAATTAGGGCAGCACTCCGACCTGCGTTTTTTCAAGTAGCGAAGAAAACCAGGGGTGGAGGGTCCTTGATCTCACGCTGCTTAGTAATAACAGCAATATAAAAGTTGAAAACTGGCGGGTCTCTATGCGTCACTCCTTTTCGGACCATATATACCTAAGGTATGACATTGATTTCAATGTCACCAAGTCCAACCCAACTCGTAACCCACGTAAAACGGACTGGAAAAAGTTTGCCAACCTTGTACAGTCCAAGGTTAAAGTGCGTAAAAGAAACGATATTAAATCATCTTGTTAGATGAGGAAGTATAATGAAACGTGCCTACAATCAGCATGTCCGTTGACATACACAGAGAAGCAATACCCACCGTGGTGGAACAGCGAACTCGCGGAGCTGCGGAAAGAAATCAGGAAGATTTTTCCACAGAGCGAGCAAAGTATGGCAACCGTATAAAGACATACTGAGTAAATACAAGCAAGCATTATTAAAAGCAAAGAAGAATTCGTGGATAGAATACTGCGAGTCCTTAGACAATATCAAAGATACCGCAAGAATAGCAAAAAATCTGGCGAAAGAACACACCAACTCCAGTCTATTAAACAGACTAGATGGCAGCGGCACAATGTCGGCGAAAGAATCGCTAGAGATACTAGCACATACGCACTTCCCGGGCAACACCACATCAAATAATAAACCTCACGCAGTGAACACGATTTGTAACTGCAGAAATTTATTAAAACTAATTTGCAAAAAAAAACTTCGTTGGGCAATCAGCACATTTGAAACTTACAAAAGTCCAGGACTGGATGAAATAATACCAAAAATGCTGCAAACTATTGAATAGAAAGCAGTCGAATGGATAGTGAAATCTTCAAAGCTTGCATTGAACGGTACTACGTACCGGCAGCATGGAGAGAAGCTTAGATAATCTTCATTTAAAAGCCAGGTAGAAGAGGGCACGTCCTAGACACACAGACCCATCAGTCTTACATCCTTCTCTTTAAAGACGCTGGAACGAATTTTAGACATTCATATCCGCCAGAAAATAGAAGGAAAAAAGTCTAAAGCACCGCATGCGTACACAAAAGGTAAAACCACAGAATCAGCACTACACGAAGTAGTGCTTCGGATAGAAACCTCTTTGGCTTACAAGCAGTATCAAACAAATCACAGTCACCCTGGGTGGCGATAATCACACGCAGTACGTTAGCAGAGGCACACCTCAACGAGGAGTACTGTCACCGCTAATTTGGCTTACAGACATGAATAGAATTCTTAATCAAGGGGTAGTCCAAGCAGTGGCATACGCTGGTAACGCTGGTGGTGTTGCTGGTAGCAGGACCATTCTTGGATACCATCAGCAATATAATGGAAAGTGCACTAAGGCAGCTAAGCGAATGGGCCAAGTCATGCGGCTTAGGTGTAACCCCCACAAAAACAGAACTAATTCTCTTCACCAAGAAGACAAAAATTCCCAACTTCAACCTACCAAGATTAAGCGGTCTAAGGCTGGAGTTATCCCACAAGGCAAAGTATCTAGGTGTGATACTAGATCCTAAACTCTCATGGAAATTGAACATAAAGGAGCGCGTCAGGAAGGCATGTATAGCATATTAGTCCTGAAAAAAGACCTTCAGTAAAACCTGGGGGCTGCATCAAAAAGATGACCCTATGGATGTATACAGCGGTACTTAGACCTATCCAGTTCTCCAGGCCAGTTATCTCCAGGCAATATAATGTTGAAAAACTAACCAGAATACAACGGGCATTATGCGCAGGAGCAACTGGAGCAATAGAAATCCTGCTCCTCGGCGGCTCTTAACGTTATGGTAAACCTATTACCAATTGATATACATATAGAAATCACAGCCGCTCAGTCAGCTTCCAGATTGAAAGAGTCATTGTGCTGGAAATCAAGACAAACAGGGCGCAGTAGCATCCTCAACAGAATAAGTACACCTACATCTACGAAAACAGATTACGTACTCGTAGAAACAAACTTCGTTAACAATATTAAAACAAGAATACCGACCAAAGACGAGTGGGCAACAGAAAACCTGAGTGATGCCTTTGAGGTGTCAATCTAGTCTGACGGATCCAAAACGGACTGTGGTGCAGGTGCCGGGGTATACTCGACAAATCTGCAAGTGGAAAAGTCATTTCACTTGCCGAATACGGTAAGTGTATTCCAGGCGGAGGCTTTCGCAATAATGGAAGCAGTCAGGTATCTGTTAGAGCGAGACCTCTTGGACACAAAGGTAGCACTCTTTTCTGATAGCCAAGCAGCACTCAAGGCTCTAAGCTCGGTCTGTACAAGCTCTAAACTGATACTAGACTGCAAAAAGTTACTGAATGCAGCGGGTCAAAATAATGACATATCGACAGGACATAGGGATTTTGAAGGAAACGAGAAGGCAGATGTACTAGCTAGGAAAGTTCGCCTGTGGAGGTGCGACCACCTCTCAGCACGGTAAAAATCGTATCCATAATGAGCTCGCGGAAAATGAAAGGTACAATCCCTAAGTGATGTAGGACAAATCAAACCTGGCTCCCTTTTAAAATTCCTAAACCACAGCAAGTGGTTATAGTCTTACAAGATTCATAAGCGACAGTGTACCTTCTGTGGATCAAAACGGAGCAATGCTTCAATTGCTGATTTGGGCTTCCGCCTTAGCCCGATCGCTACACTATCCTACCTACCTACCTAGGTTGAAATACCCCAACATCTGAATAAAAAATGCAGTAAACTACGGTGGAGCAAGCTCGACAGTAGGAGAGTGTGCAAAGCGTTCACTATAGATTGTTTCAATTTCAAACAATTTCATAGATGGTGCCACCACCATCTATGTTTATAGATGGCGCTAGCGTCTCTTCTACCTTTTGCCGTAACTTTGTTGTTTGAATAACTTCCGCGTTTATCATCCGACTTGAGTGAAATTTGCAGGATAGGTTTGCCATAGTTAATATTATACTAGAGGGTTGGCCCCAGCTCGCTTCGCTCGCCAACCCTCAGACGGACATGGCTGACGGACATTGTGAGGCCTCCTTCAATTCGTTACAAACTCCGTGACAGTGATTGCAGTTTTTCGATTTTCAGATTTATTGATATACATTTTTCGAAGCGACAGTTGGTTCAGTAAGCCAGAGATTTAAGTGGAGAATGTTTCCTTTGTCTGCTTTGATTGCAGTTTTTCGATTTTCAGATTTCTTGATATACATTCTTCAAAGCGACATTTTTGACAAGCCGTGTGCGAACCTTAGCTGCAACAAGTACAAGACCTCACGTAAATTACGTTAGATGCGTGCGTAGGACACAACATCGGACAAAACATGATCGATCTGATTTTGAGTGAGTAGATCAGGAAACAGCCAGGATGCTTGTGTATAGCAACCAACCTATACCGTTGACGTCAATATTGCTTAAATTTCGCCAAGGTAAAGTCGGGATTTGTACTGCAGACAGCTCCATAGTTAAATCAATCGGAGTCTAGCGCAGAAAAAATTTTATGATTGCACTGGGAACATCGCTCCCATATATTCTGTTTTGTTTTATACTTCAGAAAGGTACCAAGCACAGTTTCCCGAAGCAAAGGCACTTCCAACTAAAAGCCAAGTTTTGTCAATTGTGATGTCCATATTCGATCCTTTTGGATATAAAACTTATTTTGTAATAAAGGTTAAATTGTTAATATTAGCAAGAGATATGGGGATCAAGGACAAGTTGGGATGAAGTTTTTCCAGACCGCTTTCATCAAATCTCGTATGAATGGTATGACAAAATTCATGAAATTCAAAACGTAAGCATTCCGAGATGCTATAACAACTCTCAATTTCTTTACCCTAATCGCAAATGGCCATAACTCTGGCCGTTAGCGAGCTGCAGACTTTGGTTTTAGGGTGATGTTCAATTCAATCAGTTTGATCGCAATCGAATAATAAACACAAAAGATCATATTTAGTAACAAATATTCAATACAGTGCCGATATTGTTTTGTGCCTGGGTGTGTAATGTGCTTGCATACATACATACTATGTATAGTATGCAAGTACGTGAGCAAGTTAACTCTGTTGGCTTGCATAAGGAATGTAGCAGCGTTATTTACTTCCACAGGGTATTTTACAGTCGTGAACCCCCCCCCTGAATGTTACGTTTGGTTTAGAGTAAGTAGAGATCCCGTTTATTTTTTTGGCAATAACCTCTCCCAATCGAGTATATGTCTTGTTTTACTATTACACTTTTTTGTAATCTCGTTATAAATTGTATTTAAAACTTATGTTAGTAGCTAACTTGCTTAAGAATTAAGTAATTAAAACAGTAGATAATGTTAACTTAATAAAGTAACTTTAAATTGTTGAAGAAAAAATTGAGTAATACACATATAAAAGGTATAAGCACAGTGGCCAATATTGTATAACAACAATCTATATGTACATAATTCTTATCTCTTAAAACAAATTTTGTTTAGCAACTGATTTTGACAGTGAGTAAAAATACAAATAATGGGGCATAAAGCAGGGGGCAATCATGATACCTGATTATTACTTTTTACATTTAGCAGGACATTTTCGACCATCAGAAGCGTCAAATTTTGGTATCGGTATCACAAAAAAATGTATCGTACCCGTAGTGTGATATCTGATACTGACTACTGACACTTCTAGACTTTTCACCTTCTTTTCAAAGTCGTAGTAGGTTGATTTAATAAAAAGCTATCATTTGGTAGACGGATTTGTACAAAAAGTATAATGTCCATTCTGCAGGTACTGATTAGTGATCCATTCCCAAATAAAGGACAGATTACTGATTAAAATATATCTGCTGATTGTTTAAATTTCATTGAATTTCTCCCCATAATCTAAATTAAATAATGTTAATTCCCTAATTTATGGTTATAAGTCTCCATTAATGAAAAAAAGCAAAAGTGTGAAATATAAATAATATTTTGAAATGAAGAGCGTATAAATTTTTGTTTATTCTGTCGAGTGTCATTCTGAGCGTCACCAAGCAATACTAAAGCTTAAGGAAATTAAACCGGCACTGGAACCGTTAACCGAAATTAATCGTTTCAAATGTAGTACCGGAGCCAAAATAAATAGTTTTCAAAAACCGAAACATTCGTAGCAGTGCGGTTTCGGTAGATTTAAAAAAATTTTATTTTTTGTACGAACATAGTTTTCCACTATACAAAAACTTCTTAAAATTTAAGTAAGACTTAACATGCTTAATTGTACGTGCGTGCATTTGTACTTGTATACACACAAAAAATTCAAAATATATTTTTTAATTTTAATTTTTAAAATATATATTTTTGAAACTATTGAATAAACTTAAAATTATGTATCAATGATTTATACATATATTCATCAGTTTTCGGATGCAATAATACTACTTTACTACTTTACTTTTACTACTGTAAAATCGGTTGTGCCGTTCTCCAAAAAATTAAAATGTAAGACCACCCCAAAAATAATAGTGATGAATAAACAGTCCAGTTTTATAGAAATTAAAAAAAAAAACATACACCTAAAAACATTATTTAAAGTTGATATATTTAACCTTTTGGTCCATAATTATCAGGGTAGCGACATTAGTCCGCGTGACAAACCTACGCTGATTTGAGAACGACATATCTCCGCGTGAAGTTTTTAAGCTACTTATATATTATCCGACTTATCGGACTTTTGAACTGCAGCTTGTTTTATCAAAAATGAATGCAAATGTGTACAAAACTTTACTAGAAAAGAGTTTTCGAAAAATTTCCAATGTGTTTGATCGTCTGTCAAGGACATTGCAGCATGACAACGCACCAATTCACACTACAAGAGTGGTAAAACAGTGGATTGCTGAACAGAACTTAAGATTGCTAGAGTGGCCACCATACTCCCCGAAACTAAATATTATAGAGAACGTTTGGGCGCTATTGTCTCCAAAAGTTTATGAGGGTGGGAGACAATTTAAAGACACAGATTTCGTCATAGTTGAAGGAATTTTCCAAGAAATGCAAATAGAGAAATTTTACGCTTTAAAAGGACAAGTTTTCCCTGTACATATGGAAAAAGCAAAAAGTGGTAAAAAGCGTAACAGTGAAAGTTACCAATTTAAAAAAATTTTGATTGCAACTTGTTCTCAAAAGATTTTTCTTCAATGTGTCGTACCAGAAGTTTCAATAGACGGCGCCACTACGAAAATATCAGTTTATTTTGTCCGTAACTTTGTCAGTTGCCTAACTTTCGCGTTTATTGTCCGATTGTAATGAATATTTTGGGCAAATTCGGGTAATAGTGTATATTATATGAAAACAAGTTCAAGGTTATCATGTGGGTCAGAGAACATATCGATAGCATTAAAGGTGCTCTTGTAAATCAACTTTTTTTACTATTTTTATTTCATATTTAAAAATTAATTTTATATATTGAGATTAAGTTCATAATTTCAAATAAACATCTCAAAAAAAAGCCCAAAGTTACAGATTTTTGCAAGAAACGAGCTAATGTGCACTGGCTAAAAACTAACTAAAAATCGGAGGGCGACTCACAACTAAAACAGTTCTTAAGGATAAAATAACCTCATGTTTTAAAGGTCCGAGCAAGGATGAGATATTATGGTATTACAACTACTATGCTAAAGCATGTTAACTTAACTTCTGCTGCGAATTAGACGACCATATTCAATCGATGGCAAGTGGAGAGGATCAGATACTACAAGATTGATTTTATGGGGGTACCGGCGTTATCCTTAATCCAATGGGTACGGATAGAAAAGTAAAAAAAAGGATTTTTGCTAAATGAAGGGAATACCTACATTACATTGAGTAGATATCACATACATTACATTCAGTAGATATCACGTCATATATTTCCAATGGAGCCCGTAAGTATTCATATTGAACGTTTAGACCTTATTGTGCTCTGATAAATTTCTGATAAGTGCTGATAAACATTGATAATCAACGATTTCTATCTATATTTTTATTTTTACGCACAAGGAATTTTTTACTTGACCCAACTAAAGTTGCTAGTATTATTAGAACAGTTTTTTTATCTGAATTAATATCTCAAGCAAGCTGTTCTCATCATTTCGCATCCGCTGAGCTGTAAATATTTATTAAAAATTTTTAAGCCCGGTTTATGTGAGCTACTTTAATTCCGAAATCAATAAAGTCAGCGAATTTAGTATAAATCAGATGATTCACAGCACGGAAGTAAAGTATGCAAAAATACTTATAAAATAAAGTGTATGCTTGCACTTCGCATCCGTTTGGCAAAGAGAAAGGTAGAGGTATATAAACGGAATCCTCGAAAATGCAGAATCATTGCAAAGGCAGCATCCCAGGTTTGAAGACATATTTCATTTAAACACTCAATACTCAAACTTTAAATGAAAGTAACTATCATCTTGGTTATTATCGCATCGGCCATCCTGGCTTTGGGATCGGCTCTACCTCAGTTGGAACGAGGCTCCGTTTTGGCCCCCAGTGGAGTAAGTATCTTTACTAGCCGGATCAAGAAAATAAAATATTTATTCATTATCCTTTTACAATCTGCAGCGCTTTGCCATGACTGAGAATTGGGCAGCTCCACCTGTTGATTTGAAACAATCTGTAGTATTTTTGCCAGAAGCAACACCCATTACCGAAGCGCCACAGGAACCAAAACGCACACCGAGTGGCAAATCCGCGTGAAATAATCTAATGTAAATGTTAAATTTTACTTACTGAAAAAAGTCAGTCAATTCTAGAAAAAATATAAATAAATTAAAAATTAGGCTTAAAATGGCGATTTTAATTTAAATGATGATGATTTTATACGATGAAATGAATAATTATTCACAATAATTATTCACAATTATTAGGCAGGGCAACGTGTTTAAAGCGCGTTACACACATATATATGTACTTATGTGCTTATCCCTAATATCTGCCACGTTCCAATGTTCATGCGGTTGAAGAAACTCCAACAACGACACTATGGAAGTAACATTTGACACTTTAATTTGTAACATTGCAATATAAAGAAGTAAACTTTCGGACAACTCATTACTTTAATTAACAGATTGTAACATATATAGCATATTAATAACATGTAACATTTTGCCTAAACTTAACTGTTCGGAAACTCGCCATTTGAAATTTTTAAAAGTCCGTTCAGTCTGATGTCTATTTTAAATTATGTAACTTAAAATAAAATTTAATTCCGTTTACCATAACATATGTATAAAACCAGATGTGTAAGCGAATTTTGTATAGTGCGTGTGGAAAAAGGGGTTTTTTGTTTTGACCATTCTTTACGTAGCAATAATAAAAGGGAAATCCACATTTAAATATTACCAATAGTCAACTATGACGTATAAACAATTTTATAAAGATGTTTGTTAAACACTCTTCTATCACAAATTAAATTTTTTTTAGTCTTAATAAAACAGGTTCAATGTATTATTTCTCAGAAAAACAAGTGGAATAACGACAGCGTCGAATGTCCGAAGGCGAGGTACGCTGTATCGTATACCAGATTTCAATGCTATATATATTTTGATTAGTTTTCTAAAAGGGAATAATGACTATTTTAATTCAGCTTATTCTAGCATCAAGTATCTGACTTTTATTAGATTAATTCGAGCACATACATACATACATGCATGCATACATACATATGTACATACATGCATAGTACATATCTTCAATACGTAGAGGGCATCGAAAGAAATATATGTATTATATAATTTTTTGTATATATATTTACGAAGTTAAAGCGCTAATTAACGGCTATAAATCGCCAAACCAGTCGACAGCTCATATGATACAAGTAGTCAAATCATGAGCTCGCATGTAGCCAGTTTTGTATTCTTAATTTAGTATTTGTGACTTACATATACGCATATACATGTACAAATATTTTTATAGATTTCAAGTCAATCCGTGTGTGATATGACATAAAACAAGCTTATAGCGTATTTAAATTTTCTAATATTCAATTTGCATGATAGCGCAAATGACACTATTATCGCATCTATAAAAACTCAGACTTCGGCAACGGTTCTCGCATTTATACTGAACGATCTGACGAGAAAGGTTACTCCATAGAGGTAAAAGCCATAAGACATACTATATTCTGAAGGTTGTCGTATAGTTGACTTTATTAAGAAATTCGTACGTCTCATAAATTGTACAAGTAATCAAAAATCCATCTTAACTAATTGTCGGTTACGTTATTGTCTATCGCTTAATCTTGTTTGAAGCTGATGATAATCAGTAATTCTTTTTATATGTGTACATACCTACGAATATGTTTTCATATGTGCATATATATACATATATAAAATAGTGATTTACTGATTATTTTATTTCTGGGATGAGAATACAACAATTATGAGAACGCTTCTAAATAAAACTAAATTAAACTAATAAAATCGAAGGACGTCTGTGAAAAAAGAGTATATGTATGTATTAACGATATTCATATATTATTTATATTTTCGTGAAGATCGGAATGAAACTGGTTCTAGTTCTTCTTCTATTTGTGGGCCTCGCATCCGCCCAGTTTGGCTTCGGTGGGGGGCTAGGAAATGTCGCTAACAATTTTAGGCAAAGCGTTTCGAATATTGCCAATAGAATACCTTCACCCCCGTACTAACGAATGTGCAAAATTTTGGAGACTTTGTGGTATGTTCAAAATATAGTCAACTTTAAAATGCCTCATCTGATTCATATTCCTCCTTAGGCACAATCTGGCAAATCATATCTCTCCGCGGCAGATCGGCAATTGCGTGAGAGAATCTTTACTGGTCGAAAGAGGTTAGTTGACACCAAGAACGCGGCATTCCTAAATAGTGCTTCTACCTATGAGCTGGCCGTAAATGCATTTGCTGACCTAACGAATGCGGAGTTCCTTAAGCAGCTCACTGGGTTAAGAAAGTCATCATCTGGAGAGTAAGTAGATTTTTAGGAAAAATTTAGTACAAATTTCTTACCCTATAGTTTGTTGTAATAAAATATTTGATTTGCAGCAAAAGTGCAAAGGCGCATCGTGTGTCACCTAAGTTGACGACAAATGTGGCTCTGCCTGATTCCTTTGATTGGCGTCAAAAGGGTGGAGTCACACCTGTCAAGTTCCAAGGGGAGTGTGGCTCCTGTTGGTCGTTTGCCACTACAGGAGCGATTGAAGGTCATGTGTTCCGAAAGACTGGCAAATTGCCAAACCTATCAGAACAAAATCTTGTCGATTGTGGCCTGGAGGATCTTGGTCTTGCCGGCTGCGATGGTGGCTTCCAAGAGTACGCCTTTAATTTTATAGCTCAGCAGGACGGTATTGCCGTAGGTGAGAAGTATCCCTATGTGGATAAAAAGGATACATGTAAATATGCAAAAGGTTTGTCCGGTGCCCAAATCACTGGATTTGCTGCGATTCCACCAAAGGACGAACAGGCCATGAAAACAGTAATTGCCACTCAGGGCCCATTAGCATGCTCTGTAAATGGCCTGGAGACATTGCTGCTGTACAAAAGTGGAATCTATGCGGATGAGGAATGCAACAAAGGAGAAGTGAATCACTCCATACTGGTCGTCGGCTATGGAACCGAAAACGGGAAGGATTACTGGATTGTCAAGAACTCGTGGGATAAGAACTGGGGTGAAGATGGCTACTTTCGATTGCCACGAGGTCAAAACTTTTGTGGTATTGCCAGTGAATGCAGCTATCCCATAGTTTGAAAGAAGAAATATCATAGGCATGCCAAGAATAAATAAATATTCGCTTCTTAGTTTTTGTGTATTTTATTTGTTTTTTTCTCAACAGCTTTTCGACTTTTTAGTTGTTATCAGGGATTTAAACAGAAACCGTAACCATTTACCGATATTAACCGATTGAAATTTGTAACCGTAACTGAAACCGCAACCGAAGCTTTAATATAATTTCAAAACCGATAAACAGAAATTCTCCAAACTTAAATAGCCATTTAGAAACCGATGGATTGTTTCAGTGTTTTCCACTAACCATAATTCTATTAATTTTTTAATTTTAAATAAATTTCAAATATTTAGCGTATGCTTTCGTATACATTTTTATAAGTGATTACTGCATTTAATTAAAATGAAATGTTCTTTAAAGTATTTATTGATTTTTTTATTTTAAGTCTTTTTTGGAAACTGAACTTAGGAGAAACGGTTTACAATTACGAAGCAGATATAACAAAATTTTACGAAACTCTTAACCGAAGACCAAAACTCGACCATAACCGTAAGCGTTTATTCGTTTCGGTTTGAATCCCTGAAGCAGACACAAACATATAATATAACAAACAAACATAAAATCAAGGTGCTGGCACCAAAAGGCCTCTTGCAATTCAACTTCGAAATTTTGGCAGCTATATGATATAGTAGGCCGATTTGAACCAAATGCATAAAATTGTGTGAAAAACACAATTTGTGTGTTTGGTTAAGATATCTAAAGAAACAAACAAGTTCTTATGGCAGCTATATGATATAGTGATCCGATCCGGCCGTTTCTGACATATGTACTGCGTGCAGCAAAAAGACGGACCAAGTTTCATCAAGATAGCTTCAAATCTGAGAGACTAGTTTGCATAGAAACAGACGGACAGACAGATGGACAGATAGACGGATAGACAGAAGGACAGACAAACGGACATGAATATATCGACTCAGCTCGTCGCCCTGATCAAGAATATATATTCTTTGTGTTGTCTGTGAGGCCTCCTTCAATTCGTTAAAAATTTGGTGACAAAACTCTAATACCCTCTGCAAGAGTATAAAAATTTAAAACTAAAAAATATATTACATATTGTGGTGCAAAAAAGTAAGTTTGTCAACTTTTTCTGGCAACAAAACACTGCGCCTATCTGTTATTTTATACTCAGCGATAAACAAAATGTACTCTCACACGGCACAAAGGTTGCTACAATGCTAATGCGCTTTAAAGCAAAGCTGTACAGCAGACATGCGCAGCGCCGCTCAGCGTCGGTTACTAAAACTACCTACTTTGAAAGTAAGTAAATTGTAGACCGATTATGAAACCGATGTAAACATTTTTGGTGTCATCTAAAAAGTAGGTAAATTTTTAGTTACATACAAAAAAAATTAAATAAGAAATAGGGCTATTTTTGACTTTTGGTAGCATATAACTTACAAACTTTTACGAACTTTTGGGCCAAATTTTGTAAACAGGTAAAGTGAATATTACTCTAACTAACTTATATAACTTTGGCTGCCCGGACCTAACCGTTTACAAGTTAAATGAATAAAACTCATGCAACATCGCAATAAAAGCACGCGGCAGGCTGATGGAAGAAGAAGAACGCAATTCAGTGAAAATGCGATTTCGCTGTGGTTGTTTGTGAATATTGCGATATAATGAGTTATTTTAACCTGCACTTGTTTTATAACCTTAAAAAGTTTATTATTAATATGTTTTCTAACACTTTAGGGTACTATGGCAGGTTAATGTACACACAACATGAATGCACTTGGTATGAACTTGTAATTTGCATTGAAGTTACTACCTATATGGAAATTAGTACCTATATAAGTTAAAAATGCATTAAGCTACGGTGGAGCAAGCTCGACAGTAGGAGACCCTGTACTTTTTGAGTGCAAAGTGATCATTACAGATAGTTTCAGTTACAAAAAAATTCCATAGATGGCGCCCCTACTAAGATATCAGTTGCTTTTGCCCGTAACATTATTAGTTAAATAACTTTCGCGTTTATCATCCGATTTGGATGAAATTTGCAGGATAGGTTTGAACTATAGTCTGCATTATACATCCTAAAAATCAGGCGCTAGCAAAAAAAGGTGCTCTTGTAATTCGACCTTGAAATTTTGTATTTTAATTTGCGGGTGCGGAGGGGGCGTGGCAAAAATCTAAAACAAACTCGTTTAATGCAAGATATAGATGTACCTACATGCCAAATTTGGTGTCTCTAGCTCTTATAGTCTCTGAGATCTAGGAACTCGAAAAAGGGACAGACAGACAGACGGACATGGCTATATCGACTCGGCTGTTGATGCTGATCAAGAATATATATACTTTATGGGGTCTGCCACGCCTCCTTCTGCCTGTTACGCACATTTTTTTTGCACAAACGTAATAGACCCATTTGTACTTTTTTAAAGTACAGTTTGTTTTAGATTTTTGCCACGCCCCCCTCCGCCCCCTCAAATTAAAATAAAAAATTTCCAAGTCGAATTACAAGAGCACCTTTGATGCTAGCGCCTTGATTTTTAGTATGTATAATACAGACTATAGTCCGAACGTATCCTGCAAATTTCATCTAAATCGGATAATAATTGCGGAAGTTGTTCAACTCACAATGTTACGGGCAAAATCATTTATGAAAATATTTTGAAACAGACAATTTGTAGTGATCGCTTTGCACTCAAAAAGTACAGGGTCTCCTACTGTCGAGCTTGCTCCACCGTAGCTTTAAGCATTTTTAAATTTTGGAAATATCTAAAGTGGTTCAATGCTAGCCGCCCTAATTTCCCTACTGCGCGACGCATATTGGTTTTTGTATTGCACATACTATAGCATATGGGGAGTGTGTGAGCTTGCACACTGATAAGGATATTTTGCACATTGCGAATTAACCAAACAATTTTTCAC
This sequence comes from Drosophila putrida, assembly GCA_037043535.1. Classification (NCBI taxonomy): domain Eukaryota; kingdom Metazoa; phylum Arthropoda; class Insecta; order Diptera; family Drosophilidae; genus Drosophila; species Drosophila putrida. The sequence goes on from JBAMBI010000334.1 coordinate 228,370, forward strand.
TATTTGCTTTGCCACAAAAATTCATTGCTTGAAAAACAAAAACAATTTTTCCATACACGCCTTGCTCGCTCCTTCGCATCTTGAAAAACAACAACAATTTTCACTGGACCCCTTTTCCACGGACCTTCGTATCTTGAAGAAAAAAACTATTTTTTCCTGCACGCCATGCGCGCTCGTTCGCGGTTTGCCATCACTATTTCGAATTTATTTTGTTGTCTTTTCATTTGGTGTACCTTGAAATTTTTTTTTCACAGATCGTTAAAATGTGTGATCAACTGGCAAGTGTTTTCTTCGCCGAAAACTTTAAATATGAATTGCTTTGTTTCTTTTTTTTAATGTAAACATTAAAATAGAAAAATGCAGTAAGCTACGGTGGAGCAAGCTCGACAGTAGGCGACCCTGTACTTTTTGAGTGCAAAGCGGTTACTGTAGATTGTTTCAAGTTCAATAAATTTCAATAGATGGCGCCACTACGAAGATGGTTCATATGATAAGCATAGAGGGCGCTAGCGTCTCTTCTTTCTTTTGCCCGTAACATTGTTAGTTGAATAGCTTCCGGGGGCGGATGGGCAATAATCAAAAACAAACTTGATCAACTTGAGATATAGATGAATCTACATGCCAATTTTAGTGCCTCTGGCTATGGCTATAACGACTCGGCTGTTGATGCTGACCAAGAATATATACTTTATGGGGTCTGCCACTCCTCCTTCTGCCTGTTACGCACAGTTTCACAAACGTAATAGATCCTTTTGTACGTTTTTAAAGTACAGGGTCAAAAAAACTGATCGTTACATGTGTGCATGTGATTCCTTTATTTGTATTGGTGTGTGCACATCCATAAGCCAGCTTTGGGCATCCCTGCTTTAGAAAGTGCAACAAAAGGTAAATTAACACAGTTTACACGACGACCTTTAGTTAGTTCTAAAAATGAGGCGCTAGCAAACAAGAGATGGCGCCAAAATCGGATTCATCTTCCAGCACACCTGACAGCCCTGGCTCTAAGATTTGAGTACGTATTAGATTTTATCAAAAATATTTTTACCATTCAAATTTTGCAACGATTTTTTGTAGAATTTTCTTCATCTTTCCTGAATTTTCCAGATTTTTTGGGACTTATTTGAAGGAACTAGGTCCCCAGAAGAGCTGTCTATTCCCATAGACCTATAGATGTGGATTATTTAAGCTGTGGAAGCTAATAATTAAAAGTTCTCATTGATGGTCTGGTTGATCATATCTCCAAGGGCTTTGTCTCCATTGAAGAGTTTATCCAGACGCAGACGACCCTTTCCAGTACGAATCTTCAAAGCAAACTCCTTGCTATCGAAGTAATCAATGACGTTGACGTTCTTCACATCGTAAGTAATTCTCACCTCAGCTGGTTGGATTTGTTGATACAAAAAATTAAGAAACCGCAGACAAATTGACAAATAAAATGAAAAAGGTGCTGGTTACAGGTGGAACACGTCTTGTTGGCAAAGCTGTAGAAGCTGTTATCAAAACTGAGCAGCCACGTGACGAGGAATGGTTCTTTTACAGCTCCAAAGATGCAGACCTTACGTAAGTTTTATCTTATGGCTTCTGTACTTTGAGATGCACAATAATTAATAAAACGATGACAAAATTGCATAACTGGCCTTCCAATTGCTTTCATAATCTCCATATTCTTCTGATCTGGCACCCAGATAAAATAAAGGTGTTAAAAAAGGGACAGACGGACATGGCTAAATCGGCTCGGCTGTTGATGTTGATGAAGAATATATACACATTAATTTTGAGTTCAGATTCCTCCACAATGCAACAAGCATGATTTTGCCCCCTTATTCAGTACGAATCGACACAGCTCTAATCAAAATCCAATCTGAAACTGTCTCGCAATTCCACTAATATCTATTTAAGCGCATTCTGTATATATACAATATACTCACATGCCGGTTGCTTCCGATGTGAAGCATTTGCAAAGTTACTGTCTCCCAAGTATGGTACGGTGGCAGTGTTGATTTTCACATTTTTTCACCACCGTGACAATTACTCCGAAATACTCGTGACTAATATCACTGACGATAATATCGCTCATCTCTACAACCCTACTCAAGACTGTGTGCCACAGTGTGTGGGCTATAAATAAATAAATAAATAAAAAAAGAAGCGCCTAACAAAAAACAGTTCATTGAAAAACAAAACGAGCAATTAATGTGAAGTAAAATGAGGAGGTCATAACAATATTTAATTTTGCTCCTGCAGATGTGTGAATAAATTTAAGTAATAGAGGGTCCATCACACTTTTTGGGAAAATGGTGGGCGTTGTCCCCTCTTCCCAGGGCTATTCCCGTTCACTGCAAGTTTATTATTCGTTTATCATTGGTAGTTTTGATTCTGTGTGTCTTGTCGTAATTCCAATTCGTTTTTGCAGAAATGTACTTGATATTGAGCATTGATATTAATTCCAAAGACCATATGCATTTTAACAATATAGCGCAAACTGTGCTACCAGTTCCACCAACTAATTGTCACATTCTTTTGACTAACTTATCAATTTAAAATGGACGAAGAAATTATGAATGCTGTAGAATCTCTTTTTGGCAAGGATGTTAAAATTGTGGACTGCGAGACATCATCCTCTATTCAAAAGGATGAGGTACTGCTAATAAACGGTGTGCCAGTCAAATTGGATGGTCTGCCTGCTGATGACGCAACTGCCATTAAGAGTGCTCTTCTTGATGGACAGATGCCGGCAGTGGAGCATCTGAATCAGCTTCTCTTTCGTGCTGGTCTGACGCAACAGCTTATTGAAGTGGAAACATCGCTTACAGTTAAATCGTCTCTAACTACCACCGAAGAGGTTCTGGTCTCACGCAACGGACAGGTGCTTGACGAACGAACCGTCGAAACCAAAGAGCATTTTAATCATCAGTCGCATCAGAAGGAGATATGGCAGCCACTGAAACATCAAAAGCCGTTAGCTTCACTGGCGACACAAGAGAAAGCCCTTAAGTATCGAACAAATTCGAATTCAACATGTGCATCACAAGCAACAACACAAAGCGATGCAGAAGCGGATCAAGCTGCAGTCTGCAGACAACTTGATCGCCAGCTCAACCAAACATTCTCGAATGCCTCACTCATGTCCACCAGCTCCGCCATAACCGGCTCGGATCAGCTCGTCAACTCAACTTCCAATATATCAACTGCCACCACTTTGGGCGACAAGAGTTCATACATCAGCAGCTGTGACTCGGGCCACGATGGTATTTTCCACAGCGTGTCAATGATAGCTCCCTACGTACAGACAGATACTATTTACTGTGACATTCCCAGCTCAGCAGAGGCTGATGTAGTTTCAGTTGCCATGCTGGTAAGAAGAAAAAAAACAAAAAATCATCAGTTGTAATCGTATTGTTTTGCAGGGCACAAACTTTCATATGAAAGAGCCTTCAGCTAATGCCAAAGACTTGCCAGCCGCGGGAGATTTCGACACGTTTGTCCATCTCCTGGTCAGGTCCAACATCGAAGACATGGAGTTTGCCTTTCTACTCTGTGCGCGTTTGTTTGTGCAAATGCAAGAATTGCTGATAAAAATCGTACAATTGTGCAATGGCCAGGAAGACGTCCTGATACGTTTACTTAACAATTGGCTACGTTTATGTCCCAATGATTTTCGCAATGAGATATTGCTGCAAGAACTACGCAAACAAAACCAAAGTAAGGACATATACTATTTTTTGAACGGTATTGCTGATAAACTCGCAATGCTGGATACGAACCGTCGCTCGCAACTGCAGTATTTGGTGAGCAAAGTGCCATCTGCCAGTTCATTGGGGCGACAAAGCAGTATTAAATCTTTGAAAAGATTCGCAACAAATGTCTATAAGACGGATAACGTGATGTGCAAGTGTAGCAGCGCGCTTGAGCTGGCGCATCAACTTTATGCCATCGAACATGCCTACCTCTCGCAAATACGTTTGGAAGAGTTTATCGAAATTATCCACGCGGACGAGGTAAAGTCTTGCATGTTGTTAGAAACAGCAAGTACTTTGGGGTCCAGATGTAGCTCAACAATACTTCCCGAGGTTAACATAGCTACATATGTGCAGTGGTTCAATCAACTCTGCCATTTGACTGCCACGGAGATATTAAAGGTCAGCTGATTAGTCAAATTACATAAATTCTATGATTCACAGGATATCCTCTTATTTTCAGCTGGGCAAAAAGTCCCACCGAGTACAGATGGTTAATTTCTGGATTGAGACTGCATTGGAGTGTTTTAACACGGGAAATTTTAACAGCTTAATGGGAATTTTAACAGCTCTAAATATGACAGCAGTAAAGCGGCTTAAGAAAACTGTAAGATGTACTAATAAGCTTGTTAACTAATAGGTTTTTTAACAAGTCTGCTTGCAGTGGTCCAAGGTGGAGAGAGCAAAACTTGACGGTTTAGAACACCAAATGAATTCCAGCTCCAATTATCAGAATTACCGCTTGACGATGAAAGCTGCTGTTTGTCGGTCAGAAATTGAATCGACCAACCAAATTGGGCGTACCATTATACCATTCTTCTCGCTGTTTCTAAAGGATTTACACTTTATTAATGAAAATAATGCAACCAGGCATGCAACACCAAGCGTGTTTTGAAATATATGTTCAACTAACCGCAGTGTTTATTTCAGGATGGCCAACGGACTTTTTAACTTCGAGAAGTGCAGGCTCTTCGGAACACAATTGCGGAATTTTTACAAATGGCAACGACTGGTTTGTCCTTACGAACAGCTCCCAAATGTTGTTGCCTATGTGCAAAAGGCAGATGCTTTTTCTGATGACCGTTTGATGAAAGCCTCCTATGAATGCGAACCGCCCTTTGGTGCTGAGGAAAAGGATCATTTCAAAACATTAAAATCATCTAAGTAACCGAGAACACAGCATTGTGTACTCTTACAATTATATGCGTAATGAGCCTCGCATTAACCTTTATTAACTTTTGTAGACACTCTTTTGTTGACTCTTTTATGTTTGTATCGCAATTATAAACTATTTTAACTCAAAAATTGCAATAGCTTTTGAAGATTTGTACTTAAGATACCTATAAGATTAATATAATCAACTAATTATACACGTCAACTTATATACCAGAAATATGGGTTTTTTACCAGGGATTTAAACCAAAACGAATGAAAGTCTCGGTTAAGCCTAGTACCCAGCAAAGTTTTGGTTGGAGCGAAGTAAGAGTGGCAAATATTTTGCTGCCAGTCAGCTACAAGCACAGTTGCCAACACAGAACCCAAAAATAAGTTTTATTATATCGGTTTTGTAATGGTTTCCGGCTTATCCTAAGCTTTGGTTTCAAAATACCAGTATGAAATTATTTTTTTTTTTGTGCAGTTTAGTTAATCTATGGTTAAGCACGTGCAAACCATTAAATAAATAACAAATATTATTTAATTGATGTATGCGAGTAAAACATTAAAATCGATTTCAACTTATAAAATGCATTAAATTTTAGTCGGTGGCCGAAATTGTTTTTTATAAATCGGTTTAATCAATTTAACTTTTTCGGTTTCGGAATAACAAATTAGTTTGTCTTCGATTACGGTTAATAATACTAATGCTTTTATTTGTATAATGTTTATATTTTCTTAACGTATAGTAGCAAACTTTTGAAAGTCGACAGTGCCGAATTTGCCAAAGAGCTCCAGCGGATAATGTTTCCCTTGGCCACCACAGGGAGCATGAACACGAATTTGGCGCATGTGAGTATCTCGTCCATTTTGATGATTTGAAATTACTGCAATTTGCAACATAAACGTGCGTAGGGACTTGACGTTGCCATCCTTAATAGGGATCTGGACCCAACCATTCGGCTCCGACAGGTCGATTACTTGCAGTTCTTGCAAGTCATTGAAGTTTGTACCGGAGCGTATTGAAATGCGCGATGGGGTGTAGCTCTCATCCAGCTTGTAATCTGTGTATATGTAAATCTGGCTGATGTTGGTGCGTTTATGAAATTGTATGTTAACCAAATGGGGCAGTTGCCCATCGGATTGCCAGTAGGTGTCCATTATGTTGTCACGCAGTCGTTCAACGCCAAATCCTTTAAAGTTTTGTTGGAGTTTTGTGCAAAATCTATGTTTGTTAAATAGAAGCTTACCTGGCTTGCACGACGATAAGCTCCAAACCGCCTGAGCGCCAACTTCACGGACACAGCCTAGTCTCTCCTCAGCAAGAGGGTCCTCCTCGTTCGCAAAAGCCGGCTTTGGTGGTGATTCTTCGTCTAAAGAAGTGGCCATTATAATGACACTATGGACACAACAAACGCAAACAAAGTCGGAAAAGTTATTCAATTGAGATATATATTTTCACTGTTATTTCGATACATTCTACAAAATTATACTAGCAAGTAACAGAAAGCTGATTTTTGTTGATAGTGCAGTCAACACAAACATATGTATAATCGTAGCGGCCACCTATACGTTTGTCAACACTAATGGCGTTGATATTTTTAAAAAATAAATATCATATTTCATGACATTATCGTTAAATTATTAAGCCTTAAAGGTGCACTTTCCACGGCGTGCATTCGGCATTATTTGCCGTTCTGTTTGTACAGTGCGTGAAAGAAATTTCACGAATTTGTTTGAAAAATGCGTTATAAACACTCACACTGTTTATACGGAGAGAAAAGCGTGAAAGCATTTAAACACTATTACATGTATTTAAGCTACACACGAAAGTTGACTTTGAATTCAGCCAAAATTCGTGTAATGAGGCGCAACCAATTGATCGTTTTTTTTAGGTGTGTGGCAACACTAAACATAATAAATCAGCTGCATCAGTCATATAACACGTTTATACGGACAATTTCACGTATTTCTAAATTTGCGAAATGAAAATTGCCCCCTGCTTAAACGGCACACGACCATAAAGCAAACAGAGCTGCCAGACTTCAGATAATTTTTAATAATGCAACGTCACTTTGTAAACAGCTGTTTAAAGAAGAGTGTAATTAAATGAATTTCCAATGAAATGGAGAGGAGGCACAGCCGCGTAGTGGACCTAGTACATGCAAAGCAAAATTTAATGGTGGAATGTCTGATGATGCTGATGCGGTTTTACCCAGCTGCAGCTGCTATATTAAGTCAAAAGGCAAGATTGCGGAGATTTAAGAGTAGGCCCAGAAGCTCGGCATATTGGACACTGATGGAACATCCCAAAAACGAAAGTTTGTTCTTTGTAAACCTCAGAACGTCAAAGAAATGTTTTTTTGAATTATGTCATCTTCTGCGTCCACGTATTCCAAAGCAATCACAATTTTATACAATTCCTGTGCTGGCAACCTGCGAAGACTACCGGGTAGTAGGGGATGTGTTTGGTGTACACAAAAGCGCAGTCCATAAATATTTTCATATGTAAATGATGTTGTTGCGTTTTTTTCCATCCAGCTTGCTTCAAATGTTGTCCTCCTTAAGAAGTCCCAGGAGTTTTATTTTTAATTTTATTTTATTTTCTTATTCCTTTCTTCTATTTAATTAATTAAATGGACTTTTACTTTTCTCTTTATGACTGACGCAGCTGATTTGTTATTTTTAGTGTTGCCACACCCCTAAAAAAAACGATAAGTTTGTTGCGTCTTAATGAATTTTGGCTGAATTCATAGTCAACTTTCGTGTGTAGCTCAAATACATGTAATAGTGTTTATACACACATTTTTCAAAGATATACGTGAAATGCTTTCACGCTTTTCTCTCCGTATAAGCAGGATAACAATTAAATCGTGAATTGATACAAAACAATCGATGTATATTAATTAAATGATTATTCGTGCCATCACTAAAACTACTAGCCAACAGCAAATCGAAAACAAAACACATGTGCAGCAGCAAGCAATAACAAACAATCCGAAAAATGGTGCGAAAACTAAAATTTCATGAACAAAAATTGCTCAAAAAGGTTGATTTCATTACCTGGAAGGTCGACAACAGCAGCAAGGAAAATAAAATCCTAAGACGCTACCATATACAAAAGCGTGAAGACTACACAAAGTATGTTGGCTATACTTCGCAAAAAACCATTGCATGTTTTTGAGTGACTAACAAGCGAAAGTATCCTTTCTATAACATGGTATGGTTCGAAATTAGCAAATTTTGGTGAGGACGTATAAGACAACATTAAAAACACAAAGAAAATAATTTTGCAACCTAAAACACGATTTTGGATCTATCGATCCCATAACATCTACATACACTGTGCGTCATCGAGATATCGCTCCCCTTACACTTGTTTTCATTTGTTTTTTTTCTGGTTTTCTATTGCACGCGACTTCGTAATTATAAATCTCTCATAAGAATATAAGGTCCGATAAAATAACCGTTATATCTTATTTTTATCTTTGGGGAAAAATTGAAACTTGAAGCAACCTTTGATTCTGAACTAAACCTCTACAATATTGCTGAAGAAAATGGAATAAGGAAAACTATGGGAAACTTTAAGTCGTGTGGGTTTCCAAGCAGACAAAAGAGCAGTGCTAAGAGAACCTTCCAATTTGCACGACTTTATATTAATTATAAATAATTAATTAAATTTGTATAATTAAAAGAAAATGCAACACTTAAAAGGGCTTAGTAAGGATACACCCCTTAATATCGGTCTGACAGACAGGGGGAAAGGGTCTGTGAGGCCTTCTTCCATGCGGTGCACATTTCGGGATAAAATTATATATGCAAGGGTACAAATATAAAAATAAAATATAACGGTTTTTTCTCGGACCATATATTCTTATGAGCGAGATTACATATACATATATATGATACGAAAAATATAAAAAATTACGAAGCTGCGTGAAATAGGGTAAAGGTTAATTATCCGGTAGAAGTCTCCAAAATTATTGAAATTTTTTTCCGAATACACCCCGTTTTATGAAGAATTATGTTTCGATCTCTTCCAGTTTTTTTTTTAAATTAATTTTGAAGCTTAATTTTTTCAGGCTTGCTCAGGGCACTTGCTGTGTTGTTGTTATTGTTTTTTTTTATTATTGTCTTTGTTGCTGCGATGTAATTATTTTAAGGAAAAATCACTACAAAAACTAACTATGCAAAAGCAATTGAAAAATTAGTGCTGTCCGTTATCTTTGAAGCTGCTAAACTAGCTATAAAATAGCTTAAATTACTATGAATGCTTTTGGTGATATTTTGGAAAACTTCAAATAATATGAATTGTGAAGAAAAGAGCGCGATTTGTTTTAAAAAAATTTTTGTCCACGGCACTCTTTTTTCCACAACTCACGTTATTTGAAGTGTCGAAGTTCAATTTTGAATATCAGTTCATAAGTAGCTAACAATTTTTAAAAATAACACCAATACCTTTCGTAGCAGTATAAACTATTTTGTTGCTATTTTCGCAACTCTAATAGTAGCAGACAGCACTAATTTTTCGTTCCTTAAAATTAGTGATTTTAACAAAAAAAAAACAACTAAAACTGTACCAGCAACAATAATAACAACAACAATAATAATAACAACAACAAAATATCCAACAAACACAGCAACAAAAACAAACAACAACAACATAGCAAGTGCACAGCGCAAGCCGTTTACGCCTGAAAAAAAATTTTTCTTTAAAATTAATTTAAAAAAAAAGGAAGAGATCGAAACATAATTTTTTCACCTAATTTCATCATAAATCGGGGTCTATTCGGAAAAAAAATTTCATTAATGTTGGAGACTCCTACCAGATAATTAACGTTTACCTTTTTCCGAAATAGACTTTTTGATGCAAAATTGTTCTACTTTCGAAAAGCCGTCATCTTTCAAAATTTGATAGCTTAAATCCTTATAGATTCGCAGAAAATGGACTGTAATTTATGGTAATATGTAGGGAAGCCAATAAAAAAGCTATACTCAGCTATTTGTCGCTTACGTTATTCGATATATAAGATATATATATTCGATAAAAAGAACATTATTTTGATATTTTCTTTTTGTGCAGATACAACAAATTATCGCGAGAAGTTAGAGAGCTTACTGAGAAAATTACCAGGCTCGATGCTTCAGATCCATTCAAAGCAGAGGCCACTGATATGCTCATGCAAAAACTGCATGGCATGGGTATAGCCAACGATCATCTCACGCTTGAAAGCGCCAGTAGGACATCGGCCAGTCACTTTTGTCGGCGTCGTTTGCCCGTAGTTATGGTCAAACGTGAGTATTAGTATTAGCTTTAAGACTCATAGACCTTTCAACAAATATTTAATTTCTTTCAGTGAGAATGTCTGAGAGCCTAAAACATGCCACAGATCTTATTGAACAGGGTCATGTCCGTGTAGGACCTGAAATGGTTAAAGATCCCGCCTTCCTTGTATCCCGCAACTTAGAAGATTTTGTCACCTGGGTTGATGGGTCCAAGATAAAGGAGCACGTACTTCGATATTATGACTTGCGAGATGATTTCCAAATGTAAAACACTTATTTGGCTTCACTCTAAGTTCGACAATAAACCATTAACAGAATAATGTTACTAATTGTATGCAAAGTATTAATTTTTTTGTGTTAAGGTAACAAATAGTCTTAACTTTTTACATTAATTGCAAGTGCATTACGTGCATACATTTATAGGTTCACTATAGATTGTCCTTTAATGTTGCGTACGCACATTTTTTTGACTTATTAGACCCTTTTGTACTTTTTTAAGTACAGAGTCTAAAAAACAATTAGAACAATTAATATAAGTTTATTATTAGTAAGTTTGTTCAAAGTCTTAAAGTATGCAACAGGCAGAAGGAGACGTGGCAGAGCTCATAAAGTATATATGTATATTCTTGATCAGGGCGACAAGCTGAGTTGATATAGCCATGTCCGTCTATCCGTCCGTTTGTCTGTATGAACGAAAGGATATCAGTAATGTTAAGGCCTAGGAGCACCAACTTTTGTATGAAGACTTCTTATACTTGCACATAAAACAAGTTTATTTCAAATTTTGGATGCCACGCCCCCTTCGACCATAAATGGGAAAAAGGATATAACTAAACCATGTTACAGAATCGTTGCTTGACAAATGTAATGGTCATCAAGATCGGATAATAAGCATGGAAGATACCGCAATTATTCAATTCATTACATATACACATATGCATGTCATTGCCGCTGTGTTGGAGTGCTGTCTTCCTGTCTTTTATTCAATTCCTTAACTCAATCTGTTTGTTGTTGCTTGTTTTACTTATTCTTTTAATAAATGTAAACATATCCCTGTAAGTGCGCGCTGGGTTAGAGTGAGTTTTCGCCCTCTCTCATTAGAGTTTCCTCTGTTTGGATGATGGGATATAAGCAGATGGGCGATCGTGGTTCGAGTCCCAGTAATAGCGCATTTTGATTCCTTACGTATTTATTTTTAAATAAATTAATTAATTTAAATTAATAGCTTTCAAAACTCAATCTTATGTAATCTACCTTTACTTAAAAAAGGCAAGGCTGCAAACCAGGTTTTTGGGTTACTCGAACGGGACTCGAACTTGATATAAAAAGAGATTATAAAATATGCAACAAGTAAAAAGATTAGCAATAATAAAGGCAAGAAAAATGGGAGATTACTTAAGATCTGGACTGAGTTTAAATGCCCGTAATTTCTAAACTATTTGCACTATTCTCTTACGCAATGAGGTCACATATTGTATAATGGTTTGGCATATAAGGCAGAACTGCATATGTTATTACTAGCAATAGTCGAAAAAATTACTTAAAGGCTGTAACTTTGCCAACTCATGGTAAGTTTGTACGTGAATTACCTTTTTTTTGGAAAGAATTTTAGCCCATTTTATGGCAGAGTGTTGCCTGCAAAGCACTATTTCCCTAATATTGAATTCAATGAGCACTGACTAAAGACAAATTCGAAAGGAAATTGATTCAGTGTGTCCAAAAAAGGTAAAAATCCAAAAAAAACTGGACTTAACCCTAAAGCTGGCATTCGCCTAATCAAAGTTGCAAGAAAATTTATAAGGTCAAAGTCTTATATTTTTAAATCACTTAAATCTGTTAATATTAAATCCAGAAAGAATTGGGGGAAACCATTATATACAGAAGAGCAAACAAACATCGAAAAATTTCAATGTGGTAAGAAGTGCAAATATTAGGTTTAAAAAATGCATTAAGCTACGGTGGAGCAAGCTCGACAGTAGGTGACCCAGTACTTTTTGAGTGTAATGCGATTACTACAGATTGTTTCAGTTTCAAAAAATTTCCATAGATGGCGCCACTTCAGAGATTGATTTTGCCCGTAACATTGTTAGTTGAATAACTTCCGCGTTTATTATCCGATTTGGACGAAATTTGCTGGATAGGTTGGAACTATAGTATGTATTATACGTACTTAAAATCAAGGTGCTAGCTTTAAAGGTGCTCTTGTAATTCGACTTGGAAATTTTGTATTTTAATTTGCGGGGCGGAGGGGGCGTAGCCCAAATCTAAAACAAACTCGTTCAATGCAAGATATAGATGTACATACATGCCAAATTTGGTGTCTCTAGCTCTTATAGTCTCTGAGATCTAGTTACTCAAAAAAGGGACAGACGGACATGGCTATATCGACTCGGCTGTTGATGCTGATCAAGAATATATATACTTTATGAGGTCTGCCACGCCTCCTTCTGCCTGTTACGCACATTTTTTTTTGCACAAACGTAATAGACCCATTTGTACTTTTTTTAAGTACTGGGTCTAAAAATGTTATTCCGTTAAGTGGTTGAAATTTGCCTGACGATGAGTGTCCGCCTAGGAGAGCTTTCACTGTAGTACCATTTGCTACATCCTGACAACCGGTTCCGAATCGAATATCCCCGAGCCGGTTCGGTTTTTTGAACACGAACCTTGGTCTCAGGGGCTCCATAACCGCCTAATTTTTCTCCACCGTACCGAAGCTGCTCCAAAAATTGTGAGCCTTGCAGCCTTAGTAGGATGAAAATAAGCATAAACATCGGAATCCAAGACATTTTTTCTAGTTTAAAAATAGAAAATTTTTGGAAAATTTAAAATAATTTTAGCCATTACGATAACAGAGGTTTGAGTAGGCGCAATTTTTCTCGTTCATCCCATTGCTTTGACTGGGCTTTTGCCCCAGGCGTAAATTGTTGCACCCATGTCTTGTCAATAGTTATAAATCTTAATACAATATTTTTATTTTGGCCACCATTTTGGAAGTGATCTCCTCATTTGGTCGCACATTAACCAATTTAGTCCATCTGTGCAAATAAATGAAGAGCTTTTTCAATTAATTGCAATCAAAAATAAACTGAGAAAAGGTAAGGCACCCAACTTTAAAGCTATTTTTAATATTCGGTACTTCTCCATTTTATCACTTATTTTCTGTGAACACTAGTAACACTAGTTTACAAAATCCAAAAATTTGTTTGCAAAGTGAATCAAAGCATTTTTTCTTGTGGACTTTGACCCACTAAACACAAAAATGGCACTTAAAAATTTTTTCATTGAAACGTTTTCGAAATATTATTTTTTTCGAATTTTCGAAGTTGCTCCAACATTTTTAAATATACATATATCCATTTGTAATCAACCGATTTGGCCAAACAAGCACTCAAACTAAAGGTAAGTAAATTATTTACAACTTTCATTCATATAGAACTAAGATCGGTTTAGTAGATTAGAAGCTATCAACTTTTATATGTTTGAAAATACGTGTTTTTTGTAATTATATGAGCTCGACAGCTCTCAAAAAATTCTGGAAAAGATACAAATCGCAAAACTAAATTTTTTGTTTCACGTTAAAATTTGAAATGTTTCAAAGGAAATAAGCTTTTATTGATGAAAATCCAACAATAAATGGCGATTCAATACATGTTTTAGTAAAAGACTAATGTTTTATTTGCATCTTATTGTTCCTATGGCAGCTATATGATAAGTAGTCCGAACTTGACCAAATTTCCACAGAATGTGAAAATGAGTAAGAAATACATAATCTGTGAGTTACGTTGATATAGCTCACAAAACAACAACGCTTTTCATACCAAAGTTTAATTTTCAATCGGTTGTTTTTATGGCAGCTATACAGTCATTCGATCTTGACCAAATTTTTGCAGGATGTAAAATTCGTCACCAAATACATAATCTAAGAATTTCAGGTTAATAAAATTTTCGAAAAAAAAATAATATTTCGAAAACGCTTTCATGAAAAAATTTTTAAGTGCCATTTTCGTGTTTAGTGGCCAAAGTCCCTAAGAAAAAAATGCTTTGATTCACTTTGCATTTTGGCTGTAAACTAGTGTAATCAACTCTTTCTGGAACAGCGCACGTAGGTTGGACGAAGCCATTAAATCGAAATTTGTTAAAATATAATTTTTAATAACTTTATTACATTACATATAATAATTTTTAGATCGCATTAATATTATTAAATTATGTTAGAACCTATGACGCTAAGAGCGCATCTCGGCCAAAACACTCACACACTTTTATATATATTCGGTACACAATTATTTAAGCTTGTTTTTAAATCAACTTTTCCTTGTAACTCCTCCTTTTTGTTTATTCCGAATATGCTTATTTACCTTTAAGAGTATCTGGACACAGTTGTTGTCATGCTAGATACACTTACATACGTTGTTATTTAAATCTCCCACATTACAAAATCGATTAGAAAGCGATAAATCATATGTTGAAAGGCCATTTCAAAATTTATATTATTATCAAAAGCAGCCAGTCCGTTTTACGCAGCTTCAAAATCAGTTAATTAGAAGATAATTGCCCTTTATTCACAATATAGTATGGTTCTAATCTTAAGAAAAACAGACTAAGGTACACTGTAGAGCAGGCTGTAAATAGTCTACAGATTTTAAAAACTTTAAATTAATCCAACAATTGAAATGGTTAGATCGATGGCAGTTATGCGCACATTAACAAAGTTCTATATCCAAGTACCCAATCCAAACAAAAAACAATAAGAATGAAAATACTTTTCCAAAATGACTTAGGAGAATTTTTAAAATAGTTTTAGGCCCATTTTTTCAATGTCCGTATAAGCTTTATGTGATACTTATCTATGTCATGAACACATGACATTAGTTTCTATGCATTTTACGGCAGTTTATCATTCGCGTTTAGCTATTTGAGACCTTATAAAGACATTAAAGAAATGGGCCTTAGAATTACGAATTTGAAAGTCCGACTGCACTTCGATTGTACAAGTGGTGTCACCATATCTTTGTTATCAATTACTAATGCACACATATACCTATATGCACTAATGTGGCTGTGTTTGTAATTATGAAACAAAACTCGGGTTTTCACAGAGATTGTACAAAACAAAGAAAAAGCTCTCTTAAATTTTATCCAGTTAAGTCTTTTTCCATAGGTTTTTGTATCTTTTAAATATTAGTAATATTATTTGTTTTAAGCTTGCATAAAAAGTAACTATTAATAAGTGTTAAAATAAATAGCTAACGGCATTAAAATAGTGTTGACTGGCGAAACTTTTGCCCTTTACCTTGCTTTGCCTGGTGCCTTTTACAAAATAATAAGGGGCAACTATTTTTAGCATAAAAAACTTCATAACAAATTAAAACAAATTAATAACAAAGATTTTCTACATTGTTAATCTTGTTCCTTTTCTCTTTGAATTGTATGTGTGTGTTTATGTGGGTATAAACGATAATTTTAAGTTATCCATTGGATATTATTTTGGCTTTTGTGTGTGGGAGCTTCCATTTCTAGAACTATTGTTTGTTCTCATTTTTGTTTATGCTGAATATTCAAAATAAATATTTTATCGCATAGTTTATCAATTAAATACAATATTTTATGTAAATTCCAATTTGTTGCTGCTACCGCAATTAGTTGTTAAATCATATTATGCCGAATCCTGTTTCCAGAGCCCAAGCCCAAAACCCAAGAGCAGTGCCAAAACTTGGTGCCACAATTAAGCTTTTAATTGTCTCTGCTTTGCAGTTAAATTTCAGCTTTGTCTTAAGGTTGCAGTTTAGCTTGCGATCGATCGATTCAAATTACAAGCGCCATGTCCTTCTTACTGGGCAATTGCACACGCTTGCCCTGCCATAGCGAATTGTGTATTGTAAAGGCGTCTATCGTGACGGTCAGATGCTTCGTGTGCACCTGTGAGAAACATTTCCCACCTGAGTTGTATCTGAATAACATAATTGAAACGAATCATTACAAGTACATTATAAATATTCGAGCTTCTACTCACTTAAAGAACTTATCGAACATAACTTCGTCGACTTGACTAGGTCCCGTGCCATATAGCTTTGTCACTTGGTCCGTTTCAGGCACGTAGCTGTAGAGGGCGCGGAATTGGCAGCCGGCATCACGAAAGAGTACAAGGAAGTGTTTCGCCTCCGATCGTGCAATTTTTTCGAGCACCTTCTGTTTGGCATCTCGATTAACGGCGCCCGGAAAAACGCAATATTCAACGGCATTTAGAATAATGCCGCGATTCGATTTGGCCGCTGGTTGCTTGTAAAGTTTTGGACCTGTTAAAAAATAAAAATATGTTAAGACATAGTGGTCTTCAATTTTAAGCTATAGTTATTATTTATTTATCATACATTCAACTCAGTGTTAACACTGCTAACTTAACAGCAAGCTACCTAATAATATATTCAACAAAATTTTTTCTGTGGTCTGCATTCTCTACGTGCAAAATGAGCATACACAACTGATAGATCTACACTCAGCGTAACGACAGCCGCAATTAGAGTTAAAAAGCTACTGCATATGGGGATTCTTTACCAAATAATATTTATATTTATAACCTTGCAAAAGGTATCGGGTATAATATTGATACCAAATAATGTATGGTATGGCAAAAAAAACTATAATTTTGATAAATTGGATTACTTTATAATATGACTGCCATTGGTATGATCAATCAAAAACAGAAATTTATTGTAAAAACTTATTTGTTTAAGATATCTCATGTCTGGTTTAGTTCTATAAAACCTGATTAAATTTCGATAAAATCGGGTTACTTTGTATATCATAAAACCAGTGCTTAAAAGTTGAATGCAGGTCTCTGCAAGGGTATGCAAGCTTGGCTACGCCAATAATATACATGTAAATAATTTTAGGAATTATTTTATAGTCTCTTCAAAAGTTGATTAGAAGGTAAAATTACTTGATAAATGATCCCCCATTAACAGAGCATAACTTTAATACTTACATTGTAAACTAGCTAATAAGTAAGTGTTGTAAAATTAAGCATTTCATAAGTAAAATTTAAATAAATAAAAAATATACAACAAAATCAATTCAAAAACAAGATTAAAGTTTCAATTTAGTAATTATGGTTGCCAAATTGCATTTGAATTTTAAAACTTGGCTGCTCTATGTTAATGTCTGCAGATGAAACGGTTAAATCGGGGTTATCAGGGATTTTTATCAATATACTTAATTATTTGTATTAATCTAGGTAATAAAAACATCTCGGTTTGACTATCGAAGTCGTGGATTTGTCGACGCACCCAAAGAGCGAGCGAATGGATTGCAGTTTAGTTACATCTAGGAGCAGGGTACAAATGCGAGCACACACAAATTGTCGCAGCGCCTACACATACATACGTACAGTTCTGGTGAATAAAATAGCACCTCGTGAAGGAAATACTTTTAACTGATGGCATAGTAAAGAATCGGTAAAATAGAGTTACAGAGTTGCTTAAATAGCTCAGAATAAGCAAGTCAGAGCGAGCTGCTGCTGAATGTAGTACCAAATGTTGCTGAATGAAAGTGAGATGGCAATGAAAGGAAGGCGTTGCCATTTGTTTTTGACATTAGAGGACGGTCGTCAATTTAGTAAGTATATAAGTTAGACAACAGGAGAGACTACCCGAAGGTGAAAACTAAATAAGCTCAAAGATTTTCAATCCGGCTCACATTATTTTTCTGACTTGTGTGCTATAGTTCATTATCCTGGAGTGAAATCCCGTTTCAATAAGCAAAATCGCGTTTGTCATCTGTCATCATTTCCTTGAGGTTCATTTCATTTGGTGTTCCTCAAACTATATTCGCTTTAACATGTTCATTGGAGTCAAGTGTGAAATTTTACTGAGATTAAATATATATGATATATACATATAAACATTACGTATTATTTTAACAGAGTAGTCAACTAAATAACGCACTTTAACGGGGGTGAGTGACCAACCTCGACAACCACACACACTATATGTAAATTGATTTCGCAGAAATCGGCGTGCAATTGACCCACCCGCTGTCGCATGTCCATTGGGTGGGTTAACAGTGGGCGGATCGGATCACTGTTCCATGAATGTAGTTGTTATAGGAACGATCGGTTAAAAATCAATCTCTAGTTTAAAAAACTTTTTTGATTCTTGGCAAATCTCAATTAAACTTTAGTATGGTTACATACAATCTGACGAACTTTGGATAAAACTGAATCACTTTTTCAAAAACCTGTCATATGTCGAAATTGGAATACAGGTTTTTGCAAGGGTATACAGTCTGTTTTACGACAAAGATAACTTGCGTTATATTATTTAAAAGAGTCGATGAGTTCCGGGCTCATCGTGCGTGTGTCTGTCTGATGTTAGTCTGAAGTAAGCATTTGATGAGCCCGAAATAATTGTGTGAGCAGAGTCCCAGATTGGGTGTATGGTGCGCCCACCCCTTCACTATAGTGGTATGCAACTGCAAAAGTTCTATACAAACTCGTTTAATTCTGGAGGCTTTCCATCTTATGGTACTATTTTATTCACATATGTACATCTTTTGTATGTATATATAGTTATAAATTATATCTATGAATGTAGGTAATTCTGAACTCAACAGAACAATGAAAAAACTCAAACTATTAATAATGCAAAAAGTTCAAATATTATGTAAGAGAAAGTGATGACAAATGATGTATTAAGAACCAATATGTATGATTGATTTGATGTACGATTATGCTGATTGTGGTGGATGTAATATAACTGAGGATTGTTTCAGACTAGGTACAAACCCGAGTATTCCATGATTGCATTTGCAGTTAATGAGAAATCGCTTGATCCATCATCAAATCCGCGACGCTTCGATATCAAACCTGGCGGCAAAGAGCCTGGTCCAGAGGGAGATGGCATATGCCTACCTGATGCTGCCATTCCTGGTGACGGTGCTCGCCGCGGCGGAGTGGCCCTTCCCAATCCCGAATCTGTGTCTAACCATTAAGCGAGATCGAGGGATTTCATCAATCATGAATCATCAGTCGCAGCATGCATTGCCGGATATCAGAGTTACAAAATCACACAACAACCACAGCCAGACACAGTGTGTGTGAGAGAGTGAAGAGAAATCGCAAGGGCGAGAGAGCAAAGCAACAGAGTTAGGGTGCCATCCATGCAGTAAATTCGTCAATTCGTTGAAATAATTAAAGGATTATGTCGATGGAAGCGATCGAGCGATGAATTTTATAGGTCATTATTTTGATTTAGTTAAGACATTTTCACATATGTTGGTCAATTTAATAGTTATGGTTATTTTTTCATTTTTTTATATGTAAAAACAAGTTTTTAATTGAAAGAAACGAGAAATAAAGGAAAAGAATGAGTGTATTTAAATTAGTCAAGGTCTTTTTAGATTTTAAATGCACTTAAAACCTATTTATGATCTTTCTGAATCAGTGCTTGAATGTGAATGAATATGTGCGTGTATATTTGATTGTGTATGATTAATGTGCAGGCATATTTGTGTGCGTAGTAAAAAAGTGGTCAATCCCATTCCCTAAAAATTCGGTCAATACAGTCGTGTCTGGATATTGTGAACTAATTATTGCAAGGCCTGCTTACAGCATTAAGGTTGTTTGTGGTGATCAAGTTTTTGTTTGATCAAAATACACTTTGTGTACTATATAAAAATTGAAGAGATCATATAAGTTTGTAGGAAAACGTAAATTTCGGTGTTCACTATATGGGGTGTTCAGTATACCCAGACACGACTGTAATTACAAAGTAGCGGAAACCAAACAACAACCATTATATAGACAACTTGACAACGGACGGTAAACAACAGACAGACCCAAAATAAACATAGGAATACCACCACCATTACTTATAGATGAATATTCGAACCGATTGTAATTTTCATATTGAGAGATATGGAAATAAAGTAATGAGAGCATTAATTTACTCTCATATCCGAAATTGACTGTACTCAAAAACGAGAGGCAGGAAAAGTGTTCAATTATTCAGCATTATTTGCTGAAATTATTGAACCGATCCTAACTTTGGAGATAGAGTACAAGCCATGTCTTAGTGTTTCCATCATCTTATTGGTTGAGCATTCATCATTTAAGACTTCAATTTTAAGAAATACATTATCAAAAGATTCCTTTTACATAAAAATTTTTAAAATAATTAACTGAATAAATATAAAAGAATCACTAATTAAATTCAAAGTAAAATCATATATAGTAATTAAGGAAAATAGAAATTAATGTCACCAGTGTGGGTAAAGAGAAATTTATATGATAGTAAGACCATAACCAGATACGAGTACAGATAAACGAGAATAATCTATCAAATATTGAAAACAGAGCAGTAGAGTAGTTTTGAAAGATAAGATATTTTAATTAAAACACAAGCAGCTTTTTGTAAATGTTTTTTTTAGTTGTGAAACTCTTCTTACCGCACAAATTCATTAGCGAATTGGACTTTCGGCCACGGAAATTAAGTGTGCTCCCCTTAGCAACTGATATACGCGACAGGGTGCGGCCCCTTTCGACGTTTGGTTCTGTAAGAAGTGGCGCCATGACGAACGGAATACGTATATATGGATCAAGTATAGTTTTCTTCAAAAGTATGTTAACACAAAATATGAAAACTTAACTAATTATAAGCCTAAACTTAAGCATTTATTTCGACTTGTGATCATCGATCCAAATCACTCAAGCGTTATATATGCACAATTAAATATAAAATCCACCATCATATTTAGTGACTTGCAATATGTCCTCTCAGAGCCAATTCCATGTTATGTCAATAAAGGATTGCTTTCCCCTCGTGCAAAAGGGAGGTGCTGGCAGTAAGTATTGTTTTTGTATATCGTTAAGTATGTTAAGTATGCGGGTGTGGAAATAAAGAATTAGTAGTTCGGGTGATTTATCGAGCAAAAAAACATTAGTATAATATAAAGAAAGCGCTGGGTTAAACATAACTTTAAGGTTAATCAGGTTAATTTAGCTTTCAGTTCATCGCTATGGATGTTATTAGCACAAAAAATATATAAAACCAACAAAAAGCCAGAGTAAAAAAATGATTGAAGGCTTAGTAATTGTTACCCAGCACCAACCTCTAGAAGTTTTGTAAGATCCCCGTCGTCCAATCGGAGTTGAACTTGTGCTGGGATAATCGTCGGGGGACTCTGTTGAGCAAGATTAGTGGTTACGACTTATCATTAAGCTTTACGTAATAAACAATTAAGGCAAGAAACTAACTACAATAAGACAATCAAAAAAAATTTAAAGTTCTCCAATTACCAGAAATTAATTTAAAGAAATTACAATAAATAAATAATAACAAATGGCATGCTTAACATATTAAAACTTATAAAATTATATTTACAATTAACTAATGAACAAAACGAAACAAAACGTAAATTTTACCTTTAACAGTGAGAGAATCTTGAGATCCCCTATAATAATCTCTTTTCATTGAATTTGAGTTTAGCTGACCGTAGCCTGTCCAATTAGGGGCAATCGGGTTTAAAACAAAAACATAATAATAACAAATTAAATTCACATACTAAATAATGACACACAAATAAAACAAAAAAGGACAGTGCAAAGTTTTGCAATTTCGAAATGACGAAATTTTCACACATACAAGCATTAAAGGCCACACTTTGAGGATCTTTATGAAAAGAAGAACTCAGTTTTTATACCCTGAGGGTATATTAAGTTTTTTTCAGAAAAACTTAATTTATACTCTGAGGGTATATTAAGTTTTTTTCAAAAAAAAAAAAAGTATGCGACAGGCATGGCAGACCCTATAAAGTATATATATCTTGATCAGGGCGACAAGCTGAGTCGATATAGCCATGTCCGTCTGTCCGTCGGTCGGAGATGGTAAGACCTAGAAGCACCAAATTTGGTGTAAAGACTTCTTATATTTGCACGCAGATCAAGTTTATTTTAAATTTTGGATACCACGCCCCCTTCGCCCACAAAGTAAAAAAAGGATAGCACTGCCAATTAACAAGCTAGAGATTTGAGCTTCGGCACGAACAATACTCGAATAAATATGGATGCATTGAAAAATTTGATCAAGATCGGATAATAAACACGGAAGATATCTGCAATTATTTAATTCATTAATTTAATGTGTTGTTGTTGTGAGTTTTCGCCCAGTCTCTTTCTCTTTTTCAAGTTATTAAGTGATAGAGGTGCCACGTAGTCAGACGGGAGATCTGGGTTCGAATCCCAATAAAAGCATGTTCAAATTCTTTAATTTTTTTTTTAATTATTATTATACATTTAAAACTTTTTGTTTTATGTTTATAAGAAAATTTGTGTGGCGTTCTGTACTACCCCAGGGTATTCTACTGTCGGGCTCTCCCGACTGAATGATTTATTTTAACTTTAAAACGTGCTCGATTATTTTACTGTGAGCATTTTCTTTAATCGAAAGTACGTAAAAGTAACTTAAAAACGGACAAGATTTGAAGAAAACATCTGTCTAATGGTGGAAGCCATATTAATAATGAGTAGTAGTGTCCAAGAAATATAAAGGGCAATAGCACTGGAATCTAGCGATGAGCTCACCGGTTAGGTTTGAATTGGATCCTTTCTTTCCCCTACTGGATAGGCTTGAAGCCTCACTGATGTCCACACTGGCGTCATCAACGTGGATGGTTTTGGGGCGTGGTCGAGTCACCCGCTGCTGTCTGAGACGTGGAGTAGATGCGCTCGAACTCTGTGGCTGCAACTTAACATGTAGATCGGGCCGGTGGTCCAGCGTTTTACCCTAAAGGAAAATGTAATTTGTATGCTTTCCTGCAAAATTTATATCAGTGATCATTTACTTCTCGCTCAGCCTCTTCGATGGCTTTTTTTAGTCTATGTTGTTCCAATATGGCAGCTCGTCGCGCCATTTGCTCCTCCTTTTTGCGCACACGCTCCTCTTCCTTTTCCCGCTCTTTTTCTCGCTTCTGAGATGACTCAATTTCCTTGCGTGCTTTTGCCTCCTCTTGTTGTTGACGTCGCTGTAGCGAGAGCAACATTATCTTTTCTTTGCGACGCTCCATTTCATCCACAGATTCCTAAAAGCAAAGTTAAACAATTACATGGTATTTAAGTAATACTCAGAAAAGAACTCTATAATTTTTTCCATGACTGTTTATTTTTACAGCCTGTAGGAGTATATTAAGTTAATTCAAAAAGTAAAAGCAAGTAACAGGGAGAAGGAACATATATATAATATAAATACATATACTTGACCAGCATCAGAAGTCGAGTCGACATAGCCATGCCCTTCTGTCTGTCTATGACTCGGCTTTTGATGCTGATCTAAAATATTTATACTTTAACATGATCAATCGTTCCAGCAGCAATATGACTTAGTGAGCTTTTAATAAACTTTTACCAGAAATGTACATTGTTTCTTTCTTACCGGATCAAGATTGGTCGCATCCACGCCGATGACCAGGGCTTTGTTCTTAGCCGTTTCGGCGCTGCTGTTACCTTGTTCGGTTCTGTGCCGTGTGGGCGAATGAAGTTGTTGTCGCGGCTGATTAGTGAGGTCCTCAAAGTGACGACGCTCTAGTCCTAAGGACTCGCTCGTTAAAGCGGTCATTTGGCGCAGCTGAACGGGCGGTTCGTCTGAGTACTTGTTGTAGGTAGCGTTGCCAGCAGAACTCATATTGGGATTGGATGTAATGCCAACTGGGTTAGTCACGCCGTGTTTACCAATGGAAGCGTTCTTGATTTCATCGCTTACAGAGTGGTTGATGTTGTGCTGTTGACTTAGCGATTCACGTTTAAGGACAACTTGGTTATCCACACTATCTCTGCTGAGCTCCTTTTTTGGGGACCGCTTGGCACGTAGCGGCGGCTTTGGCCGTTTCGGTTGATCATTGTCAAAGGATATGTAAAAACCTTTTTCGGGTCGCTGCTCCTCCCCGCTAATGCTCCCACCGCCAACACCATTTCCTCGCGGATCCTGAAAACTATTGGCCTGTATTGAGGGGCGCGAGGGCGAGGGTATGCGGTAAGTAAGATTGCCACTGGTGATGTTAAGCTTATTGGAAATCTGCTCGCCGCTGTCATAATCCTCAGAGCTACTACCTCGTCCACTGTGTGTCGTCGGCAGCTGCTGTTGTTGTTGATGAAGACGTTGTTGTTGCTGCACCACAAAATCTGAGATGCGAGTTGACTGCATGGACTCAATGATGTTGCGCTCTAGCTCTTCAACATCTTCCTCGTCACCAATAAAGCAAATACTTTGAGGCGCCATCATATCCTCATTTTGAGCCATCGTCATTGGCTGGGCAATGTTGCCCCTGGGTGAGCGATTATCGCGAAGATTTGTCAACGATTGCTGGCGTTGCACTCCATTGGCATTGTTACTGCCGCCTTGCACACGATGCGGTGATGATTGCATCTGAAAAAGATGCTGCAACTCCCCGCCGCCTCCACCATTCTGATGCAGCACAAAGCCCTGGGATGCGCCAGCGCTGGAGGGTGGCCGATTTGGCCAGTTTTGCTGCTGGTGGATCTTCTTTTGGGTTTGCCAAGCATTAACATCTACCAAGGGTTGCTGCTGCTGTGCCTGCTGCTGTTGTTGCTCATAGGCGGCCGCTGCCGCTGAGTGCGCCCAAGTGCGACGTTGCGGATGCGCATGTGGTTGAGGCGAAGACTCCTGCAAAAAGAAATGATTCGCCGGCTGGCCATAGTCATCATATGCGCTATTCCGTTGCTGATATTGTGGAGGCGGATGCGCCCCATAGGGTGAGTGATTGTTGTAAGGCGCGCCATTGTCGCTGTAGAGACTTTGAGGTTGCATATAATGAGCTGGCGGCGACATATACTGCCCGTGCTCGTTGACGTACTGCATCGGCGGCATTTGCATACCCTGCTGGTGTGTATGATGCTGCTGCTGGTAAGGATCACGGCTAGGCGGACGGGAGCTGTAGGCGCTGGCGGGCGCATTAAAGGTCTGCGGAAGATGCGGTGATGAGCCAAAGCTTTGCTGCATAGGTCTTTGATGGTAATGGTGGTCAGCTAAATGCTGTTGCGAGCCATACGTTTGTTGCTGTAGATGCAGTTAGATTGGGGATGGAAGGTAAAACAGTTAGTAAAACGAACAAACGAGCAAAGTAATAGACGAATGCAGACAAACAACAGTCGCTAGTCGACAGGCAGTTTAACAATTATTAATTTGTTAATTTTGTAATTTAGGTGAGATGGTAGGTGCGATGAGGAGGAGGTCCTGGTGCTTACCTGGTTTAGCATATTGGCTATTTGCTGTGCCTGCATCAGCTGCTGTGCTTGCAAATGCTGCGCTTGCATTTGGCTCTGCTGCGTGGCCAGCCGATGGATATCCTGTTGGATATCCTGTAGATTCATGTTCATAATGGCGATGCTTTGCTGTTTATTGTTTCACACATTATGACAGGGGTTAAATGGGTGTTAATGTTTGTGTGTGAGTTTTATGGTGTAGGTGTAGAGTATTGTAGTAGTGTATTGTGTTGATGTATTGTATTTATGCGGGAGCAACAACAGATACGAAAATTGAGCATTTGGGACAAAGGAGCATAAAAAGAGACACAAGCAAATTGACATTTATCCAGGGTTAGAAAAAGATTAGTGAGAGATGCAAGGATGTAAGGAGGTATTACTGACCTGATACTTGTCCATATCAGCGGGATCTATGTCCGGTGTACGCTTCGATTCGTTGCTCATGGTCTCCCACTTTAAGACGTCTGGACACGATTCTAAATCCTCCTAAAATCCATATAAATATTATTAGATATAACAAATTATACTTTTATTATTAGGAGTGAAATCATACCTTCTCCTGGTGTCGCAAAACTGCCATTTCGATTTTCCGCTTGTCCTGCTCGATACGACGGCGTTTCTCTTCCAGTTTCATGCGCATTGTGGATAATTTATTTGCATTTTCCAGGGAGCGCAAGTCGTCGTCACAGATTTCCAGCTGCCAGGCTGCCGGACTTGCAGGCATGCTGCTGGTTGAGGATTTACGCACGGGTGTGCTTTCCGGATCGTACCCACTCGATCTGGCATCGTTATAGTGCTCGCCTGTCGTGTAGTTTTTATCGGTGGAATGTTGCTTGTTACGTGCCATCGGCAACGGACTGCCAGCATTCGACAGATTGTTGGACGAGACCGTGGGCATATTGTCGACACTGTCAAAACATAGAATAGCTAGTTATAGTTATAGGTTTTCGAATTCCAACGTGTTTCGTTTTGAGACGACGCACCTTGCCTGTTTACGCATTAAATACTTCTCGGTTTCGCGATCCTGTTTTTCTGATCCCGAATCCGTATCGTATCCCAACTGAAGCGTACCACGAGCATCGGCAATCGAAGAGCGCACTGCCACAGCTGGCTCTGTAACTTCATGAATGTAATTAGAAACACTATTTGAAATATCATTTGTGATCTCTACTTACCTACACTGGTGTTCGAAAGCTTACGCTCCCGGTCTCTTTCCCTTTCACGTTCATAGCGGCCCAGCGTATTCAGCTGATCCTGTGAGCCCCCAAAGTTCTCAATTGTCAACTGTGAATCTTCGCTGGAGGAATTACGTCGTGAACGGCGACCTGAAACATTATGAATTG
Source organism: Drosophila putrida (assembly GCA_037043535.1). NCBI lineage: Eukaryota > Metazoa > Arthropoda > Insecta > Diptera > Drosophilidae > Drosophila > Drosophila putrida. The sequence continues at coordinate 255,165 of JBAMBI010000334.1, forward strand.
CAATTAGGATAATAAAGAAATGATTGCGGAGGAAATATGAAAATAACTGGGAAACAATAACTGAATCTTGACCACATTCATCACACATTTGCACAGGTATTCAAGCAGCGACTTTTTGATTTTTTTGGCATACCTGCAAAGCTCGGACGTCGACTCTGTTCCCAGTTACTTGGTCGACCCGCAGCGACAAAATCGCCTGTTTCGATTGATGATACGAGATCCAAATTAATATGATAAAATAAAAACAATAAGTCAAAATAAATATAGCAAATTATATTGGTGACAAAAACAAAAGACAATTGGGTTAAATATATGTAGGTATAAATGATAATCAAATTACAGGCAATCAGCGGCTAAGAGTTCCCTTTACATTCTTCATTATCAATTGAAATATATTATTCACACTCAAAATTATTAACTTACAAAAAGGCCATTTCTTGAGACCATTTCTTTTCATTTAAAATTGCAATGAGAAGTAAACAATCTAATGTAATAAGAGCATTCGTGTTATGTTACGGTGAAAATTTCTCAATGTAATGTAGTTGGTTATGTGATAAGGGCTCAATTTACAATTAAATAAATATAAAAGAATTTCAAGTGTTATTGATGGGCCGACAGGTTGGTGTTGGTGGAGGAATATTTTGTGAGAAATGAGTTAAAAGACGACCAAACCTCTCTCATCTGCTTTCGACTCGACATTGTTCTTTTCTTTAGCCTGACGCAAGCGAGCTGGAACTAAGGGCTCCTGCTGGGATTGTTGTTGCATCTGATGTTGTTGCTGTTGTTGTTGCGAGTGCATAGATGAAAGTGTGTTAATGCCACGCGATTTGTGCACGACGAACGCTGATTCATGCGAATCAAAAGATGTTGAGAAAGTCCATTTGGATTTTTGCAGTTGGGAATTGACGAAGGTCGCAGGTAATGGTAAAACATGTGTATGGTTTGATGGTTGAGAGAAGAGAAAAAACAAAACGAAAATAATTATAAATAATTTGTAAATATAGTTTGTGAATGCAATTGGCAAATGAGTTGCAAATTAAGTGATAAAACATATTAAAAAACAAAATGTATGTCAAAAGCAAAAACAAATAATAAATTCAACTACATACTAAATTGTCAAGTATTACCTTCAGCTTGATTGCCGTCAAAATTATATGATTGCATCGTTTGACAATCGGAGGGCGGAGTTGATCTCCTATTTAGGCCACCACTAAATGAATTTGTGTGCGGAACTAAAAGACGAATAAAGAACAAAACCATTACAAATAATAAAATATAAAATAATTAAATTAAGTATTCAAGTGTAATCATTTCCAAGCAATATTTACATTTTTTTCGCGTCTCATAAAGCGACTGAAAGGAAAAAAACTTAAGAGATTTGGATGACTGTGTTCCGGAATTGATAAATTAGTCCTCTTTCAGATTTCTAAGCCTTTATGTCTTATATTTTAGACATGTGGCTTTTCTAATGTCAGTCTGATATTATGTTTAGTTTAAATTTATAAAACGATCTGGTTAGCTAATTAATTGGGAGTCATAGGTGGCAGTGTAAGCAATGGGCAGAATTATTGTCAATTATTATGAAAAGTGCAATATTCACAGTGCAAATATTTGAAGCATACACATTAATAGTGCGAGTTTTGTTATCATAAACAATGACGAGAGTGGGTGTTGATCAGCAAAATTATGAACAGATATTTTTTGCTGGTTAAACTTAATCTACAATTTAACAGACTAAGTACTTAATGGCGTGAACAAAGCGACGTCAAAAATGGAGAGAAGCGAAACAAGACATCGAACAAACAAACAGATAAACAATCATCACAAATAATGAATGAACAATGCAAAACATTCACGTTAGGAAACGAAGCAACAAATGCAAATTGGGGAGAGGGGTACACACAAAAAAAAACCAACAAAATAAGCACAGAAATTTCAGGACTGGAATGGTCAAAGAAATTTGGCAATTAAAGAAGTGAAGTAAACCTTGAAACGGCGGCCGATTAGATGGCGAGCCAACAGGCGGCTGGTCAAAATCGCTGCGTAAATCGGGAATGGGCGTTACGGGTTGCATTGTGAGGCCCCGTCGATGGCAGATTCCGTGTTCATTGGCGCCCATGGTGCGCCTAGCGATGACATCTACGTGAATTGGTCACAAATATTGCAAATTATTGTGGGTAGTTGTTGTCGTTGTTGTTGATGTTGCATAAGTGTGTTTATTGTAGAGAGAAAATAGACAGAGCATAGTGTTAACACCCCATTCAGTTGGAGATTTGTGGTTTGCAGAAGCGATTTGCACGTAAACAAAGAAAGAGAATCGAGATAAAGTTGATTGAAATTGAATTTATCATTAAATTATCTACTTGGTATTGCTTTTCAAATAATGTAACAGGTGCGGGATGAATAAAATCGAACTGAATGAATGAGGGTAATAAAATGTCTTGGATTGTGATTAAGTTCGTTTATTTATGAAGAGGCAACAGCAGAATCATGTTAAATTTTTTTAGTTCAATGTTATCTACCTGGAGGAAAAGCGAACTGCATAATATGTGTTTTCAATTTGTAGTACATCTCCTTAAATCTAATTTGATACAGTTTTCTACTATTTTTTGCGGAAGTGCTTGATGCATCCAAAAGCAATTTTTTCTGCGCTTTCGTCGCATTCTTATGTAAATCGACAAGTATATTTAACAGTTAATTAACTTAACTGCTTAACGAAAAATTAAAAAACTTGAACGTATATTTAAACTGAACTCCTTGCTTATGACAATCAAAGAAAAGTGCAGGCAAAATTAAATAAAATGGGACAAAAACGCAATGCACAATGAAAATAACTTCACAGGACGACAACAAAAATCGACAGTGCGGAGCATGCCCCTAATTGAATAACGCAAAACGGCCTATTTATTGAAAGGGGTACTTGATAGGTTGTTCAGCTGGTTGTTTGGAATGCGATGCAGTGCGTAATTGGACAAGGTATCTAGGCGCAGTCACTTACCCTGTCCATCCATGCCTGGATAACATACACATTTGGGCGGATGTATCTCGAACAAATTAAACAAATCCGTCAACAATAAGACCAAATTCAGTTTCATCGAGCTGTGGAAAATACTATAATTTTAGCAAGGTAAGGGACTCTTTAGGATTAAGAATTCACGCAATTACCCCCGCATATATGTAATGTCCTCGGGCGTCATGTGGAAGACACTGTATGGCAAATGTTTTTGGGAAAAACTGCTAACCAGCAGTATATTGTGTATCGAGTCCTCCACGGCGGGCAAATAGTTGATCCGTACGCTCGTCCATGGTACCACCTTGGGGCAATAATAGGATATGAGTAGTGCCAAGCAAATCCCATCACAAAGATCCTGAAAATCATGCACTGGCGGTATATCTGGCGTCTGCAGACGTGTGACCTACAAATGAACATACAAAGAACAAATTAAATACAAAGATCCACTAGATAGCACTTGATTGTTTTAGCATACTTACAAATTCATCTGGCACGCTTGACTCCAGCTCCTTAATAATTCGCTTCTTAAGCGCGGCGCACGCATGAGATATCCAAGCGAGTAACGCTTGCTCATATGTTTGGCTTGAAGGCGCCAGATAGCTGCCGCCAGATATTCTACATTTGAAATAAGAGTTAGCCATGCAATTCTATAGAAGATTCATTAACTGCTTACCTTCGCAGGGCCGACGTGACACGGTCTCCCGATGTTATCTCTTTCGCATACAGAATCATCAGTGATTCTATCACAGACATGTGGGCGTTCTGAAAGATTCGATTTTATCCAGAGTTCATTAGCATTTTTTGTCATTATATCTCAGTAAAAACTTGGCACAAAATCTTTAACGTATTAAAGAATCCATGGCAAGTATTTCAAAAACATATTGATATATATATATATATATCGGATCAGATCGGATTACTATATCAAATAGCTACAATGACTTCCCATTCCATCGGTCCAAAATGGGAGCATTCAGCAGATAACTCAATCAGAAATCGTTCCTTTACTTGTGATGGACCACTAATCAGTAACCTGACTGACAAGTTCATGATGAAGTTATTATAGGTGACCTTGTCACAAAAGCCTCTTTCTTTCAAATGGGTCAAGCAGCTGTCACTAGGCCTGCAAACGTTGTCACCTATCATAATTTTATCAGGGACAAGTTATATTATATACAAAACCGCCTACTATAATATATGAAAACTTTCATATTAAATCAGCCAACTACGTCTTACATTTCAGCATGAAAAATCTAAGTTATTAGTATCAGCTATCACACTTTTGTATGATACATTTTTTGTAATACCGACACCAGAATCTAGAATTTTTGATTATTGAAAATTATCTGCTGAATGTAAAAAGTATTAATCAGGAATCATGATTGATGAACGGAATTACCTGCTGAATGCCCCCAGTTTCAGTACTTATTTATGTTAATAAAATTTTATTACTGTCATCAGTCGCAAGATTTCATAATAAAAAGGTGCATTAAGCTACGGTGGAGCAAGCTCGACAGTAGGAGACCCTGTACTTTTTGAGTGCAAAGCGCTCACTAGATAGATTGTTTCAATTTCAATAGATGGCGCCACTACGAAGATGATATGATAAACACTGAAGGCGCTAGCGTCTCTTCTTTATTCTTTTGCCCGTAACATTGTTAGTTGAATAGCTGCCACGTATATCACCCAATTCGAATGAAATTTTCAGGATAGGTTCAAACCATAGTATATTTATATTATATTAAAGATGCTCTTGTATTTTTTTTTAAATTTTGAATTTAGATTTTCGGGGGCGGTAGGAGGCGTGGCAAAAATCTAAAATAAGCTTCATTAATGGGAGATATTGATGAAGCTACATGCCAAATTTGGTATCTCTAGCTCCTATAGTCTCCGAGATCTAGGTGAAACAAATAGATATATAGACCCTTTTGTTCTTTTTTAAAGTACAGGGTCTAAAAATCATTGAAATTTCAATTAGTTTTCTTTATTCAAAGTTGGACTGCATTTTAAAATTTTCTGTATTGGCAACAAAAGGTCTAGAACTGTTATTTTTGAGAAGTGACGTAAGTAACGTTAAGTTAAAACTCATCTAAGTCGTTCATTGTTAAGCAAGTATATCAAATCCTCTCCGAAAATAAATTTTACTATCAGTTTCTATCCAACTTTTACTTACAATTCGCAACGGGTTTATTTGAATTAATACCGTTTCAGTAATAGGCATGTCCGAGGACTCGGCCACAGGAACGCCCTTGCGCGCTAGCGTCTGTAATATTGACCAGTGATTTAAACTTTGGTAGTTGGGATCGGAGTACAAGTTAGACAATGTCTGACAATAAAGCATTGCATTGCCCAACTCAACAACAATCTGCGGCTTGAGACGCTCCTGGTTCTCGTGGTCGCGATAGAAAGGCTCCTTCAGGTTGTCGGGCACTCGATTGTTAAACGCCTTTGAGAGCAGCCATTTGAACGAAGCACGCTGACGAGCCTGGAATGAAAATATTATATATATATATATTATATTATATATTATACCACATGAAGATATTGACATGAATCCCGCCTGAGCCAAACATTCTACTCTGTTACCTCAACTTCCACTTTGACTTAAACTTAAACCAAATTATTTAATGAATATATAAATGACTGTTAGTGTAAATAAATTTCTACAAATAAGAATAGTGAAGAACGGAATAAAATTATATAGTATATATAATATATTATACATATATTGAGTTATACTTATATATATATATATATATATATATATATATATATATATATATATATATATATATATATATATATATATATATATAAGTACTGTTATTATATTATTGAACTATGCAATATAACAAATCTCTTGTTTTCCTACTTGAGATTCAAAACTTATCGAGTAATCTTAAAAACAGACGTTCTTGCAGACGGAAAACCCTTTAGTGAATTTAACGTTGCATATTAACACTGAAGCATTAAGTAGCGCAGTCCGCACAATTGTATCAGTGCTTAAACAGTGTATCTGTACATGTGTCTGAATATTTGTATCTGTATGTGCTACTCTAGCTACGTCGCTGCATCTGTGTGAAGCCATGCGTTGAATCTTCAATATGAGTTCGATAAACTCGCCATGTTCAGTTTTGCTTGGCATGCGCCGTTGTTTCGCTGTGTCTGTGTTTAGCTCTCGCTGATGGTCACTCAGCATGAAGAAATAAGGAATTACAAGTCTCCAGACAGACTCATGACTAGAGAGTAGTGATATTCCGAATTATTAAATTTCAAAAACAACTTTTTGCTTCGTCAGCAGAATCTTATGAGTACGCAGTGCAGTTGCATTTTTATTTGCATACTCATAAGTTCGGTGCAGACTCCAGTTAGTCATAAATTTTTGTATTTTCGAAAAATTGGCTTTAAAAATGCCCCTTAATAGGTTTTAATCGAATTGAAACTGACAAAAAAGCTAATGTCAGGAGAGAATTTTCTTGACAGAATTCGATCGTTTAAGTTTAGAGACCAACACCCCCTGATAACTCCTATGATTCAACTTTTCTTATCGCTCACATGTGAACAAAATTCGTTATTCTAAAGAATGTGTTAGATAAGCTGAGGGAATTCGATTTTGGACTATTTACAAACACAATGCTGATAACTGTGAATTAAGTTTGATGAAAAATCTGTGCTCTTATAATATTAGTAGAGCTCCATGTTCGCCAGGCTTTTTATTTTTTGTTGTCCATTAATTTGACAGGACGATAATTCAAAATTTTTATTCCTCCTATTCTTTAAAATGATTCGAAACATTCGAATATATTAAATAATATACACGTACACCATACACATTAATATTAATTTTTAGATTAATACGGGGCTTGACCCATGTAGGAAGAAGCTGAAAACAAGCGCAGCCCTTAATTGTCAAATTCAAACTTAAATTTATAATATAGATATAATATAATTATATAGATATAATTGATTTAACCTTTGAGCCCGAATTGACCCCTTCTAGTTGGAATATCGAAAAAAGTCGTCAGTGAATGAGTAAGGACAAAGAGTTATATATATATATAGAAACAAAGATAACTGAGTTCGACCTTTTTTTATAGTTAAATATAACAGTGATTGCATTCAAAATATAATTTTTTATAAAGCCAAATTAGTTGTAACCAAAAACTAGCTATTAAAAAATAAGCTGAAAATCAAGTGAGCAACAGGTTAACGAGTGTAAAATATGTTGGTGTAGATCGTAGGCAGTCGAGGCTTCCTGCGCAACAAGTTTGTCCTCTTAGGCTTTCCACCAACAACAAATTGGGTAATTTTTTGTCTGTGTTTTCGCTTGTTGTCGGATACATTTTCACACATATAAAATTGCTGTAAACTTCAAAATTTTAAGCAAGTGAAACAATCAAGACACAGAAAAGCAAACCACCCAAAGTTTAACCAAAAATCCAAAGCAAACTCTTTTGAATTCGAGTTTTAAAACATTTATTAAGAGGAATAATAAACTCAATATTTATTCAATTAAATTTATTTCGATTTTCTTTAATTCATAAAATAAAAGTAAAGTAAATTTCAAACAAGTTAATTGATTGTACAAAATATACGCCCTTTTTTGTCTGGTATTTAAATTAAGTTATTGGCAGCCAATTACTGTTATTCCGAAAATATGTTCGAAAAAGGAAATCTCTTAAATTTCTATGTCAGCCACGAATTCTAGCCAAAATCACTGCGATTTCAGTGGCAGACCTAAATAAATCGCTTTTGACTTTAAAGCCCACATGATTGGAAAACTTAGACCTGTAGCTTATACAATATGCGGTGCACCGCGCTGTTGCCACACTTACCACATTGTTGGCTTGATCTAGCATATTTTTTAATGTGTTGGCTGTAAGTTTTTCTAAATACTTATAGTCATACATCTATTAATTTTTAATACCCTTACAGAGGGTATTATAATTTTGTCACGAAGTTTGTAACGCATTGAAGGAGGCCTCACAGACCCCATAAAGTTTGTATATTTTTGATCAGGGCGACGAGCTGAGTCGATAAAGGCATGTCCGTCTGTTTCTCTGCAAACTAGTCTCTCAGTTTTGAAGCTATCTTGATGAAACTTGGTACATGTCCGACTTTTTGCTGCACGCAGTAGATATTGGCTCGAAATCAACATTGTGTATGAAAAACATTTGGTTTCTCAAGATATCTCAACCAAATTCATAGATTGCGTGTTTGAAAAAGTTTCATACATCCTTACTAGAGCTGCGAAAGATTCGATTCCAACATCGATACTAACGATTCTTTTTTTTCCGTTCAAACATCGATTCTATTTTGAAAGAATCGATGTATCGTAAACAATTTTTAAGATAAATCCCACCACATTGAATAAGGAGACAAACAAGACGTGCGAATAAGGGTAATTTAATAAAAGTTCTGCTTTTAACTGATTACATTTCTTTACATAAATGCTGTCTTTAGGATTGTTGTGTGCTGGTGGATCAAGGAATTGGGAACACACAACTCCAGATATAAGACCCCTGGACTAGTTAAGGGTTTGTAAATATTGTTAGTCTGACAAAATCTTAATAACATTTACTTTTTTTCAGATTCACGCCTCTGAAATGGATAATTTAAAAGAGTGTGCCCTGCGCTATCTTTGTATTCTAGCATGTTCCACCGAATCTGAACGCGTATTTAGTAGAGCTGGATGTATTATTAAGATGTATTATTATTAAGCCTAAAACAGTAAATAGGCTTATCTTCGCAAGCAAAAACCAATGGGTTATGGAGATGTAAATTTTTTGTTTGTTTTGAAAATACTTTTGTTTTTTAATTTTTTTTAAAACGTTATTTCTTTTCGTTTCTTACGTTATGCATACGTAATTTTTTCTCTTTATATGTATGAATATATGATCTCAATGAATTGATCTCTGTTAATAAAAAAAACCACATGTTTTTTCGATTTAATCGATGTTTTTTCTAAATGATCGAAAAGAATCGATGCACTGAGAATCGATTTTTTCGCAGCTCTAATCCTTACCAAATGGGATTCAAATCGGACCACTACTTATATCATAAAGCTGCCATAGAAAGATTCGTTTCAAATCCACATCCAACAAATTTTGTAACAAATCTGAAGGATTATAAAGTACACTGCAAGGGTATACAAACTTTGGTGCGGAAAAGTTAGCTTGCGCTATATTTTTATACCCTGTTGGTATATTAAGTTTGCTAAAAAAAAAATATATTTAACAGGCAGAAGGAAGCGTGGCAGACCCCTTAAAGTATATATATTCTTGACCAACAACCGATTCGATATAGCCATGTCTGTCCGTCCGTATGAAGGAAAGGATCTCAGAGATGGTACGACCTACAACCACCAAATTTGGTGTGAAGACTTCTTATATTTGCCGAAGATCAAGTTTATTTCAAATTTTGGATACCACGCCCCCTTCGCCCACAAAGTAAAAAAAAAATGCATGACACTGGCATGCTCGGCACGAACAATACTTGAATAAATATGGATGCATCGAGAAAATTTGATCAAGATCGTATAATAAACACGGAAGATATCCGCAATTATTTAATTCTTTAATTTAATCTGTTTTTGTTGTAAGTTTTCGCCCTCTTTCCCTTTATATATTATATATTATATGCATATATACATATGCATGTAAGTGCGCGCTGTGTTAGAGTGAGTTCTCTCCCTCTCTATTTCAAGTTATAAAGTGGTAAGTGGTAGAGGTGCCGAATAGGCAGATGGAAGACCGTGGTTCAAATCCCAGTAAAAGCATGCTTAAATTCTTTAATTTTTTTTTTAATTTTAGTTATACATTTAAAATTTTTATTTTATGTTTATAAGAAAATTTGTGTGGCGTTCTCTACTACCACAGGGTATGCCACTGTCGGGCTCTCCCGACTGAATGATATATTTTGCTTATGGTTTTGGTTAGATCTAATGATAAAGCATAAAGATCTGATACAATTATGCTTAAAGCTGCTGCACGAGCTTTAAATATTAAATAGTTTTGTTTTTTCTTTTAAAGAAAAATATGCTAATTGCTTAAAGAGCTTGGCAGAATCCACAACAGCAACAACAAAGCCACAAGCGAAAGCAAATAGAGAAATAGACGATAGTTTGTGAGGCGATTAGCTGTACTTTCTAGGGAGTTGGTTAACATTTTGGAATTAGAGGGGCAAACACACGCACCGCTCGCACGCAAGCACACACATAAGCAAAACTTGTTATGGACTAAGAACATACGAGTTTGTTGCTGCTCAACTTAAAGGTGTCAAATATTCTTAAGAGTCTGTTTATCATAGCTTTGCACATTTATATATTTACAATTCTTATTTTATTTTTATACCCTGTGGGTATATTGTATATTAAATGTGTTTAAAAAAAAGTATGTAACGTATGTTAAAGCAAAACGAGGCATAGAAAACCCCATTTTATTTTTCGATTTCTCGGGTGATGTGTGCAAAAAAACTGCTTTTGGAGCCCATCCTGAGATGATGTTTTGAAAAACTAACCAAAAATCGAAAAAGTTGGGAAATCAAGGCGCTAGCATCAAAGGTTCATAGCATCAAAGCGTTCATTATAGATTGTTTCAATTTCAATAGATTATCAGTTGATAAACACAGCGGTCGCTAGCGTGTCATCTTTTTTTGCCCGTAACATTGTTAGTTGAATAATTTGGTTATAGATTGTGTGAAAATAAAAAGCAATGCGATTTTGAGCTGACCACGAAGTTCATATTGTGAATGGCAAACTTTTCCATCGGTCAAAAAAAGCCACTCACAAAGCGACCAACTAAATGCAACTTTATGGTCTCTGAGATCTAGGTGACATAAAAATCTATATATTTATGAGAGTTGCTTGGTACGGAAGAGAATATCAAGAAAAATCTTAGATGGCGCCACTACAGAGCCTGCTTCTTCCTTTTCCCCGTTACATTGTTAGTTGAATAGCTTCCGCGTTTATCACCCGATTTGAATGATATTTTCAGAATTGGTTTGAATCATAGTGTATATTATATGTACCAAGATTCAAGCTAGCATTAAAGGTAATATGACATTAAAATTTTGTATTTCGATTTCCGGGGGCGGAGGGGGGCGTGTAAAAAATCTAGAACAAACACGTTCAATGTAAGGTAAGGTATACATGCCAAATTTGGTGTCTCTAGCTCTTAGAGTCTCTGAGATCTAGGAACTCAAAAAAGGGACAGATGGACAGACGGACATGGCTATTGAAGGTGATCAACAATATATATACTTTATGGGGTCTGCCACGGATCCTTCTGCCTGTTACGCACATTTGCACAAACGTAATAGACCGTTTTGTACTTTTTTGAAGTACAGGGTCTAAAAACACATAGCGATTAGATCATGCCAGAAGTTAAAATAACACAATAACCAAAAATGTACACAAAATAGCAATAATAGTATTAATAAACCACCATACGGCCGACAAACCAATCTGTGCAGTATATACACATTTCATGAATGGAGTCTTAAAGTTGATTGAATAGCAGCAAACTTCCATTGGCATTGTTGCTTCTGCATCAACATTTACAAGTACATCTACATGTACATCTATATGTACATTTACATATACATCAACATCTACACCAACATCAGTTACTAAGCTGTTGTTGTTGTATCCATTGGTATTTGAACCAGTCAAACGATAAGTAGGTGTCGGTCGCATATTAAAGCGCTTAAGTGGCCGGCCAGTGGGAGCGACGGTGTGCCGTGTGGTTACCTCAGCGCACCATTTTGGCAAAGAGAGTAGGTGGCTGAACGGCGACGTCGGCGTCAGCCGTTACGCTTTTGGCCTAAAGCAGAGGCGCAGGCAGCGTTTGATGAGCGCATTGCAAAGGCGGCGACGCCGAGGCCGACGTCAAACTTCTGGGGAGTAACTTTAATGACGGCGACGCAAACGACGCAGTCAGTGCAGGAATTTTGATGAATGCGATATTTAGTTTGCGGACATAAATATACTCTTACATACATATTTATTAGAAGAACTCTTTACGTGATTATAAATAAACATACATTTATGTGGGAGTTAGTGTTGCCAGAACTTAAAACTAAAACTAGGCTGGATTTAAAAAACAAACAAATGACTCCATGACAAATATATAGGGAAGCCAATAAAGCACCAAGAAAAATTTCAATTCACAGGGTTGGCTCGGTTTTTTAAATTAATCAATAAGCCGACAGGATTTTTTCTGAAATCTACAGGATTCATCGAAACTGGCATAATTATCTATGTGCCAAAACTCGGAGCTTTTACTATTTGTCTGGCTAGATTTTTGCATAAAATTATTTTGAAATATATCGCAAGCTAACTTTGGCGAACCGATCGTTCCAATTTGAACCAATTTTGGTAAGGATGTATAAAACTGTGTCAAACAGAAAATCTGTGAGTTTGGTTAAGATATCTTAAGAAACAAAAAAGTTTTTCATGCTAAATGTTGATTTCGAACCGATCGTTCCTATGGCAGCTATATGATACTGTGATCCGATCCGGCCGGTTCCGACATACTGCGTACAGCAAAAGACGGATCTGTACCAAATTTCATCAAGATAGCTTCAAAACTGAGAGACTTGTTTGCGTATAAACAGACAGACAGACAGACGGACATGGCTATATCGACTCAGCTCGTCGCCCTGATCCAGAATATATATACTTTATGAGGCCTCCTTCAATGCGTTACAAACTTCGTGACAAAATTATAATACCCTCTGCAAGGGTATACAATTGCAGTAAGCTAAGATGGAGTAAGTTCGACAGTAGAAGACCCTGTACTTTTTGAGTACAAAGCGTTCACTATAGATTGTTTCAATATCAATAAATATCAATAGATAGCGCCACTGCGACATATTCGGACTATAGTGTGTATTATATGAACCACAAACCAAGGCGATAGCAATAAAGGTTCCCTTGTAATTTGACTTTACATTTTTTTCTATTTCCAAAAATCTAAAACAAACTTGTTAAATGCAAGATAAACAGAACGACCATGCCAAATTTGGTGTCTCTAGCTCTTATAGTCTCTACCTGTTACGCACATTTTTTTTTTGCACAAACTTAATTGACCCTTTTGAAGTTTTTTGAAGTACACGGTCTAAAAATTTGACAGATCTAGTTTACAAGATGCTGAACTGGCAACACTGGTGGGAGTGTACTCACACCAGTAGCTGAATTGCTTAGCAATGCGGGTTAGGAGTAACATATGTAACGTCTATAAATATACGAATGTTAGACCAATCTTTATAACTATTAGATTTTATTTTATTTCCGCCAGATTTAATTAAAATTTTTATTTATTAAATTCTTCAAGTTTTTCATAATTAGTTTGAAAATACATATGTATGTATGTAAGTAATTAAATATATGTACCTGTCGTATTTCCTGTGTTTCGGAATCCATGCTGCAGATGACGATGACACTGCACTTTACCGCCTCGTTTTGAGCTTAACCAAATTCTTTTGATGAAATTGCAGCAACAAATGATGGATGTGGATGTCACTGGCTGTCCGACGCCCAGTCCCCGCTGCACTTGCAGTTCACTTTTCTCTCTTCACCGGCCAAGCAGTTTCTTCTTCTTGTTGTCGTCGTCGTATTTTCCACACTTTCCTGATTTTTATGTTTTTGTTTTTGTGGGGCCTCTCTCTGGCTTGGAATTTTCACTTCAGCCGTTAAGCAGCCTAAAATCACTCACATAAACAGTGATAAATTAGTACATATATATTATGTACATACATAAATATTTATGAGCACTTAACAATTATTTTTGAATTTTTGTAAATTAATTGCGCGCACGCATTTGCAATAATTCGCGCAGCACAGCAACAACAGCTCTAACAAAAGAAGAACAGTAAAATAAAATAGAAGAAAAAATTAGCAAGGAAAAATGTGAATCATTCACTGGGCGAACTTTGCAGTGGGCGGCAAGGGGGAATAGTTTGCCGTAGATGTGTGTTTGTTGCCACAATAACAGAGCATAACAGAACAGAAGCAGAAAAGAGTAGTGCAATGCAGCAGCTAAGGGAGAGGGGCAGCTGCTGGGAAGGGTGGCCATGATTTTTAGTAATATGGCTACAGCATCAGCTGTTTCAATTTGGTGTCACTGTTGAAAGAGAAATGCACTTTTCGCTTAGTTTGCGTCAATTTTTGGCTAATTACTTCACAATTATTAACGTGGCATTTATGGTTTTTACAAATTTCCACTTTTCCGCGATGGCAGGCAGTAATAAATGAAAACATTTTCTTTTGCCTTGTTGTTGTTGTTGCGCTCGCCGTTGTTTCTCTCTCTTTTATGCGCGATGTGAAGCTAAACTGGTAGACACTGTTATGCTCTTCGCTCTCGTTGAGGGCAAGGCATATTATGAAAACGTCGACTGCGGCAGCGACGCCAACGTTGACGTCAGTTTGTGAGCAACGAAGAAATGATGACCGAAAAAGCTGAGTATGTGTGCGTGGTACACACACTCTGTTCTTGGATGTATCGTTTCTTTACCGCTTGGATTCATACAAATACATTTTACACGCTCCGTACTCGATTTAAACTTAGTTTTATACTTTCTACTTTTTTAAATAAACGACGAATCGAATAACAATTTGCTTCTTCCCATCCAAAATTTTCTCTGAAGGCGCGTGTTGTTCAACGCCCAAGTACTGGCATATTTCAGCACTGGAATTTTCTATCGGTCATCCGCCACAATTGATCGGAACTCGTTCCAGCTGGTTCCAACTTTTTTTGCGATTGAGCAAATTTTTTTCGGTTTTTACACAAAAAAAAGTAAAAATTGCAGGTCTAATATATGTGATTATGTAATCGTAATAGTAATAATTTCTTAAATTTTACATGACTACTTACGGTCAACTTAAAAGTTTTAAGCTTGGAACGATCGGCTGAAAATCTCAAGATATCTCAACCAAACTCACAGATTGCCATCGTTTATCTGAGAAAATTTCAATAAATTCGGATTATTTTCTATTTTTCTTTATTTTTATTTGGTGTCATTTAGAGAAAGTTGTATTTCTTCTCAGAAATTTAGCCCCAGCCTCTCAAAAACTTAACGGACAGATCATCCTCCCTTTATTTTACTAACGTTAGCCTACTCAGTTAAAATTCAAATGTAGAGCTCGCTGCTTATAGAAATACGGTATATGGAATTTAAAAAATAAAGTATAACGGATCACTTAAATACAACATGTATAAAATACCGTTTTTGCACCCTGTACTTTCAAAAAGTACAAAGGGTCTGTTACGTTTGTGCAAAAAAAAAATGTTCGTAACAGACAGAAGGAGGCGTCTATATATTCTTGATCAGGGCGACAAGCTGAGTCGATATAGCCATGTCTGTCTGTCCGTCTGTCTGTCCGTCCGTATGAACGAAAGGATCTCAGAGATGGTAGGACCTAGAAGCACCAAATTTGGTATGAAGACTTCTTATACTTGCACGCAGATCAAGTTTATTTCAAGTTTTGGATGCCACGCCCCCTTCGCCCACAAAGTAAAAAAAATAGATACCACTGGCAATAAACAAGCTAGAGATTTGAGCTTCGGCACGAACAATACTTGAATACATATGGATGCATTGCGAAAATTTGATCAAGATCGGATAATAAACACGGAAGATATCCGCAATTATTTAATTCTTTAATTTAATATGTTGTTGTTGTTGTGAGTTTTCGCCCTCTCTTTCTCTCTTTCGAGTTATCAAGTGATAAAGGTGCGGCCGCGTAGTCAAACGGGAAATTTGGGTTCGAATCCCAGTAAAAGCATGAAATTATTCTTTAATTTTTTTTTAAATTTTTGTTATACATTTAGAATTGTTTTTTTTAATGTTTTTATTTAGTTATTTGGAAAATAACGTGCTCATTGTTGCTTAGACTTTTAAATACAAAACAGACAGCACAAATACGAAACACAAATATAGTTGATAAAAATTTGAGTGGCGTTCTCTACTACCTCAGGGTATTCTACTGTCGGGATCTCTCGACTGAATGATATATTTTAAAGTACAGGGTTTAAAAAATCATAACTGTCCTCTGGCGTCGGAAAGCTTACGAAATCAGAAAAAAGATAATCAAAACACCCCTTGATCTCATCCTTCTTTTAGAAAACTTTTTCATTAATAATTTGCATTCGTCTATCGTCTGGTTTTTTCCGTCTCTGTGCATTGCAATAGCATTATTAATATTATTATGTTCCGATTTTCAGGTACATTTTGCATAATTTTGTCACGAAATTTGTAAAGCAACAGTAAAGTAAAGTAAAGTAACGGAGCCCATATACATATATTCTCGATCAATAATAAAAAGATATGCACACAAAGTATTAGGGCTCAATTATGTTTATTTACAAAGTGATCGGCTCTCAAATATAACGTAAACGTATACAGTTAACCGAAAGAACAGAAAGTACCCAGTAATGAAAATGAAGAAAGCAATGGCAGCGATAAAAATATCCTAAGTTTGGGATTGTATTTATAAATATTTATTTTAATAATTAGCCAATTATACTGTGTGGAAGAGATTTTTTTTATTAAAATTCCATTGAAATATGTATTTGCTGCACATCTCAGATAGGAGGTTAAGACACGCCTCATTGTCGAAGGCTCAATGCACATTTTATTCGTGTTTCTCTTGTTGGATGTTCTGACTTCGTACAAATCCATCATAAAAACACATCTATTAGGTGAAAAATATTATTATTGACAAACAAAAAAAAACTCTCCTTTGAAATTTTTTATTTGTTGCTTTATATTTTTTATTTGTTCAAAATAAATTATCTTTTATTTTGGTTTCGATAACTCTAAGATCAAACAACTTTTTTCATACTGTTGATTTTAGGTTCCCTTTTTCATATTTGTAGTACTTAGGACTTATGCTAAATAGGCAAGAATCAATTCACTAGTGAATTCAATACGCAAAATCTTACCGAAAGTGAGCAGGGAATAGGTAAATGAATTGACTGAGAGCACTTATTTAGCAAACAGAGTTGTCTTTTTCGAATAATTAACGGTTTAACTGTCACAACTTATGCTATATCCACTTTAATTGCTTCGTATACATCCAAACGCACCTTTGCCAACCTATCCTGGTAATAGTCGTCAACATTAGAGAACATGGGATGTGCTTTCGCAAAGAGTTCTTCCAATTTGAGTTGGTTGTCGAAATTGGCGCCAATTTCAACAAATATCGCAGCCAATTTCTGCAGTCCAGTGTCCTTTGCAATGTCCAGGCTTTGGCAGCTTACTACTGCTCACTCTGCACACACATAGCACACGCAATTTTTTTCTTGGCTTCCTAAAATGATTCCGAGATACTTTGCTCATCCGAAGATCTCCATTATCTGTTTGGTAGTCTTGATCCACTGACTCAAATCTTCGATTACAGGATCTCGACTTCATCATTTTACTAGTAGATTCTTTTAGCTAGTTAATAAGCTTAATCTCGCCACTCTCAATTTTAATCTTATAAATGCGTTATCATAGTTTATCGATTCATTTGTCATTCTGAATGTGAATATTCTATAAAGAAAAATTACAATTATATTTTATTATTAACGTATTTTAAAAGTGTTACTATTATAAGGTTTTGGTTTGATTTGCTGATGCTTGAATTGGGTTGATTTGCTTGAATTCGTTAAATCAGGGACTCCAGAATCGCGAAATAGTGTCATGAGTCATTCCACTTTTCGAATGGATTGGTGTGATTTGCCACTTAATAATCAATAAATTATTATTTTGCCCACCGTTTGTCAGGCAGCGAAATTATATATGGTTAGATACCGCAACCACTAAAATATATATTTTGTCCGCCCAAATTTAATATTAATCTAAATTTCAACAGTAAACAGTTTATAAACACATTTGTATGTGCTTGTACATGACTTATCTATCGGTTAGCCGCCACACGATATGAACTATCGGCGATTAATAATTGGATGATCAGAATCATTACGAAAATGTAGAAAAAATGTTAGTTTAGCCTCATTGATGGATGGATATTTTGAATAGTATGAATTTGATAAATGTATACTATGAATTGAACATATGTACACGCATACATTAATTTTTTAATGAATATGAACGACAAATATATGAAACGTGTTAGAATTATTTTGCCACATGCAGCGTTTTTTAACTTATAGTACTCATGAAATCGTAGATTATTAAAGAAGATTCTTTTCTTACTCTTGGTGTTTGAAATTGTTTTATATCAAACTGCTTGTTGCGACCTCTAATATTCATTTGCAATATTTACTACCCATGCTAGTGTTGTCAAACATCGTATTATATGGATTCTCGTGCTTTGCAACACGGTTTTGTGCGTGACTAGAAACCGTGACATGCGTGTCGCATAGTAAATTTTACATTTTGAGTTTTACATTTTTTTTGTTAATACGGTTTGTATTGAACATCTAAAATGCACGTCGAAAAGAAATCGGAATTGCGAAGCCTTCTCAAATCAGGTGACAAGCGATGTAAATTAGTAGAGCCGCGAAATGCAAAGAGTTGTGTTTGGCGTTTCTTTAATTTGGTGTCTTGTGATGATCAAATAGAACCATATGCTTGCTGTAAGACGTGTGGCGATCTGTTATCATATAGTGGGAAAACAGGAACTGGCAGTCTGTTGCGCCATAGATGTTTACACACGCCTAACGGTAAGTTTTGGATCTGATATTCACGCACGTCCCCTCACACTGCCACGCGTGTAAAGAGCGGGAAGCGTTGTTGTTGTCATCGCCACAGCTTATCCTAGTGTTGTTATATATACTGGAAAATTAAGTGGTATATTATATCGTAATGTCGATCGTATACCTACTGTTTAAACTTTGTTAAATTTAGAATATCCTCTCCTCTATAATACAACAATCAGCTGTGAGACCCAGGGAAATTAATACGAAATGTAAAGTTGGCAAATGATTAAAATATTGATTCATTAATAAAAATATAAAATGTTTTGTTTAGTCTGTTTAAAAACAACTCAAAAGCAATTCTATTATCGTTCATTATTTATTTTCTGGTCATATTAAAACAAATGTTTTGCAACACTGATTTTCACATGGACTCTCCAACACACGCGTCAGCAACACTAACATCGCTATTGCGTTTTTATGAAGAAAAAAATATACATAATTAAGTACAGTTATTTTGTGAAAATATAATTAAAAATGCCGAAAGGACGTGTTAGCAGTGTCTGGCAGCATTACGACATCAATGAAGAGTGTGAAAACTTCGCGGTTTGTCGTTATTGCGGCAATAATATATCGCGTGGTGGCATGGCCAGCAATCTAAAGGGCAATAACACTACCAATCTGTGGACACACTTAAGACACAAGCACGGCGACGAGGTGATTGTGAATCCGGTACAGCAACGGACCATTAGCCGACCTACTGTCGTTACATTAAAAAAAGGTGTGCCCTTATAACAATATATGTATAGACAATGACCTATTGACGCACCTATCGATCCCGCTCGCCTGTCCCAAATCGAAACTATCGCAAAACAATTATGCCCAGCCCTGCTTTACAGCTGGGTGCCGGCAATTTTTTGCCATATGATTTAAACTACTTTCATATAAACAAGTATTTTTACATTACAGAAAAAACATCTCGCATCGCCAAGGCGAAGGTTTTTCGAGAGCCTCTCCGGGTGGCAAAGCCAAAGGTCGAGGCGCATGCAACTATAGCCGGAGCATTGCCACAAAAGTGGGAGGAGTACGAGCACAACGAGGAAATTACTGAGGACATTAAGGACATTATATACAGTGAAGATCCGCTATGTTACAGTCCCATCCAAGTGGTCGAAGATGAGATGTTAGACACTGGAGAGAAAGTAACAGTAATGAACAGCTCCCGGACCTCTACTGGTCCTATCGTTGCCACCGTGGTCAGCTCAGCTCCAACTAGTGCAGCAAAAACATTAAAGAACAATTTGGAAACATCCATTGAACGTCTGACTACGGTGAGCGAGCAGTTGAGTTATGTCATTCAGCAGCAACAGGAACAGCAGACCAAGGATGATGACTATTACTTCGCACTGAGTCTTGTACCCATCATGCGACAATTGTCTGTGAACCGCAAACTTTACGTACGATCGAAAATTCATGAAATTTTGTACAAAGAGAGTGAGGAGACTACGACTAAAACTGAATAATAGATCAAGGGTATAATACGGATAAGCTAAATCTCTAAATAATAACCCTTTTTACACATAAAAAAATTTCAACACTATCTTAACATTTTTTGCATGTAGGTTACAAAGTAAATATGTATGTATATTTGCTTGCATACAATTCACTATCTTTAGGTAAAACTTATTTGTATATGTACACATTTGTATGTATAGTGTACAGTTACGATTCGTATTTATGATTTATCATAACGAGATATACGTGTTTTTAAACATTTAATGCAATCCATTTATAAATCGCTAATAAAGTTACCTAAGAACATTATAATTGAGTCCTAAGCGTTTAATAATCAAAACAATATTTATTGGGTGCCTATTGAATATGCGAAAAAGGGAATAACTTATGTAAGAGAGTTAAGGAGCACCTCCGACCATATAGCATATATTAGTGATATTGATTAGTGCCAGCCAAGGCTTAAAATTTTGTTTGTATTAGTAGCCAGAAGCTCCACCTTACTTCTAGCTAATTCCTATTAGTTTTTAGACCCTGTATTTTAAAAAAGTACAAAAGGGTCTATTACGTTTGTGCAAATGTGCATAACAGGCAGATGGAGGCGTGGCAGACCCCAAAAAGTATATATATTCTTGATCAGCATCAGCAGCCGAGTCGATATAGCCATGTCCGTCTGTCTGTCCCTTTTTGGGTCAACTAGATCTCAGAGACTATAAGAGCTAGAGACACCAAATTTGGCATGCAGGTTCATCTATATCTCCCATTGAACTACTTTGTTTTAGATTTCGAAATCGAAATACCAAATTTTGATGTCAAATAACAAGAACACCTTTAATGCTTGCTTGGATCTTGGTACATATAATATACACTATGATTCAAACCAATTCTAAAAATTTCATTCAATCGGATGATAAACGTGGAAGTTATTCAACTAAGAATGTAGCGCAAAAAATGAAGAAGAGACGCTATCGTCTTCTGTGTTTATCATAAGAATCATCATCGTAGTGGAGCCATCTATTTATTGAAATTTAAATAATCTATAGTGAACGCTTTGCACACAAAAAGTACAGGGTCTTCTTGCTCCACCGTAGCTTAATGCATTTTTAACTACATTAACAACAATGTTAATTCACAGTTTTGCTCTCAATATTCAAAATCACATTATGTTCAAACTATACTGACTTGTAATTCTCATACTGTAATGGGAAGGCATTGGAATTATATTGCCTTTACATAACATGTGTAGCTTGTAGATAAACAAACATACAAACAATTTAATTTGAATGAAAATATAGATGGTTTTGTCACTTTCAGAGGGTAGTCTTTTTCTGTCACGAGATAGCTAATCAGAAAGACGAGCTGAGTCAATATAGCCACGGCAGTTTGTCTCAGTTTGAAGGTCTTAGTTTAAAAGTTATATTTATGAAACAGAGTGTGTGTCCGTGTTTTTGCTTCTAGAAGTAAAGTAGAATGGTGTAAGATAGGTAACTGATAAAAACAATAGGTGAGGACAAGGTTTATTGGTATAATATCGGCTGTCCTCCAGGACCTTTAATCTTATGCATGATTGTGGTGCCTGTTATTATAATTTGGCCTTTTCAATGTAATATATTGACTGTTAAAAGCAACCGCCTTCGCAAGCAAGGTGACAAAACTATCAGCCATATAAAATTGTCAGTATCTTGGCTAACACATGGCTTGTTGTAGACAGACATTGTTTGTTATCCAGCGTATTATTATTTTTAGACCCTGTACTTTAAAAAAGTACAAATGGGTCTATTACGTTTGTGCAAAAAAATGTGCGTAACAGGCAGAAGGAGGCGTGTTAGACCCCATAAAGTATATATATTCTTGATCAGCATCAACAGCCGAGTCGATATAGCCATGTCCGTCTGTCCGTCTGTCCCTTTTTTGAGTAACTAGATCTCAGAGACTATAAGAGCTAGAGACACCAAATTTGGCATGTATGTACATCTATATCTTGCATTGAACGAGTTTGTTTTATATTTTTGCCACGCCCCCCTCCGCCCCCGAAAATCAAAATACAAAATTTTCAAGTTTAATTACAAGAGCACCTTTAATGCTAGCGCCTTGATTTTTGGTATGTATAATACAGACTATAGTTCCAACCTATCCAGCAAATTTCGGATGATAAACGCGGAAGTTATTCAACTAACAATGTTACGGGCAAAATCAATCTCTGAAGTGGCGCCATCTATGTAAATTTTTTGAAACTGAAATAATCTGTAGTAATCGCATTACACTCAAAAAGTACTGGGTCTCCTACTGTCGAGCTTGCTCCACCGTAACTTAAAGCATTTTTATTAATATACCTTTTATACTAAACTTCGACGCACTTCTGATAGTCTTCAACGAGGGAGGCAGTTCGTTCCATAAACGAGCAGCGTATGTGAAAAATTGGTATTTTGAGCTTGCTAACTTGTGTGTGAACAGATTGAGCATTGAGATTGCGCCCGTCCAAATTGAATGAATTTTTTTTTCGAATAGATCCCGATTTATTATGACGTTAGGTGAAAAAATTTTGTGTCGATCGCTGCTAATTTTTTTAAAATTAATTTTAAAGTCTAGTTTTTTCAGGCTTAAACGGCTTGCGCTGGGCACTTGCTGTGTTGTTGTTGTTGGCTTTGTTGTTTTGTTTGTTGGATTTTTTTTTGTTGATGTTATTATTGTTGTTGGTAAAGTTTTAGTTGTTGTTTTTTTTTGTTAAAATCACTAATTTTAAGGAATATAACTACAAATGCAAAGCAACGATAAATTAGTGCTGTATGCTACTATTAGAGTTGCGAAACTACCTACAAAATAGCTAAATCTGCAACAAAAGCTATTGGTGTTATTTTTAAAAATTATGTTATGATACTTATGTTATATCAAATTGCTAAAGTCCGCGATTCTTTTTCAAACTAATTTTTGCATACAGCGCTCTTTTCTTTACAATTCATAATATTTTAAGAGTTTAAGAGTTTTTCAAAATGGCACCAAAAGCATTCATATTAAATTTAGCTATTTTATAGCTAGCTTAGCAGCTAACGATAACGGACAGCACTAATTTTTCAATTGCTTTTGCAGTTAGTTTTTGTAGTGATTTTTCCTTAAAATTAGTGATAATTACAGCACAACAACAAAACAGCAACAAAGACAATAACAACAACAACCAACAACAACAACACAGCAAGTGCCCTGCGCAAGCCTGAAAAAATTAAACTTTAAAAAAAATTAGAAGCGTTCGACATAAAATTCATTCGCCAAAATTCATCATAATACGGGGTCTATTCGGGAAAAAAAATTTTCATTAATTTTTGACATTTTGGCCACGTAACTAACCTTTACCACGAAAATTTGCATCTGCATGGCAATCAGCTGCTGTTTCACCTGCATCAGGGGGAGAGTGTAACGCAAAATCCAACAGCTCTTTGCTCCGCTTAACGATCTCACTGACTTTTTTATGTGTACAAGGCCACGACGCGTAAAAGCTGCAGTGAGCGACTAAGGCTGTTTAAGCTTCATCGCTCCCTCAAAATGATTATTTTTTTCATGACGAGTGACAAATCTTTTGACTTTTGAAACGTTGGTTCATCTTTAGAAGTGAGGAATCAAAGGCGTTTTACTTCGTATAAAGTCGAGTTACGTATGAAACTGAGCAGTATTTAATATTGTGTATCGTCGTCGCACGCATGGCAAATATTAAATGCAATTCACAGGCCACCAAAGGTAGTACTATTAATTAAAAAATTGCTATCATTAAAAATGTCGGAGGACACGGATACACAGACTTACATATGTATTTGTACAAACTGGAAGTGAGTTAGGAATCATCGGGGCGCCGAAGTTAGCTTGTGCTATGTTTGTACCCTGGGGGTATATTAAGTTTGTTCAAAAAAGGATGTAAAAGGCAGAAGGAGGTGTGGCAGACCCCATAAAGTATATATATTCTTGAACAGGGGGACAAGCCGAGTCGGTATAGCCATGTCCGTCGGTCCGTCTGTATGAACGAAAGGATCTCAGAGATGGTAAGACCTAGAAACACCAAATTTGGTGTAAAGACTTCTTATATTTGCACGCAGATCAAGTTTATTTTAAATTTTGGACTCTCCCGACTAAATTATATATTTTTTATTATGTTTTCTTTGGTTAATCTTACATTTAGAAAAAATTTCTAGAGAACGGCACAGCCGAATGCTTTACAGCATCCGAAAACTAATGAAAATATCTACTGATCATTAATACATTGTTACACATGAGCAGAAATTTCGAAGTCCAACTAAAAGAGCACCTACAATGCCAACAATAATATACACTCTCATCCGAATCTGTCCTAATTTTGAATTGAATTCCAATCGGATTATAAACGCAGAAGTTATTCAACTTGTGTGGAGCCATCCTGGTTCGCAAAATGGAAGAACAATCTATAGTGAACGCGTTGCCCTCAAAAGTTTTTTAATTGGTGACTTTTACCAATTTTACCATTTCGCTTGTTACCGCTTTTTACTCTTTCCCATAAGTACAGGGTCTCCTACTATCCAGGGTGCTTCACTGTAGCTTACTGCATTTTTGGCAAACTTAGTATCCCCCGCAGGGTATAAAAAATGTTTATTTTCATAAATCGACCCGTGTTCGTTGGGCAAAAGGTAGAACAAGATACGACAGCACCACAACGAACAAAGCTGTGTGTTTGCTTTTCACCACTGTTGGCCACCACTATTAGTTTTTACTAATATTCGCTTTTCACCATTAAGTTTTTGCTCTTTCACATAAGTACAGGGTCTCCCACAGCCGAACTTTTCCCAAATGCAGTTTTCATTAAAGGGAAAGGTAAGGCTGTACGTATTAAACTAATTTTGGGTAATGAACAAGGGAATGTTTTGCTTGAGTTTAGATTTATATTTTTAAATAAATTTTTATTTAAATAACTTGTTGAGATTTACAAAACAGAGAGCGTTACTAGAATTATAATTTACAAATTGATTTCTGGAGCTAATTTGTATGGCTCATGCAATGCTTAAAACTATAAATATCATCATATCATTTATGCCTTTTTATTTTTTTAGTATGTTTCTTTTAAGTTTTCAATAATTTGTAGGTGTCTCTACATACATACATGGATATATGTATGCATACATATATAATACTATACCAAGTACAATAAACCCTACATATCGAGTAATAAACAATAATCTTACAATGTATATGCACCCCAATAATGTATGTGTGTTTATATATATTATTAATGATAATATATAATTAAGTACAATATAGTCGTCGCTGCTCATTGTCTAGCCAACAAATATTGGGCATTAAATCGGTAGTTGATTAATTTTCGACTTTACGTTAATAGCGAACTAAATCGTGTGATGTCTTTGAAAGAAGTCTAGAATTAATTAGTAATTTTTTTGTATTTGTATATGCATGTATATGTTTGTGTGGGTGTTCGGATGGGATCGAATAAGTGCACGATATGACTGTCGAAAGTGGATAATTATGTTTCTAGAACTGCAAATTTTAGCTAAGATAGTCCAGATATTAACGGGTTCTTAATTGGCTACTCGTATATAGCCCAACTTTTTGTGTAAGCTTTTCTACACTAATAGGTATATTATTTTGATTATGGGTTTTTTTTTACAACTTTGTCATTAAGTGTGAACTTGTAATATTAAAAAGAAAATAAAATGATACGGCATATTCAGATCGACAGTCGAAAATAGTGTGTGTAGTGCTTTGTAGTCGATATATTTATTGTTTTATTTATTTATTTTAGCTATGCAGAGGGTATTTTAAATATTTTTGTTAGGTATTAAATTTCGTATACAAGCATTTAGATATATCCAAAATGTAATAATTTTTTGTATATTAGTTTTGCAAAATATGTATTTTCGTATTACTTTCAGATCATCATTGTATGTAGATTATGTAAATTGGTATAATTTGTTCTATTCACAGTTCCGATTATTACTTGTAAATTTTGATATGCCTTTTTTATATAATATGTACAGTGGAAACAAAAGTCTACTCCCAAAATTCATTCTCTGAGAAGTTTAACCGCCAATATTAAAATTGAACAATGCAGTATTGCTTTTAACATAATTTTTTTCGGATTTTCAAAAATAATAACCAAATCCAAAAATTGACAATACCTAAATACAAAGGAATTTTTTTTTTTAATAAATCTTTTTAACAATACTTTTGTAAAAGTACCTTGTTTTTTTTCATTAAACAAATTGTGTGTAAACTTTTGTAATTTTTGAGACTACTTTACTTTTTTTTGTACTTTAAAAAGTACAAAAGGGTCTGTTGAGCTTGTCAAAACATATGTGCGTCGCAGGGAGAAGGACCCCATAAAGTACGTATTTTCTAGATCAGAATTAACAGCCTGAAGAGCTGGAGGCATCAAACTTGATATCTAGGTTCCTCTGTATCTTGCTCATATTAGGTTAATTCAAGAGGAATGGCGCGTGGCAACCATTCCGCCCCTCTAAACTAAACTAAATTTCAAAATCTATTGTCAAGCGCTAGCTCCTTTTAGAAATTTTGATGCATATGATATAATCTCGATCGGATAATAAACGCGAAAGTTATTCAAAATCATTTTTTTCAGAATCGAACAAAAGAAAGAAGACGAGACTTTAGTTTCCACTGCATATTTATATCTGTTTATCGAGCGAATCCTCGAAACGGCTAAAACCTCAAATCAAGAGTTTATCCACATAAATAAGCTAGTTTCAATCATACAATGCATACAGCATTTTCTTAGATTACATCGTGGGTCGCAACCCTCGAATGATATGAGTTCTTTTTGATATGGGTAAATGTTTTTCGTGATTTTTTTAATTTACAAGGGTAATCAAAAATAAATAAACAAGCAAATATATTTTCATTTTCAATATTTCTTATTTTTTTATACAATAACTATTTGATGTGATTTATGTATATTGATAATTGTTAAATTTTAGAAACATTTTCATTGCTTATTGCACTTTCGAGCGTCTTTGTGTTGATGATGTCTCCGAGCTTGTGGGTGTTGCAAGAACAAAAGCGGCCAATAGCCTCGATTAATAGTAATATTATTTGGTTGATGTCACCAGCTGACTGGTGCTGTAGCCCTGTGTATTGCAGGTGGGCAGGGCAAAGGGATTAAAACTCAAGCTGCTGACCCCTGAAAATAGAAAATTATATTAAAATTGTTAAATTGTCATAAGGAAAACATACTGATTATATTTGTGGTTACTATTAGATGTTCTCTTTTCTAGCAAAATAAATTTTTAGACCATGTACTTCAAAAAAGTACAAAAGGGTCTATTACGTTTGTGCAAATGTGCGTAAGAGGCAGAAGAAGGCGTGGCAGACCCCATAAAGTATATACATTCTTGATCAGCATCAATAGACATGTCCGTCTGCCCCTCTGTCCCTCTTTTGAGTTCCTAGATCTCAGAGACTATAAGAGCTAGAGACACCAAATTTGGCATGTATGTACCTATATCTTCCATTGAACGAGTTTGTTTTACATTTTTGCCACGCCCCCTCCGCCCCCGGAATATGAAATACAAAATTTCGAAGTCGAATTACAAAAGCACCTTTATGGCTAGCGCCTTGACTTTTGGATCGGATGATAAACGCGAATGTTATTCAACTAACAGTGTAACAAGCAAAATAAAGAAACAGAGACGCTAGCGTCCTCTGTTTTTATGAACTGTTATCTTCGTAGTGGTTCCAACTATATTTCAAATTTGAGCAATCTATAGTGAACACTTTAGACTCAAAAAGTACATGGTCTCCTACTGTCTAGCTTGCCCTACCGTAGCTTACTGCATTTTGTAATTAAAATAAAAAAAAATGTAATCAAAAAAAATTCTTGTTTTTTTCAATGATTAAAAATAAAAATAATATTTTTGGTATTCAAAAAACGCTATCATTTCTGATCTGTGGAAAACCCGATTTCAGACATCAAGTTTAATTTTGAAGTTATTAATTTAATTCCGATAACTAGGCCCGATCGCCCACTATGGGTCGGCCGTCATCATTTAACAAATTTTGTAAGAAATGTTACGGCTTATAAACGACGCTGCAAGGGTATAATAACTTTGGCGCTCCAAAGTTAGCTAGCGCTATATTTTATTATGTGATCGTAACCTAAAAAGCTTAAAAAGAACATTTTTGTATAGTGAAAAAAAACGATCTTGAAATTTTAAAAAAATCTGTTTGATAGCATTTTAAAACGTTGAAAGAAATTATAAATACCGTTGAGCGTGTGTTGATTGTGTGTTGTTGTAGTTGTTGTTTCTATTGTGGTTGTTGTTGCTACTGTGGCTGTTGTTGCTACTGTTGTTGTTGTGTTTTATGTCAATTACAACGGCAGCCGACATCGTTATCAATGCCAGTCCATGATAGTTGATTGTTGTAGTTGTCGTTGTTGCTATAAATGTTATTGTTGTTATTGCACTACCACATTTGGGGGCGTCGCTAGCTTCGCAGCCGATAAGCTTGTTTTCTGCATTTGACCATGTACGTCGCCCGCCTTTCTACAAGCTCCATACTCCATACTTCAGACTGCTGTTGTCGTTTTATTTCGTCCGCTTTACACTTAAACAGCAGCCGCTGTCGCTGACGCGGCAGGATTATGCCATGGTTGATGCGGATGCGGGTAATGATGCGGATGGGCCGCGGCCGCATGATGATGCTGAACGAGTGCTGAATGCCAAGGCGCAGATACGGACACTGTTAAGGATTAATGGCGAAAATGCACATGCTGAGCAATTTTGTTTCACTTTGTTTGGAGTAAGTACAATTACGAGTATGTAAATGGTATATGGGTGGATGTAGTATAAGATGTTTGTTTTGGTTAAAACTCACAAAAAAAGTATGTACGAAAAGCAAAGTAATACTAAGAAAAGTGTCTATTTGAAGTTGAGACAAAAATAATGACTAATCTCATTAAAACCTGTTCCTCAGCCTCACTCCGTATTCTTCTCTACCCTTACCTATTCTTTTAACCGATAAGATAAACGGTGGCCTCTAAAGTTAAAGACTCGCGTGAGAAGATCTGTTGTACAGGGGGCTAGAGGGTTCTCTCGGCTAATTTGACACTTACTTGAGGTGGAATTGAAAACACTGCCCGGCGATGAGGAGAGCGTGCCCATATTTGGGGCAGGTGCGTATCCATTTGCTGTGGCAGCAACTGCTGCTGTGGCTCCATAAGAACCTCCCGAGCTGTGGGGCGTTGAGGCGCTGCTGCAGTAACCGCCACGTGGACTGACGCTGCTCGATTGGGCACGCTGGTAATCATCTTCAGTCCATTGACCGGTGCCATCTTGTACGCTGACCGCCAGTTGGCCGGCATAGGAGTTGAAGCTGGTAGAGCCGCCGGGCGATCTGCTGCATCACAGGGTGGAGCGTTAAAAAACAGTACCAGAGTTTGGAGTGTGATAAGAAGCGCTTACCTTGGCATGGAGTAGAGTGCCTCAACAAGATCTGCAGCGCGCTTAAGAATGATTTCTTTTTGAAGTTTCTCCGGATCTCCAGGATGTCGTGGTATGAGCTTCTGTAGACGCTGAAAGCCATAGTCGATAGTAGGTTCATTAAGTGCTGCTTGATCGACGGAGGGAGGAGAAACAGAAAGCTTAGACATGCTAACAGGCAGAAGCAAGTTAATAGTATCACTTACAGACATAGACAAAGCGCCCGGGTGATCCCTTGCAGAACTGTTTGCTCTTGTAGGAGAGCGTAACCTCGACTACGCCGGGGATATGACGTGGTGGCGTTTGGACACGTATTGCGTGTGATGTGATTAGCTCGCTCCACACCAGCATTGTTCCAAAGACGACCTGCAATCCATCAAAGAAGTTGTCTCCCACAATAATCACTGTGGCGCCACCTGTGGTCCAGCCCTCGCTGGGCGATATGGCCTTAATGCAGGGCGTGGCAACGGGCAGCGGCGGATATAAACCTGCGAATATCACGCAAATGTATGTTTAAGTGTTCCATTTGCACAAAACTTAGTTTGGGAGATATATGTATATATAAAATTAAAACGTTTCGAGTTGCCAATTGCTACGAAATCAAAACGAAGACCGATCGTAAAATTAAATGAAATCGATCAAATCAAAACAGTATATCGATAGCTAGTAATCGATTAATTGGAATTTTGTTACAGACCATCGTAGGTACTGTCGGGCGCTAGGGGGTGACCGGATATGGACAGGGATGTGTTGCCTGTACCTTCCGTTGTATCCAGTCGCTTGGCGCGGCGTCCATGCTTGGAGTTGTTGTGAACGAACATGTTGTCCGAGATGGCCAGCAAAGGACCATCGACGGCTACTTGTGTGGATATGACGACCTGTCGAAGAAACATAATGCATTCATGCTTAATAAAAATCAAATAACATTTCCGATTACAGTTGCAGATATAGAAGCTAACTATCTGTCCACTCGTTAGCATACAACTTTTTATACCCTGAGGATATGCTAAGTTTGTTAAAAAAAGTATGTAGTAGGCAGAAGGAGGCGTGGCAGACCCCATAAAGTATATATATTCTTGATCAGGGCGAGAAGCTGAGTCGATATAGCCATGTCCGTCTGTCCGTCTGTCTGCCCGTGTAAGTAACAAGATCTCAGAGATGGTAAGACCTAGGAACACCAAATTTGGTATGAAGACTTCTTATACTTGCACGCAGATCAAGTTTATTTTAAATTTTGGATGACACGCCCCCTTCGCCCACAAAGTGAAAAAAGGATAACACTGGCAATTATCAAGCTAGAGATTTGAGCTTCGGCAGGAACAATACTTGTACTTAAATGGATGCATCGTAAAAATTTTATCAAGATCAGATAATAAACACGAAAGATATCCGCAATTATTTAATTCTTTAATTTAATATGTTGTTGCTGTGAGTTTACGCTCTCTCTTATTTGCATTTACACACACATATTTACATATGAATGTTCGTGCGCGCTGTGTTAGAGTGAGTTTTTGCCCTCTCTCTTTCAAGTAGATTGGTAGAGATGCCACCTGGATAGACGGGACATCATGGTTCGAATCCCAGTAAAAGCATGCTTAAATTCTTTAATTTTTTTTTAATTTTTGTTATACAATTAAAAATAGTTTTTTAAGTTTTTATTTAGTTATTTTGAAAATAACGTGCTCATTGTTGCTAAGTCTTTTAAATACAAAACAGACAGCACAAATACGAAACACAAATATAATTAATAGAAAATTTGAGTGGCGTTCTCTACTACCTCAGGGTATTCTACTGTCGGGCTCTCCCGACTGAATGATATATTTTTATTTATATATAATATAAGTAATTATTTTTTTATTTGTTAATACTTTGATTCTTACCTGAAATCTTCTCATGTCCCGGGGGTTTCCAGCATTTTTGAGACAATTTTGATTGCACTTCAAGAAGAACTTAAGGAAAAAGCTGTAAGCAGGAGGAACGTTAACATATTAATTAAAACTTAAGATATATAACCATAAATGTATTTATGTTAATGGAAAGCGATATTTAGTTATAAAACACACTTCATAGATGATTCATTTTCAATGCCCCCTTTATGAGCTGCTAATGATCGAGTGTGCCTTTTCCAGTCGCCACTCTTGCCACTTGTCACTTGTCGCTGGTGCCATATTTTGTAGCAGATGTTTGACCCGGAGGCTTCAAGAGAAGCCACTTTCCCTCGCTACTGCCACATCCCCTATGCCTGCTCGAGGCGTAATATCGCAGCGTGCGATAAGCGCTGGGTATGGACTCGAAATCGGACTCGGACACGGATACGGAAACGAACTTGGGGTGACAGTTATGTGAATGGGATGACCTGCAGGGACGATATTCGAAATTGACACCCGCGTGTCACGTATTTAAATGGTAAAATATACCCACCAGAAACTACATGTCGCCCCACAGTTCACAACCCACAGCCCGTTCCTTCTGTTCCTGCCTCACCCTTCCCTCTCCGCAGCACGCTGATTTTATTTGCTGAAATAATATTTTGATGCTGCTATCGCTTCAGGCGGTTGCCCCCCACCCTTTCAAAAAGGCAGTATGTATTTTGCAGTTCATTATTTTTTTCAGTCTTTTTGTTGTTTCTCACTCGACAAATTGAACAAATTAGCTCACTGGGCGTGTCCTGCCCCCGTGATGCGCCTGCCTGTTGGCAAGAGAAACTCGACGCAGGCTGCACATCTGCATATGTGCGCACTGTTGGTGTGCCATAAATTTATTTATTGTCAATGTTAAAGTGTACTTTAAGAGGAAGTGTATATCTTGACGGGGGGAAGTGTTGAAAGGTCATCTGTGTAACAGAACTCCCAATAGCATACGTATTATCACAATAGTCATTTTATTTTTTTTACATATCAATTTTATTTAGGAAGAATAAAATGGAGTTAAATTCAATTAAGATACTTCTCAAAAAATGTTTCTTGCCCTTGGAATTTCGTTGAACAGATCGTGCAGGTTATATATGTATGTATACCGCAAAAATTGGGTAAACAGAATTAAAAATATATCATTCAATCGAAAGGGCCCTACACTAAAATATTTGCTTGCGATTATATTATTATTTTAATTATACGAACACGTACAATCAGAATATATTATTATATATTATTATATATTATTATAATATTGTTAATTTTGTTATTGTCTGTTTTATACATTGGGAAACCAACAAAAACAAGCGCATTTGTTGTTGTAAATATATCATAATAAATATCTTTATATCTTCCGTGCTTATTATCCGATCTTGATGAATATAAGAAGTCTTCATACAAAATTTGGTGCTTCTAGGTCTTACCATCTCTGAGATCCTTTCGTTCATACAGACGGACAGACGGACATGGCTATATCGACTCAGCTTGTCACCTTGATCAAGAATATATATACTTTATGGGTTCTGCCACGCCTCCTTCTGCCTGTTACATACTTTTTTGTACAAACTTAAAGAGTATAAAAATAAATGAACACACTTATGCGATATTTGCTTATATATTTGAGTTATATTTAGCTAAGCGTTTGCTGAAAACTATTGTAGTATGTATGGATTTGTGTAGAAGCGGATCACCGTACACAGAGAAAAAATGAAAAAAAAATTTACAACTTACTGAATAGAGTACCCGACTCTGAAGCTTTAGGTTCTGATTTCGAATCCCACGTAAGTTTGGTTTTTAATAAAACATATAATAAAGAGGGAAACGGTAATAAATAAACTTAAAATCAATAACAAATTAATAAAACAGTGCAAAATAAAGTGGAAACTAGCTTTCGCGCGCCAAAGTTTGGATACCCTTGCGGTGCCCTGCATGAGCCGACAGATTTTTCAAAAAATTTGTTAAATGTTGATTTCCAACCAATCTATGACAGCTACATGATATAGTAGTCCGATTTCCACTAAATTTGGTCAGCCTGTTTGTAACTATACCAAACACATGTGTGAATTTGGTTGAGATATCTTGAAAGACAAAAAAGTTTTTTTACTAAATGTTGTTTTCGACTCTATCGTTCCTATGGCAGCTATATGATTTGGTGATCCGATCCTGCCGGTTCCAACATATGTACTGCGTGTAGCAAAAAGACGGACCTGTACCAAGTTTCATCAAGTCAGCTCCAAAACTGAGAGACTTGTTTGCATTGAAACAGACAGACATACGGACATGGCCATATCTACTCAGCTTAACGCCCTGATCAATCATATATTTACTTTATGGGGCTTGTCACGTCTCCTTCAATGTGTTATAAGCTTCGAGACAAAATTATAATACCCTCTGCAAGGGTATAAAAATTCATAACAAATAAAAAATCAATAATAAATGTGCACGAAAACTTGAACTAAAATCGAAATTTCTTATTATACCCTGTCAGTATATGAAGTTTTTTCAAAAAAATGTGTGTAACAGGCAGAAGCAGGCGAGGCAGACCTCATAAAGTATATATATTCTTGATCAATGTGTGTAACAGGCAGCAGGAGGCGAGGCAGACCTCATAAAGTATATATATTCTTGATCAGCATCAACAGCCGAGTCGATATAGCCATGTCCGTCTGTCTGTCCGTCCGCCTGTCTGTCCCTTTTTGTGTCACATAGATCTCAGAGACTATAAGAGCTAGAGACACCTTTAATGCTTAACCGCCTGGATTTTTGGCACATATATTATACACTATGGTCCGAACCTATCGTTTCATTCAAATCGGATGATAAACGCGGAAGTTATTCAACTAACAATGTTAAAGGCAAAAGGAAGAAGCAGAGATGCTAGCAACCTCTGTAGTGGCGCCATATATTGAAATTTATTGAAATTGGAACAACGTTTTGCACTTAAAAAGTACAGGGTCTCCTACTTTCGAGCTTGCTCCACCGTAGCTTACCAAATTTTAAATTTTGCACTCAGTTTTAGAGTTTCAGTACTTAATTCAAGTGTAAAATGTACATAGCTCAAGAAAACAAACTTAAAAATCGTTCTTGAAATAAGATCGACATCCTCGAATATAGTAATTCCGTGCTCGATATCAAGTTCGAATTGTTAAGTTTAAAGTACAAAATACTTGATTAATTTTCACTGTGTACATGTGCGATTAAATAAATTGGCTTGGTCAAAAAAATCACAAACGAACCAAAACAATTGCCCTCATATTAAAATTATCAGCTTGCTGTTTCTTAAAACTTAAAAAAACAAATAGAAATGGCTCCAGCTGCGAAATGGTTGATTACAATATACTCTACAAAATCTGACAGTTCTTAAAATGAAATATACAAAACATCTCCGATGTATCAATCGGTCGGTTTATATGCGTTGTATCCCCCAGATTGTTCGTAGGAGATCAGGGTATTTGCGTATAAAATTGACTTTATCAATAAAATTCAACTATATTTGATAAAAAAAACACAAGTTTGACAATTTCCAGACCCCGCCGACTTATCAGTAAATTTTAGGCAAGCGCGAAGGCAAAATTAATTAAGTATTTTTGTACATTTTCGACGATTGGTAAAATATAATAAAAACACATTGTAGATAAATGGATTTTCGTACATAAATGTATTTTCGTATATGTACATATGTAAAAGTAAAATTGTACATAAATGCTTTTATATATATCGAGCTGATTGTAAGACTTGTTAAAGTCAAAGCTGAGCTCGCATTGCTGGCAGGAATGAAAACAGATGCGTGCTAATGTTTGTGTGTGTTATTGGTGTTGTTGTTGTTGTTTTCGTTGTGGACGGAATTACAAACTAGAAAAGCATGAGCAATATCATTAACATGAGCATTGCTGATCCCAAGGGAACAGAGCACCGTGTATCTGTCAGATGCAATATCGAGTTACATGAAACCCTCACAGATGCAACTGCAGTCGAAATTTGAATACGTATCGAGTGGATATTGTGAGCGGTCCGCCTTGGTTAACTCATTTACGGATCATATCACAGTACTAATTTCCCTTGCCCAGCCCGTCTTCACCATTGTGTGCATCTTTATGGAGAGCTAATTGACTTTCTCGGAAGTCGATAGCGAGGAGTCTCACGGTTGAACTACAATGTTTTCAAATATCCTGACAGGACACATAAATTTGTCGAACGTCTGCGTAAAGCGGGCCGACATTAATCGTTCTCTTTGGGTATATTGGGGTCGTCGTCTAGAATTCCAATTTGTATATGTCTTTATAGACAACAAAATGTTTCAGGTTCTTTACTGATTTAATTTAATATGACCGGATTCTGGCACTCGGACCTCTGAAACGAATTTTTCTCTGCTATCTGCGCTTAGCTTTTTTCCTTCACCTCTCGTTTGGCAATTAAAAATTCAGCGCTCGTCCTGCCAATAAATCAAAGTGTCTCCATTTTCGTCCTGGCTACACTGCAACAAAGTTAGCTTTCCACTTAGTCGCAGTCTTATTACTGCCTGCCTCGCGAAATTTTCATTCAATGAAAAGCTACGCATCATCAAATGCCCGCACATGACATTGGCTTGACTACCAAAATGGCCAAAAATGGCGTTCATTGAGACCATTGGCAGCTGGAGCACGTAGATCCAACGAAGTGCATAATTGGTCATTCATAGTCGCCTTTGGGCTGGGTTGGATGATGTTTTCTTCATGATTTTTTAAGATTTTGAAGTACTGCAATTGAGAAGTTAAATACTATCATATACACGCCCTGTTCGGATAATATGATTATTATGCCTAACAAAATCTTTTTACTGAAATTATCTTTTTCATTCTCTCTCAATTTGCTTTGGAAATAATTAAAGAACAGTCTAATAGTCTTTTCACACTGGAGTCACTAAGCAAAGTCGCTAGCTGAAGAAAAAATTTCGTTTACACTGGTAGCGCCAGTCACTAACTGATACTGCTGATTGTGTTTGTGCTACTAACAAAATTAAATATATTGTATTACAATTTAACAAAGTGAGTACATCGAATATGGAGATAGCAGAGGTTCTGACCATCGGTCAATGCATTGAAGCTCCGCCAAATTGTAAGAAGGACAGGTTGTCACGTTATATTATTACTACTGCCAGTTCAAGGAAGTAAGCTTCTGACCGCATTTGACTATATAAATATATCTATATTGCACTCATTTTGTTAAATTGTAATAAATTTATTTATAATTATAATATACAAAGAAAGTGGTATATATTGTATAATATGTGTAAGTATAGTATATGATTACTATATGCTTTATTCCCTTATGGTCGATAAGCACTGTTTCAAAAAGTCTACGCCCGTTTTTTTTTAATTTTTCGCCTCCTAAGTTTTCTAGCGTTGGAACTCATCAAAATGCATTAGATATCTTTAGCCTCCTACGATTTATTCGATACGGCAGTCGCTACGAGAGCAGTATTTAAACTCAACTGCCATGTTTTTGTTTGAGCACCGACTGAAAAAATACTAGAAATTTTCATTAGTGATCCGCTAGCGAGTCCAGTGTCAACACACTATAAGCAAGCTTGATCTTAAAGGGCTTTGATAATTACAAGGACCTGTTTCACAGAGTTCCTTGAATGTGCAAACGATTAACAGTGAATTTGTATATCAAGGACAACAAAAAAAATTAGAAGTAGAGAACTTTTAAGCATTATCTCTGCATCTCCCGCACAACATTTAATGATGAATACGAGCGCACATAAATCGCTTTGGGTTTTATGCCTTGGACCAGTCGGCTGTTGATGTTATCTCGCTGACATTGGAGTGGGCAATGTTGGGCTGATGATGTGGTGAGGCGTCAACAACATGTAGCCAGGAGCAATATCGGCGCACGCCAACTGCGCCATAGCACAGGTGAGAAGTGTACCCACCTCCACCTCATCCTCCGTCTCTTCTCATCCCTCGTTTACACTGTCTACGTTTTCGCGCTAATTTTTCACTAACGATAATATTCAAAATTTTCAACTTTATTACCGCATAAAGTCAATGACTATGGCACCGTTTCAGATGCAGACACAAACACTCTCAAACAACCGACAAAAGCACCTTTACAAAGTAATGCAAAAATTTACTTTGGCGCCATTTCGCATTGGCAAACACACCCAAACCCACCCACACACACACTTACATAGAGACACAACATGGCGTCCGACGTCACCATTTTGTTGTTAATGTTGTGGCTGCTGGCGTTTTCTATTGTTGTTGGTCTCTTATTTATTTATGCTCTTTCTCGGCTTAACGCTGCACGCTTCGCGGCGCACGCACAATACCCCAAAACGAACAGAATTCTCACCCCCGCAGTACCCTCTCCATGAGCAGTTGCAAAGATTTCACAATCCTTATCGAAATCGCACTTGGACTTGGACTTGAATGTCTTCGCCCTGTTGAGAGTTCATAGCTTTCGGGTGTTTGTATCATAATAGACTATGAGGGCGCTTTTCTCAGCGATGCTGCTGTTCTTGTTGTTGTTCTTGCCGTGTTTATGTTTTTGTTACGCTTTCATTTTCGTTCTGTTTCATCCTTTTCGCAGGAAGAGAAAGAATTTTTGTATGGAACTTGTTGAAAACACTTTCTTTTATCCTTCAGTATCATCACAGACAAAACGAGAGAGCGAAAGCAAAAGTGAGTAAGCCTTTTGAGTGAATTCTTTGAGTGACTTCTTCGAGTGAAGCTTTACTCCTGTGTTCATTTCGTGAATGAATCTCAACGAAAAGCGAAGGCAAGGCTGTGTGAGAGGCTGATGCTTTTTTGGGAGACTTACGTTTTGTATTCTTGCTTTTGTTTTATGTTGTTGTGCATGGGTGTGTGTGTGTGTGTGTGTGAGAGAGAGAGAGTTTATATGTGTTTGGGGTTGCTTTGGGATTCAATGTCATGCCGCTGGGACCAGGGAAATACCTCGTAACTGTTGTTATTGTTGTTGTTGTTGCTTATACAGGGCAGAGCAGCAAGAACAATGATAGCTTCTTGTTGTTTGCGATTTCTTCATCTTTAAACTGATTATTTTGGTAAGCACACGCATGTAAGTGTGTCTGTGTGTGTGACCATAAAAATACCATATCGAGGTTAAATATCAGACATCGATAAAGGCTACTAACAGACAAAGTTGCAGCAACAACAAGAGAGAGATACGAAAGTATCTACTGTATCTGTGTGTCCAAAACGAAGTTGCCTTTAACTTTTGGCCACTTTTTTGTACATCCCTCTGCGTTCGCTCAGCTTCACTGGCTTCCGCTTCTAACCTTTCGCAAACTACTGAGCCATCAAATTATCGACTTTATTGAAATGCCCAAATTATGCTAACTATTTTCCTTTTCACTCGACATAAGTTATTGCATGTGTGTGTGTTGACTGTCAGTTAACGCTTTTAATATAATTAATTATGCAGCGTGCGTAAATGGCTGAGCAAATGTCCCAACAAAGTCACACGAAACAGACATGAGAAAGATGCAAAAGACGACGACGACAATGATTATGATGATGATGTTGTTGATAAGGCAAATGATGATTAACTTGCCTAAAACATTTCAAAGAGGTTTCGCCTAAATTTGTACATTTTAAATAACATCGCGGTTGTTTCAATTATGCACATATCGGTTAGTTAGCCCCAAGCTATAGATATTTCATTGACTTCACATTAAACTTTCTTAGTTGAAGTCCTGTAGTTTAGTCTTAAGATTTTATTACTGTAGCGAAAATAAATAAATAAAATATTGGATTACATTAACAGTTAAAGTGCAGTTAATGATATATGATACACTGGCAAATACTATATACAGTCATTCTCAGAAAATTGACACAAAATATGATTGAAGTTATAATGGAAATGTATGGAAAATAGCAGAATAAAGTGTTAGGGTTCATTTGCGCTGCTCGGAATAATGCTATTATATATTATATTATGCTAGTATTTGAACATTTTTAAGAATTCAATAGAACCATATGTATATCTACATACATCTATGACAGAAGAATTACTTTATAGTAAAATACCTTTAGTTGCACAAACATTAATAGTAAGCTATTGAAATTGTTAGGAGAATTTAAAATTTAAATTGAGAATAGATATTTATGATTTAATAAACTGCATTTCCCAAGAGCTAACAGTTCGCAACAAATGCCGGGTCCCATTTAAATAGAGAAGAGAGAACGAAGAAGAGAGAGAATTGAACACAAATTTGCATTAATAATTCAATTTCAATAGACAGGCTAAAAATATGCAAATTGAGTGCTCTTTGAAATGCAAAATTCAATTCGAATTGTTCTACCATTGATTTATGAGGTGCGAATCAAGTGCACTCGCGTTGCTACGCCTGGCAAAGAAGTATCTGGAAAACCCGCCACTTCAAAGATGTGTGCAAGCATCTAGCAGATACATCGATTGGATGGGGATTTTCTGACATAAAAATTGCAAGTGTACGAGGCGGTTATCTTTATCGATAATTAACTGTTATGGATTCTGCGCCTCTCCGACTGTCTGCCCAATGTTTCATGTGCCTGCGTCGGACTGTCGATGGCTGACCACAAGTGCCGTCAAATTTGTGTCTGCGTTTCATTTTTTCTTTCTGTCTTTATCTCTCTCTTTCGCTTTGAATATTTGAGTGGTCACAGAGACGCTTAGTTGTACTCTTCCAATCAACCATTCTACCATTCCACCATTTCACTCCTCATATCCTCGGGCTAAAGCCCCACCATCAGCAGCAATACCTGAATTGGTATGGTGTGCCTGAATGCATTTAGAAAATTAAAAATTGTACCCACAACTAGCAGCAGTTTTGTCATCATTTTTAGCGCGATTATCAAGGCATGCAACGGCCAAAAACATTTGTTTGCCACACGCAGCCAATGTCCTGAGCCACAATTGTGGCAGCACATATTAGGCACACCTCCTCAGCCAGAGTACTCGTTATACCATATGATTTAAGCTGACTGTATATATATATATATATATATATATATATATATATATATATATATATATATATATATTATAAATGCATCAATTTTATCTTCCAATACGTAAGCCTACATATTGTTAAATTTAATGATTATAAACTGCCATGGGCTATTTCGTCCAATTCCCTTTTATTTTTGCCGCCACTGTTATCTATTGGACACCAGAAAATGTCAACTCAATTGAGTTGTGGGGCTTTTGTGGGAGTTAAGTTGTTGCACGAGAGAAAGGGTGGGTGATGGGTTGAGGGGAAGGGGTTTACAGTTCCCACATTTGTCCGTGAGTTTGCACTTAGTTTATTTGCCGCGCCAGAGAAAATAAAGAAAATTGAAATAAAGCGAAGAAAATGCCAATGACGTAGATAAATGCAAAACCGGCAAATTTCGGATTCTACGCTTTTACGTTTTCTTTTTTTCCCTCCTGTGTTCTTTCTGTTTTCTGGTCTTTTTTCGTCATTTGTCATGTGGTCACTATTCCAAATGGCAATTTTCAGTTGCCTTTTTAAACAGATGTTTGGTTTTTGCTGTTTTCCTTCAATTTACGCAAATTAAAAAGTCGAAGCTGGTATTTGACACGCGATAACTGGGAGTAACATGGAGTCGGACTGGAAGACTGTGCGTGTGTGTGAGTGCGTGTGTGTTTGTTTTGTGTCATTTTAAGCTTCAAAATAATTTGCCTTACTATGCATACGCCAGATGGACCAATTCAATTATGAAATGATACAAAAAGTTTAAGCCAAAATTCAAGTCAAAATGCGATCGCCAAAAATGTGTGAAAAAAACGCGGAACATGTCGCAAACGACACAGACAACAACAACGAGAACAACCACAAAATTGAGAACAAGAACCAAAATGCCGCAGTTGGATTACATCGGAGTGCTGGACGTGTTGTGCCCATGGTGGCGACAATGCGACCACCGCCGAGTGCCCTTTAAATTCACTTAATTATGGAACACACACGAAGTGCGCACCAGAAAAAAAAACAACAGAAAATGCGTAGAAAAAATTGCAATCGATCCACACAATGCTCGAGTGTCTTCGCAAATCATAAATAAATCTCAACCAAGAGGCACTGTCCCCAAAGCTGAAGTCTAAGGCTGAGGCGAAAACTGAAACAGGGAAAAAGGTACAGATTGAAGAAGTCCTCAATTGCGCTGATTATTGCAAATCCCTCCTAGTTACCGTGATTTATACTTGCAATACTTGCTTATCGCACAATTTAACTAGATATATATCTACATCTATATCTATATATATCTATATCTATATCTATATCTATATCTATATCTATATATCTATATATATCTATATCTATATCTATCTCAATCTACATTTATATCAATATGTATAATAAATTTTCTATACATTGCGCCACTGTGCTCATTGTCTGTACAATTTCGGCATCTCTAAAGCCACTGCGGTCGGCAACTGAAGATCGTTGCATAAATAACAGAAATTCATCAATAAAACATGTAGAGAGCAATGCCTCGGCTCCAAGATGTTGCCGTTATTGCTGCCTCTGTTGTTGCCACAGTTGTTTGGTTGCCACTGTTGGTGCTCTCACGGCACACGTTCGAGCGTCATGCAAGTGGCATGAACAGCTACAGGAACAGAAATTACGACTGGTAGCGCGATTGGTGTTGTGTTTTGTTTGTTGTCATATGTATCAGTTTTTGGTCAACTTAGCTATCCACTTTGAAATGCAAGCGACTGTTGACTGTTGACTGTTGCCTGTGTTCAGAGTCGGAATTTTCAATCAATCCCAATTGTTGCGCGCTCAGTGACAAGTTTCCGAGATCGATGAAGAAGGCAGCTGCCGCAGAAATCGTTGCTTGAGTGGCAAAATGTGGTGGACCCCCAGCCAAGTTAGCGCTTTAGCTTGTATACCTTGGCAAAATTTAGTTACGAACACATAGATTATCCAGGCAGAACGCGAACGAGCTCAACTTGAGACTTAGTCTCTGTTTTGTGTTTGTGGCGGCATGATCTACTGGCATATCAATGAGCTGAAGCTGCCTCTGACTAACTGACTGATCCGTGCCGCCCCGTCTCCCCATTGTTGATTTGGGAGGAGTGTGCGGTGTGCAGAGTAATTGATATGCGTCTTTCCAACCTTGCAATTCTGGCTGTGTCATTGCCGACAAAAGTTACAGTCTGGCTGACATGTGCTAAGGCAGAGAGGCCAGGCAAGCCGCTAGTTGCAAGTCAGAAAATGCAAGATACAGGAGTCTCTCGTAGCTGGGAATGCGATGGGATTAACCAATATGGTCAATGCAAGCTCTTCAGCTGTGGCTAACAAGGCGATCTTGCAATGACGATCGCATTGCGCAAATAAACAGGCGAAAAATAAATTAATAATCGTAAATATCAAGAGCAAAGTGTCGCGCCTGCGCACGTGGCTGAACTAGAACTGAAGCTGGATTCACTCAACTATAACTATAACTGTTCTTGCAACGGCTTGGTGTAGGTATCGTGCATTTAGTGGAGCACGTAGCGCGATAAAAACACGTTCAGTAATGTTAACAAGATCATAAATGTAAGGAGCTCTGATCTAGCCGAACCTCTCATTGTAGCTCGACAAATAACAATCGACCATCGAGACCCGAGGCTATAGACTGGTCTACAATCTATTTCCTAATTTGCAAACTGAAACCGAAGCAGCAACAACAACATCAATCAATTAAATTTAATTATGACACCAATTATGGTCTGATTGCCAGCAACCAGCCAAGGCATAAATGAGTCCCTCTCTTTAATTCACAACAGCGACAGACTCGGACCTGGAGTCGCAGTTGAAGTCAAAGTCTCTGCCAAGGTCTCAGTTTCACAATCAGTCCTGAGATTGTAATAGAATCATTAAGTCATGGCAGAGACAAGTTTAGTTTCGTAGAATACCACCATGGTGGGCCACCGTCTTGCCATATTTTAGCTGCCCTCATAAAAATGCGGACAATAGGCAAATAGTTCTAGACACCCGTTGGGGCAATATAAAGCAACTACCTAGTCTACTTGGTAATGTTACTTCCTTCCATCGATTTGTCATTGTTATCTGCATAAGGCGCTCTTTAATTGACCAGGTGATATTGCTTCACAAGTCGCGAAGTAAAACAAACTAAAAAGGTAACAAATTCAACAATCAGATGTGCTTAAATGAGTTGAACAACTTTTGAATGGTAGGAATGTGTGTAGAACTCTTCTTCTTATCATTCGAGCTGATTTCAATTTAAAAAGTGAAGCAATGGAAAATTAATTTTCGAGCTGTCATAATTAATTGTAATTATTGTAGCGCATTATTAAGTGCATAGAAAATAAATCAAATTCACTTAAAAGTTTAAACTGAGATGGTTTATAGTGCATTCATGTATTTTTGTTCGCCTAAAGGAAAACCATTTAAATGAATCAAACGCTATAATCCATGCCACGCCTCTACGACCGCCCACCGTGACTACTTATATTTTTGTACAAACAATTTGTATTTCTCTAATAATATTTCCGAAGCCAATTAGAGACGACGCACTCCTGACAGGAAAGTGGCTGCGGTTCTCGCGCTGGAGCTGCCTCAGGCGCGTGGAGTGGCAGCCACAAGGATGTGCATACAATTAACATAATTCGCCTGACACGTGACAGCTCCGCACGAGGGGCGAAATGACAGACAGGAAAGTAGTGGTAGGGGTAGGGGTTGGCGCGGGGGGTGTCTTATTGCGAGGGCTGCACTCGTCTCAATTTACAGTTTACAATTTATGAAAATAGAATTTGCTTTTGCCATTTTGATGAACTTTATTTGGCTAGCTCTGAGTTTATTGAAGGACTCCCAGAGCTATCGCTATCGAGCTCGCCCAGTGTCTCGTCAGTTACTTTCCTTTCTTCTCCTCTATCCGCATCATGTTTTATATATTGCAGTTGATAATAATGCCAATAAATCAACGATACTTGTACGCATACAGGCCGCAAAGCAGTCTGGCAAAATAAAATGCGACGCTGCGACGATGATGAAAAGCAGCTTAAAATGTCATCCTTTGTATAAAGTCCGAGCCGGAGTTGGCGTCGGAGTCGGAGACGGAGTGAGTTCACTGTGCTATTGACTATAACTACGGTTACGACTACTTACCGATCAATAATGACGGGGTCCGATGGAGTCTCATTGCGGTTACCACAGCTCTTCTTATCACAGCAGCGGCTGCAGATAAATACAAATAAAGTCAATTGGTTAGAAACCT
The DNA here is from genome assembly GCA_037043535.1 of Drosophila putrida. Lineage (NCBI taxonomy): Eukaryota > Metazoa > Arthropoda > Insecta > Diptera > Drosophilidae > Drosophila > Drosophila putrida. The sequence continues at coordinate 299,925 of JBAMBI010000334.1, forward strand.
TAAAGTATATTTATTTTAATATTAATGTTGAAGTATAACTTGTATATAACTATGTGTGTGAAGATTACTTTAAGTCCGCTATAAATATTTATAATCGGTGTAGAAATTTGATCAAAAAACATTGTTAGAAGAGACAAAGAAACAATAATGTCCAAGATTGAAAAAAGTTGTAAAGTGAATAGAGTGGCTTTCAAGATGAAAAGAAGAACAGAAGAAACATTTAGCGTTCCTGTTTGGATGCCAATATGAATCTACTTTAATTGTCAACGGATGTAAGCTGATCACTAAGTTTTTAGCACGAAACGGCTAACATACCTAACATTTTGCTAATAAAAGTACTTTAAGCGTCGCTTTCCCATCTTGCTGACCTGGTAGATACATAAACTTAAAATGTTGTTATTTTATCGGCAGGCTTAACTATCTATATTAATCTAGAGGTATCGAAAACATAAAAAAGCCTGATTATAATTAATTAGACTAACAATTGCTTCTGTTTAGTTCAATTACTTATCAACAATTTCGTTCAACTACATTTTTTTTAAACTACAAAGTATATTATAGTTTTAAGTCGGGCCTATTTATTTTTTGCGCTCAAACACACGAGTTGGGTTCAATGGCTGCGTAATTTTTGGCCGCACAGCCTCTGGGCAGAGCTCTGAGCAGTAATGTGATGTGGGGAAAGTGGCAGGGAAAGGGGACTGGGTCGAGCTGGGTGGCTTTAGCTGAAGCTTGAGCTTTGGCATCGTCCTGGGCACGACATAAACATGGATGACTAAAATGGGCGAAATGCCAAACGATAAAGAAGACGCCATTGCCGCTGCTAGCTACGACGTCGCTGTCGACGTCGACGTCGACGTCGACTTCAGAGCCAAAGCTAACGCCATTGTGTTTGTATTTGCTTTGTGTTACGCGAAGCTGTTGATTTTTGCTGGTTTCTTGGCCAAGCTAAAGGCAAAGCTAAGAGCAGGAGTGGAAGGTAATACAGGATCGGGGGAGGGCCAGTACAGATCCAAAAGTCAACCCCTGTACGAAGCTTGTGCGTTGTCCCCTTGTTTTGATAATGCTACGCAAACATAAAAACTGGGTGCCAATCCGAAATAATAAAAGATGGCCGGCCAGCGCACCCTGAAGCTGCACTGTCCGTTACAAGAGCAGCAGAGCCGGGTAACAGTGGGTGGGTGGTGGGTGGTGGGTGGTGGTTGGTAGGTAGTAGGTGGTAGATGTTGGGTGGCAGCTAAAGGGGACGAATCTGTTTAATTTTTTTTTGTTGTCGTTATTTTGTGTGTTTGCTGTGCTGTTTTTATACTCATTGGTTTTTTCGGGACAAATTGGGTAGATCATCTTGTGAAACCACCCAACAAAAAGACCAACAATTTTATTTTGAATTGGTTTCTTTCATAATAAGTTAATTTTCTAAAACATTATTTATTGATCTTATTGCTAATTAATTATTATTACTTGCATGTGCTCGGCCATACCTATGAGCAAATGTTTATCACTTACAAATTATAATTTCTTTAAGTTATATAAGGGTATACCATAGTCTAACAAGCAACGATAATTATTCATTCGTTTTATTTCAAGGCAAACTTCAACTGTCAGCCCCCGTTGGGCTGTAGAAGGGTGAACTGCCAAGAGATATGATGATGCTATATGGCGTTAGAAAATGAGAGCGAGCGAGAAAGCGCGATGGATATAAGTGGTGTTGGAGAGTGGCTGCCATTTATACGTTTCAGCTCGCGTGTGTTTGAGCGTAAAAATAAAACGAAGGACGTAGACAGAGAGACAGAAAGGCAAGGATTGGATAGGACAGCAAGCTTAAAAATCAACAATATTAAAGCAGGCGCCAAGCGAAGCGGCCGAAAAAACACAAAGCAAACACAGAAGAGTAGAATAACAAAAATAAAATGAAGAAAACGAAAGCTTCGTAGTGGAAAAATCACGCGGAAAACGTTTAAAAACAAATGAGCGTTGCTGTCGTTTCCGGCCCAAACCTCAATAGCTCAAAAGCAGGTCTTGACCAACACTTTGAGAAGTCAGAAATGAGGCGGGAAGCGGTCAGTATCAAAGCACACAAGACAAATAAAAATACTTAGACAAAGCCAAAGGAAACCAAGGAACAAAACACCATTGAGACAAAGGAATCAAAGGTGAGATTACAATGCGAGTGGGACTCAAAGTAAAAGTCAATGTATCCAAATCATGTGCAGATTATTAAAGAAATCCGCAATCGCTTCGATTACTTACCTGCACATTACTTCGTGTGTCAGCAGGACACGGCACATCTCGGGATTTTTATCCTGACCCTCGTAGATGATGGCCTGTAATAAAAAAATACGGACAAATATTCAATATTATATTCGTTTTTCCACTAATAAACATATATCTAAATGGCTCTCAGTCTTATTTTTACTTTACAATGAATGAAAATCTAATAAGCTTAGGAAGCCGGACTAAGACTTAAGTCATAGCTATGATGTACCTCATTTTTATATACCTCAAGATAAAAATTGTTTATTTAATTAGAAATAAGAAATAAGAAATTCAATTTGAATTGAATGTAGAACATATGTATATACGTAATTACAAAATCCCATTTTTTCAATGACTTGTATACTTGTATACATATATGTACATTGTAAATACATATGTAAGTATACTTAATGTGAACGGCAACTAATAGCTGATCTATTTCTTTTGATTAGTTGAATTTGAATGTGGTGTGTATTTACCTCTGTTGTTTACATATCTCTGTGGCACAGAACTAACTATAAGCACACCACTTCAACGGAAATGTGTTATCATCTCCATCCACAGGATACGTCTCATGGCTCCTAGCTCCCACTCTCAATTCCCACTCAAAGGGCAAGTACAAGCAAGCACACACATAAATGCTAATTACAGTGCAACAACTCGAGAGTTTCAAATTGTTCAACGGGTCGCAACATATGGGCCTTACACACAAGGCAAATATTTACACACTTTCGAAGCGAGTCCTAAACGTACCAGTCAAATGTACTGCTCAAAATTTGGCTAATAATAACTTGGGATGTTTTATTTGTATTTGCTTAGGCGGTAAAAAAAAATTGTAGTAGCCATTGTTTGCTTCGATGGGGAGGAGAGCAAAACATTTTAGTGTCAGTGTAGTGTGTCAGTGACAGTGACTACACAAAATCGTGCCATGTGCTAGACACACACCGGCATTTGCCACTTCAGAAGGAGGCAGGGGTTTGGAAACCGCAAGTGCAACTCTCGTCAGACTCGTCAGACAATCTGCTGCAATTTCAAGACATTGAGATTCCAAGAGGGGGGTGTGCTCTCGAGTGTGTGTGCGCCTCCGCAAACAAAAACAAATAGATAAACAAACGATGCAACCACTGCAAAATGAATTGGTCCGAAGGGGCGCAGGAAAAGGCGCATAGTTCTCTAATTTAAAAATGATTAAAGCGGGTTGCCAGCTCCCTGTAATCCAACACTCATCCAATGAATTAGATAGGGGGAGAAGAAAAACATGGCATATGCGTAGGCTGAGAGGGGTGACCAGTCGAGGCTCAGGACTCATTCATCATTATCAGTGTCCTTGCAGGACACGAGCTATAAAAATGCATGTTCCCGTGCCGTGTACACGCAAAAGTAATAACAATAACTAGATACATGGCAATCATTACCATTTCATCCACCCGGCAGACCAGACCAGCGAATGCTGCCACTTGCCGCACAACGTCAAGGACGAGTGACTGACGTCATCAGCATATGTGCATTGTTTTTGTGTCTATCCTCAACTGCCGATTGTCTCCGTCTCAGACTCATAGACTCATCCTCATCCTCAGCCTCAGCCTCATTCTCGTGCTTGGTCGGAAGCCAGAGTAAGCCAAACAGATAATCAGAAATTAATTTCACTGCAACCATTCCGGCACCACTCATCCCCACCCCCCGCTGTGTTTAGGTAAGGGTAACAGCATCAGCGGCACATGTAAAATTATGATCATCCCTTATTATCCTGTTTGTTAGGTTAATAATTCCCCCTTCGCTAAAAAAAAGAGAATAACGTCGAAAAAACATTAACGACCTTGCCCTTCCGCCATCCTTCCTACCAAAATAAAGCTTCTGCTTTTGGTCTCTAAGTCCAGGGATAATAGAAACTATGCGGTAAAGGATGTTACCAATGTCGACCGGTTTAATGTATAATAGTTGAGCCAGTTGGTTCACCGTCTCGAGTGTCAGCTTGTCCTATGTGGGACAAGTGCAGATAATTATAGAAGCTGGCCCAAAACTGAACTTGGGCAGCAACGACACACCTTCGTCAAAGATTTGGGGTAAATGTTTGGGCTAATGGACTTTCAATGTTTTCTTATATAAGTCAACAATATTTGAATTTCATCCAATTATGTGATAACATCATAGTGGACATTTTATAGTTCTAGTGACGATAAATAAGGATCACTTCTAACACATTTTCCAAATTAAAAATACAAATATTAAGGATATATTATGTTTGATAGTTATCATATCGACGAAAATTTTATTTTTAGTTTTCTTGCTTTAGTAATGTTATGAAAGTAAGAATTACACTACAGCTGAATCTTCTTTTTTCGAGTAACAAGACTGAGCTTAGATATTGGAGCCGAAATCATCAATCATCGTTGTGGTCAGAGCTGAAACAATTAGTGTGGCTGAAAATCTGTAGCAAATCTGTCTCAAAAACTGCCCCTAAATGGTGCATCTAATAAAAAACTAAACGAATGCCACTAAAACTGGACTGAAAACGTTTAAGCTACGATTTATCACCCGGTCTGGATGACATCCACTGGAGCAGTGCGACAGGACAACGACAAGACTTGAAAAGCGACAAACAAAAATATAAAATATCAACAGACAAAAAAAGCAACACGAGTGATGATGTGACGAGTCAGAAATGTGGGGAGTCAAGGTAAGGGATGCTGCAGCAGGACTTCGATGTAAAATTGGAGGTTGAAGAGTTGCCGATTGACGGGGCTGTTAAAATTTAAACGCACTGCATAAAAACGTTCAGCGTAACGGAGTTAAATGCTTTATTTTCTTTTTTTTCCAAATTGCGATTATCGCTTTTTAAATAAAAAGCACAGTGGCATTTGCATTATTCAAGCACTTGCATGTTGCATATTTAACGTGCCAAATAAAAATCTCGCCAAACAAGATAAATTATCACTGGCAGCAAAAGCAACAAAAAATGAGCAAAAAAATTTTTTTGTATGCAGAAGAGTGAACGTCGACGGTTATTTTTAATTTATTAAAGCTCCATTTATCAGAGCGGTCCCTGGTCCTGGGTAGCGCATAAATTGCAGGATCCTCTACCCAAAAAGCACAAGCTAACAAAAGGCTACAGGAGGACTCATATGGGAACCTATTTTCAGCCTTATTGAGCCAGCGATTCTCTCTTTAAATAATTTCACCCTTTGCATACATATTTACAATGTACATAAGGTTAAATTTGTATTATAAAAATTGGATTCCGAGAGATTAGATTAGTCTAAGGATTGGCGAACTTAAAGAAATAAAAAATTAGCTTAAAAACTTAAAATTAATTAATAAGAGAGATCAAAATTGAATAATTAGTACATTTCCATTAGTTAATATATTTCGACGTTTCGTTTTTCCAAATTTCATGTGGTGGTATTTCAATATAGTAAGTAATTCTTCGGAATTAAATGTATGTAAATAAATATTTATTTAATACTTTTTACAAAGCTTACCCTGATGTTGTGATGCTTTTTTTGTTTAATTAATTAGCTTTTAAAATTGTCCTTTTTTTATTTTACTCTTTATAAGTCAATTAGCTGTTCAGTCTGACCGTCAGATGTTCGCGAAATTGAAAACAGTTCAGTATTAAAAAAAGGTCTCGTCAAATGCTTAAAAATCGGGTAAAACTAATCCAAATCTGCTCCTGGAATGCCACTATTTTATTATATCCTTGCAGAGGGTATTATAATTTTTTACGAAGTTTGTAAAGTATTGAAGGGGGTCTGACGAAGTATATATATTCTTGATCACGGCGACGAGCTGAGCTGATATAGCCATGCCCGTCTGCCTGTCTGTTTCAATGCAAACTAGTCTCTCAGTTTTGGAGCTGACTTGATGAAACTTGGAACAAGTTCGTCTTTTTACTGCATGCAGAACATATGTCGGAACCAGCCGGATCGTATCACAATATGATATAGCTGGCATAGGAACGATCGGGTCGAAGTCTACATTTAATATGAAAACCTTTTTTCTTTCTTAAGATATCTCAACCAAATTCACAGATTATGTGTTTGATACAGTTTCATACAAACTGAACATCTGGTGCCAATCGGAATACTTTATCATATAGCTGCCAAACGAACAATCGGTTCTGAATCAACATTCAGTAAAAAAAACGTTTTTGTTGTGCTATATTTATATTTACATTGCATTGCTAAAATCTTCAGTTTTAATTTCTACTCGTACTGATTACTTTTTCGTGTCACAAGGAGAGAAAGTGCAGCACACGTCCATCTCTAGCACAGAGACATTTGCATTTGCATAATAGGGGCGGTATGAAGAGCAGTTCCTTTTTTTTAGCATTCGGCCGAGCGACGCCAACCGCATAAATGGAAATGCACTTGCCGTGAAAGCTTTTTTAATCGCATTGCCCCACAACGGCAACAACAAATGTGTACGTACATACATATGTATATGTAAGTACGTAGAAATGTATGCACACATACATTTGCGCATACAAATCAGCAGTGCAAATGGCGCTCACTGTGGAGATGCATATACGGCGATTTTCCGGGCAATCTGTTGAATTTATTGCAACAATGCACAACAGCAACAACTACAGCAGCAATAAAAGCAAAAGCAATTGTGCAGTGGATAAAATGGCAAAATGAAATGTGAAATGTGTTATTAATCGAGAAATTTCGCGCTTTATTTTTAAGTGTTGACATACAAATTAATATTATCGCTTAATTAACACAGCGTGAGCCGATAAAGGAAGCTGTGCATGCGAAAGCGAGACAAGGACACATTTGTTTAAGCATGTCTGTATGCATGTTTTTTGGGGATTGCAGAGCGAGACAGACAGATAGCTGCAATGGCGTTTGATGAATGTGACGTTGTTGCTTTAATATTGCGCCAATTTTCATTAGAGATGAGCACAATTCTGATTTTTATTGGTTATCAGTAGTATGTATATACACGTAAGTATGTGAATGTGTTACAAGATATTTTGTAAATGCGGTTTCAAAAGCGTACAACTCCTTCAAATTATTACCATGTTCTTACGGCAACTCAAGTTGATTTACTCTCTTTTTTTAAGTTTATAGATGCAAATGAATTGTGCTCTTAATTGACTTTAAACAACTGTTTGAGTATCTTAATATTTTAAATTAACGATACTATTCTATGTTAATTACAAGTCCACTTAACTTACTCCCCATTTCTTTCAAGTCAAATTTGTGTTGTTCACGTGCTGCAAGGATTTATATCTCAGTACTACACCTATTCACAATGCGATAAGCGTTTAAAAACGGTTTGTTCAATTCGCTTTCATTAAAAGCGATTTTAGCGTACGTATAAACTGGTAATATGTTTATATTATAAATAAACTTTATTTACTATTTTTGCATATATCGAATGCCTGTGATAAGTGACACATCTCTAGTAAACGAAATTTGTTTGATGAAATCAATAGTGGCAAACAACTACGGCAACAACTTTTTAGGCAACGACTCATTAGCCTGTCCAACCAAAAGGCTATACAATTTAGGACCTAATGTATACACATTCACTTCTGCAACCAGATTCGCATTGGCATCGCCTTATCTAGATGCATTAATCGCATGTTATCGGCAATCAACAATCACCCTTCGCTATTTCGGTTTAGAATTTCGCTGCGCTTTTTTGGACGGTCGCATAATGCGTGTAAATCGCGATAAGCCCGATTTTGGCAGCCAAAGGATTTTGGGCAGTTGTCGCAACTTGCCTCGCTTTTGTTTTATACTTATGCTGGGCCCACAAACAGGATCAGACCAGGACGCGACAGCGACAGCAAACACTGTGAAATATGAGCACAAATGAAGCGAATGCCATACCAATTGAGTCGTTCTCGTCCTGGTCCTGTTCCTGCTCCTGCTCCTACTTGTGGTCCTGCTGTTGATGCTGCTCGTTAGCTCAAATTGCATTTTCGCTGCCTTCCTGGCAGTACGGGAAACTGGTTGGCTGTGTTATATCGCCAGTTATCTGATCGAATGTAATTATGATTATGACGATGATTTGCTACATTTGCCAACCTCCAAGCAAGGATGCAAACAGTCAGCGAAGTGAGGGCAAACCGATAAAATCGCAGATTGAAAGCAAGGGTTCGGGTCTCGCGACTATGCCACGTGACAATTGTGCTCCCTTTTCATAGCTTTCTCATAAATGCCTAAGACAATGTTAAGTCTGATTTTGTTTAATCGCAAGTACGCTTCAGTTTCAACAGTTTTAAGTTTCACTTTGCAACCACCCTCTCCCTGATAAGAATGTCAACCCCTCACACGGCCGACGTCGTCCTTACCTGTTACGCACTATTTTTTCTTCAGATAGAGCACAATGCACCAAACGCCCGCCACGCGTATGCGAGAGGAACAAAAAAAATAGGACGGAAGACCTGGTCAGGTCAATGTTCAACTTATGGGAACCCCGTTAGCATCAACCCAACTAATCCGATCAAATGATTGTTCTTTTTGTTGGCCCTAATACCCGCCCAATTTCGACAGATTGTAAAGTCGCCTGTCAACTGACAGACATTGAAATGTTATTCTTTGTTTTGTAAGGGTGACTAAAAATACAGGTCCATGGTCAAGTTTATGGTGCAATATTGATAAATATTGTTTTGTATATAACCAAAGTGTATTTGCTAAGGTTTTTGTCATTTATAAGTATAAGGGACATATCAAGGTACAAACATGGAAGATTTAGAATTGCGTTTGGGATCGTTTAAACATGTTTATTTAACTTTCAACGATACCACTTTATATTTCCTATTTTCCGACTAAGGTTACCGAGCTCCAATTTATCGATTCAGTTTCAAAATAAATGCACGAAAACGTATTAAAAGCTTATCAGCCATAAAAACTTAATATGGGAATATACTAAGTATATTTTCGTCTCATAGCATTAAGAAATCAAATGTTATGAGTTATGAGTAAGTTCGTTAACCCTAAGAATTAAAGAAAATGTAGTTCTCCATTAATTTTATATACTTATATGGTACGCTTTTAAGGCATAACTATTACAACATTTTATGCAAATCAACGATTAGTTTGGGTTTCTCGCACTTCTTTCCTAATTTCAAGAAATAATATTTTTTTAATGCTTTACAATTACGGCGAAATCTGTTCAAAATAGCAAATAAATTATGAAAGTTTTATCGAAGGCGTTAAACAGAAGAAGTCGGAAAAAATAGCACTCTGACGTAATGGCACTTATTTCATCAATGGAGAATTTCTTAAGGGTCAGAATTGTTATGTGATTAAATTTCATTTGCAGAAAATGTACTCACATAATGGATTGTCGACATTGGTGGCCGGTGTCGGTTCGTTTTGGTTCAGGCAGGGTATCGATAATTTGTGGATAAATTTATTGCGATCGGGTGAAAGTAACGCCCACAATGGGCGACAAAATAGTGGAATACGAAGAAAGTACGATAACAAAACGTCGAGAGGCGAACAAATGTCTATAAAAATTTGTCACTCGAGAAATTAATTGCCCTTGAAAAGGATAGAAAATGAACGGAAAGGGGAAGAAGCAGGAGCCGGAGTCGCGGCACACGCATTAGGCTTACACAATGCTGACATATGGTGCACTGGTCCGAGCAGTATCCTGAGTAGTGCCTGCAGTGGGCACCCACAACAAAGCGCATTAACCATGTTCAATTGGATTGGGCCCCGGGCAGCAGTTTTCGGCTCAGTTTCAGTTAAGTGTCGCAGTCACAGTCGAAGTCTCGGACTCAGTCTCAGTTACACCCCTTTCGGAGGCACGACTGACGGCGACGTGTCGTGTGAATGAATTGCTCGTTTGGCAAGGCAGAAGGGCCAGGACGAGTCAATTGACGACTCAATTTATTGGCACTGCGCACAGGACTTGCAGAAAGGACATGGGACACACTTAATTAGCCGTGACAATCAATTTCAAATGCAACTTATGCTCGAATCAGCAAAAGCGAACTGCTGGAAAAATGGGGCCAGCCAAGTGGAAGGGATTAGTTTTCGATTGCGTGCAAGTAAAAAATGAGCAAAAGCCTGGAAAAACAGATGGAAGGATTCTCATTTTAAGTGGACTTTTCGAACTTACCGCTTTGGTTACCGAATCGATGAGTCTCACAAAGATATCTTGCTCCTGCCGTGCGCCTGAAAGTAATAATATAAATGTTTAGTTCGAATCCTTTTAGCACCCAAGGTGCGTTACTCACCGTTAGCGTAAAGCAACTGTAATCGATATTGAATGCCATTGTTGGTCTTTGTCGCATCCGACTCCGAGTCCTTTTCTATGAAGCCAATGAAGGCGGTTCGCTCGATCTCTATGGGCTGACCAGCACGATCGTAGAGCGCAATCACAAAGTGAAAGAAATTGGACTTCCGCAAATTGCTGGGCGGCTGTTTTTCAAAGTGGGCGCGGCCAATGCCCAGGCTACAATTAGAACAAGAACAACAAAATATGAGTGTGTGTTTAAAAAGAAGGTCCCCACATACGGAGACGTATAATTATGCTATTAGCACTGTAAACAAAAGGTCTACTCTGGGCAATTAGCAGTGCACTAGTCAACCTAATGTGCCTCCTGGTTTCAGGACAACTCAATTACTTGACAGTGACATTTAACCAGCAGCCGGAGCTGTTGAGCCAATGAGATAGTATGCTAGAGTCTCGTGGTCAATGGTCAGTGGTCAGTGACAGCTATCATTAAAAGCGCATAAGCAACTTCAACGTGACACAATAATCCTGATGAATAAAGGAATTAACACACACCAGCCATAAGGGGGGATGAACAGGGACAAACGTTAGAATACGACAGAGATAGAGAGAGAAAGAGAGAGAGAGGGAGAAAGAGAGTTGTCTGCAAACAACAACAACTATTTATGTTATGTGGGCCAAGCAAACACTGTAATTATAAGGCCATAGCTAGGACACACATGGGCGAAAGGCTTGTCCATTCCATATGCCAAATGTTAGCACTACTGTCTTCTGCTCCTGCCCCTCATCTGCTCTTTTCACTGTCCCTGTTCCCGTAACTGGTGCTCACCTTATGGCTGACTCGTGTCTGTGTTTCTGCCTCCGGTTTCGACTTTGTCTCTGTCTCTGTGTCTGTCTCTGTGTCTGTCTCTGTCTCCAACTCAGCCCATGTCTGGGGCTGTCAGCGCAATTACCGGACAATGCTAACTACCGCGCAGAGTTGTGACCCTCGGACACGGCCCAGTTGTCCTGCTGCGCTTTCTTTTCGTATGCATAACGAACAATTTAATTTAGAAAATGCTGATTTTATCAGATTTCTATTATTTATTCAGGAAATGTCAAGTAGTATCGCATACCATTCCCACTTGCTGTGCTACTATCCCGTTTCCAGCGACTTGTCGCGCTTCTTGGCGCCTGCAATTATATACACATTTTCCAAAGGATAATGCAATTTGGAACTGGTCTAGGTCGGACTGGGACCAGCTAATGATAGTCCCGATGATAAATCACTTTAACAAAATATCGAGCACGTTCAGAACTACGAGTCAATTTCAAGTTATGTAAACAAAAACTGAAAAAAATGTACTATTTGACAACGCGTGCTAGCTATATGGGTGAAACCCCAAAGGACTTTATTGTAGTAATTGCGACTGTAAATAAAGTTAGATTAGTTCATAATTTTAGTTCTTTGCTGGAAATTAAGTCATTTTACAAACAATATTAAATTTAAGTCTTTAAGTTTGTCTCTACCTCTTTTTATATATTTAATTTGAATGCACTTCTTAAATATCCCTCATTTCCTTTGACCTTACCATTGAGCAGTTTCGCATTGTTTAAAATAACTTTGGTCATACAATTCGGTGAATTGTTCAACTAAACTAATTCCTTCTTTGGATTGTTCGCTCATTAACAGCTGAACTAATGATCTCAACTCCTAACACCTAATTGAAGTAGCGTTAAAGATATATGTACATACGTACATGTGGATTTTGTGCATACTACGTAAATGTCATTTCAATTTGACAATTTGCAAAAACAGAACAACATGAAATTTGATAATTTGCGGCTGGGATAGGAATATATACCAGGAAATAGGATACATAGCCAGAATATAGTAAAAGGATGGGAACAATGCCTGGTCGATGCTCGATGCGATTTCAAATGGCAAATGCCAAACAACTCCTGAATGATGTTCGAGTTCGGAAAATACGACACATAAATGCCAGACATGTTACATTCTGGGCGAAAGAAAGGTTATTGTTATGGCGCCAACAGCGAGTGTAAGCGGGCAAATAAAAAAGCAACGACTGTTCCACATCGCACATCTGCTGTCCCTGCTTCCATTCCTGCCTTTCTTTCTCCAAGTGAGCAGAGTCAGGTTTAGCAGGAGCTAAGCATGGCAGGAGAACGATAGTCAATTGTTGACTTTCTGACTCTGGTCGCATTGTGGACATTTTCATTCTATGGCTTGTTTGCACTTGCCGCCAATTTGCGAAAAACGTTTTGCGGCCGTTTTGCTGTTGATTTTATTATGCCAACATTTAATTGTCAGAAATCGATGCCCAGGTGACCATGTGGAGTCCATGGAACTGCCAATGGGACAGGGATTCCACCAGTCGTGGTCACGTTTTTCCTATTCCACACACGTGAAATGTCATTTCATTTCATTTTCTCGTTGTTTTTTTCTCTTTTTTTTATCCAGTCTAACTGCATCGACTGCTGGAATTGTCCTTTAAAAAGGACACTTTATTTACAATATTGTTGTCGTTGTTGGTGTTGTTATTGTTGTCGCTGCCATGAAGCACATTTTATGGCCATTGTTTCATTGTTGTCACAACACAGGCGCTGCTTGATTGCAGTTAGCCCACAATCTTTGTTGAAATAAATTTCCAATATTTCTGATTTATGAACAAAATTGTTGCAGTTTCTTGTTGTTTTAATATAGAAAGCATAGTTGTACTTAGTGCAATATGTGACAATGCTTGTAGATAGATAAATAAATGATCAAAGTACCAATAACATATATTGACTCGACCCGATAATTGTGAAATTTATTTCAAACTTAAACTGTCGAACTGCATTGTGCAAAACTTGCCCCATAAATTGAGCCCAAGGTATTTAAGAGTTCATACGCAACAATCTAACTGCAATCATATAGTAAGTTCTCACTTGTTAGAATGAAACTATTTGATTTAAATATTCACACTAAAAACCAATGTTGGGAACCGATATTGTTTTTTTTTGTTTCTACATTCCGTTTCTTATAATAAAAGTTTATTTTTAAGTTAATAATTATAAATAGTTTTTCTAATCCCACTATTATGGCTATACCAAAAATTGTAATTTTACAGTTGTCAAATGAATTGAGCTCATAATTTTAGAATTTGCTCCAGAAAGATAGAGCCACATAATTTTATATATTTTTGTCCAGAAAAGACAAAATTCTTTTCTTAATAAAAGTTGTATATCAATTGGTTTAACGACGAGTGAAATTTCATGACCATAATCTTGATTAACTAACGCATTAACCAGAGCACACAAAGCCTATTTATAACACCAATCAAACAGTATAGATAAGAAGCTGGCCTTTTAAATTCTTTTTATAAAATTAAGCAATGCCGATTAAAATAAAAAACTAACACTTAAACATCCCAAGTTTGCCAATCAACGGGATGCCTTTTTAAAATCGGTGAAACGTGTATTTAGAGTCGATCGGACTTCGGATTTCGTGATGCTTGGAAACATATTTATATTTATTTGATTTACTATACATTTGATTACATTTGCATGTAAACGCATACATTCCCTACACAATTTACCTGACGTCACAGCGCATTATCTTATTATTTGAATTGCTTAAGCTTTGATTGTGATTAAGATCCTGATTTTGATTATCCTCCTCCTGCTGCAAAAGTTGATGATGATGCTGTCTGTTATGAGAGTGAGGGCTTAGATGCGAATGCAAGTTTGGTAGGTGATGTGAAAGCGAATGTGATGGCGGTTGTTGTTGTTGTTGATTTGCCGACGCTGAATGCACGGAATGAAAGCCCGCTGTCATTTTAACCAATGTGGCACTGAGACTCGCACTTTCGATTTCGGCCACACGCGCACTTCTTCTCGGCGCGAACATCTCACGCTAGAAACATCTCAGACACAACTAAACAAACAGTTGAGAAACGGGCGAAGAGAAGCTTTCCTGAGAAGTTTTAGCTAACACGACACACCTCATACCCCAAAGCAACCCCACAGACTTAAAGCCGGTGGCGCTCTTTCTGTAATTCAATTGAAATGAACGCCAAGGCGAAAGTAAAGTGAAAGTGTAGCGGCGACAACAAAAACATCCCTTTAAGCGCAGAAAGCGCACAAAGTCCCAAAAAAAGCACGCTCATCCCGCTCCCGCTCCCGCTCTGGCTCCAGATATTGGTAGCATCCCGGCATGGCCATTAAAGTCAACCCCGGAAAGTGCGTAAAGATGTCTAGCCACACTCTGGCTCGGGTGCGTGAGCAGTTTTCTGACAATGAGTGAAACTTTGAGTGAAATTCATGACAGAACACCCAGGTGTGAAATGCGGGTGGCGGATTGAGGGGAGTAGCCCCTTGACTTTGACTTTGACTGTCTGACTGACTGGCTGCGTTCCAGTGGATAGCTCCCCCCAGGGTACTCGTATCGGACACGTGCCGGCTTAGGCAAAAGTAAACAAACGCTTTTTTGGAGACTTTTTATTTGTCCAAACTTTTTGTTGCCGCAACATGCGATATGTTGCTAAGCGTACTTACAAATGTTGCCAAGCCGCCAAATATTGGCTCAGGCAGAAAAGAAAGAACCAATCTAAGTATGATCAAGTTCAAGAGTTGTGTTTTAATCTACCTGTCTGTTATTTCTAATTGTCAATTGCTTACTTAAGCGCAGAATTACACGTATAATTTAATCTAAAAAGTTATATGCCTAGCAGGAATCACATGTTTGTTAATCCTATGATACAATGACTACAATGATATACATAAATAGGATTTGCTCTTACGAGACTTAAATTTATATATATTCGCTTGGCTAATCCTCGTATAGGAGGATATTTCAATCTTATTAATACACATTTATTGCTTGGATAATTTACACATTGATCGCTTTGCACTTTGAACTTTGCACTGTACAAATCTGGTTCAACGCTTTTAACTTACTTTGACTGATCGACAACTGGCTGCATGGCCCAGCGTCCGCCAAGCGGTTCCTCTTTAAGCGATGTCATCGGTCCACGCGGCTGATTCATGTCCGCCGCCGAAGGCGGCAGGCTGAACATTAGGCCACCAGCGGATCTGGGTCCCGCCGAGGGATAGAGTTTGCGACCCCATTCCATGCCCAGCTCAAGCGTTGGCCACGGCGAAGCCGAGCTAAAGCCCGGCACCGGCTCCTCGGAGCGCAGCTTGAAGCTCTCGGCGCTGGTCAGGGGCGCTGTACTAGCGAAGGGATGATGCTGGTGGAGATCAGCGTACGGGTAGTCGTTCACTTTCGTATAGCTGCTTGAGGCGGGCGTTGTTGCAATTGTGGCAGCCGTGGTGAATGTGGTTGTTGCAATTGATATGATTGGACACTTAACACAAGAGGTCTGTCTTGATTTGGATTTGGATTTGTCTGGGTCACTTTGAACTCTCTGGAGATGCACAACAATCAATAATAATACGCGACACGGCTGAGACTGTGACAGAATTTGCAAATATGACGCACAAATCGACACTAAAGGCAATTGTAATCGGGGGGCTTTTGGGCTGGTTTTGACTTTAATCTAGTATTAGTATTACAAATAAATATGTGTGTGTGTGTGGGAGTGTGAATCCGTTAGTGTGTAAGTACCAATGCACCGCAGAGAATTTGGGATTTTCGGAAAATTGGTCTCGCAACAAGTTTAAGCGGCGCGCGCTACCGTCCCGAGTGGCTGTTAAACCCCAACTGAATCCGAGTCCGCTGCGATGCTGCTGCAACCGAACGTCCACGCGGTAACGGCAATGGCCAAGGCAACTGCGCAGCAACGACAAAGCTATGGACTGCGACGCCAACAGCAGCAACAGCAGCGCAAGTGAAGCCACAACGACCAACGAGAGTTGAAGTCGCGGTGGAAACGATACGAGTGTGCGCCGCAGGAGCACAGCGGGCGGTTGTCGACGATGTTCATGTTAAGAACAGAGAAGGACGGTGAGAGGACGGGAGAGGCCGCATAACAATAAGACATGACTGCGAGTCTGAGCGCGTAAGGCATAAGCGAATGGAAATCTAACCTATCGCTGGGAGTGGTGGTTTTTCAGGCTAGGCACAGACACAGGCCAAAGGGAAACATTTTCCCGTCGAGAGCCGAACTGTCAGCAACCATCCACCAACGATGATGACGACGACTGTGTGACGGCAGCAGAAAGAGAACGTGGGTCGGACAGAGAGCCAAGACAAGGCGAGCACACACATACGAACACGTCGAACAAGAAAACGCGAGAGCAAGCGAGAGAGCGACAGTCCGTTTGTGTAAGGTACGAAACCAGGACGCCGACGCTGACCTGTTATGAGTCTTTGGAACGATGTGAATTGGCACACGAAACTCAACGGTGCCTCGGTCTTCGTCAGCGACCAAGTGGGTGCCCCCTGAAATGCCTGGTTTAGAGGCGTGTTGCCAGACAGCTCCATTGAGCCATTGCTTGCCCGTAGCCTAGGTCCCCTTGCAGGCTGGCTTATCTATGGCTTTTCCCAAGCAACAACTGCCAGTTTTTCGAGCCTTGGGAGTTCAACCTGCAGCAGCAACAACAAACAGCAACAGCTGCAGCCAATGTGTCAACGCCCCATTCCAACGTAATAAATATATGTATGTAAAACCATTTGGGAATAGAAACAAAATGTCATTGTCTGCTCGTCGCTGATTGGTCACTGCTTTTGAATGGGTCACAATACGCCTGTCAAAGAGAGCGCTCGGGAGAAAGAGAGAGAGAGAGAGCGTATGCTGCTCTTACCTAAGTGTGTCGGCAAAGCAGTGCCATGGTTTTTGCTGCTGCAGCTGCTTTGAGCAGTGAAACGAGTGGAATTTTGAAACGATGTTCCAAACAAGGCACCTTAAATTTTAAAGTTCAATTAAAAATAAATTATTTATTAGTTGCATAAGGTAATAGTGACTTCATTATACCCTTGGTATTATAATTTTGTCACGAAATTTGTAAGGCATTGAAGGAGGCCTCACCGACCCCATAAAGTAGACAGGTTCTTGACCAGGGCGACGAGCTGAGTCGATATAGCCATGCCCGTCTGTCTGTCCGCCTCTCTGTTTCTATGCAAACTAGTCTCTCAGTTTTAAAGCTATCTTGATGAAACTTAGTATAGGTCCGTACCGTACTGCACGCAGTACATATGTCGGAGCCGGCCGGATCTGATCACTATATCATATAGTTGTCATAGGAACGATCGGCTCGGTATCAACATTTAGTATAAAAAACTTTTTTGTTTCTTAAGATATCTTAAATAAACTCACACATTGTGTGTTTGACACTCTTTTATGCATCATTACCCAATTTGGTTCAAATCGGACGACTATATCATATAGCTGCCATAGAAACGATGTGTTGAAAATCAAACTTAAGTATGAAAAACTTTTTAGACCCTGTAGTTTAAAAAAGTACAAAAGGGTCTATTACGTTTGTAAAAAAAAGTGCGTAACAGCCAGAAGGAGGCGTGACAGACCCCATAAAGTTTATATATTCTTGATCAGCATCAACAGCCGAGTCGATATAGCCATGTCCGTCTGTCCGTCTGTCTGTCTGTTCTTTTTTGAGCTCCTAGATCTCAGAGACTATAAGAGCTAAAGACACCAAATTTGGCATGTAGGTTCATCTATATCTCCCATTGAACAAGTTTGTTTTAGATTTTTGCCACGCCCCCTCCGCCCCGGAAATCGAAATTCAACATTTTTAAGTTAAATTACAAGAGCGCCTTTAACGTTAGCGTCTTGATTCTTTGTACATATAATATAATATGGTCCGAACCTATCCTCAAAACTTCATTCAAATCGGATGGTAAGCGCGGAAGTTATTCAACTAACAATGTTACGCACAAAAAGAAGATGAAGAGAAGCGCTTTCTTTGTTTGTCATAATAATTAAAGAGTACAGGGTCTCCTACTGTCAAGCTTGCTCCACTGTAGCTTAATACATTTTTTGTTTCTTAAGATATCTTAACCAAACTCACAGATTGTATATTTGGTATAGTTTCAAATAGCCTGACCAAATTTGGTACAAATCGGATTACTATATCATAAAGCTGTTATTTAAACAATCGCTTCGAAATCAAAATCTAACAAATTTTGTAAAAAATCGGACGGCTTATGCAAGCTCTCCAAACTTTGGCGCGCCAAAGTTAGCTTGCGCTATATTTTTTGTATCTATTTTCAATTTAACAATTTTACCTCTTGTAAATGAATGAAAGTTCGCACTCCTAGCTTACTTTAATCAAGTTGTTTAACAAGCAGGTACTTTTTTCCCACTGTGAAGGTACCCGGATTAGCATCGAACCGTGTCATCTTCGAAATGAAAACAAGCGAGTCCGCCCACAACATTTTCACGCATCGTCAGTAGGCAAACAATTTTCATTTTCCGCATTTGCGGTTTCACACTATGCGGTCGTAGGCCTGCTGCCACTTGAGCAAAAGTGAGAAAGAGAGAGGCATGAAGAGGGAGGTGACAGACATATAAGTCTGAGAGTTGTTTGCGCTTCTGTGAATTAATTTGAGGGGTGTTTTAATCTCATTGGCTTGTCATGCTTGCATTTGCATCTCTGAAAGTAACTAAACAACTGCAAGTACCGGTGTTGGGAATGCCTCGGCATACTCGGTATTTAGTGGTTAGCTATTTTGGAACACTCCAAATGACAGTCGAAATGTTTCCCAATAGCATAAGATAATGTCGTCAATAAGGCAACAAAGGAATTTCTAAGTACATGTATATTTAGTGCTTAAATCAAAAGACCAACTAGAGATGTCCCTAGGCGTCGCTAATTAACAAAATGCTAGAGCAAAGTTTTCATCTCGAAATGTTTTGTTTTTACCAGGTAAAAGGGACAAAAAAAATTTAAATTTTCTGCGGCTAAATCGTGCCGAAGTATGCGGCCCTCATTAGCGCCGCCGCCGACCACAAAATCCGTGCCAGGGACTGTATGCGACTTCAATGCTCCCGAGCGAATAGTCACAGTCAGTCAGAGAGCTGGGTCGCTGGTCCTGTCCAACTTTGGCGGACGTTCGATTAACCCCTTTTATCACGCGCTATTCTCAATGGGACTGTGGAACTGTGTGCCTCGCCCGGCAGCTGTCATAGAACCCCTCGCCCCGTGTCAGTCCCAAGGCCTTAGCCAGGGTTCACTTCTCCCTCCGGTCTTTTCCCTCTTTTACGTTGTTTGTTTGTTGTTTTTGTCAACTCCGCGACGCATTTAAAATCATTCGAAACGCAAATTTGAATTGTTTTCAATTGGATTACATTGAAGAATCTCACTAACCAATTGCTAAATAATTTGCCAGCAATGTAATTCCCTTACCCCTCCGGTTCCTGAGTTGGTGGTTTGACAATTAAATTCTTGACGGCGACTTAAGGGATTAACAAAATTGTACCTTCCCCGAAATGAGCTGGATTTGGTGCTCATCATTACAATTGATTGCATTGAATGTGCAGATCGACTTTTAATCCTAACAAACAAAAAGTCAATGTGATGACAATTGGTATTAACAGTCTTATTTAGCAATCATATGTGGAACATTTTTGTGTAGCTTTCTGTATTAAATATGAGATACTTTTTCATATTAAGAAATTAAGTAAAAATAAAGCGCAAGGTAACTTTGGCGCGCCAAAGTTTGGATACATTTGCAGAGCTCTGCATAAGCCGTCAATTTTTTACTAAATTTGTTAGGTGTTGATTTCGAACCGACCGTTCCTAAGGCAGCTATATGATATAGCTGTCCGATTTAAACCAAATTTGGTCAGACTGTTTGAAACTTCACAAAATAGACAATCTATGAGTTTGGTTAAGATAACTTAAGAAACAAAAAAGTTTTTCATACTAATTGTTGATTCCGAACCGATCGTTCCTATGGCAACTATATGATATAGTAATCCGATCCGGCCGGTTCCGACATATGTACTGCATGCTGCAAAAAGACGTACTTATACCAAGTTTCATCAAGATATCTTAAAAACTGAGAGACTGGTTTGCATAGAAACATACAGACAGGCAGACAGACTCAGCTCGTCGCGGTGATTAAGAATATATATACTTCATGGGGTCTGTGAGGCCTCCTTCAATGCGTTACAATCTTCGTGACAAAATTATAATACCCTCTGCAAGGGTATAAAAAGCGGAAATATAAAAGTTTGTATTTCTGAGGACTGCAATTGGCATCCTTAATATGATGAATTGATTCATGACTAGGTTGCTAAAACTTTTAACACCAGCATGTTTTTGCATTAATATTATTCTGATTAATCTTAAGTAAGGAATTGCACAAAACTTAAACAAGTTTTATTAAGAATAATCATTCATTGATAGCGTGCCTTTGTAACAGGATAATCTGTAAAGTATTTCATCATCGGCATGCTGAGGATTTTAATACACATATTAATGAAATAAAGGAAATTGTCTGATTTCTGAAGTGAAATCTCAGAATTTCAATTTCAACACATACAGTAAACAGTCATTTATGAGGATCCATTTAAACTACACAATATCTACATTTAAACTACACAAATATGTATATCCAATTGTCATGAATAATTTAAATAATGAAACATAATGCTGGAAAACTAAACAGCGCATGTAAATGTGACCATTTGTCAGTCATAAAGAAAGGAAAAGGCGATAATTTCATCTTTTCCATATGCAAGACATTCACGGAGTCAGGCCATAAATTTATGGCAAGAGGGAAAGAGGAGGGAATGTGGAAATTTGAGGCGCGAACATTTTAATTAGTTTCCTTTTATGCATTTTTCTCAAGTGTGCCGCTGGTCCTGGTCCTAGAACTGGAACTGAATCCTGGCAATATGCAAATTAGCTATGAGTAATGCCAAGGGAAGCAGCAGTCGCACATAAATCATTTCAGTCTTAGTTCCTCTCTCTCTCTCGCTCTGTTCGCTTCGCTAAGAGAAAGCAGAGTCAAAGAATTAACAGAAATGGAAAGAGGAAGAGAACATGAGGTTGAAGTTCCTCAAGTCATCGTCGTCAATTCATGGAATCTTTTTTTTTTGGTTAACTCGTCTATCTCTCAGCGGATTTGAAGACAGATGCTTGATAGTATAAATAAATTTGGAAATGACAACATATGACAGTTGTTTTGTCTGCGAGAAAAACAAAGTGGAAAGACCACCAACGTTTCGATTGAATAGCAATTGAAAGAGAAATTTTTTAGTTATAGTTTTCCCTCACATCAAACCGCCCTTAGCCCTCAGCCTGAACAAATTGCACTTGCCACAAACGAGAAATTACTCCCACTTCCGTGTGCAGACAGAAGTGTTTGCTACTTGAGTCCATTTTAGGTTTGAGTGCAACTTGTTTTTGCGGGTT
Organism: Drosophila putrida; assembly: GCA_037043535.1. NCBI lineage: Eukaryota > Metazoa > Arthropoda > Insecta > Diptera > Drosophilidae > Drosophila > Drosophila putrida. The sequence continues at coordinate 321,702 of JBAMBI010000334.1, forward strand.
AAAAGAGTCGGCCCCGGTTAAGCTTGTTGAGCACGTGGCACGCCCTTGGCAAGGCGGAAGGCGAGAGACGGCAGTTTATACAGATTCTTGAAAAATAACAACAACAAAACCAACACAAAAGCCAAGTAAATTTAATTAAATTATCTCAAACACGTGTTTGACCAAATGCAACGATTTTGCGAAACAATTGAGACCAGTTTAAATATTTACAAAGCGCTTGCTAAACGTCGTCAAGGGTGTTTGGTTGAGGGCTCTGCAACAAAAAAAAAAGGTTATGTTTATATAAGAGAAATAGAAATATTATTCCTTTAAGGTTTTGTATAGATTGCGACATGATTCTCTTTGCAAAACTCTTTATAATATTCTCACTTTGAACTTTTTCACACATCTCAACTTTGTTGCACTTCCTCAGTTGCTTATCATCCGAGAGAAGACCTGTTTCTCTTTCAGTTCCTTAAGCCCAAGGCAATAACTTGGCAAAAACCAAAACCAACTAAAATGTGTCCATTTCATAAATATTTACCAGTTGTTTGGCCTCTCCGCGATCGCAGAGTCTGATAAGTTAAAGAAGGGAAAACAACTTTGAAACATGCCATAAATATGAAATTGCATGCCAAATACGAGTATGTGATTGCATCCGAATCAAATTGTGAAAAATCTGATGAAAAATGCTTTCAATTTGGGGACAAAGTTCATTAGCTTCAGGCCAAAATATGCCAAAATTGGATTGACAGTTGAAGCTGCAAAACTATTTTTGGCCAACAGATCAGATTAACCATTATGTTACGAGATAAAGAGTAACACATATCGATAGTAATAAAAATAAAGTAAAGATCACAATTTTATAGGAAAATATAGGTAAAAAGTTGAATAGAATAGATGTTTAAAAATTGCAGCAAGTGAATCAAATATTCAAGAATTAACAAAACAGGTTCATTATGAAAATAGTTCGTTATTTGTTAATTATAATTATTATATTATATTGATTATTATAAATTTAATCAGGTTAATATTACGTGATAAGTTTAAGGATCCTTTTTGTTTGTGTAAGAGTTGAAATTTCAAACTTTTATTTATATTTGAAATGATTGTTAAATTATTTAGAGCACATTCAGGCCAAGTTTACGACGTTCCTCATGCATCTCATTTGAGTTTAGTGGCACCCACTGGGAACGGGCGAATGCAGTTGAAAACTTTGGAGGGAGAATAGGAAGGGTAGGAGGCTTCGGAGGGGGAAGTGAGAGTGTAAACATGCGTGCGTGTGGGGATTCTCTGGAGAACCACAAAAACGCGAAGTGCTTGCATCATGCAATGTGGGGATGGTACCAGGCGGATGATGAGAGCCACGATGGCAATGACGATAGGGATAGGGATGGGGATTGAGATGGTGACTGGGGAGACATTGGCTCTCTAGTCGCACGACACATTTACTAGATTAATTAGCTCATTTACAGTTAACAATGTTCTTGTTAATTTCAACGAATTAAATGATAACATCACCATTCGCCTGCACACTGAACCTCATCCCCGCCTGCGCCCACGCCTCAAGTGACATGTCACACTTTCGGCCACGGAATGGATAGCGGCCCAAATGCTTGTTGACGCTAATGTCACTATTTACGGCCTGTTGCACAGTCGGGGGTAACGCTAACGCTATCGATGCCTCATTGTTGTTTCGGAGTCGGAGATGTTCAGTTATCGAGCCTCGATGTTTACTTCTGCGATGTCCGCGATTTGCATAATGTGAAGTAGGTCTTTCGGGCGCACCCAAACGGCGAACGCCCAGCTCGTTTGTGCCCCTTGCAGCGTCAACATAATTTGACTTCATTATGCGAACAGTTGTGCCTTTAGTTTTGGTAATTTATTTCAATTTTTTTCTTTTTTTTGCCGTAGCTATAGATTACAACAGCTCGTTCTGCCCCTGGCCCTCGTTCGAGTCCTGGACGTTGTCATCCCTGCAAAAAGGGGTAAACGTGCGCTCTCCGATATATGTTCATGAAAATGTTAAATTACGAGCAACTGTGGACAAAAATTTGGTCATATGCTTTATTTGTAAGTGTAATTTGTGTTTATTCTCTCCTGTATAGTAGCTTTCATTTGAAAGGACGTGAGACTGAACGCGTCTAGGAGAAGGCCACGTAAATATATATATATACATACATATATATACAACTTCCACCTACGTGTGTATAGATTTTCGTGGCATATCCTTATGGTATTTATAATTAATTTTTGTGAAAATTTCAAGACTCATCATTAGACAGCAGTGGTCCAAAATGCAGGATACATTGCCGACTCCCAGGAGAGCAACCTTTGGTCATTTAGTGCCGTCCAGGACTGTAAATAACAAATAAAAAGCAAACAATGACCAAAAACCAACAACAAACAACAAATAACACATAACATAACGGTACGATGTGTACATCGTGTGGGCGTGGCTTCGCAGAAGTCCAGCCGCACCTCTCTCTGGTCCTGTCCCGTCTGCCTGTCTCAAGACCCAGACTAACAATTCTAAGGACTCGTTTGAGCTGGGATATTGGCACTTATCATTGTCTAAACCTCTTTCAATCTGCGTCTCAGTATCAGTATCAGTCTCCGTTTCAGTTTCAGTGTCAGCTTCAATCCTTCGTCCTTCATCCTTGGTTTATTTGTTTGTTTGCTGGCAATAGGATCACTTAAAGCACATAACCATGCATATAAATTTGATTATTATTAAGTCAAGCACATTAGTTGTCATTTCTAATGAAGCCTCTGGCATGTCCTTTGTCCTTTGCCAAAGGGTCAGCCATTTTGTTAGTGCATGTGTGTGCGTTTGTGTGCGAAAAAGCTAATTTATAAATACTCATCGTACTCAGGTTTATGGTTTCACGTATTAAAATATTTAGCACACTTCTTGGCAGTCAACTTTTGGAAAAGTACCTCGCCTGTGTGAGGTTTTAATTCATAATTTATGCGTCCTTAGGGCGACAGAAAATATACATACGCATTTTGCCACATGTATATACTGTGACTCTGTGTAAGCATTTTACTAACATATACCTAAGCAGCTGGTAATAAACAGAGGAGTCTTAAACCCAAGTCGAGCTTAACAAGTACTCCGTAAAATATTTAATACAACATTAATTTGTTCTGATTGACTGATTGGTTGTCTAATTGACTGACTGTTCGCTTAGAATCTTTACATCTGAATATGTATGTTAGACTCTATCTCCTCATTTTCTGACTGACAGCTAGAATATACCATAAACAGAAGTCAAAGAAAATTAAAAGAATGTTTATTATATGTTCAATAGTAAACCAATATAAAAGACTGGTTTCAATAATTGATTTTGGTGTAGGTCTAAAAAGAATAAAACTAAAAAATGAATAAGTTTTGGTTGTTATGTCAAAATCTAAGAAGAAATTTTCCAATTGTAAGTAAGGCTACGTTATTCGGCTTGGCTCGGGACATTTTGACCAACCCAAAACCATGTAAATTGGACAATATTTTTATGTAGCTGGCTCTATCATAATAAATATTTCCTAAATAATAGAATAATTTTATCAAAGCAAAAATATAATAATATTATATAAGCTATGGAGCAAGCTCGACAGTAGGAGACCCTGTACTTTTTGAGTGCAAAGCCATCACTACAGATAATTTCAGCTTCAAAAAATTCCCATAGATGGCGCCACTACAAAGATATCAGTTAATTTTGCCCGTAACATTGTTAGTTGAATAACTTCCGCGTTTATCATCCGATTTGGATAAAATTCGCAGGATAGACCATAGTCTGTATTATACATACTCAAAGCTAAGGCGCTAGCGTCAAAGGTGCTCTTGTAATTCGACTTGGAAATTTTGTATTTTAATTTGCGGGGGCGGAGGGGGGCGTGGCAAAAATATAAAACAAACTCGTTCAATGCAAGATATAGATGCACCTACATGCCAAATTTGGTGTCTCTAGCTCTTATAGTCTCTGAGATATAGGAACTCAAAAAAGGGACAGACAGACAGACAGACAGAAAGACAGACGGAGAGACGGACATGGCTATATCGACTCGGCTGTTGATGCTGATCAAGAATATATATATACTTTATGGGGTCTGCCACGCCTCATTCTGCCTGTTACGCACATTTGCACAAACGTAATAGACCCATTTGTACTTTTTTAAAGTACAGGGTCTAAAAACGTTGCAGTAGGAATCTATAAAAATTATAATATAAATAAGAAAAAAGATGACGCAAGCAAAGATTATAAGCCCTTACACTTGCATTAAAATTTTGACATATTGTATACCAGGTTTAATATATTATAGTTCAATTTTATTAAAAATTTGTTTAATTTGTATATTACAACACCAGACAATCTGTGAATTTGATTGAGATATACTAAGAAACAAAATAGTTTTTAATACCAAATGTTAATATATAAACGATCGTCCCAATGACAGCTATATGGTTCCTAAAACTGTTCCAAACACAATCTTAAGAAATCTTAAGAAACAAAAACGTTTTTCATACCAAATGTTGATTTGTATAGTCATCCGATCCGGCCGGTTCCGACATATGTACTGCGTGCAGCAAAAAGACGGACCTGTACCAAGTTTCATCAAGATAGCTTCAAAACTGAGAGACTAGTTTGCATAGAAACAGACAGACAGACGGACTTGAAAAGAGAGAGAGAGGACGATAACTCAATCTAACACATCGTGCATATGTATATATGTATGCCTGAACGAATACGAAAAGAGAGAGGGAGAAAGGGCGAAAATTCACAACAACAAAAACTCATTAAATTAAAGAATTAAATAATTGCGGATATCTTCCGTGTTTATTATCCGATTTTCACGATGTATCTATATTTCTTCAATTATTGTTCCTGCCGAAGCTCAAGTCTATAGCTTGATAATTGCCAGTGTTATCCTTTTTTTACTTTGTGGGCGAAGGGGGCGTGGTATCCAAAATTTAAAATAAACTTGATCTGCGTGCAAATATAAGAAGTCTTTACACCAAATTTGGTGCTTCTAGGTCTTACTATCTCTGAGATCCTTTCGTTCATACGGACGGACCGACGGACAGACGGACATGGCTACATCGACTCAGCTTGTCCCCCTGATCAAGAATATATATACTTTATGGGGTCTGCCACGCCTCCTTCTGCCTGTTACATACTTTTTTTTTTTAACAAACTTAATATACCCCAGGGTATAATACAACCAAAACTTTGGGTAACCTAAATTTTGATCTGTTTGATGAAATCAACAAACCGAACCATTTTCAAAACTTTGGAGGTATCCTCCTTTGACTGTTAGTAAGTACTTAAATATATGGAAATTGAGCAAGACAATCAGTAAAGTGCTGCTTAACAGTGCGTAGAAATCATTAAAAGGCGGTTGGCTCTGAAATGGTCAGTTAAATGAAGCCATAGCGATTCGATGTTCGGCTTAGCGATTTCAATTATCAAGCTTGTATCGAGGGATGCAACATGGAACATTCGACCGCCGATTTGCACGTGCCGCTCGTTCGAGCTGCAGCTCCCCGCGACTTGGAACTGCCACTGTGCCACGTGACCTTAATGAGCCTGCAGGCAATATCTAAAAATAAACATAATTACAGCATCTTGGGGATGCCACGGGATGCAGCACAAACGGCCGCAAACGGTCTAAGGCAAATCTGATAAACGTGGCAAATCGGCAAACACGCAACTAGATTTGTCATCATCAAACAAAGTGGGCGTGAAAATTGCGGATGATACCGGACGTCATAGAGGCATGCAAGGATGGGAAGGAAGGAAGCCTGCCTTGTATACAGCTTCCTTGGCGGATGCAATCATGCTCGGGCGTGTGCCAATTGGCAATAGCCAAAATGGCATTAGGTCTGTTTGTCTTTCTCAGAACAAAAGAGACATTGCATTTGCCGATTAAATAATTGCCAGCAACGATAAGGATAAAGAGATGTGGCATATGCTCATCATCTCCAATAAATCAAAGATCATCATGCAGCCCCTTAAGTTTGTCAGGATTATAATAGATGGAGTTAGATATACCAGTATTTATGTACATGGCTAGTACGTTGTCCTAAGAATACACGTATTACTAACTAATTTTTATGCAATTCGCGTACTTCACTTACCTCACTGAATTTCAGTTTGACCATCACGTAGCTGGCAGCCGAGATGGTATAGTCCTGCATTCATTACATTTTAATTTGAAGGATTTCTTGATTTCAAGGCATTTCTTTGGAGTCAAGGACTGACTGTTGTGTCTCTGTGAATATTCGGTCCTGGCACTTGTTATTCATATTGTTGCCGAGAAACTAATCATGTCCCAGCTGCCATGCATTATTTTGTACACATTTTCTGATTGCAAAAATCACCGGAGAAATCAGCAAATTGCGTGCACAGTCCGATTCCGAAAACAATCAACAACTCATCTTCATTCACTTTTCTATTTCTTACTCTTCCTTCCCTTGGCATAAATTCAACACTTTAACCTAAAAATAATAAAATTGTATTAAGACTCTGTACTAAAATTACAAAAAATTTAAAGGCAAAAGGCGTTGTCTAACGTAACATATTTATATGATGTATAGAGATGTAAGATATACCGAGAAATGTATAGAGATATCGGTATATCTCAGAAACTAACACAGATTAAAACACTACAACTTTAAATAATTTCCCTGACACGATAATAATAATGTCAATCATTTTGACTCAGGCTATACAGGTTGCTCGACCAAATAAGTGGTAAATTTTAAAAAGTGAATAATTTTATCAAAAATTTACATTGTCTTTTTAATAATTACAAAATAAAAATTATATGTTATTTAATAAACTTCGAGCCTTATTAAAACTTTCTACAATTGTTTCGAGAGTTAATACTTGATTTTTAGGCCACCTAAATGAAGCTTGCTTGAAGTCCCACTACTATATTATATGCAATATAGCTCAAACCGCTAGCTTAAAACGTGTTTTCGTAATTCGGCTTTGAAATTCGGATTACCATTTTTAGGGGCAGTATGAGGCGTGGCATAATTTTAAATCAAAGTTGATCTGAGCGTGAGTGCTTAAGTACTTTAGTAGTTTTGTGTGAATGATTATTTGTTTGTTTTTATTTTATTTGAAATTTCTTATTTAATTATTAAATTGTATATCGTCTCTTCTGTTTATGCTGATCAGCAAGAGACCCTTAGTAGTTTTTTAATGCATAGTGTACAAAAAGAAAGCAAACAAAATTTGTTAAAAAAAGATAAAGACATAAATTAATCATAGGAATTAATCATCTTAATTAAGCAAAATACAAGATATTTAAATTTTACATTTGTTTTTTTATTTATGTGTTCATAATACTAAAATATTAAAATTTTCAATGATTGTCAGATTGCCGGCTTCGAAGAACAAAATTGGTTTAGGTATTTTTTATCAGCCACAACATGGTCCCATATGAAATTGCACATATATATATATATATTATTTGTATATTATTTGTTTTTTCAAAGCCAGACTTTAAAGAATTTATATAGCATAGCATTGCAATGTCTAAATTTACACTATCACGGTCGATGAATTGCATTTCATTAGATTGGAAGTAGTTTTCTCTCTTTAACTTATCAAGAAAAGTAAGAATTATCTTTGGGTAAATGCAATTAAAAAGTGTGTGGAATGATATAATGAAATTGGAGCTGGCAAATAAGTCACTTTACTGATGCCAATTTGAAGACGTCGAATTTTAGCTTGAGTTTAGCACTTAGCCCCACGTCCCGTAGATGTCCAGGCACTGTGTCCCAGGCCGGCTGTCAAATATAATCACCTTGATCCGCAAATGCCCCTGAAAACGACAAGAACAGAAGACGACACCCTCGGTTCGACAAAGTGCAAGTTTTTTACATTGCCTGCCTGTCTCGTAGCAAACGAATCTATTCTCAAAGGAAATTTATGCCGTTTGTCTCTGTGTGAATGAAATATTTTATTTTGGTTTTTATTATGGGTCGGCTCGCTTTTCGGTTTTTAACACATTGTAGAATATTTTTGTAATTTCAACACGTTGTGGCTAACAGACAAACAGATCAACTGGACAAGGGGTGCTGCGGCACATCGAAAAGTTTTGGCAAGCCCAAAATGTTGTTCAAATGCTGCAAGTATTCGCCAGTGTCCACATTTCGGACACAAATGATTAATGTGCTCACCAGCAACTGCTCAACTGTTCAACTTTCCAAATAATAAATTGTTTTTATCCTCCTCTTTTTTTTCCTTACTAAAAAACAAGAAAAGTGTCTGAGCATAAAAATGCCCTGTCACCAATGTGCAGAAGCGTTTTTATTAATTCTACTGTCATAAACGTGTACAAAATTCAAAAACATATATAATATTCGACTTGTATAGATTTGTATCGAAATCTGCACTCAACTCCCTGCACAGCTGTTTGTTCCTAATAACTTGATTGTTTTTTCTTTTCTTCTTAATCCATAGATTAATCCAAATTACTTATTCCATAGATTACAAAATTAATAAAAAGCGTTACTCATATTCAACTAAGAATGTAAGATCTATGTGCACTAAATCCCTTCGTTCTATTCTTATAGAGTTTCTAATTTTCTATCGATTGTCGATTATACATGTTCAATTTTTTCTGACTTAATTCTTCAAAAGTAACTTTAAAATACTTCAATAGAGGTAGAAATTTGCGGTTGAATTTTCCATATTTCGTTATGTATATTTCTATATTTTAGAGAAATATTAATTTTAAAGCGGAGAACACGACGCGGCAAATGAACTGCTCGGCAGATTTGTCGTTAATTATAATTTTTATCTTTAAACTACTTCTATCTATAAGTAGGTTTACAATTAGGATTTTATACTTTTGCTGCAAATGATATATGCTTCTTATCGTATGCAGATGGTGTGAAATTTCCGTATCTGTGCGGGGGACTCTATTTACTTAGGTATCCTATATTGTTAGCCTGTTGCGTAGGATTGTACGCTGGATGGGAACATGTTTAATCTAACAACAGGGTCTGCATATATATTTCTTAATGCAAAATGTATATCTTACAATAAAATATTAAAGAATGAATTTATAATTTAGTACAAAGACTCCATTTAGCCTGACTGGGATGTCGCTGGAATGAAGTGGTAAAATAAAGAGCAGATTATTTGGAGCTAATAACAGTAGGAGGATGCTTAGAAAGTGTAATATTGTATCCGAATTGGATTTGTTAGTCAATGCTCGAGTTAAATTCAGACAGTTGCTTGAATTTTCGTTACGACTTAAATATTTGTTTACTGGTTTTTGGTTAAACTTTCAGACGTTCGACAAATTGCTTAATTATTAAGGAGATGCTTAAGAGTATATAAAAGATGCTATGGCAAGTATTTTATAATCGAATTAAAAATTCACATAATATTAAAAGCTAAAAAGTTGAAAGCGGACAGCATGTAAATCGTTTTATTAATCAGTATTACGTCAAATAACAGTCGAATTTAGATAATTATGATACTACCTTGCAACGAGCTGGTTTTAAAATTGAGCGAGGCGCATTTGAGGTAAACATTTATTTTGTTTAGCATATTTTCCGCTTTAAACCGTACTTGTTATTTTGTGGATACATTTATATGTATATTTCTGATCAATTTCAAAATACAAGTCGTATTAAATTCCAAATTTACTATGGTGGTTTCTGTATCTTTCACATTATAAATTATTTTCATACATAAAAAAGTTCTTTTACTACGATAAAGATTATTTGACGCTCTGTTAATCATAGATATTATTCAATATTTTACATAGTGACAGGCACAGGAAAAAGTAACAAAAATTGAGGTTATTGTCCGCAGCATTGGAAAAAAGTTTGTCACGAATAAGGTCAACAAAAATAATTTCAACAATCATCAACATTAACTCACATTCACAGAAGCCACACTTGGATAACATGCGAGTACATGGGAAGAGAAGCTTTTCAATGATTTCAATAAGGTAAGAGAGCCTCACGTGGATGAGCCCCTTAACAAAAGCCCTGAGAAGCTCAAACAGTAAAAAATAAACAAAAATGTGAAGAAAATAAATAAATAAAGCCAAATCAAGTTTGACAAAGTTCCCAAATAAACTTAATTAACAGGCGACTATTTCTGATCTTGTTTAGCAAGTTTTCTATATTATCATGCGAATATCTATCCAAAATTTTTTTGGGGATTTTTTTATTATTGTTATCTAGAGATATGAAAATGTTTGGCTTCGGCATCATTTCATTATATGTTCCTATATCATCACATATATTCATCTTTATGTTTATGAATCAGCGGTATAGCAGTATATTCAGACTGCGGTGCTCAAATACTTATATTTAAATTCACATCTTTTTATTGTTCTTGTCTCAGCTGAGACTGTGGTTGAGTCGGGTTTCTTATGATTCGCACTACGTCAGCTTAAAAATTTCCATATAAAAGCGGACCACATTGGCATCGTAAGTTTAGTCGTTTTGGAACTTTACCAGTCGCTCCACGCTCAACGTTCGTCGCCTAAGTCTTTCTTTCTGTGAGTCGTCGCAACTTCTGCTGGAATCTGCTGCTGATCATCATCGCTAATTGATATTGTTTGTGTGTGTGTGTGTGTTATTTGTGCTTTGCAAACTTATAGTTAGACCTGTTTATAGAAAGCAACTGAGCAACATGAAATTCGCACTCATCGCTCTTGCCCTTTTCGTCGTCGTGCACGCCGCCTCCGGTAAGTACTGCGTGTTTGATACATTCGTTAGTAGGTAAAAAAGTTAAAATTAGTAAACATTGTTAATTATTTAGACTTTAAAATTCGCTATTGCATCATCGTCTCTTAGCGACGCGTAAACAAAACAAACAGACACGATCGATTGTTATTATAATATTTATCTTGATTCCATACGTCATAGGCATCTCTCAAGACCTGTATGCTAATGTGTTTATTGTTAAAATATATCATTCAGTCGGAAGACTCCAACAGTAGCATACCCTGGGGCAGTTCAGAAGGCCACACAAATAAATATATAACAAAAATTAAAAAACATTAAAAAATTTAAGCATGCTTTTACTGGGATTCGAATCCAGATCTCCCGTCTGCCTACGTAGCACCTCTGCCACATGATAACTTGAAAGAGAGAAAGAGAGAGGGCGAAAATTCACAACAATTCAACACAATATCTTCCGTGTTTATTATCCGATCTTGATAAAATTCACGATGCATCCATATAAGTACAAGTATTGTTCCTGCCGAAGCTCAAGTCTCTAGCTTGTTAATTGCCAGTGCTATCGTTTTTTTTATTTTGTGGGCGAAGAGGCGTGATAACCAAAATTTGACATAATCTTGATCTGCGTGCAAATATTAGAAGTCTTCACACCAAATTTGGTGTTCCTAGGTCATACCATCTCTGAGATCTTGTTACTTACACGCACAGACAGACAGACGGACATGGCTATATCGACTCAGCTTGTCGCCCTGATCATGATTTTTAACAAACTTAATATACCCCCCAGGGTATACAAAATAAAAATAATAGTATTAAAAAATATAAGATGCGTAGAATCTAATATTTAAATATGTTTTTGTAGAAAATGTACATAAAGCCGTAATTTCGATAATGTATTCAAGTTGTATTCTTGACTCTTACATGCAGAGTATTTAAAAAATACATGTAAGATTTGAACTCACTTTAGATCACTATATAGCGAATATTTCAACATAATTAACAGAAAGTTAGAGTCTTTAAATTAAATCATCATAATTCATCATCACATTTTTAAAAGCAAGTCAGATGATAAGGAACCGCTTTTATACTTACAACAAATTTTCTCTAATTTATACATGGGGACATTGCAACAAAATTTAATTATTTCAGAGGCTGGCCAGTTTGTACCCAGCTCAGTCTACACACTGGACTCCGAGGGTCTTAAGTCAGAGGTGCATCCAGTCAGTGCTCGCCTTCTTAGACGTCTGCGGCGACAGATACATGACACATCTTCATCGTCAACCTCAACAAGCTCATCCAGCTCATCAAGCTCATCTTCCTCTATAGATGGAGGTAGTGTCGTGTTCACACAATCTACACATTCAGTGCACAATCCTGATGGCTCGAGTTCCTATGGACTTGTCAGTCAGCAATATAGGTTGGTAAAGTGTTGTTGTTTAATAAACTAATTTTTTGACTAATCATTTGCATTCTAGGCCAACCTTTGAGGTACACCAACGATTCGGCGAAGATTCACCAACAAGCAGCAATTCTGGCAACACTGTCAGTCCGGTCCTCCAAGGATCTGTTCATAGTATCATCCAGACTCAGGATGCCAATGGTAAAATCAAACAGCATGTGCATCATAGCGAAACCAACAAGAATGGTCAATGGGTACACAGAGAAACAACTAACTAATCCTATCATTAGAATAAATGCCTCTGGGCAATTGAAGTGTAATAAGAATTAAATTTCACATCCAGCCACATGTGTTGTCAATAGGGTTTAGGGTGGGGAGCGTGGCCTCAACGCCCATTCGCCACTGACGGGTCCTTTTCCAAGCAAACACTTTAGATGATTGCAGTCAGGCTGCTACTGATGCTATTTAATCTCGCAAAAAGTGCACCGCCTGCTCCACTGAGCAGAAACAATGTCGAACGTTATGTGGGCGTAGTTACAGTGTTGGTAAATGCTTTCAGCAGACATATAACCAACCAAGCGGAAATGAAATCTCTGCCTTCTCGCCCACCACCTTCTGTGGAGGCTGTTAGCGCTGATTAAAACTACGCATAGTGCTGGGATGGCAAATAGCAAACCGTGTGACTAAGAGAGCATCTGTCTAATGATTTTAACCTGGTGGCATGTTGCATGCAAATCAAAAGATGTTGCAGCCAGTACAAAATATGAATATGTTATTTGCTTGGGGAATTGCTCAAATCTCAACAGGTACACGCACTTTGGCACCAGACCAGCGGGAAGCTGCTTAACCAGCCAGCCAGCAGGTTGTCCGCAGATTGTTACGCAAACAAGTTAATACACTATCAGAAAATAATGTAGGGCGACTGTGAGATACCCTGCATGATACTTTGAAAGGGCAGATGAACCGCCTTCTCTAGCAAATGTGTGGGGTGTAATAAGTTCTTCAACACTGAGCGTAGAATTTGTATTATCTCGCAAGGAGAATCTTTCATAGTTAATATTCCTTAATCGTAATATACCGTTCCCTGACGCATGTGTGGGGTATAATAAGTCCACACGAGCGTACAACCTCAACAGCCTTCACCCAGCCACCATCCAACACCATCCCTGCGAACCAGACTTCCTTCCCTTTTCCGCGTGCGAGATGCAAATGCAGGAAAGTTTTCCACAACTTCGCTGGTTGTCGACTTGGCGCACGGCTTTTCCAAAAGTTTTTAATTATTATAATTAATTACTTTGATCTCGAAACAGTCTTTGGTTCCTGTTCTCTTCCTGTCTGTTGTCTTTTGGCAGACCTATTAATTTACTTGATTATGTTGGGGTTTTTCGGCTAATTCGTTTAGATGATGCCTTCTGCTTTGGGTTCCACTTAACCCAATCTCATGCCCACTCTTCATTCGCATCCCGGTTCCATATGTGTCCCACGTCTTTTATTATAATTTATTCTACGTAATTTACTAGCGAGAGTGCATTAAATCAAACTAAAAGGGGACTGCTACATTCTTATTTACATGAATCTCACCTGCATAACAGACAGTCATGACAATACCAACAAAATAATGACTCTGTCTTAACTAAATAAAATGATTACCTAATGCTGAAGCTAACTTGACTTCTATTTTAATTATATTTTTTTTAAATCATCAACGTTCAAAATTACTCATGATCACATCACAGTTGCTTAAATTCAATACAGAATAGAGGAAAACGCGAAAAGAATTAAGATAAAGAGTAAATGACTGGATTTTTTTGATTCCAGTCAGAATATTAGATAATATCAAAGGAAAACACAGTGATTTTAAGTTCTAAAAACATGAACACGTGAAAATGCTTCCTCTTAATACTATTCGACTGTAATTAAACTTTTAGCTTGCAATGCCCTTTAGGCGTAAATGCCGATTTGCCGGCATAAAGTCCAAATTATTTTGTTATACTTTCTCAAATTTTTTCAAAAATCCGATACAAAAATGCTCAACCATTTTAAAAACGGTTTTAAATGTTTTTTCGACCATCCCTAGCTTTTTGACAGCTTTTTAAAGTGAGCTGGTTTTGATAGGTTGCGTGTGTCAAACGCTTTCTTTAACACGTGTTTGTACATGTTTATGCCGGCAAATCGGCATTTACGCCTAATGGGCATTGCGAGCTAAAAGTTTGCCCATCTACAGTTTGAAAAATATTGCGTATATGATGCAAAATATTAATCAAGGTATGTAGATTGTAGATTACAGTGCCAAAATTATGTTCGCTTTTTAGACCCTGTACTTTAAAAAAGTACAAATGGGTCTATTACGTTTGTGCAAATGTGCGTAACAGGCAGAAGGAGGCGTGGCAGACCCCATAAAGTATATATATTCTTGATCAGCATCAACAGCCGAGTCGATATAGCTTTTTTGTCTTGTTGAATTTAATATACTTTTGAATCATGTTTTAGATCGAACCTAGCCCCAAAATAGTTGTATTTCGTGGAGCAGAACTAATAAGAATACGCCGGCTTAAATAAAGTGTAAATGTGGTATTATGTTTTATTGTATTGGTATTTCAATAAAGTAAACAACTTTTGTGCATACATAATATTAAATAAATTCAGAGCAACTCGAAATCCGTCGTGGCTGGGAAAGAGACGAAGTGTTAGCGGAAAGACTTACAAAAAGTATTTATCTAAAAGCTCGGAAGATGGCATTAAAAATAAATTAAAAAACTACGTTTTCCATGTCAATAAGGTGCTGGTTAAAATATACAGACATGTTGAGCGATGTAAGAATGAAATGCTAGCTGGCTGGCAGCTGAAATATCTCTCTCTATCTCTCTCCCTCTCTCTCTCTCCCCCTCTCTCTCTCCCCCTCTCTCTCCTCTCTCTCTATCTCTCTCTCTCTCTCTCTCTCTCTCTCTCTCCCCCCCCCTCTCTCTCCTCTCTCTCTCTCTCTCTCTCTCTTATAAAATAACAATATCCAAAATTATACAAAAATATTCTAAATATATTTACAAAATTTTAAGTCCATATCTCAACAATTATTTAATCTTAGTATTTTTGCAGATATCTTCTTAGTAAAATTAGTGACTATATTTCTTTTATTAAAATTGGCTGATGTTAATACAATATATCGCTCACTTATTTAACCTTAAAAAGTGTAATAACTTATAAAATACCTGGGAACATAAAAACAAGTGAAGAGTGTATGTAGTATTTTTAATTTATATTGCATTCTATCTAATGCGAATTAGCTGAAATTCTCGAATCGCATGTATGTATGTACATGGTACATATGTAAATGGTTGATGAGAAAGGAAGGGGAAAAGTGGATCGCGGGATTGCTGTTGATCTTAAGTTCGCCGCAAGCAGAGCAGTTGATAGGAGAAATGAGAAAAGAGGCATTGTGATGGAACTGTCATGACCATAGCAGCCAAGGAGAAAACACATTGAATTCTCGTACGCAAAAAGCGCATAGCGTCGCTCGTGTTCTGAATTTTTATAAAACGAGATTGGTGGTTGACGTACAAAAAGCACGCCACAAACTCACTGATTGATGAGGAGTCAAGCGGAGACAACATGTAGCTGGGGCATGGAGCGCAACAAATTAAGCAACTTGTGTGGTCCGGGCCACCGCAGAAGACGCCACCTGGTCAGAGAATGGCCATCGACTTGCCGATCCGATCCGATGCCAAATTCAGTGCATAAAACGCAACGCCGACTGCCGCCGGACACGAGCGCCGATTGCGATTTTGTTTGTGTTTTCGTTTGCCATGCCGATGTCGATACCAATGACGATGGCGATTCCAACGCTACTTAAGTGACATTTTACTGGCGGCTAAGAGTAAGACGACCACGTTTTTGCTATTTAGAGGCATGAAAGCAGCGGCGGGTCCTCACATGGATAATTGACAACAGTTAATTCCATTGACTGAGCGAGAATTTAATTATCGTATTGATGTTTTTTGATCATGCTCAGATCTCAGTGGGCGGGCAGGCGATGGCACTTCAAGTCAACTAAAGAGCAATCCAAAAATATAAAGACAAACAAATGCAGAGATTAGCAAAAAAATTGCTTCAAATCAACATACGTCAACGAAAATCGCCTGACAAATTTTTGCCATTTCAGCGAAGCCATTCGGGATGAACGCAGATGCAGATGGAGATGCAGGAGCAAAAACCATTTGCTTCAATCTGACATGCAAAAAGTAGAGAGAAAACACAAAAAACAAAAAGTTGTTTGTCGTCGTCGTTATCGGAAGCGGAAGCAACAGAAGTCCACAGCATTCTGATGAGCCGTTGACAAGGTCGAGTGTGAGCCCGGTGGCGTCCAGTGATGGTCTACAGGAGAGCTACGGGCCCGTTGACTTAAATCGTTTAGGTAAAGTTAAACGCCTTGTTCCCTTAATTGTTAAACAATGCTCAGCCAGAACCAGCAACTCTGTGCGATAAATGCAGACACTGAGATGGAGTCAGACTTCTGGAATTATTGATGAAGCGCTTAAACAGAGTAAAAGGAGGCAAAAACTGGAGCAATCGAAACTGTATTGGTAGAAAAGGAAAAGGCCAAGGGGAGCTATTCCAATTTTATAATATAAGAACAAAAGAAAATTGAATCAAACTTTGACTGATATAGTAGTTTGATCTCAGCCAAGATTAGTCATTCTTAACATAACCATATCAAACACACGGTCTTTCATTATCCTAGTTCTACCAAAATGCATCACTCAATACACAATCTGCGAGTTTGCTTAAGGCATCTTAAAAAACAAAAAGTTTTAAACAATAAAGGTTATTTTTTTACGAATTGTTTAATACTATAAAACAAATAGTGGTCCGATAGTTTCATTAAGACAGCTTCAAGCCCAAGAGTGTACTTTGCCCAGGAACAGAGGAACAAACAGACGGAAAGGCTTCCATGACAATACCGACTCAGATGGTAGTTTGGATCAGCAGTATATATACATATATATAATTTATTCGGTTCCGAACAGAATCTCTCACTAATCCAACTCTTAAAATGTTGAAACACACTTTCACTCAAATAAAGGTTCGGTTCGTACTTTATTATTTCATTTTTTGGGCTTTGCAAAGCCAAAGTATAAATATTCTTGATCATGGCGACGAGCCATGCTGCACGCAGTACATATGTCGCAACTGCCGGATCGTATCACTATATGATATAGCTGCCATAGGAATTGTCGGTTCGAAATCAACATTAAGTATGCAAAACTTTTTTGTTTCTTAAGATATCATAACCAAATTAACAGATTGTGTTTGATACAGTTTCATACATCCTTATTAATTTTGATTTAAAACGGACAACTGTATTATTTAGCTACCATAGGAATGATCACTATTTACACTTTGATTCAAATCGCCTTGATTTTGTACCAAAGACGAAATCTGTTGACTCGAAGTATGTACACTTTGATTTCTGGTCAAATATGCACATATTAGAGTCAATATGTTTTTGGTTGAATAAAGCATTATATATTTGATTCTAATATGAATTTGGGAGCTTGAAATCAAATAGAAACATATTTTATTTTACAACGCATTTTTTTATTAGTGTATGAAAAACTTTTTTCTTTCTTAAGATATCTTAACCAAACTCACAGATTGTGCATTTGGTATAGCTATCGGATTACTATATCATAAAGCGGTCATACATAAGAAGGATCAGTTCGAAAACAGAAAATCTTGTAAAAAATCGGACGGCTTATGTAGGGCTCTGCAAGGGTATCCAAACTTTGACGCGCCAAAGTAAGCTTGGCTATATTTTTTATTCAAAATGTCTTTTAATTAAGACTTCATATATTCAGCGAGTCAAATAGTCACTATTTAAGAAATGTGAGTTTTTGAAATATGATACCTTAAGTAATTATTTTGGTCTTGCCAACTCTAATGAATGTTGTCAATGAAACTTTTTGTACAATATGTACACTTCCTCACATTTAGTTCCTTTTATGCTTCTTTTTTGGCAGCTATATAAACGAACGGTGAATACATCCCTTTTCTCTGGACCTTAAAGGGTGGAAACTGACCCAAAAGTCCGCTTCCAGTTACCAAATCTTCAACATATGAGCATACCACATACTCATACACATGCCTACCAGTGTACGTTTTGGGTTTTGGTCGACAACCTGGGAGGAAATCCCACTCGAAGAGGTGGATTCGCAGACATTCCGTCTGACAATGAAGCAAAGGAATGAGAATGAGGTGAGAGTGATATATAAATCTGAGATAAAGGTTCAATCATGTTAGATACATTTAGGAGACTGAAATTTTACTAACATGTTGCTAAATTTGAAAAATTATATTTATTTTGCTTAGGAAATACATTTTTAATAGTTTTTGGTATAAATTAAATCCCCTTAACTACGCTTTACTAATCACACAGTGCGGAGCTTTTTTCGTTGACCATTTTGGCTGTCTGATGGCGTGAGCATGCGGGAGCATAACAGAAGAGCGAGCGTCGATAAAGCAGTGCAAGCTTAACGAATGTTCTCTTCCGATTAGTCTGCTCTCTTATTGCATATTAAGACTTGCTCTTTCCGACTGCCACAGCAGCTTCTTATTGGTGCTTGGGCTTTTTCGCAATTACAAAAAATCTAATGGTCACAGCCCATTTTTTTGGTTTGCTTACTTCTTATTGCAGTCCTTAAACCATTATATACCCTGTTAATACGTGATATTGTAATAAGTTCGGTCTTCTATAAAAATGCACTTTCAACATCCATAAAGTCCTTGTATTTAATTAATTCATTACACTCATAAATCTAAAGTTTACTTCCGAGCGAATTTTTTCCCTTTTTTGGTCAGATCAAAATTTGTCTGCAACATTTTTATTTATGACGGCAACTTTTTTGCCATTAGTAAAAAATATGAAATATATGTATATGTATCCATAAAAAAAGTGGAAATGCATTATGTTTTTTTTAACATACATTCATCTTCCGCTGTGGGGCTCAACAATGGCAATGCTAAAGGTATTAGAATTAAATTCGGGTTTCCTCTTCTCGTGCATTTAATTGAATTGTGGAAATTATTTCCAGTTTTTTTAACAAAAACAAAACAAAATTTTATTGTTTGCATATTTAATAAAGCTAATCAAACACGTCGACTGAAGCACCTCACGCCCAAACATCCCTCCCTTTCCCAACTGGAATGGGCATTTAAGGGGTGTGAGGGGTTGCTCAATGATACCTTCACAATCGGAAGTTCCAACCGGCAACACATCACATTATTTATTGTCCGGGCTTGAACACAGAACATTCAAGGACGTGAATTCAACTCATAAAAAAATGGAAAAACAACAACATAGAAACTGTGAAAAACACAGCGGGAAACCACGCGGAAGTCAAACTAATTTGTTGTCATTTTTATGTGACAAAAGTGAAAACAATAATAGAATTGAATAACAAAAGTAATTCCAGGCCCAAAAAGAGAGAGATATAGAGAGCGATATAAAGAGAGAGAGATCTTTGCAGCTGCCATGAAATATGCATTGAAAAAATATGGTTATATCGCAACTACTTCCAATTTCTATCAATGGCCATATTTATATCTATATCTATATCTATATCTATATCTATATCTACATATATCTAGGCTGATAGTTGTACACAATTTAGGTCAGAATAATTCATCGTGAACTGCAGATTGTACAGAAAGAGACAATTAAATATTTTATTATACAAAGTCCTGTTATACAATTCGGGAACCAGCTTTTTCCACTGTTCTTTTTTACTTTGCTTTGCTTCTTTAGAGCTAAAACCATCCATGCCAAAATAAGATATATTGCAATATATTAGGCGAGCCAAAGTCTGGATACCCTTGCAGAGCCCTGATTTCGTACTGATCGTTATAGTGGTTATAGTGGCAGCTACAATATATAGTAGTCTAAATCTGCGAGTTTGGAAACCAAAAAGCTATCATACTAAGTGTTGACTTTAAACCGATCGTTCCTATAGCAGCTATGTGATATAGTGGTCAAATTGATTGATGATTTCGAAACGATCTTTTCTATGGCAAGTATGTGATATAGCGATCCGATCCGGCCGGTTCCGACATACTATATGTACTGCGTGCAGCAAAAAGATAAAAGATTAATTCTTCTTCGGCCTTGACAAAATTATAATACCCTTTGCAGGGGTATAAATATAATAAGCACCAGACAATCGCTTTAGAAAAGATCCATTAGCCAGTGGACCAAGCTCGACAGTGGGATACCCTGTACTTAAAAACAATTTTTGGTGCAAGGCCAATTTTAATGAAATGTCGTGTGTGTGTTATTTCTTGTGAGCCAAAGAAGTTAGGCAATGTCGAATTATTGGATTTTCATCTCGTTAGTATTGCTTATCAGAAACTGAATAAAAAAAACAGTCAATAATACACAATGCATTTATGTGACCCGTTATGTTGAAGTTTTTAACACTGGAATTTAAGCTGAGTAGGCTAACGTTAGTAACATAAAGGAAAGATGATCCTCTTGTTAAATTATCTAGAGGCAGGGACTAAATTTATGACAAGAAAACCGAATTTCTCTAAATGACAAATTTATCAAGCCGCTAGGAATAAAGTCGAGATGAGAAATCGGCCGTTAGACTTTTAAATTTTTTTTTTTTGATTTACGAAGAGTGCGTGTCATTTACATAGATTAACCTCTATTGCAAGCTTTGTGTCTCTAAGATCAATGAGCTCAAAAATGGTGTTCAGACGAACGGACAGACAGACGCACATGGCTATATAGACTCGGCTACTGAGGCTTATCAAAAATATATTTATATAGTTTATTGAGTCTGCTACGTATATTTTTGTAAAATTCTATGTTCCTATGTAAATGAAAGCTAACCAAATTTGGATTAGATCGGACTACTTCATAATAGAGCTGTAATATGTCCTGAATTTAATACAGGCTTTTGCAAGGGACGTAGTCTTTGGCGAGCCAATGATAGACTTATGTTTTCTGATTACTTTGATTATTTGAGTAACTGTTAAACATATTCTAACATATTTAATCTATTTATGTTACACAATCATGTCAACACAAACATGACAAGAAATACTACAAAATAAAATTCGAGCTGAAAACACAGTGCCGAAGGTACTGGATAGTAAATTTAAAAAGAAAAACATTCATGTATAATATGAACTATTCTAAAATATAACCTGTAGTTGTGAATTAATTCAAGCTATTCCCAGTCACGCTACTTAGTTACCAAACGCGCTTTCATCTTTCGATCAGTACACTACTTACTATATAACTTGATCAGATCTGGAACTCGTAGTTCGTCCTCTATGGGTCCAAAATAAATTTTACATTGCAATGTAAATCGCAGGCTAATGGGAAAATCTATAAAAGAAAAGAATTGTGTTCAAAATGAGTGAGGTGTTTGTTAATATAATTTATTTTACCAAATTATTTTCGAATTACGAGTTCAGCATACAGGACTCTCTGAACTCAATAACATGCTTAACCGACGCTTATCCCAATTAGTGGAAATGAAGTGAAATACTGAAACCGCAAAATCAACCAAAGTCGACAAATGCTCGTAATTAACGCAGCGCACAAATTTCGAGAGTCAATTCATAAGTTTGATATGATGGAGGTGGAGAGCCCATTTAACAATACTGGCCACAGTCACAGAGCAGCCCTTAACCGGATGCCTCGGCCGAATTTGCGCATATGGACGAAAACTGATGATGTGAGCAAGTTCCACGTAATCAATTTAACAGAGCCTCATTTGAAATGCGAATTTAAGATGCCATTGTTGCAATTCATCCCTCCCACAGGGGTGCGAGTTGTCCAAACTGTTTTATTGTTCAGCCTCGTATCTACGAGAATGTGGATCAGCTTAAAAATTTGCAGATATTTGATACGCCTGATGTTCCATTTAATTTTTTAGTTGTTTTAAGTGAAAACTTTGCCAGCTCGTTTCGTTATTTACGCTGCCTTCGGGTCGCCTTTTATGTTCCTAATGTCGCATAAACAGTGTTTAATAATGCACTAACTTTCGCGTAACTCCACTAACCAAATAAGACCTGAAACCCGCCCACAAATACAAGTCAACACACACCAAATACGAAATGGGAGTGCTTTTGAAAACGGGGGTATGGAAGGAGTGAGAAATGGCTGCCTCGTCGACAATGATTAATATTTAATTCATGTGCGTTGGATATTTTTCCAGTTTGTATTTTGGGGAAATTTAATGGCTGAAAGAAGACAGCAAACGCTGTGCCCAGCTTCGTCACCATATGCCTCCCTTAGTTTTGACTTCTTCTTTATCTTTGACTTTGTTTTGCTTAAAATTTGACTTGCAAGTTAAATTTGGCGTCGACCTTTGGGAACCCACAGTATTTACCTTCACCTGATTGCCACGCATGACTTTCATCATTTTGAGCTATTGAAGTATTCCGTTTGTGCTGAAAGTCAAATACTCCTACACCATTGTTTTGGCCTCTTATAGGGTGCATATAAGCAACATTTCAGGTTATTTGTTCATGTATGTATGCATACATACATTAGTATTTTATTTTCCAGGTCTTAATCACTGCTTTCATTATATTTCTGACTTGCTGATTCTGTACAATCGCCATCTATTACAACTCGTTTCTTGGACGAAGGACTGCACTAGAGGTACATAGAGAAATAGAGGCTGAGAGAGAAAGATACGAGAGAGAGAGAGAGAGAGATGGAGAAAGAAAATACAAACTCAAACTCCCCCAGAGTGCAATTAAGCAACGAACTATAAAATTTCAGTATTTGACTTGGCAGATACTTTCGCACAGATATCTAAGTTTGCTCAATGGCGAGCAAACACAACTTTGCGACACCCTCTCTACCATCACCCCTCACGAATGCCACATTGGGCAATTGCTTTGTACGTATAATTGGCCTTCTGTGGTCCCTGCTCGCAATTCCCAACAATTTAATGAGTTGTCGACGTTTCTTCCTTTTGGCAAAGGCATCTTGATCAGCTCGAGACAGCAAGAGCTGACAGGACAATGGCGAATCCATCTGCATGTTACACACGCGATTTCTTGAAGGGAATATGTGAAATACGAATAAATATTAAAAATGTACGCAACTCTCCCAAACAGCTCCACATTTTTATCAGTGCCTGTTAAAATTTCATACAATGAAAGAAATGAATCGAAATTCTTCAAACCGAAATAACCGTTTAGAAACCGATTTATGAATAACGGTTTTTCTGTTTTTTCAGGACCAGACTTTGTAATTTAAAGACGTACAAAAGGGTCTATTACGTAAAGGTGTGTAAGAGGCATAAGGAGGCGTGGCAGACCTCATAAAGTGTATATATTCTTGATCAGCATTAACAGCCGAGTCGATATAGCCACGCCCGTCTGTCTGTCCGTCCGTCTGTCTGTCCCTTTTTGTGTCACCTTGATCTCAGAGACTATAGGCCTAGGGAATCGAAATACAAAATTTTTAAGTCAAATTACAAGAGCACCTTTAATGCTAGTGGATCGATTCTTGGTACTTATAATATACACTATTGTATAAACCCATCCAGAAAACTTCAAATCGGATGGTAAACGCGGGAATTATTCAACTAACAATGTTACGGGCAAAAGGAAGAAGAAGATACGCTAGCGCCCCCTGTGTTTCTTATATCAATTATCTTTGTAGTGGCGCCATCTATTGCAATTTATTGAAATTGAAACAATCTACAGTGAACGCTTTCCGCTCAAAAAGTATAGAGTCTCCTACTGTCAATCGTGCTCCACCGTAGCTTACTGAATTTTTAGACCCTGTACTTTAAAAAAGTACTAAAGGGTCTACTACGTTTGTGCAAATGTTTGTGCAGACCAAATAAAGTATATATATTCAGCATCAACAGCCGAGTCTATATAGTCATATCCGTCTGTCTGTCTGTCTGTCCGTCTGTCTGTCACTTTTTGTGTCACCTAGATCTCAGAGACTATCAGAGCTAGAGACACCAAATTTCGCATGTAGGTTCATCTATATTGTTGATCAAGTTTGTTTTAGATTTTTGCCACGCCCCCCTCTGTCCCCGGAAATTGAAATACAAAAATTCGAAGTCGAATTACTAGAGCACCTTTGATGCTAGCCTTGATTTTTAGTATGTATAATGCAGAATATAGTCAGAACCTATCCTGCAAGCTTTATCCAAATCGGATGATTCAACTCACAATGTTACGGGCAAAATCAACTGATATCTTCGTAGTGGCGCCATCTATGGACATTTTTTGAAACTGAAACAATCTGTAGTGATCGCTTTGCACTCAAAAAGTACAGGGTCTCCTACCGTCGAGCTTGCTCCACCGTAGCTTAATGCATTTTTTTACCTTACGAACATGGTTTTTTGAAATATAGATCTACAATTGTTTCTTTATTTTTATTGAGTCAAATTAATTTCTTTGTTCCTGCCAGACATCCCCGCAAATTTGTACCACTGTCCCGTAATCTTTGTAGCTATTCCCTGCTCTGTACGGATTATAATAGACTTTACTATGGCCTCAACTTTTACTATTAAAAAATCTATCTTATTATATCAGACCTGTTCGGGTTTTCCTTAGGTTTTCCCCAATCTTCGCAACAAATGTTGGGTTTGAGTTATTGATCTTAATTTTGATCTTGCGCACTATATATATTAATTTTTTTTTTTCTATCTTTAAATCATGTTTAAGTTGTTAATATTTTTTATTTATTACGTAACTTACACTTAATCAAATATCTGTCGATTGCAGAAAGTAAAAGTCTTTGATAAGAAGGTAGGTTTATTTGGTAAGAAGGGCTTTGTTGTTTCTAAGCTATCTCAAGCAAATTCACATATTGGTTTTATCTCGACGAATCTGACCTTCTTCCGCAAATTTAGCGTTTTCCCGCCAAATCAAACTCTTTCCTGCCAAATTCGTTTTTTTTCTTTAAATCCCAAAGTTCAATACCAGCGAAAACTTTAAAATAGCGAACATCGCAAATGTAAATTCTTTAAATTATTTAATGTACTTTTATTTTAAGTCCAATTGCAGGGAAAAACTTAACATTTTACATTTTCCGGTTTCATATAAAAATTGCATATGGTTTAGGTGTAGCACTGAGCAGTGTTCATCATTTCCACTCCACACTTTCTCCAGAGCTTTTAGCGAGCTAAGCGAGTAGGGGCAAGCCCCCCATTATTATATAAGACACAAACAATTATACAATCCGATAATAGGTAAACAATTTTGGTATTGAGTTGATTATAGAAAAATAGTATATATTTTGAATAATTTTCTAAGTAATGTTTTAAATTGTTATCAAATAATATTTCAGTTAATACATATACAAAAGTATTGATTTCTATTTAGAACATGTCATATTCAGTTGGGCGAATGAACTCAGTGATAACGGCATCGGTCATGCGACGCAGCGTATCGCTAATCTCTTCCCACTCCTTTTCCTCGGGTAGGCAAAACATTTCCGAGTAGTACCTTAGCTTGGGCTCACTGCCGCTGGCATGAAATGTGATCGTCATTCCATTGTTGAAATTAAAAGTGACGATTTGCTTAGTGTTAGTGAGGGGAAGGCGTGCCTTACGGTCCGGATTTGAAGTGTCCAGGCCTGTGGTTAGATCTCGCACGCTTGTAACCTCGAACTCACCGTTCAATATGCACTTGGGATAGGTGCCGTCCCGATTGTCCTCGAAGTGGCGCAACTTTTCAAACATGTTATTCATATTTTTGGGATTCTCATAGGTGAGAAAATGGCTTATAGTCGCATGATAACCATATGTGTCATAGATCTCCCGAAGCTTCTCGATCAGAGTTACGTTGCGAGTGCTACGTAAATAGCTGGCCATAGTAGCCACTTGGCAGGCCGCATTGATGCCATCCTTATCCGGCACATTCATGGAGAACATATAGCCTATTGGCTGTTCAAAGGCGAATAGCACCGTCCGACCTAGTCCCTGTAGTTCCAAGGCCTTGTTAGCCATCCACTTAAATCCCACGTGAGTTTCTACGAATGTGAAGCCCTCAGCTCTAGCCATGGCAGCCAGAATCTTTGAGCTAACGATGCTGGCCAGCATCACGCAGTTAGGCACATTAGGCTTTTTGACTCGGGTCTTATAGTTCTCCAATGCCCACCAGCCAAGTAGGGCACCCAACTCATTACCATTGAAGACTTTCCATCTGCCTTTCGGATCGAGCTCAGCCACTGCCAGACGATCCGCATCCGGATCATTGGCTAAAATTATCGTACAGTGCTCTTCCTCAGCTTTCCTTAAGGCCAAGTTCAAAGAATCTTTTCCGTCTGTAATGAAAGGAAGACAAAAGTTATTAGGTGTTAGTTGATTGTTATTAAATTGATTTCTTGCCAATGGGATCTGGAAAGCTGGTGGTAGGAAATTCTGGATCCGGATCCTTTTGGCGTACTACCGGAATAAGAGGTTTAAGTCGTGCTTGATAGAATGCCTCCCGGACATATTGAAAGCCAACGCCGTGCAGAGGAGTGTAAATAAAGCGCAGTTGACTGCACTCGTTTGTCTCCAGATATGTATGAGGGATGATCTTCTTCATTGCCTCATAGTAAGCCGGATAGACTTCACGGAAGGGATCAACTAGATACGCATGGTCGTCGAGAATCGACAAATCCCACGACGAGGGAAGGGGCTCTAAGCGTTTCATCATTGCAGAATGAATGTTATTGTTATGAGGCGATAGGATCGGCGCACCGTTGCTCCAGAAGATTTTAAAGCCATTATCGCTCTTCGGATTGTGAGATGCCGTGACTGCAACCCCGGCCAGGCACTTGAGGTGCACCACAGCAAAGGAGACGAACGGAGTAGGCACCATTCGACCAAAGAGATACACCCTAAAGTTGGTATTTAGGAAGACCGCCGCAATAAGCTGAGCAAAGCGTTTCCCATTGTACCGTCCATCATACCCAATGACAATACCCTGCGACTCCCGCTTGGCCACATTAGGATAAACATCCTGTAGATATTGACTTAATCCCTGAGCCATTTCAATAGTGACGAGATCGTTAATGGAGTCAAAGCCAGCTCGCATGCCGGATCTCAATCCTGCCGTCCCAAAGTAATTATAATGACAGAGACGGGTTCGTAGAGCCTCCCAGTCCTTCTCCTTGATGGCATCTACCACTTGCTGCAGAGTGGCGGCATTCCTGTCCCACATAATCCACTTCTTAATTTGCTCATCGAGCTCCTTCTCTCCCGACAATTCAAGGCTGCTAATCAGCTCCGCTGGCGTGGTATGGGCATTTGATGCAAGCATCTTGAAATTTAGATTTTGATAATCGAAAAAAAAACAAACAATATTTAAACTAATGGCAAACTAAGAATCAAGGCAAATTTCAATTCTTTTAAGCCATTTTCAGGCGATGTTTTCAAATCAGTTTAAAGCCAAAGCATTTGCATTCCCCGACACTTTCAATTCCACTTACCATCCGAGTTGACCAATTGAAAATTTATGTGAAGCTCATTTCGATTTACGACCACCAAATACGTCCTCTGGGAGACATGGACGTTTGGCTAAGCACTAACAACCACAAATTGATCCATTGGCAATTTGATTTTGGCTCCTTGATGAATTTATGGCCACTGCGCAACAACAATTGGCCGAAAGCATTTGAGATGGTGCACAATCGAAAGAGTTGTCTTCTTAGTCGCAATAAATATCTGTAGTTTTTATGTCTATTTGCGCAAAAGCACACATACACACAGACACACTTGCATGGAGAAACATTAACATGATTTCAATTTGTCATCAATTATGCAGAGTACCCCCATTCCTCTCCCGAACCCTGTTGAGGACCTCCCGAGCCCCTGCTTTAAACTTGGAATTCCCCTTAAAAGTGTGAGTAATTTGCAACGGTAATTGGGTTACACAGGCGCATGCAACATTTATTAGTCGGTAGCATGGACGGATGCCCCCATGAGCAGCGAGACCATTGCCGTGTTCCTGCTCCTGTTGTAATGGCCCTCTTCCTCTTTCTTTCTCTCTCTGCGAGGGATGCCCACTGACACGTCAATCGTATTCTAAACATTCAACGCACTCACTTCCGGCTGGAGTGGAGTTACATCGGAATGATGCAGGCACATTCGCAATCGCATTCACATTCACATTCGAAGTTGCAATTGTGGCTGTGACTGTTGCAGCAACACATGGGGCATTAGTTAGGCCGCACAAAATGCATTTCGCGTCAAATTGTCAAAGTGTTAATTAAAAATGGACACTCGAATAGGCAGAACGACATAGACACACGCACACTCATATAACTACAAACACAAATACTCTGATGAAGTAACAAATTTGCTTCATCTCCTCTCTCTTTCCATTTACCTAACCATTGTATTTCCTTTAATCTCGACAATACGGTACTGAAAGTGTTTCTCAACAATTGTGGATATACATTAAAATTCCTTTCCACACAGATTGCAATTTTCATACAACATAAGTATGTAGCTCAGAAAAATATATATTGCAGTACGCCACGCTTTGAGATATTCAAATTGTAAGAGGGTTCAGGTAAGTAAGTATGAAAATACTGGCACCAATATGAGATATGTGCTTGTAGGGCAATATAGTTCAAAATATTGTCAATCTTCACGGAAATCATTTTAAAATTGTGTTTTTGCCAATTTAGTTAAAAACCAATGTAATTAAAAGCCAGTTTTCAATTATTCTTTCTTAATTTTAAATCCACCAAATTTTGTGGCATTCGGAAATCCATACACTATAGCTGTCATAAGAACAATCGGATGCAAAATAATTACATATGTGGATATCTGAACATTTGACACTCAATTAAGCCTTTTGTTCGCCAAGTCAAAAAAAATATATTTGCTCAGGGTTGAAAGCCAGTTAAGGCTAGGATCGCACAGCACCACAGACCGTCACAACTTGACCAAGTACTCATTGTTCTGAAAATTCAGGAACTCAGTCTATAATCAAAATACTTTAAGTTTCACTCGAAAAATCTTACTTCTTGCTTTTGGGTTGATAATCTTTAAGTGCTTGAAATCTTATATATTGGATTTTATAGTGTTTTTTTTTCTAATTTTCTAATTTGCATAGAAAATAGCTAAGCTATTTGTGTGTGTTTCTCGGCCCTAAAAATCTGTCTTGCGGCAACAAATATTGAGTGTTTACGGCGTAAAGTCCCGTATGCATCCCAGGACTTGCTCTATAATGTGTTTGCATAATTTTAATCGTTGGGATTTCAAATAGGAATGAGAATGAAAATGGAATGGGAAGGGAAATGGATATGGGTATGGGGATTACAGGGATGGATGGGGCTTCCCAGTCTATCACTGTCGTTGATTCGCTTTGTTTCAAGACAGAGCTAACAGCAAAATTGCTGTTGTGTGAATTTTTTATGGCACCCCCGAGTGCCCTCTGCGGCAGTCAACTAGTCCATGCATTCATTCATGTGTGTGGGGTGTATAAAGGAAGGAGGGTCTGCTCTATCAGCCTGCCGATGTTTAACTTAAATAACTAACGCTATCAAACCTATTAATATGCTAATTTATATCCTTAACAAGTAACAAAACAAGTAACAGTTATAACGAAAAAACTTGAAGGAAGCTAAATACTTTTGAGGATTATATCTGTATTGTACGGTACAGGTAGACAATCCTTCGATATTTATAGATTACGGAAAAGACATTTGCGTAAAAACCAATTCTTCAGAATTCCTGAACAGTATTGAGATCAGATAGAGAAATTTTTGTATATAGCGACAAACAGACTAAGAATCATATATAAATATTAAAAAGCTGCACAAAATATTTGAAAAGTCGGCTTCACCACTGTTCAGTACCTCCAACACGCTATTTTAGTTTAGTTTTGACAACAAACATTTTGATTTCATATTTTTAGTTTTGAAATTACAAAACAAACACATTGTTAAAAATGCAGTAAGCTACGGTGGAGGAAGCTCGACAGTAGGAGACCCTGTACTTCTTGAGTGCAAAGCGCTCACTTCAGATTGTTTTAATTTCAAGAAATTTCAATTGATGGCGCCACTGCGAAGATGGTTCATATGATAAGCACAGAGGGCACTAGGGTCTCTTCTTCTTCCTTTCGCCCGTAACATTGTTAGTTGAATAGCTTCCGCGTTTACCATTCGATTTTCAGGATAGGTTCGGACCATAGTGTATAATATACATACAAAGAATAAGACGCTAACATTAAAGATGCTCTTTTAATTTGACTTTGAAATTTTGTATTTCGATTTACTGTGGCGAAGGGGGGCGGGGAAAAAATCTAAAACAAACTTGATCAACTTGAGATGTAAATGAATCTTCATGACAATTTTGGTGTCTCTAGCTCTTATAGTCTCTGAGATCTAGGAACTCAAAAAAGGGACAGACAGACAGACGCACAGACAGACAGACGGACATGGCTATATCGACTCGGCTGTTGATGCCGATCAAGAATATATATACTTTATGGGGTCTAACACGCCTCCTTCTGCCTGTTACGCACATTTTTTTGCACAAACGTAATAGACCCATTTGTACTTTTTTAAAGTACAGGGTCTAAAAATGTAACGCGACAATTTCCTTAATCCAATTATTTGTAGAATCCTGCAACTTTCATTTCGCCCTGCCTAAATCGAAAGAACTACTTTTGGTCTAAGAATTTGAGAGCTTGGAAACTCAAAAACAGATTTATTTTTTTTTATTTGCGAAAAAACTACCAAGCTAAAAAGTCTTGGCGTTCACACTTCACCACGACAGCTAATTACAATTCTGGTTTTATCGGTTTCAATAAACATTTAACGAGCGCAAAACTGGGGTAGGGTGATAAGACAAAGATGATCTAAGAAATACAAGGGTGATTTAACAAATTTTTGGATTTGTATTTTTAATAAATTTATTAATTCAATATTGTTCTTTTAACAGCATTTTGAATAAATTTTTAAGGAAGCTTCATTTTTAAATGCACATTACTATGTTGTCCTTCAGTTTACTTTAAGTCTGCTTTCGAAACTACACTTTAGAGCTTTTGCTGCCGCAAATACAACTGACACTGTTCGTCGACCTGATAAAGAGGAGGCAATTTAGACAATTTACGGTGTACTATACAGATTATGCAACGCGCAGTAAGTCCTGTGACAAAATGTTAATGTCATCTTAACTTCAAGTTGAAAATATTGTTTGATTTGAGTTTTTAAATCCGTCAAATTTTCGTCTGTCATTCACACGAATCCCAAGTACGAAAAACACCTGCCATTAAATTAAAATCAAATCATTCATTTCAGCTTAAAAGTCGAGTAGGGATGGCCGTCAAATTGATATTGACATTTTGTGCATGAGTTAGATACATATTTGACACATTTTTCTCTTTGAGATTTATTCGATTATTTGCCGAAAAGTGGTTTTTAATGTCTAGACTTTAGATGACATTTAAGAGGCTTGATAAATGCGAAATACATGCAAATGCCCATGATGCTGAACCTTTGGTAAATCTAATTCGATATGGTCTTAGTAGAAAGTTTACCTCATTTTTGCCCTGAGTTTCACTCACATCTGTCGGCTGAATGAATTTGAAATGACATTCAGTTTTGGGGGATAGTTTTAGGATTCCGATTTTCCAAGACCACCATAATAAATATCTGTAATTTGCTTATGTGGCTTTTCATATTCTGAAATTCACTTCAATGCCAAAATGTGAAATGTGCAAATGAAATTTACATCATTTGTTTATTTGTGTATCGCTCATGTCCTGTGGTCTTGCCAGAAAAAATGTGTCCCTGGGGAAAACTGCGCAGCAATTCATATTTCACATTTTTTTGAGTCCAGGAAGCTGGAGAACTTAGGGAAAAACACAGTGCAAATTTGATTACCGACCAGCGAAATGTTTGTATATTTCTTTTTTATTTTTTACCATCTTCCTTTTGGCCGTCTTCCTTTTTGGTCGGAATATACTTTTAAATTAACGCATTATGTTTATATATTAGATGCAAATACAAATGCCCAGTCGCAATTGCCGAAGGACCTTCACACATCGCTGACCAAAGGGTCAGAAATCCAATTTGAGAAACATTTATGTATAAAGGCTTGCCCTTTTGAATACCCTGGAAAAAATGCAAAAAGTGTGCGATTGAGTAAGCTATAAGCTTTTTAAGCAAACGTTAAGCATATAGTAAGTAATTGTGAACATTGTTTTGTGGCAACACAGGGTATCTTAGAGTCATGTAACCCGAGACAACACAATTCCACGTTCCAAATTTAAAAAAATCTTATATAGAAAATCTAAAGAACCAACATTTTTATTGCATGTCAAATTGTCTTTCCGTCTGCGGCTCAGTCGCCCGTACAGCTGTCCCTGCCATCAATTTTCTATCTCTTACCTCAATTTCCCTTCTGCCCTTTTTTCCCCTCTTTCACTGCTTTTATCAAGCTATTGCCAAACCTACGCAATCAAGCGATGGCCCACAGGACAACAGCAGGAGAAGCACTTTTGATTTCATTTCACAACAACAGCGACAGGCACTTGCCTTTGGCCAATCTGAATCCTGGTCATCTTCTACCTTCTACCTCCTCCCAACTTAGCGGTTAATTGCAAAAGGTCGATCTTTTGATTGCGTTTGCATTTCGTCGACTGTGGAGCAGTAAGATTATTATTGCAGCTCGTAAGCGGTTTGGCAATCATCATTAGAATTGACTTCCAGCCTGACTAACTTTTAATTGTGCTCGAGATTGGATAGAAAACCTAAAGGTGGGGCTAATGGTGTCTCACATGATGGTATGGCTAGAAAGTTGAGATGGGGGTAGCTACTAGCTACCCCTGACGTGACATTACATCATGACATAGAATGAAATCCAAATCCACATCTACATGTATCAAAGGGTTAGCGCACACAGTTTCTATTTGAGCTTTGATAAAAATGTTGGCACTTTTGTCGCAAAATTTCCCGGATTTCTGCACATTAGTAAAAAAATAAATAAATAAAATGAAATAAAAATAAAAATAAAAAAAACAAATCAGAAACGTGTCAACAGTTCAAAGTGGGTTTAGATGCCGATTGACGCGTTTGCAAGGATTTGCACTTTGGTGGAAAATCCGCATCATCTGTTAAGGGGAGTGTTAACTGAAGTTTGGGGTTAAGTGTGCTGAGCCACAAGAGACCTAAGCACATGTCTACTCCTGTCATCTGGCTGCACCAGCTTGTTAATGGGTTTTGGCTGTCAACTGAATTTGCATTCGAAATCAACTGCAAGTGAATCAACACCATAAGTTAGTGGTGTAAGTCCTTTCTATTACTTATACTATTGCCTAGTAATTGGAATCGATTGAAACTGAGAGTCTAAAGGTTAGTAAGGGTGTTATAGTTGCTTTATTTTTCATATGTCTACCAGAATATCTTATCGAATGGATGACTCAATCCCTTCACGAAGCCCTATCATATTTAAAAATAACTTAAAACTTAACTAAACAATTAAATCACTTTGAACGACAATTCACGCTAGTGACGAAAGCAGACGCTAGAAACACGCACAACCTTTAATGCATTAAAGCTTTTTACCATTTTTAAAGAGCGTTGTTGGACGGCTAAGTACCGATATAGGTTTTGTTTATATTAAAAAGCTTTAAAATTAAAATATATACATGAAAGATTAGCGGAAGCAAGAGTTTTAAGCATTTGTAAACTACAATTTTTTGTGAACGGTACAAAAAAGCGGTACCTGTCACGAAACCGATAAGATACGCGTTATCGGTAACTGAAACAAGGAGGCCATACTGACACCGATATTCGATTCCGTCTAATCTTGTAGGTTATACAAATAGAAAGCAAAGAAGAAGAAGAAGATTTAGTGTGAGAAGGGTATCTCAGAGTTTAATCCAGGGTTTTTATACTCGTGCTCGCTGTAATTATCAAAAAAGTAAAGAGCATTATGTACATTTAAGAAAATTGCTGCTGGTTGTACCCTTTTGAGTAAAGAGCATTTGTGCAGAGTTCTGGTTCCTTTGAGTGCACACAATGCCGACGCCGATGACACGCAAGGAGGTGAGGCAGAGTGAGGAATAGAAGGACAACTGTCTGGGATGTGGCAGAAATATAAAATTATTGATTATCAGCGATGGCATCTCAGCGATTTGCTGCAACAAGCCACGTTTCACTTTTTTGCTAACAGCGCCGCATCGATTCTCAGTCCTACTCCTCCTTCGTCTGCCTCTGCGCGTGTCCGTTCAGGTTGCTGGCCAAGATCCCATCATTAAAAGCATTGTGCGATATCGACACCTTGGTCAGCACGTTGGTTTTTTAGTTTGGGAGTAGAAAAAGCGAGTTCGTTTCGCTTGTCGCAAGTGTTGTCAACAGGTTTCGCGGAATGCCACAGCAGAGGAAGGGGGAGTCAGAAGGAGGATCCCTACAGATGACTGTAAGCAAGCAAAGATCGTTCATCATCATCGCGGATGACAAGTGATCAAAGATGCAATAATATTTTACAGCAGTTTGTTGTTTTCTTGTCCTCTGTTTACAAACTGATCGAATAATGCCAACAAACGCGTTGACACATTTTATTTGTGGTCCCGTCTTGTACTGTCCGTCATTTTAGTCCCGTCGACTTGCTTTCTCCTTTATTGTCCTTATCACTTTGTCATTAGGTCTCTGGCCCCTTATAAATATTTATAGCTACAGTAGGAACTGATCAGAACTCAACAGAACAGATTTGAGATATTCGTCAAAGAACATTGATTAAATGTTTAACTGATGACCGAATATGGCGAGGGCAGTTCATAAATTAAAAGGGTTGGAAACTCAATTAAATGTTTTGCCTGTAACTAACTGTTAATTATTGCAACTATGCAATTAAACATTAATAAATAACTAACAAATGTCTAACTTTAAACAACTCGAAACCTGGCTCCATGAACTTAGCTTGTCCAAGAAATGACCACAGATCAAGTGCCAAGACCATTGCACGTGCCGCGAATTCCATCAGACCCGAAGACTAAGCCAAGTGAAGCTCAAGAAACCGGCCTAAAATAAGAGTGGCAAGTATGACCATTTATGGAATGTTAATCACATAAAAAATTATTAGCTGCATTTCCGTCAAAGGGCAAATTACAGATTAATGGCCAATTGCCAGCACAGATCATCCAATAGTCGATGATCCTCAGCCCATTTTTAAAAGATCGCTGTGCGTGTCCAGCAATTGAATGAAGTTGTTCCCAATTGGAATTGCTTTTTAACTTGGCTGATTCATGCAATCCATGCTTTGATTAGTTTAATTTCCAAGCGAAATGGGATTTTATATGTTCTGTAAACTTTTTCTTATTGTTAGACACTTCTAATTACAAATCTCTATAAATTGCTAAAAATAACACCTGCTCAAATTATTAAGTAATTAAACGAATAGCAAGTGGGCCTTAATCCTTTTTGCCGCAAGGAGTAAAATTGCTGTTCCTCTTGTTGGCTCATTAAAATTAATGGCAAGGCTGAAGCCAACACAGTTTCTGCATATTAATGGGCCTAGTGTCCGCAGGGATAATAAACCGCTAATAAGAAATTAAAAGACACTTGTCCAATATCCTTGCAGTGGGACTCCCCCTTCCTCACCTCTTCTCTCCGTATCCATCTCATGATTTGACAGCGACAACTGTTTGTTTTAATTTAGAAAATTTTTCATCGACGTCCTTAAAAATTAACTAATTGGTAAATGATGAAACAGCAGCTGCGACCGAAGAGCAAACGGGTTGAGTTAAATCAAGAAACTTAGAGATGAAATTTTAAGCAGTTCGCCATCGAAATGACTGTCTTGGGACTGCTCCTTGACATCAACTGGGAGTAAAGAAGGTACACCTGGGATTGCGAGAGCTAACTGGCGTTGACACCTCATTAACGTTGCTGTGTTTAATGTAAGTCTATAAATAAAAGTATATTAAATTTGGTGAATGTGTCCAGAGGTATGCGATGCTCTATGCAAATTAAATGCACTATGGCTGCATTTTTACAGACGGACTTCGCAACTGAATCGCAGCCCTTGGCTATAATTAAATAAAATGCGAGTTGTACTCCAAGTTGTACCCAGCATATGACTACCAAAAAGGTATGCTACTTTTCCACATTTTGCGACACTGGGTGCTTTTTTCATATTTATTTCTAACCTCATCCAAGGACCATTAAAAAAATTTAGAAGTAAAATAAAATTGATATTGCAATCTCTACACATTACTTCTTTTAATATGTACTTCAGTATAGTAACTATAGTTTCATTATATTTTGCTACTTAGAAGTTGAATATTTATAGACTTACAATTTCTACACCCGTAGGGTATCTCAAGTCTAGCCAAGTGTGTGCAGTCGTATATAACATATATGATATCCAACAGGCACATCCCGTGTGTATTAATG
The DNA here is from genome assembly GCA_037043535.1 of Drosophila putrida. Taxonomy (NCBI): domain Eukaryota; kingdom Metazoa; phylum Arthropoda; class Insecta; order Diptera; family Drosophilidae; genus Drosophila; species Drosophila putrida. The sequence continues at coordinate 358,185 of JBAMBI010000334.1, forward strand.
GATGCATTGCGTATGGATTGTTTGGGCCCAATGGACAAAGGACAGTGGTCAGAGCGGGGCACATTTGTTTATTGTTTTCGCAATTACAATTAAAATTTTTTACCTTGACCACGGGTTTTGGTGCAAAAATTATCGCCAAGCCCATTTGCGGTAATTATTTAATGTGCACTCCCAGATGGGAACCCTGAACGTAAAGGTTGTCAGCCCAACAACAATTGCAATATCAATGGAATTAACGTAAAAGCGTAATGCGTGCAACTCCAACACGACCTCCGACTCTTACTATAACTCTATGACACCTATTCCCCTTCCATTCCAACTTTAACTGCGAGTCCTCACTGCACCATGGGCCACTGTGTCAGTTGTGGCAAGTCCTTGCCTCCGTTGCTTTGCACTGTTGCTGGTCAATTAAATTTTACGGGGGCACACACCTGCCTTGACATTGGAGAGACCGTGCAGTACCCCCAACCCCAAGCTAAGCCTCCATCCGGATATGAGCATACAAATGCGATTGCCATGCCGACCGTCTGTGTCCCTTTACTGGGCACTCGTCCGGCTCCCTGTGTCATAATTAATGTCAGTTAAGTCCTGTGTTCCTTTTCCGCAGGCGTGGCCACATTTGAAACTCCTGATTGCCAACGTCAATGCCCCAGCTCCTTTAACTACGACACCCGCTTCAATTCCGGTCTCACTCCGTTTGGAAAGTTGTGCCTGTTTTAATTCAATTTCATGGCCTTGCAATTGTAGTGTGAAACTTACGCTCTTTTGGGTGTTTAATATACGCACCCAACTTGGGCCGCCTTCGTGACAATGTCCGTGTCAGTGTCCCCAGAATACCCATAAAGTGCCATCCATTGGTGGCGGCCGTAAACAATTAGGCGCAACTTTTTAAATATTTTGCGTGTACTTCTTTTTGGTGGAAATATTTATAATTTCCCGTGAGAGCGATTTCTAAGCGCAACGTCCCACACTTGTTTTTAATTTGCATTTCGAGAGCAACAATCTTAAAAATAAAAACTTGGTAAAAAAGAAGACACCATAAAAATGTGAGTTGCTTAAAGATACTTGACCTAATTTCACGTATATGCTATTGAATGCCAATAAGAATCACTTGATAACTTAAATACTTTAAGACAGATTATATACACCGCGTTAAATTCAGAAAGGTAATCAATGCTGCCCGCACAGCAAACAACTGCATCTATATTCATAAACTATTTGTTACACCCAGCTTTTTCAAAACAAACAAAAATCACATTTTCAGGGAAACAACCAGCAAATAAACTCTAATTAAATACATAATTAGTATTAACTTCAAATGTAAATCAAATATAATATAAAATTTGAACTAAACATAAATAAATATTTTATTACACTGAGAGGAAAATCAAGTACTTTCGTGATCGAATCAAGAATTCCCGGTGTCAAAAGTCATACGAGCCTGAAAATTCTTGAATCAAAATCGAAATTATATATTTTAGAACTTGCTTGTAATACTTGATATCAAGAAAGTTAGGATAATTCAAGCTCGTTTCGGGAATTTAAGAACTTTGTGTGCTTGATAATTTAAAAAAGATTTTTTTTTGAAAACTTATTTATTGCTTCTATAATTTATTAGACCCTGTACTTGAAAAAAGTTTGAATGGGTCTATTAAGGGTCTATTGGCAGACCACATAGCGCGCCCCCAGAAATGGAAAAACAAAACTTCGAAGTCGAACAAAAAGTGCAACTTTAACGCTAGCGACTTGATTTGTATACCCTTGCAGAGGGTATTATAATGAAATCAATATTTAGTATGAAAGACTTTTTTGTTTGTTATAATATCTTAACCAAATTAACACATTCTGTGTTGAAATAGTTTCGAACAGCCTGACCGAATTTGTTTCAAATCGGATTACTATATCATATAGCTGTCATATGAACGATCGGTTTAAAATCAGGACCTTGCAAGAGGATCCAAACATTTGCGCTTTATTTTTTACATATACTACAAACTAAGGTCCAAACCTATCCTATTGAACTTATACTATTACATTCTTATCGGATGATAAGCGCGGAAGTTCTTAACTAACAATGTTTCGGACAAAAGGAAGAATAAGAGACGCTAGCGACCTCTGTGTTTATCAATCGATATCTTCGTAGTGGCGCCATCTATTGTAATTTTTGGTACTCGACACTAAAGAACAATCTAGAGTGAATATTTGGCAATCGAAAATCTTTTCGCTCTTTCCAGTAGGTACAGGGTCCCCCACTAATAAGCTTACTCCACCGTAGCTTACTATAGTTTTATATTTGACTTTTGCTGCATTTGTATATAACAGAATTTAAGTAAGATTAAGCAATGTTTGCGTATTATTACGCATTTCCAATGTATCCTTCGTATTACAAGGAAGCCTCAAATGCTAGCTTTAAAAATACTTTAAAAAAGTAAAGGGTCTATTACGTTTGTGCAAAAGAAAATGTGCATAGCAGGCAGAAGAAGGCGTGCAGACCCCCTAAAGTTTATATATTCTTGATCAGCATCAACAGCCGAGTCAATATAGCCATGTTCGTCTGTCCGTCTGTGTGTCCCTTTTTGTGTCACCTAGATCTCAGAGACTATAAGAGCTAGAGACACCAAATTTGGCATGTAGAGTCATCTATATCTCCCATTGAACGATACATTTTTGCCACGCCCCCTGGAAATCGAAATTCAAAATTTCGATGTCAAATTGAAAGAGCACCTTTAATGCTAGCGGATCGATACTTGGTACACACAATATTCACTATGGTCCAAATCTATCCTAATTTCATTCATATCGGATGATAAAAGCGGAAGTTATTCAAATAACAATATAACGCACAAAAAGAAGAAGAAGAGACGCTAGCGCCCTCTGTGTTTATCATAAGAATCATCTTCGTATTGGCGCCATCTATTTATTGAAATTGAAATAATCTATATTGAACGCTTTGCGCACAAAAAGTACAGGGTCTCCAACTGTCGAGCTGGCTCCACAGTAGCTTAATGCATTTTTATACTCTGGGGGGTATATTAAGTTTGTTCGAAAAAAAAGTATGTAACAAGCAGAAGGAGGCGTGGCAGACCCCATTAAGTATATATATTCTTGATCAGGGCAACTAGCTGAGTCGATATAGTTATGTCCGTCTGTCTGTCCGTCTGTCCGTCCGTCCGTGTGAGCAACAAGATCTCAGAGATGGTAAGACCTTGAAGCACCAAATTTGGTGTGAAAACTTCTTATATTTGCACGCAGATCAAGAATATTTCAAATTTTGGATGCCACGCCCCCTTTAACCGCAATATGAGAAAAACCATAACTCTGGTAATTATCAAGATAGAGATTTGAGCTTTGGCACGAACAGTACTTGAAAAAAGGATGCATTGTGAAAATTTGGTGAAGATCGGATAATAAACACGGAAGATATCCGCAATTATTTAATTCCTTAATTTAATGTGTTGTTGTTGTTGTTTTAAGTTTTCGCCCTCTCCTTTCTCTCTTTCAAGTTATCAAGTGGTAGAACTGCCACGTAATCAAACGGGAAACCATAAATTTTTTTTATTTTTTTATTTTTGTCATACATTTAAACATATTTTTTTATGTTTAGAAGAAAATTTGTGTCGCGTTCTCTACTACCCCAGGGTATGCACTGTTGGGATCTCCCAACTGAATGATATATTTTTAGTTCTATTGTTTCACCTTAGCAACATGGTTTTGTGAAGCACAGGTCTAGAACCACCAACCTGATAGAATTTTCTTCTTTACTTCAGTAAAGCATTTGACTCTGTTAACCACTGTCTTTAACTTAATAAACTGAACTTAATTGACTTTTCATATAAACTTCTTATATGGTCATCCGATTACCTTACTAACAGAACACAAAACGTTGCCTTCAAGTCTGCTATTTCGAGGCCCGTTTTGGTAATGTCTGGTGTTCGTCAGGGTAGTCATCTTGGCCCTCTTCTATTTAACCTCTTTATTAACGATCTTCCATCTGTTATTCTACACTCTAACATTTTAATGTATGCTAATGATATTAAATTGTATCTGTCATTTAAGGACTGTTCTTACTCTGATTTACTGCAAGCAGAACTTGTTAGCTTTTATAAATGTTGCAAAGTTAATTTAATAACTCTTAATTGTCCTGTGCGTAACAGGTAGAAGGAGGCGTGGCAGACCCCATAAAGTAAATATATTATTGATCAGCATCAACAGCCGAGTCGATAGAGCCATGTCCGTCTGTCATCTATATCTTGCACTGAACGAGCCCCCCTCCGCCCACGCAAATTAAAATACAAAATTTCCAAGTCGAATTACAAGAGCACCTTTGATGCTAGCGCCTTGATTTTTAGTACGTATAATACAGACAATGGTCCGCCTTATGTTGTATTGTTGTTGTGAACTTGTAATATCACCTTAACATTGTTGTCAAAAACATTGTTGCTGTTGATTAAAACGAATCTTAATTCTGTCATTTTAAGATAATGTTCATAATGTCACTTTTACAATTATATGTCGATTGCTATTTGCCGACTATTAAATAAATAAATAAATATATTGCGAATATTCACGCATGTATTTGCTTGATTTGTGGTGCGTGGAAACTGGATCAAATGCAGATAAACTTAAAACGTTATGCAACCTTTTCCGAAATGAAATTGCAATTAAAGGCTACAAGCTTGAGCCGAATAATTAGGAAGGTTGTATAAGCTACAATTGTAAGAAAATGGATGACTTCTGGGGAAAATGCAGGCGAACAAAAAGCGTTGGTTTAAAGAGAAATTCAGAATGGCTCACAGGAAACGAATCCTTTTTAGTAACGTCAATGTCAGAAGAACAGGTTCCTCATACCAAAAAGGATCGTGGACGACCAAAATTACCATTTTCTGAGTCTTCAACAAGAACAAAACGATGACGAATTGCTCATCTGAAGGAAACTAATGAATTTCTGCATCACGCAATGAACAATAAACGCACAACACACTATTACCGGCAGATCCTAATGAGGTACTTTCTCTTATAATGGAAACAAACATAACCAAACATATCCATGGTACTATTTGCCGGCTAATGTCCATAAGATATTATTTCATGGATCCGCTGTTATAGAGCATGTACTAGTTTCGATTGGAAAGCTTTCGGAGGATGCTGCCGAGTCCAATAACAGGGAAATTAAAAAATTTAGACTGCAGCACAGTCGAAAATTGTCACGTACTTTAACAAACACAGATGTTGTTAACACACTTCTATTAAGCTCAGATCCATTTATAACAGGACAGAGACAACTTCCAAAGAAAGACAAGTCAACTTTGTTAACATCAGTTCATAATTTACTGGATGATTCTTTATAATTTTTGTTATTCCTTTCTTTTTTATTTAATTTTAGTATACTTTATTTTGTATGTCTCTTTTTTATGGCGGAGAGAGGGGTGGTAATGTTTCATTGCATTTTATTTAACGCCAAAAATGTTAAATTATTTTTTAAAAGGATTAGTAAAAAATTTCAGCGCGCTTTCTCCATTAGAAGTATTTTTGGCCGCTGCTTCATACAAGCGGATCCAGTGTGCATTGGTAATCTTGGATAAAGGTACATGATAAGAATGTTTTACAATCTTTAATGAACTTGAATAGGCACAGGTGCGATTTCTTTTCTTATACATATTATGTATGTATGTATACATATAAAAACTCAGCGCTTCGTAACCAACGTCAAATAGTATGAATGCAACTTACATTTGACTAATTGCAAACGGGTTAGAATTCTATGATATGAATACCAATTGAAATTAATTTTTCTGCGACTTCTGTTATTTTGTCCGTCTGTACCACGCTGTCTTTCTGTGTCGCAAATAGATGTTTATGTGCGTAACACAAATTTTTATACCCTGAGGGTATATTAAGTTTGTTAAAAAAAAGTATGTAACAGGCAGAAGGCGGCGTGGCAGGCCCCATAAAGTATATATATTCTTGATCAGGGCGACAAGCTGAGTCGATATAGCCATGTCCGTCGCTCCGTCTGTCCGTCTGTTTGTCTGTCTGTGTAAGTAACGAGATCTCAAAGATGGTAAGACAAAATTTGTACACCAAATTTGGTATGAAGACTTCTTATAATTGCACGCAGATCAAGTTTATTTCAAAATTTTGCCCACAATGGCTAACTCTGGTAATTATCAAGATCGGATAATAAACACGGAAGATATAAAGATATTCATTACGCCAATATATGTACAACAACAAAGTGCACCTGTTTTGTTGGTTTTCCAATTTAATCTTTTCACTCACATATTTACATACATACGCATAATCGGACATGTATTGGTATCTATTTCATATACGAATGCGTGCACTTGTTCTCTCTTTTTTCGCTATCGCGCTCTTATTCTGCCACGTGCCAATACAAAAGCGTAGTCAGCAATTTTAATGTTCATACAGGAATGCATCCTCTTGATCATTATTGGCTATGCTGCTGCAGATTTGTCAATTTTTCCACGCATCTTTGTGATTATTTAGTTCTTTCCGAGAGTGTCGAATGCGCTGGAGTGTTATTTTAATTGTAACGATTTGCCACAATATAAATTAATATAAAACGTAAATTTCATTACGATTTTGTAAATTTATTCTGATTGTGCATGGGTGTATAATCAAAATAATAATATAATCGCAAGCAAATTCGTTCGGCGCACTGTACTACCCCAAGGTCTTCTACTGTCGGGCTCTACCGACATTAATATAATTAAATAAAATGTAATTTTTAAATTTAATTTATAAAATACAGTTTAATCAGTAGTTATATTAGTTATATGTATGGGCAAGTCCTAAAAAAGATCATCCAAAAATATTTTTTAAAGCAAAATCAGAGTACAAATCTAATCTTAGAAATTTTAAAAAAATATTTAATAAAAATGCATTAAGCTACGGTGGAGCAAGCTCGACAGTAGGAGACCCAGTACTTTTTGAGTGTAATGCGATTACTACAGGTTATTTCAGTTTCAAAAAATTTCCATAGATGACGCCACTTCAGAGATTGTTTTTGCCCGTAACATTCTTAGTTGAATAACTTCCGCGTTTATCATCCGATTTGGACAAAATTTGCAGGATAGGTTCAGACCATAGTCTGTATTTTACATACTAAAAATTAACCGGCTAGCATCAAAGGTGCTCTTGTAATTCGACTTGGAAATTTTGTATTTTAATTTGTGGGGGCGGAAGGGGGCGTGGCAAAAATCTAAAACAAACTCGTTTAACTTGAGATGTAGATAAACCTACATGCCAAATTTGGTGTTTCTAGCTCTTATAGTCTCAGAGATCTAGGTGACACAAAAAGGGACAGACAGACAGACAGACGGACAGACAGACAGACGGACATGGCTATATCGACTCGGCTGTTGACGCTGATCAAGAATATATATACTTTATGGGGTCTGCCACGCCTCCTTCTGCCTGTTACGCACATTTTTTTGCACAAACGTAATAGACCCATTTGTACTTTTTTAAAGTACTGGGTCTAAAAATATTTTGACTAAATTGGCTGGATTATGAAGAGCATGTTTAATACTAACTAAATACTAAGGACCTAAAAAGTTTGTGGTTTGGTGAAGTTTTTTTGGGACTTGCTCATATAACTAGATGTGCATTGATAAAACAACTATTTTCATTAACTGGGAACACGATTTCTTCATTAAAAGACTGATGAGCTCATTAACATCGCCCCGTTGAGAAATTTTGTTAACTATTAAAAATAGTTAAGGTCGGGCACGAACATGTCATGGTTTTAGTTCTGCATAAACAGGCAGGCCGCGTATGAAACGTGAGAAAAAGTTAATTAATTTATGTTACATTGCTTATGCCCACTTGGGGACGAGTCATGGTAGTTTTGGTGTCCACCCCGTTAATGGAGGCCTATGATTAAAACTACGCATGTTTGCCCATTTAAGGTCGTAATTTGTGTCGTAAATCACTCCAAGGAGTCAGCACTTGGGTCTGCCCACGCTTCGCACCTTCAGTGCTCGTTGTTTGGTAACCTCCTGGCCATTGTAATACTTGTTTACCTAATGAGTCTAATTGGGGTTGAAAATAGACCTAGAGCTGGAGCTAACACGTAATCGACGAGTGCTTAGAACCCTTTTTTGGTTGAGTTTACAAGTCTTTAGGTGGCCATATGAATACTTTGACGTTGCGTATCATGTTGCTATGAGGTGTCATCGTCATCTTCTACTGCTCAGCCATCATTAACGCCATTTGTTCAGGTGTGACCGGGCCAGCAGCGGTGCGGAGTGCGGTTTGCGTCCAACCATTTGACTGACTTACTGTAAAACCGGTTCATTTGCATATCAAAGGCATAATCAACAACTTGCAAACAGGCAAAGACAATATGGCAGAGTCCCAACGCCACAGAACATACTTACACTCACACTCACACTCAGACACACACACACTCACACAAGCGCAAGGTGAGTCGAATGAAACCTCGTCGCTAGAGTGAGGGGCAGACCGAGAGCAACCGCAATGCAGCAACATTGACATGCTCCATTTGCATGATGTTCCCCCCAGCCCCCGATCAGTTGCGAGAACAGGATATGTTTGGTCCAGCGTCACATTTGCTTGTGTCCACATTTCATGCCTTCCCTCGCTGTTAGTGGCGAGTGGCCCTTTTTACTGCCGTAAGGTGTGAAATTATGAGCCATGCATTAGCGCTAATTGGCTCTGCATGCTTTGGATGCAAATGGCTTACATTAGAAACAGGTGACAGGCGACAAGTAACACATAACAGCGAACTATAATGCAATGATGTAAACTAAAAACTATAGTAGAAGTTACTGAACGTAACTCATCGGCTCTATAAAGTCCATATATTCCTGATTACCGGGTATAAAATAAAGTTAGCATTCCCTGTATTATATAAACAACTAATTCAAAATCAGAAAGTAAATCCTATTTATCATCAAGCGCTTCTTGAATGACTTTCCAAACTCCTCATTGCTTTCAAGAATATATACAGCTTTGTTCCAGTTTCTGCTTTATTCCTTTGCTTCACCCTGCATGCTGCATTCTTCTATTTAGCTTACTGCCATGCTCCAGCTTGACTTCCACAAAGTGATATCGAAACAATTTGGTAATGAAACAGTCTTTGGAGCTTACCGAGGTCGGCCCACATTGGCATCGGCAGCGTCCCCGTTGCGACCTCAATGCGCCAACTGGACGAGCCCAAATTCCTGCAGCTGCGCAGTTTGCGCCGTCGTCTAACTTCCACGTGAGCGCCCCAAACAATTTAGGGCGGAGCCATCGTCGTATTGGTGGCATTGGTGCAGAGGCTAAAGACGGAGCCCGGTATTGCCATTAGGTGCAAAGCTTGAGTCTGCCCAGCTACCGCCTAGGAGGTGGCTACCCACTTCGCGTGACTGTCCTTAAATATTTGAAGGGCTAACAAAAACAGTTTCGCAACGAATTTATTATGCTACTGGCCAAATATTTATTCTTTCCGCTGGCTGCTCTGCCATTTTCATATTAAAATATTCTTAGGTACTCCTATCCCTATACTCAGAGTGAGTCTATTCATTGCTATCTTTGATTTACCCTATTTTGTATAGAGGATACTTTGTTTTAAAGAAGAGAAAAATTTTCTTTGTTTACCAAATGTTTAACTAATGATATATCACTCATAACCAAACAAAAAAATATATCATTCAGTCGGGAGATCCCGACAGTAGAATACCCTGAGGTAGTAGAGAACGTCACTCAAATTTTATATTAATTATATTTGTGTTTCGTATATGTGCTGTCTGTTTTGTACTTAAAGGTCTAGGCAACAATGAGCACGTTATTTTCAAAATAACTAAATAAAAACATAAAAAAAACAATTCTAAATGTATAACAAAAATTAAAAAAAAAATTAAAGAATTTAAGCATGCTTTTACTGGGATTCGAACCCAGGTATCCCGTTTAATAACGTGGCATCTCTATCGCTTGATAACTTGAAAGAGAGAAAGAGAGAGGGCGAAAACTCACAACAACAACAGCAACAACACATTAAATTAAAGAATAATATAATTGCGGATATCTTCCGTGTTTATTATCCGATCTTGATCAAATTTTCACAATACATCCTTATGAACTTAAGTATTGTTCCTGCCGAAGCGCATGTCTCTAGCTTGATAATTACCAAAATGGGCGAAGGGGGCGTGGCATCCAAAATTTGAAATAAATTTGATCTGCGTGCAAGTATCAGGAGTCTTCATACCAAATTTGGTGCTTCTAGGTCTTACCATCTCTGAGATCTCGTTGTTCACACGGACAGACAGACAGACGGACAGACGGACCGACGGACAGACGGACAGACAGACAGACGGACAGACGGACATGGCTATATCGACTCAGCTTGTCGCCCTGATCAAGAATATATATACTTTATGGGGTCTGCCACGCCTCCTTCTGCCTGTTACATACTTTTTTTTGAACAAACTTAATATACCCCCTCAGGGTATAATAATGAAGATCAATTTTCTGTTAACATGGAAGCCCAGCCAACAAAAACAAATTATAGCGTTTGAGACAACACACTTGAGCTCGATAAGAATGTTTTTTAAAAATACATTAAGCTACAGTGGAGCAAGCGCGACAGTAGAACCCTCTGTACTTTTGGGGTAAAGGAAAGATGTGTTGAAAACATAAAATTGATACAAGGCCAATGGTGGTAACAACAAAACACACCGCAGTTTTTTTAAGTTATAACGCTAGCGTCTCTTCTTCTTTCTATTGTTTCTTAAATAATTTCCCAGTTTATTATCCCATCGAGATGAATTTTTCATGACAGAACTATTGGGTTTATCATATGTACCAAAACTCAAGGGCCAGCATTAAAGATGGTCTTGTAATTAGGCTTTGAAATTTTATTTTTCGATTAACGGGACCGGTAGGAGTACTTAATATTAACTTAATAGACCCTTTTGTACTTTTTTAAGGTTGAGGGTCTAAAAACAGAGTATGACATTAAAACATGTAATAGGAATATTTCTATGAGGGAAAAATAGATCCTTAAATATATGAACACCGAATACTTTTATCAGTAAATTTCTTCAAAAAATTAATTTTGCTCAATGTTAAGAAAATCCGAGAATTTCGGCTCAAAAGGCGGCCGGTGAAATGGACGAAGAATTCTTTGTAAACGTCACTATTCGCCGAGGGCTTCGGTATCAAAATTTTTGAAATAAAGACAAAAAAGGATAATCGCAATAAGTAATATCTCGTTCGAAATGTAGTTCATGTAGATTTTATACGGGAAAGAAAACATTTCAGATCGGTGTTTTAACAAAAAAACATTTGTATATCTCTTTCAAATTTTTCTCAATTGAGGCTTCGATTGGGCACAACCTCCCATCCCCCAGATGCAGGACTCTGCTACAATAGAGCACGTGTCGTATGGTACATCAATCCTCTAAAAGTCCATTTATAAAAACGGACGGGAAGACACATATTTCTTTATCGACTCGCCTGATAATGATGATTTTGCAATATATATACTTTTTAAGCTTTAAGGTAAAGTGAATATTAATTTTTCTTCGAATTTCAAAACAAAAATTTCAAAAACAGGAAGATGGAGGCTTTTCAGATCCCATAAAGTTGGCGTGGCGATCGACGCAGGAGCAAAGACGCCTACTTTTTATAAGAAAGTGGAAAACTATACTGCCGCGCGCTGATGGTATGAAAATAAGTACGTTAATAATGGAGCAAGCTCGACAGTAGGAGACCCTGTACTTTTTGAGTGCAATGCGATCACTACAGATTATTTAAACTTCAAAAAATTTCCATAGATGGCGCCACTACGAAGATATCAGTTAAATTTGCCCGTAAAATTGTTAGTAGAATAACTTCCGCGTTTATCATCCGATTTGGATGAAATTTGCAGGATAGGTTTGGACAATAGTCTGTATTATATACACCGAAAATAAAGGCGCTAGCTTCAAAGTTGCTCTTGAAATTCGACTTGGAAATGTTGTATTTTAATTTGCGGGGTCGGAGGGGGGCGTGGCAAAAATCTAAAGCAAACTCGTTCAATGCAAGATATAGAGTAAGGTACATTGCAAATTTAATGTCTCTTGCTTTTATAGTCTCTGAGATCTAGGAACTCAAAAAAGGGACAGGCGGACAGACAGACAGACAGACAGACGGCTATATCGCTTCCTTCTGCCTGTTACGTACATTTGCACAAACGTAATAGACCCATTTGTACTTTTTTAAAGTACAGGGTCTAAAAATACAGTAAGCTACGGTGGAGCAAGCTCGACAGTAGGACCCCCTGTACTTTTTGAGAGCAGAGCGTTCACTGTAGATTATTTCAATTTCAATAAATATCGCGCTAGCGTCTCTTCTTCTTCCTTTTGCCTGTTTCATTGTTAGTTGACTAGCTTCCACGTCTACCGATTTGAATGAAATTCAGAATAAGTAGGTTCGGACCATAACGTATATTATATGTATAAAGAATCAAGACGCTATCATTAAAGGTGCTCTTGTAATTTAACTACGAAATTTTGTATTTCGATGTCCGTGGGCGGAGGGGGGCGTGGCAAAAATCTAAAACAAACTTGATCAGCTTGAGATATACAATAGATGAATCTACATGCCAATTTTGGTGTCTCTAGCTTTTATAGTCTCTGAGAGCTAGGTGACACAAAAAGGCATAGATAGATGGACAGACGGACATGGCTATATCGACTCGGCTGTTGACGCTGATCAAGAATATATATACTTTATGGGGTCTGCCACACCTCCTTCGACCTGTTACGCACATTTTTTTGGCACAAACGTAATAGACCCATTTGTACTTTTTTAAAGTACCGGGTCTAAAAATGCATTAAGCTAAGGTGGAGCAAGCTCGACAGTAGGAGACTCTGTACTTTTTGTATGCAAAGCGTTCAATATAGATTATTTCAATTTCAATAAATTTTAATAGATAGCGCCACTAAGAAGACGAGTCTTATGATAAACACAGATGGCGCTAGCGTCTCTACGGACAGACGGACGGACAGACGGATAGACAGACAGACGGACATGGCTATATCGACTCGGCTGTTGATGCTGATCAAGAATATATATACTTTATGGGGTTTGCCACGCTTCCTTTTGCCTTTTTCCTTGCACGCAGATCAAGTTTATTTCAACGATATAACTAAAGCCATGTTAGAGCTGCAGAATTGAGCACATGTAATGGTTAGAAGAAACCGGACCTATGCTGAAAATTTCATCAACATCGGAAAATAAACACGGAAGATAGACGCCATTATTCAATTCTTTAATTCAATGTATTTGTTGTTACTTGCTCTGCTTATTCATTTAATTCATGTATACATATATAGAGTGAGTTTTTGCCCTCTCTCTACTCTCTCTCTCTCTTTCTCTTAATTTAATCCGATCATTTCTGTTGCAGCTATATGAGGTATAGAAATCCAAATTTTCTCAGGCTGTAACATATTTATAGTATAGCCGATAGCTTAAGAACAAACCAAAAATTTAAACCAAGCAATTTTGGTCTTTTAACCCCATTTGAAGTCTTTCCAGTTGAAATTTCGCAAAAATTGCACGATAAAGAATTTTTAAGAAAACAATTTTATTTGTTTTGTTTTTTTAATATTTTAATACTATAATTTTGTCACGTTTGAAACACAATGAAGGAGGCCTCGCAGACCACATAAAGTGTATATATTCTTTCTATGCAAACTAGTCTCTCAATTTTAACAAAACTTGGTACAGGTCCGTCTCTTTGCTGCACGAGGTACATATGTCGGAGCCGGGGGGATCGGATCACTATATCATATAGCTGCCATATGAACGATCGGCTTGGAATCAACTTTTAGTATAAAATTCTTTTTTGTTTCCCAAAATATCTCAACATTTACCAAGTTTTGTAAAAGATCTGACGGCTTATACAGGGCACTGCAAGAGTATCCGAAGTTAGCTTGCGCTATATTTAGACCCCGTACTTTAAAAAAGTACAAAAGGGTCTATTACGTTTGTGCAAAAAAAATGTGCGTAACAGGCAGAAGGAGGCGTGGCAGACCCCATAAAGTATATAAATTCTTGATCAGCATCAACAGCCGAGTCGATATAGCCATGTTCGTCTGTCTGTCTGTCCGTCTGTCTGTCCCGTTTTGTGTTACCTAGATCTCAGAAACTATAAGAGCTAGAGACACCAAAATTGGCATGTAGATTCATTTATATCTGAAGTTGTTCAAGTTTGTTTGAGATTTTTGCCACTACCATAAATTTTTGGTCTTCTACTCGCGGTGTCGGCTTTATAAGTAGTACCTGAGATCTAGGTTTTCTCAAGAGGTACCGTTTGTACTTTTCTAATTACAGGATCTAAGAATAAAAGCTAGAATTAGAAAATATCACATACAAACAATTTAGTGGGTAGATTTTATTGTATCCCCAGAATTTGTATAACCCTAATTTTATTACAATCATTTTGGACGTTGCTTTCGTCACTAGGTGGATACCACGTTAAGGAGTTTTCCCTTCTTAAAACCACACAAGAAAAGTTATTAAATAAGCAAATCTCAGTTACAGATAGGGGTTGACAGGCAACCTGAAGACGTTCTAAAGAAAAAACGGCCTACTACAGCTGTTTTCCATGGGTCCCCAAATGTCTAGCTTGGCCTCTGGCAAATACTGTCATATTCAGCTATCTTTGACAATCTAAATGCATTAAGAACAAGAACTAAGCTCAGAAATAGAAATTAAATATAACCTATTGATAAGACAAAGTAAAGTACAAGCCCGTTTATTTAAAGGTCATCATTCCGCTTTTGTTACTTATCCAAATAGAGTACATACGATTAAAATAACTTCCTTAACTGAAGAGCAAAAACAGAAGTGGGACTTGTAGCTCTCGAAAGAGTCAAAACACTCCAAATAATTTGCCCTTCCGGTTAGTTCTGAAGTCCACCCATGTGATATATGTTATATGCTACCTAAAGTGGTGTTTCATTCTTTTTTACGATTATTAGAATTGTATATGAAGTAAATGTGTTTGCAAGTATACATACATATGCCTGTGATAGTGATAATTGTCATGTAATAAAAGCCACATAACCTTACTGACAATTCTTGATGAGACAAACGCACTTGAACTTTCAACCCTGAATAGATGTATTCCCATTCCTGGAAAAATAACCAAGTCAGCAAAGTGTCGGCAAGTTTATCTCTTCACAAGTATTGTGGAAGCATGAAAAGGTTCGTTTGTTTGTTGTTTAAAGAGCAGAAGTTCGGGAGAGTCCTTTGTGTACTCGGTCTTAATTATTAGGTCTTGTGACACGTTTAATCCACTCGTAAATTATAGAGATACTTATAGCTAATATGTAATTTATGACCAAGCTTTGGAAAAAAAACAAAACACAACCAAAAAAAAAGAATAACATTTTACACCACACGTAAAACAAATGCTACCGGATTTATAGTACATTAGCCGCAGGAAAGGACCAAAAGCCGTATAGACTTATTATATGGTCAACATTTTGTGGTGCGGTTGCACGTAGGTTGTCCGTTTTCTAGTCCGAGGAAGCGGTGAACCCATATCATTGCACAAACAAACCTTTTTACAATCTAATTACAGGTGCCCTCAAGCTGGGAAGGGGGTAAGAGGCTGATCCACAAATATGCTTCGCTTTAAATTTAGAAATGTTTAGGTGAAAGGACACTTTAAATAATCCATTAGCGATTGCTGAAAAGATATTGACTAGAGCTGGGCGCATTTCAACAAAAGGCTGGGCGCATTTAGCTTAAAAGCTAAAACCTGTTGAGTCGCTGCTCAATTCCCCGAACACTTGATAAACTACAGTCAAGGCAAAGTCACCCAAACCCTTTGGCCCATTTTCCTCCCTTCCAGAGACAGCAGCATCTTAGCCAAGATTCATGCCATACAGATTATGGCTGCTTTGAATAACAATCGATGGCGCGACGATGCCATTGCCAATGATGGAGATGGAGATGCAAATGGAAGTGGCTGCCTGTCTATGTATCAGTTCCCTCAGCTCGCTAGACTACCCCTATGTTTTCCACTTCTTCTATTCATCCTTATTGTCCTGACATTTTATTACTGTCTCGAACAGGCAAAGACAGCTGCATGGCTTTGGTTACTTAACTTGCGGTTTCTTCTCGAATTCACCAAGTGATTCCTACTGCTTTTTGTACCCGACTTCATCTCCGTCTCTACCCCCATTTAATTCTACTTCGACGTATCCTTTCAAGAGCAATAAATTCTTTTTTTCGATTGACTCAATGCCAAAGTGAATCTTTACGATGGAACGTTCAAAAAAGTGACCAAATTGGAAATGCATCAAACAATTACTTGCACTCAACCATTGCAATGCAAATTTTTTGATCAATATTGATAGCCTTGCAAAGAGTAATACAATTATCTCACAGAATGTGTTAGGCATACTATATACACGCGCAAGGATCAGACCGATCGAAGGCTGATCAACATTAATCAGAACTGCCTTTTTGTTACTTAAAAAATGTAAGACTTTCTCACAGTCTGGCAGTTTGCCAACGAACTCAATTATATTTTCATACCCCTAAGTGTATTATAAAATAGTTTTGTCATTTTAAAGTATTCCTAATCCGTCTGTCTGTCTATTTCAATGTAAACTAGTCTCTAAGTTGTAAAGCTATCTTAATGGTGCTTGGTACAGTTCCGTCATTTGCTGCACGCAGTACAGGTTCCATGAATTAACAACAAAATTATCCCTTCTCCAGGTTAAAAACATTACTTATTTCTCCTGTTTCTTAAACATCGCAAGTACTTATATTGTCATAAATTATTTTTCTAAGGCACTTTTCGTTAAAGTTGTTATGATAGGGGCGTTAAAATTTCAGTGATGCTCTTCATCCATTTTAAACATTTTTTTAAATACATTTTATCTTATTTGTGCTGTTAGAAATAAACATAGGAGGTATTGCAAAAAGTGTGAAATTGAAAGGTAAGAGTACACTTTTTGCAAATGTCTAAATTAAATATATATATTATATTTTGTATATTATAGCTTTTTTATAACTTTGTGAACGATTTTCGTATTTTATCTATTTTTACTCAAAAACAACGTTATCGAATAATGTAGCTATATTTTAGCCTAATTTAATTGGGGTTTTGTTGTGGTTCCTCTGGGATCCAGAATTTTCATTGGTTTTGTTGTTGTAACCGGTACTATTATTATTGTAATTGTAACATGAAGTCTCTTGAAATTATAATCGTTTTAATAGGCCTCGTAAGGTTCAATAAGGAAATGTTGAGACAGATAACAGTAAAGTAGAGATTCTGTTGTTTCTATAATAGCTGTTTATCCTTGGTTAATCGGACAATTGTGCCACTATTTAAGCTATTCCGTAGAAAGGATGACTTCACTTTTTTTGCTTGCATATAGGTGTTTCAATGTGTCCTTGACACTATTCCATACTATCTATGTTTTCGCGTTGTTTAGTACATCGTATGCTTTCCCTCTGATCTTATTCCTTATTTCCCATAAGGAGGAGTCCGTAACGAGTAGGAGCATTTCCCCTGATTAACATTATTTCTTCTTCAACATTTTAAACAAATTTTTGTAATTGCCCATCACAGGAAGTCAACTCTTTAATAAAGGCTAAAATTTCTTTAGAACTAAGGAGACGTTTGACTACCAGCTATGTCACTAGCAGAAAATTATGCTTTTTACCTGTTCAATTTAGCAACTATTACTCCAAAATTATTGCTCGGACAGAAAATAAATAAATATACTTTATTGGATCTATCACGCCTCCTTTTGCACTTATCCTTCTCTTTAATCTACAGGGTCTAAATATTTGTGACTAACTAACAAGTACATACTTAAAAAAAACCTCTGTTCTAATCGAAAACGGTCGCCAGCTCGTTAATTAACGATTAATAAATTTGGGATAGATTATTAAGGTCCATTGTTGACAGCTTTAAGAAATTCCAATTCGAATCGGTTATTAAAGATATACTCCAATGTTAAGCTTAAGTTAAACATATTTATGACCAATTTATTTCAATATCATTTGTTAGAATTTGTGCTAAAAATATAATAGCAATTAAATTAGCATGCAGCGATTTTCGATTGAAATAGGGGAAGTATTTTTTATTATTTTCATTATTTATCTTATTCTTTTTAGTTTTCTATTGTATTTTTAGCTCATAGCCAAACAACGTGCATGTCAAAGTCGCAAGTCGCAATAATCATAAATAATTCTATTACAATAATTAGTAATGCATACTTAATGGTGCTTGGCATTTAATAATTGACAAAATATCTTTAAGATCTCCAACAATAAACAATAAGTCGCAAACAGAACATTGAGACACACCAAGCGTCTCGGTGGGAAGGCGAGAGAGGGCGGGGCACAGGGAAAGCTGAAGTCGGAGGCTTCTCAAACGGAGGTCGACACAAACAAACTAATCAGGTAATTGCAATTTATTCAAAAATTCTTACAAATTGTACATATACACATGAATTAAACTACTACGTCAGCTGTTTTTGCTCTGTGATCCAATGTGCGAACGATCTTTGCCTGTTGGATGACAAAATAACACAAAATAAATATAGCATTCAGTCGGGAGATCCCAACAGTAGCATACCCTGGGGTAGTAGAGAACGCCACACAAAATTTCTTCTAAACAAAAAAAATTTTTTTAAATGTATAACAAAAATTAAAAAGAAAAAAAATTAAAGAATTTAAGCATGTCTGACTACGTGGCATCTCTACCACTTGATAACTTAAAAGAGAGAAGGAGAGGGGGCGAGAACTGACATCAACAACAGCAACAACACATTAAATAAAAGAATTAAATAATTGCGGATATCTTCCGTGTTTATTATCCGATCTTTGTCCCTGCCGAAGCTCAAGTCTCTAGCTTGTTAATTGCCAGTGCTATCCTTTTTATTTATTTTGCGGGCGATGGGTCGTGGTATCCAAAATTTGAAATAAAATAGATCTGCGTGCAAATATAAAAAGTCTCCATACCAAATTTGGTGGTCCTAGGTCTTACCATCTCTGAGATGTCATTGTTCATACGGACGGACAGACGGACAGACAGACGGACATGGTTATATCGACTCAGCTTGTCGCCCTGATCAAGATTATATATACTTAATGGGGTCTGCCAAGCCTCCTTCTGCCTGTTACATAGATATATGAAACTGAAAATAGATTTGATAATGTCGATCTATATATATGTTGGTTATTATTAACTAAATAATGATTATATTATACATTTATTACATAAAATAATAAAACAATTAATTTCGTTGAAATTAAAATACAATTATGTCAGTCGACATCATTGATTACAAGAATACTATATGTCCGAAAAATTTAATTTCTAACGCTAGCAAAACAGCGATATTTCGGTCTTTCGGTTAGACTTAAAGAAATTCACATAAAATTCTCTAGATTCGTTCTTATGTGTCTTTATTGTTATAAGCAAAACCGGTCTAATTAATCATATATTTGAAATAAAAAAGTTTGAATAAATAAAATATTAAATCAAAATAAAGCCATAAGCACCCAAAATTTATCAAAGTTAATTGTAATTGCTTGTTTTTAACTAAAACTTTGGGTTCAGCTAAAACTAAACACTCAAAATGAAGCAAAGCAATTAGATAGATTTGTTAGAGTAATACTCTTCCTTAAATGATAATCAAATTTAATGAGCAAGTTATTAGACTTGTGCGATGAATTTGGCTCATAATTTGATGTAGCTGCCGTTACCATGTTTTCAAAATGTACGAACAACAAAAGGCCAGCAACTTCATTAAGAAGAATCTAACGGAGCAGACGAGCTCAGACGGGGAGGGGGAAGAATGACAGCCACATAGAAGCTTTCAGCGCTACTGCGAACAGAGATCACAGCTCAGTCGTCAAACGGCAGCATTTAACTAAAGTCGCAATCGCGGAGTGGGAGCAGATCGCACTTGGAAATAGAACTAAAAACAGTCGTAGATACCAAATCTGAATCCGCATTCTCAGAAAGCTAACGTAGTGTTCTATTTGTGGTTGAACAAGATGTTTGGCACTCGACAATATTTGGTAATTTGATTGATTGAGTTTGAGATTCATCGGTGTGTAAGTTTGGCTTTCGGGATTGGTCCCTCTTTGCAGCTGCTGTCGGTGGCACTGTGGGCGTTGTTCAATGTTAGCAAGTCCGAGAAGCTGGAGGATGTTATCAAGGAGGAGGTTATTGAGATTGAAAACAAAACACAGAAGGTCATACGCGTCAATCCCCTGGAGTTGCCAACGAAGCAGGATCGCCAAACCAACCAAATGAACTCGGAACTGTTTCAGATACAAACTTTGCGACCGGATGGGACGGTGCCACGACAGCGCCTGTATGTGGACTCGAAACGCATGCGTCCCGCCAAGAAGGGGGCAATAGCCACTGGTGAAGCAACGCAGTCCGTTTTGAAATACTCAAACACGCCCGAACTAAAAGCCTTTCCCAAGCAGAAGCTGAAAACGAAGCAGCAGAAGCAGCTGCACTTCCCCCTGGAATCTAGGATCAATGTGGGGGAGACGGAGGCGCTGCCCATACAGGTGACACCCGGCGCCTATCCAATCTACTATGTGGTGTCTAAGACGAACGGTCGCTTCGGCAAGTTCCCCATTAAATCCTTTCGCTCGCCAGCCGAATTTGCCAAGTATCTGATCAAGAGCAAGGCGGAACCCATACCGCACAGCCAACGGTTTGACAGCAGGGGTATAAACAACGAAGCGACGACCGAGGGGTCAGTCATTAGACTGTAGTAGGTAGTAGCTTAACTGCTTAGTGATTTGCACGCACGCGCATTGTATGCTTAGATAAATTATTACTCACTATAATTATAATTGCTAATTACCACAATACTTATACTAATTACCACTTGTTTGTACTCAAATCTAGATACAAATGTATCTCGGAAATACCCAACCCAACCCCATGTACACTACACGCTTGTCAAATAAACGCCTCTTGAATACGCCTCATTTCATACAACGACTCGCCTCTGAATTCGATCATACTTCTTGGCCTTCGTCCAAGTCTCTTAACTTGATGACAGCCCACAAAGAAAAATTCGTTTAGACTTTGGTGTTGAGTCATCCACCACAGCCAAGCAAATATTTTAATTGTCGGCGATTCTTCTCTCTCGCAATTACATGAAACACAGTTAACAACAGATTGTTTACTGTTTACAGTTTGTTAGTTTGTCATTTATGTAAATTAGGTATCAATTCGAATACATTTTTAAATAAATTAAAAACAAATTTAAGTATATTCATACTTACATAGATATACTCATAGCCACAACTTTAGATACAACTTAATTTATAGTCTGCCGCTTTTCATCTTTAGTTCTTTGGCATTCCGCTTAATAGACTTCTTTCTTCAGCATTACAAAGCACCATTGATGTCATCTTTTTTTGCAGTTCTATTTACGGCTCAACAACTTTCTCCACATTGTGGGTATTGACACTTTTTAGTAAAACTAAATAGAATATATAACAGAATATTATTCTAAAGTGTTTTCTGCGAAGAACACAATCGTAGTATCCAAATATACATAGTATAAAGAGCAATAAACAAAGAAAAATGTTTAAAAATATAGCACCATTCAATGGAAACTTAAATGTAAAAAAATTGGCAAAACCAGTTGATTCTTTTACGTCTTACTGTCATTTACAATTTTAAATAATTTGCTTTACTCCCTGATGATTCTTGTGTTTCTCCACAAATTAATAAAAAAATCTTATGTTAATTATCTTTTAATTGACTTCCAAAAGCACATCTTTTATAGCATTGTTATGAAAACTTTTATGCTACATCTTAAAAGATATATTGTTCCTCCATTGAGTTTCTATCTAATCAAATTTTAAAACGAGTTTTTCGTTCTCTTTCTATACCGATGTGCACTATGTTTGTGTACTTCTTCTACTTATTTTCGTTATTTTAGAATGTGAAAAGCCTCGACAAGGGATCATAAGCTTTGTAGCGAGAAGAGAGTATTATTTACACAAAAAGTTGGGTTACTATAGAGTTACTATAGAAAATTTTATTCAATTAAGACTATAGTTTCTTTAGGATTTTTCTTCTTCTACAGTTTTTTTTCCAGCGGCATCTATGACAACATTTTTGAGAACTCCTCGCAGGTTTTACTAAATTGTCTATGCGCATATTCTGAGGCATCTCATCATTATAATTGATCCTACGAATTGATGCGCTGTCAAAATGCGGTGAAGAGCAAGTAATTTGTATTAATTGCAAATCACACGTGCAATTTTATCGACACACTCAGAGCTTGGACCATGATTAGCAGCCCAACAGGAAATCGCCACCCCAATACAAGCACAAGAAAGTGATGCGCTCGTAATAATTATGATATTGCGTGGGTGTGGCAACCCGATAGGTTAAGGTGGATGGGTATGAGGGAGCCCCATATAAAGCTGGTTGGTTGTAGCTGTCTTTGTCTTGTTCTTTTGTCTCTGTCTCCGTCTCGGGCTGTGGTTAATCATTGCTTGGGCCCGTTTTGACTCTTCCCTTAGTATTTCTCATTACTTTTGCTCATTTCAACATTTCATTTATATGTATGTATGGGTAATGAACTTTGGCACACACACAATCACGCACACACACTGGAAGAGAGAGCATGACGAACAAAGTGTGATATCGAAATTTCCCAAAGGATTCAACGCCATATTTTAGTCACGAAAAAAGATTCGCGTGTTGGAAAAGTTGGCGCAGAAAAACTTTGGCAGCAAGTGCATGAAAGGAGGCGAATGCTATAAAGGATGCTTCGTGAGAAAACCAATCTCTCTGTATATATGTATATATTTATATATATATATGTACAGTTATACTCTTATATATATAATCAAGCGTAAAAATGCGAAATTAATCAACTTGAGCATCGGCGTCTGCGTTTCAAGTTAACAACGCAGAAAAAATTGAATTAAAACTTTTCCTGGCATCGGGGCAACTGACTTCCTTCCCACTTGCACCCTTTGCCTGTAAATCTTGTAAAGAAATTTTGCTTGGGGTTAACTTTAACTTCAACTTCGACTGCTGCTGCTGCTTCTCTTGGCTGGCTCTTATTCAATTATGTATTTGCGCTTGTCCTGCAGTAAAAATTACAATCTACACGACAAGTCAACAAAATTATGAACACTCCTGGGCAGTAAAAAGTAAATAAAATTCGTTGTCGAGAAAAAAGACAAAAAATGTTAGACAAATGGCTAGTCTGCTGCGAGATACCCTGAGTAAAGTTTATAGATACTTTAGACCGCACAATTGTTAGAAAACACCATACAAATACACATACACACAAGTAGACAACTGAATCTATTGAATCTCCAATTTCTCTCTTTACCTAACTATGATTGTTAAATGAATATGCTATCATAGAGTGAAGTGTAATTGTAATGTAATTAATGTTTAATATTTTCTCTCGATTTAAAAATCAGATTCTTAAAATCACCCTTGCAAATATCGGACTATCGAAACATCGGAAATTTCTACATCGATTGATTGACTTTTCATATGCACATAACAGTTGCGCTGAAAAGTCCGTATCGTATTTTTGTAGTACAGACGAAATTCCTTATTATCCATTTTTTTCCATAATAACAAAAACAGCTTCAACCAAAATGCTATATTGACATTGTTTGATTTTCATATACCATCGCTAAGCTCGCTATATCACCTTCAATGGAAACGTTGAATAAAAAATCGAATTGCAACTTTCAAAAGTTAGTTTTTCTATTAAACAATACGGACTTTTCAGACCAACATATATATAACACATTTTAGCTCATCTCTTACTCTCTTGTCTTACTTATATACTATACATATACGTCTATAAAATTATATCCCATACCTACTATTGCATATGTATAAACATTAACTTTTCTATGAAAAGAAATTTGGACACTGCGGGTGTATTTTGTAGCATTTGCTAAGGATGTGCACAGAGGACCATTTTTTATAAAAATCGATTTCTTTAAATCAACTAATCGGCTCAAAATGAACCAAGTTAAACAACTGGAAAATCGCGAAAGCAAAAATCTTTTAATCGATGTTTCAATGTTATTTTACATCACTACACAATACTCAGTTTAATTTTGACGGGTCTACAAGAATTTCAGCAATAATATTTTTCTTGTTATTTTTCATTTTTTTCGCACTACTGGAAGCGCCTACATACATTCAAAATTTTCAAACAATGCCACATAGTTAAAATACTTCTTTTTACCAATTTACTGTTTTTACAGGGTATAACTATATGAACTTTTTTCCATGCGACGCATTTTTTCCCTTATTTCTTGTGGTCGTTGCTTCAGCCCAGCACTGTGGTAATTGCAACTCTCGCCGTCCTGTGGGAAATGTGAAACAATAAATGAAAATAAATGAATTTTTGTTAGCCGAATGGCCACCTGCCACAACCGCAACCAGAACCTTAGAAATAGCCCGAGGATAAAAGCCGCGCACCAAACTTCTTGAAACGACACTAAAAGCCTCAAATGTTAAAAAAAAATCAGCAAAGTTTATTAATAAAACCATAATGCCATCGTATTTAATTCAATTAAAGAACATCTTCACTTTTAAAACAGCTCAAATTTAATGTCAAATAAACAAGTGAAAATGTGAAAGGCGTATACTATGCAACCCTTTTCCAATATCGTTTGACATCGTCTTTAAATCGAGACCCATTTTAGAAATTCTGCTCTTGACTTACCCGCAAAAAGGCACTGAGACAATTTCGAAGCGAGTCGAAAGCCATTTTATCAAAAATTAATGTGTAGTTTGAACATTTTGCAACATTATTCGAGTGTCAGCCGGGTTAAAAGACGACTGCAACCACGATGTGGTAAGAATACGTCGTGTTGTGGCACAGTGGGTATAGAGCCAAAGTCAATACATGGAAAAAAATATAAGAATACTTACGAAGTTTACCAAAACATTCATAATAATTTCGTAGTTCGTACTTCAAGGCATTTTAAAGCCGTTCAAAATCATTTGATATGCTAATAATTAAACAGTATTTATTGGTCGAAATGTATGTACTCCTTTTCTTTTGTCCGTCTGCATCAACATCTAGAACTCATGTCTCTAAGAGCTAGATACACCAAACTTGGTATGAATATTTTTTATACATATCTCAAGTCGAGTTAGTTTTAGTATGCCTCGCCTGCTTACAACCCACAAAGAGAAAAAACAAACTTGAATTCCAAGAGCACAATCCGTTCTACTGCCTTTTATACTGATAATGTCATCTCTATCGGACGATAAGGTCCGAAGTTATTATCAAACAATTTTGAACTGCTTCAGGTCTATAGGGCTTTGACTATATTTTCACAAAAATGCACCACTGTGACCCGTAGGAAGAGAGGAGCGAGCACAGCATAGGCAGGGAAAACTTAAAGCCGTAAAAAATGCCCTCATGTCCTCGAGACGCTGTTACTGAAAGCGCAGCGGGAAAGTTTGTGACGGGCTCCGCAAAGGTGGCCCGGACAGGAGTCACAGCCGGACGACGCTGCTTAAATATTAATGACCCAAGAGTCAAGGGCCGGCCATGAATAAATTTTTAGCTATGAATTTTCAATAGCAAATGCCCCCCGATTCAGCTTGTTGTAATTTTTTGATGCGATGGCTTTAAGCCATAAGTTTTTGGTCAGGTGTATTGGTATTAGGTGTTATCCGCAATGGCCACAGAGTCAAAGTTTTTGTGAAATGACCATTGAGTTTATTTTTAGTCCAACTATTTTGCTTTTGTGCCAATTTTCAATGCAGCCAATGACACGACTTGTCATTCGGGGTGAGTGAGGGAGATTCTGCGTGGGAATTTTATGCATTTACACTTAGGAAGGGAGAAAAGGAAGATCCAGGCAAGTGCTCTACGTGCGAATGGCGCCAATTGGCAATTGACCGCAAAAACCCGGTAACAAACAAACAACAACGTGGTCGCCCACGAACCAACCTAATCAATCGGAAAGGGAACTTAATCAAAAACCGGAAACAGCCCTGCCATTTTTGCCAGCAAATGGTAAACGGCCGCCTACACTACTTTGGCAAACACATAGCCCACTGATTTTATTTGCTTATCCGAACTTTATTCTGCTTTTATTTGATTTTTATGCCTGCCGCTATTTCCATTTCTGTAATTGAATTGTCATTGTCCAGGCATATGGTCACATGACAAGTCCTGGTTACTCCTGCCGTTCTGTATCAGCCTGGACGAGGCAGGTTTTGGTTGGCTAACCGAGTTGGCCTGTCCGTCTCTTTGTCCAACCATTCGCATGTCGAAGCATGTCAAAAATGGTTTTGCGCTTGATTGGCGTTGGCTAACACCCAAAGGTATACTCGTACAAGTGATGGACGTCGACGTCGTCGTCGACGCCGTTGTTGGACACCCAGGGCAACTCAGAAAAGGGTTGCGGTTGCAGTACTGGGGGATTGTACTGGGTAGAAATGGAAGTTAGAAGTGGTCATTCATTGGCAAATTGGCTCAATTGATGCTGGGGCTAAATTGTCACAACACTCAACTTGAAATAAAGTGCATTAATGAAAGTAAACTGAAAATGGAAAAAGGAACACTTTAATCCAGAACTTTGTAACGTTGCAAAGGAGAAGCATATGAATTGTTTTTATAAGATCACTCCATGTTTATTCAGTTAGGGACTTGTCGGTCGGTCGATTGCGACTATCAAAAACAGCCAGGGGGGAGGGGATTGTTGACTAGTTCGCTACAGCTAGGCGCACAAGATGCAGCAAGTTGAAAAAAATTTTCTGAAAAATTTTCTTTTTTGTGCAATATATTGCGTTGATGTTTACATGTGGTTTCAGTTTTTTTTGCAGACCTCCCTAATGACTCTCTCGATCAAAACGAAAACATAAAGAAAACAGTAAGCTACAGTGGAGCAACCTCGACAGTAGGAGACCCTGTAGTTTTTGAGTGCAAAGCGTTCACTGTAGATTGTTTCAATTTCAATAAATTTCAATAGATGGCGCCACTACGAAGATGGCTCATATAATAAGCACAGGAGCGCTAGCGTCTCTTCTTCTTCCTTTTGCCCGTAACATTGTTAGTTGACTAGCTTCCGCGGTTACCATCCGATTTAAATGAAATTTTGAGGGTAGGTTCGGACCATATTATATTATTTGTACAAAGAATCAAGACGCTAACATTAAAGGCGCTCTTGTAATTTGACTTCGAAATTTTGTATTTCGATTTCCGGCGGCGGAGGGGGCGTGGCAAAAATCTGAAACAAACCTGATCAACTTGAGATATAGATGAATCTACATGCATATTTTGGTGTCTCTAGCTTTTATAGTGTCTGAGGTCTAGGTGACACAAAAAGGGGTAGACAGACGGACAGACAGACATGGCTATATCGATTAGGCTGTTGATGCTGATCAAGAATATATATACTTTATGGGGTCTGCCACGCCTCCTTCTGCCTGTTACGCATATATGCACAAACGTAATAGACCCATTTGTACTTTTTTAAAGTACAGGGTCTTATAAAAAACAAACATTTTATCTAAATGTACCGAATAGCTGAAATTGAAAACTTTGTTTACTTAAAAAAGATACTCTTCTTATAATAAGTAGGTCCTCTTCCAACAGGTATGAACTCATATCTACTTATAATACTTTTCACATGTTCTAATGTGCGATTTGTATGTAGTTTTTTGCTCCGTTTGGATGCCCATTATGAGGACAATTTAAACACTTCTTATGTTGAAAATTCCCAAAATGGTAGTACGTGAAGTCGTAACCGTTACATTTAATATATATTGGAGTACATATTTCATATAGAGTACGCCAGATACTTTCAACACAAGGCAATTTACGCTGCGTAAAAAGCATCTATAAGTGGCAGATGTATCGACATTTTAAGGAAGGAGTCGTTGCTGTTGTTTAGGCAAAAAGGGTTAGCCTTGAGTTTTGGCAAAAGTTTTGGCAACCACCCTAGCAAGAGGCATAGGACAAGTATCATTGAACTTCCGCCGGATGTACCATTAAGGAAAACCAAGACAAACTCTAGGCGCAATTGGCATGGTTCGGGTTTGAGTCCGATACCAATACGAGTCCCAGTGCAATCGAAAACATAATGGCATAATCGAATGATAATTTAATAAGTCCAAAATGTGCCGTCAACATTTGAATTGTGTGCATTTTGCGATGCCTTAATTGAATTGTAGCTATTACAGTTGTTTTTGCTGCGTTCAGGATAGGTCGATAATGATGCCCAAGCTGCTTGGTAGTTAAAATTTTGAGATACAGCCATGTATATACATATGTATATAAATTGTAACCATACAGTCTTACATGTGTGGTGTGCTCTGCATAATCAGAATGAATGTTCATCAAGGGAATTAAACTTGTGCATATGCCTCAGGTACTTCTCTGTCCTTCACTCTGCCCTTTATCCAGTGGTCGAGTAATTCGAATTGACAGCCCATCCGGCAAGACAATAGAGCAGAGACTCACACTACGGACTTTTGGACTTGACTTGTTCAACGAAGTTTACGTGTTCCACTTGCTATTCAATTTGCATGCACTCATGAATAATGCATCCGCCGCATAAAAGGCAATCTGGATGCAATCTCCAACCAACATGGCCAGCATTAGTATCAGTCTATCTACCAAGAATACAGTTATTCTAATGAACTTTATCTGAAAAGTTAATAACTCAACAATAAATGTAATTGTAAAAGAGATGAAGAATTTTCTTTGGATAAAAGTAATGGTAATAAACAAAGAACTCCGTTTCCCGAGTTTTCTTTACATTGTCCCAGCTAAGATTGTAAATATTTGCAGAGATGATGAATGCCCCAGTCTAAGCCAAAAATGGTGTGTGCTTTCTCCTATGTTGACGGTAAGCCACAATTGGCCGACCTGACCTGACCTAGACCCAGACCCTTAACCATCTGACTGCGCACGAATGGCCTGGGCTGAGCTTATATTAAAAATAATATGCAAAGTGCGTGGACCTGTTGAGATTTTCACAATTCCCAAAACAAATAACATATTCACATATTGTTGCGTTCTATCCGTACCTCGTCCTGCCCCACAACAATATCCAAGCTCCCCATCCGGCTCCTGGAAGTCTCATCTTCTACAATGTTCTGTTTTTTTTGGGGCTGCTTATGATTTATTATCGCCCAGTGCCAAAGTTATATCCTCAATATTAAAACGAGAAGCGATGCTTTTAACTGTCATACATCCAAGTCTCTGTCTCTCTCTCTCTTTCTATCTCTCTCTCTCTCACAAGGTGGCTCACTCATTTGCCTAATGTGACAACTTTAATTTGGCATCCGCAAAGTGACTTTCCATATTAAACATTTCGGATATGAAGTAGACATTCCACAGAAGAAGACAAGACTCGGGCTCGTATTTGCTGCCTAAGTAAGGGGGTCTGTTGGAGAAAATACCGGCTTGTTAGCCCAAAAAGAACATTTGCGTTGCAGCTTACAGTTGTCCGTTACCAAATTTGAGTTTTGGCCAATTCAAACAGCCCCCAGAAACGGAAAGTTGTTCGTGGCTCAAAGTTTTGCATGAAACTAAAGTTTAGTTTTCACTGCTAAAGCTAAATACATTAGCCCGAAGGCACGCAATACGAAGTGCAAAACCTACAATAAACCCAAAAGAAAACCACCAAACCGCAACCGCACACATTATTAATAATATTTATGATTGAGTGGACGTTTGCCTTGTGGTGTGGGAGAAGCCCAACGTGGATATGGGGCTACGAATGTGTCTGGTCCATTAGGGAGTCAAAATAGTTGCGTAAATTCAAGATTATACATGAATACCTGATGTTAATGAACAAGTTGCGCTTGCCTCTTAAAGAGGACGCAATAATCTTATTCGAAGCCTTCTTAAAAACTCAGGCAAGTTAAAATTAAACTTATTCTTAATGCTCTCAGCGATTTCTTCAAACCGACAAACTGTTTTTTAGCTTTTCAGAAACACTTATAAAACTAGCATTTTTGTCTCAGAGATTTAACCATTTTTTTTCCTATAGATTTTGGCCTCTTAACCACGAAATTACTTTTCTTTTACTTTTACTTAAAAAAATGTTAATCTTATTAGTTTTTTTGATAAAATTTTTTGAAATTTTGTACGAATTATTTTTTGATAAGGGTCTAACTAAATGTAATAAAATCTTTTTAAACTTTTTTAAACAAATTTTTTTTATCAGCTGGATCGTTGTAATTTTAAAGCCTTTTAAAATTGAAAAAACTAAATTTTTCCGAAAAAACCCGCCATCTGTATATAAAAAACTCGTTGTCCTCACTGACTGGTTCACTGCCTCATCACGCTCTGGGCTAAACGGCTTAAGATATCGAGCTAAAATTTTCACACTACATATGAGAGACATAATTTTCGTGCAATAAGACGGGAATTTTTGATATTCCCACTGGAAGGGGTAAAATGAGGGTCAAAGGTCAAAATTGCTTAGTATAAAATTTGTTTTCTTTTTAGACCCAGTACAAAAAGTACAAAAGGGTCTATTAAGTATGTGCAAAAAAATGTGCGTAACAGGCAGAAGGAGGCGTGGCAGACCCCATTAATTATATGTCCGTCGGTCTGTCCCTTTTTGTGTCACTTAGATCTCAGAGACTACAAAAGCTATAGACACCATATTTGGCATGTAGGTTCATCTATATCTCCCATTAAACGAGTTTGTTTTAGATTTTTGCCACTTCCGGAAATTGAAATACAAAATTTCGAAGTCAAATCAAAAGAGCACCTTTAATGGATTTATTTTTGGTACATACAATATTCACTATGGTCCAAACCTATCCTAATTGCATTCAAATCGAATGATAAACACTAAAAACAACAGCGCCATCTGTGTTTTTCATGTGAAACATCTTCGCAGTGGCGCCATCTATTGAAATTAAGTGCACTGTAAAAGTACAGGGTATCCTACTATCGAGCTTGCTCCATCGTGGCTTACTGCATTTTTTAAGTTATCTCAACCAAACTCACAGAATATTTATTTTTTATGACTATCTCTCAGCTATACCATAGGAACGATTAGATGCAAATTAAAATTATGTATAAAGAGCTTTGTTGGTTTTTGAGCTATCTCAAGCAAATTCACAGATTATGTATTTCTTACTCATTGCTAAATTCGGCCGAGTCGTTATAGCGATGTCTTGCCGTCCATATGAATATCAGAGTTAGTAAGAGTTGGGAGTACCAAAATAATTATAAATATAGTGTTTAATGTTCTGTTATAAATTCTGGTTTATAGATAAAGAATATTTCCCATAGACCTTAGCAAATTGAATCCTCCGCAGATACGGAGTTGTCACACCATGTGCATGCATGTGACAAATTAATATTCCTTTTTGTTCCCTTAGACATAGATTACAATATGCTAGATATAAGAATGTTAGTTTTCTATAAGCCTGCCGAGTCTCTCGACAGATCAGTCCTAAAATCAAACCCAAATTGTGCAGTGGACTCGCCGCGTCGTGTTCTGAGCTCTTTTCATATAGCGCAAGCTAACTTTGGCGCGTTAAAGTTTGGATACCCTTGCAAGGCCCTGCATAAGCCGTC
Source organism: Drosophila putrida (assembly GCA_037043535.1). Taxonomy (NCBI): domain Eukaryota; kingdom Metazoa; phylum Arthropoda; class Insecta; order Diptera; family Drosophilidae; genus Drosophila; species Drosophila putrida. The sequence goes on from JBAMBI010000334.1 coordinate 389,774, forward strand.
CGATTTTGTACAAAATTTGTTAAATGTTGATATAGAGCCGATCGTTCATATGACAGCTATATGATATAGTAATCCGATTTGCACCAAATTTGGTAAGGCTGTTTAAAACTATACCAAATACACAATTTGTTTAGATATCTTAAGAAACAAAAACGTTTTTTATACTAAAGATTGATTTCTAACCGATGGTTGTCCAATTTGAACTAAATTTGGTAAGGATACATGCAACTGTGTCAAACACACAATGTGTGTGTTTGGTTATGATATCTTAAGAAACAAAAAAGTTTTTTGAACCATTGTTGTTTTAGAACCGATCGATCCTATGGCAGCTATATGATATAGTGACCCGATCCGGCCGGTTCCGACATTTTTACTGCATGCAACAAAAAGACGGAAAAAGACAAGTTTTATCAAATAGCTCCAAACTGAGAGACTTATTTGCATTGAAACAGACGGACATTGTTATATCGACTCATAGCCCTAGCCTGATCAAAAATATATAGACTTTTTGATGCCTCCTTCTATACGTTGCACATTTCGTTACAAAATTATAACACCCTCTGTAAGAGCATAATAAACACTTATTTTACGTCCTCAAAGCTCAGTTCTCAGCTCAGTTCGGTGGTTCCAAGCATAGTGTAATAAGGTTCGGTTAGCAGACCGGTTTATGAAGCCCCTAAACTCAAGGTTTGGGTTCGAGTCTTGGTTTAATAGTGTAAATATTTCTTGCTTACTTTCTTATTTGTTGCATACTTAAATAGAAAATGCAGTAAGCTACGGTGGAGCAAGCTCGACAGTAGAAGACCCTGTACTTTTTGAGTGCCAAGCATTCACTATACATTGTTTAAACTTTATAAATTTCAATAGATGGCGCCACAAAAGTCTCTAGCATCTCTGATTCTTCCTTTTGAACGTAACATTGTTAGTTGTATAACTTCCGCGTTTATCATCCGATCTGATTGAAATTTTCAGGATTCGTTCGGGCCATAGTGTATAGCACTAAAGGTGCTGTTGTAATTTGACTTCGACATTTTTTATTTCAATATCCGGGGGTTGAAGGGTCGTGCAAGATATAGATTAACGTACCTGACAAATTTCGTGTCTCTAGCTCTTATAGTCTCTGAGAACTAGGATCTCAAAAAAGGGACAGACAGACAGACGGACATGGCTATGTTTTTCGATATTTTGGCTAAGTTCGAACCGAACCCTTTTTTATATGAAAGTTCTGCGGTTTCGGTTCAGATTCGGAGCTAGAAAATTTTAAGGTTTCGGTTCGTGGTCCAGTTCGGGTAGTCTTGCTTAAAAATGCTTAAAATTGAGTTTGAAATGTTCGTTTTCTATTTGAAGAGTCGGAAGGGACGTAGCAAATTTTAGAACCAACTTCTTATAGGCAAGATATGGAAGAACCTACTACCAAGTTTGGTGTCTGTACATCTGGGATCTAGTTGTTCAAAATAGGGATGGATAGACAGACAGATATAATTTTCACAATAATTCAAAACTGTCCTAAAATTTCAATCCAATCGGATGATAAACGCAGAAGTTATTCAACTAACAATGTTAAGGACAAAAGGCAGGAGAAGAAACGGTAGCGAACTCTGTGCTTGTCAGCTGATATCTTCGAGATCAACCGATTGTATGAAAAACACTTTTGATTTGTAAGATAACTAAACCAAACTTACAGATTAAGTGTTTGGTGTAGTGTTATATAATCTCTGGCGCGCCAAAAATAGCTTGTTTAGTTTATATATATAGCTTAAGTATCTATTTTATATAATCTTAATAGACCGTGTTTGTACTTTTTAAAGTAAGGGTCTAAAAAACAAAATTACAAGATCAATTTTAAAGCTACAGACTTGAGATTTGTCGTGTATGATATTTAAGAAGGACCGGAACTACAGTTTGCTGCAGATTTTGGATAACGTGGCTCCTTCGTTTACAAATCGGAAATAGCCACCATAGTGTCAGTTTAAAGGTTTGCAAACTCTTTCACGTTTGTATATACTTTTTCTCAAAAAGAGCAGAATAACCCCATTAATGAATATAAATTTTCTTTTATATATCGTTCTTTTTATTTGCTAATTGTAAAAAAAAACCTATAAAAACCCAGAATATTTATGAATATGAAACGGTAAGCTTTTAACGGTACCATTACCGATTTTATTTTCTGACTAGAATATCTGATTATTTTTTTAGATTATGCCTCAGAATATTGTACTATTAGTTTTATTTCGTATTTATAACGATAAAAGTTTGGAAATCTCCTATAACTATCTCATTCTTGGGAAAACGTAAAAAGTAGGCATTAAAGTGGAAACTTGAAAATATATTAGGTTTCCAACTTGTATGTTTATTTTAGTTTTCTCATTTGCTTAGCTTCAATGGAACCATACGTTCGTTTTTATGGACCTATTCGCACATCCATTAATCCGCTGCAAGTCCAATACACTTGGGAACAAAGGAATTTATGATATAAAAAATGGATTTGCGATGTTTTCACAGTGCAAATTAAATTTATTGCCACAGATACTTATACGATCCACTCTCATTGTTAGAGAATGCCTCCGGTGCGCCAGCATATCCACAAACATATATACGAGTATGAATGTAGATGTTCAGACAGGTTACACACGTGTCCATGAATTTCCCATGCTTCACGGCCCATTCTCATCCTTACTCTGGAGGCCAACTGTGCACAGTTTATTCGTCGTTCTTCGTGGTTTCATTTAACTTGGCGTTTGAATGGAAATGGAAAATTATGAACCGACGTGCCCGGACTGAAATAAAGTCGCAGCCAGGCATGGGCACAGGCATAGGAACTCGCTCGTGCCAACATAACAAATGTACCTGCCTAAGTGGCGAAAAAAAACCATTGAAGAATTGAAAATTAAAAAAAGACAGTTTTTAGGGTATACTCGACTTTAAAATTTCTGTATTTAGCTATATTATTAATTATTACTATTAAATTGGTGACTAATAAACTCTTTGCAGACTTGAAGAATACCATTGTGACGCATAGTTAAATTTTTTTATTGAACGGTTAGCTTGTTCAAAAAATATACTACATGCCTGCACTTCCCACTTTTTTATTGTACGGATAGCTCGTTCAAATAATATCCGACATGCCTGCACTCGCCACTTTTAGTACGGGTATCAGCCCCGCCCTGAGAGCTGAACGGCTTTTTGGCTTTTCGAGCAGCACCGTGCCCCTTTGTTGCATTTCGACAATGAGACAACGCGAGACAAACGAGCCCAATCCCGGTAGCACCCTCACCCATTCCCCATCCCATCCCATACCCGCCTCCTGCCTACCTGCTTCTCCTAACCGGAGCTGGCTAAACGGAATAAGCGTTAATGCTTCGTTTGAATGAATTTTTGATTGCGTTGTTTACGATTGAATTTACTTCCTGGCTGCACAAGGCGGGTATTTTTGGTTTTGACTCCGGTGTAATTTTGCAAATCCGTGTTTCATTTTGCTGTTGTTTTTTATTTTAACTTGATGTTATTGTTGTCATGCTCCTCTGAAGTCGCGCTTAGTAAGATTCATGCAGATAATCTTTGTCTACGGCGTCGGGGAAAAAACAGTTTAACTGATAAACCAAATGGCAAAAAGAAAAAAGAAAGAATTGCGAGTGGAGTGAACCATAACACACAGCGCATTCAATGGGGATTGCGAATGACGCGAATACGCGATTAAATAAGCGATAATTTCTTGTATGAATAAATAAAGAGCGAAACAAAATTTTTTAGATTATCAGATTATGAGTGGAAAAGTTTGATGGCAAATGGAGACCTGCACTTTTACCAAGTACATATACATTTAAACAAGACTTGTCTTTTATTTTCAATTTCTACACAGTTCATATTTCGTCCCTTATTCCTCCCCCTACTGGTTGACGTGTATAATCCTGTTATTGGTCGAAGGTTTGCCGGATGACGGCACCTTCATTTTTTAAAGCATTACGAATGCGGCAAACGAATCGTGTAACGGGAAACCAATTAATCTCAATCAGTTTCTATATTTTTTGACTTTAGGTCCTAAGGCAGCCGGAATCAAGTGACAAGACATTGACTGGATTAGGAGTGCCAAAACGTGCGATAGACAGTGCATGGAGTGGATCAGCAACTCAATAGCTGCCATCTACGACTCCCAAGAGTGCAATCCGAAATGGACGCCAATGAAATGAATGCAAGGAAAAACTAAGATGACTTGGAATCATAAAGCAACAATGCGGCTGGCTATTGCCATTGGCAAAAGGTCGATTCTCCCCATTCTCCATACGTCTTCTTCTACACATCCGCATTCGAATTAGTATCCAGTTGTACAACTGGTAGGATGAGTAACGAGACCGGCCACTGTGAATCGCAATGTGAACCCTGTAAAGGGGAGAAAACGATTTTACGCTTCAATCAGCTTTGATTTAAATTGCAATTATTAACTGGAGTTCAACAACTCATTGGGGTCCATAGTCGAAGATCAGAGGTACATACATAAATACAACGAAGTCGAGCTAAGCTTATATTTGAATAACTACATTTTCAATGAATATCTTCAGAAAAAATTTTGAAAAGAGAAACAAAAAGATAGGGAAAAAGAACTACTATGATTTTCCAATTTATCTAACGGAAAACACAAAAGTTAATTACGACTTCCTCAAAGAAAAATAATAATTTAGCTATTTAAACCCATATTATTTATTATCAATTAACAAAAAAATATATTAATAAAAAAAAATTTTTAAAAATATCTATACAGAAAAAAGGGCAATAAAGATTTCGTACTATTACTTATAACCAGGGATTCAATATTAACCGATTGAAATTTGTAGCCGGAACTGAGGCCGTAATCGAAAAAAAAGCGTTTATATGATTCCGAAGCCGATAACCAAAATTCTTCTAGCCGAAATAACCGTTTAGAAACCGGTTCATGCATAACGGTATTTTCGGTATGTTTCGGTATTTTAAAGCGCCTAAAATTCAATGAAGTTTTAAATTTTAAATATATTTCAAATATTTACTTGAGTGTAATTTAACATGAGTTCCTTGCGTATGAATTTATATTCTTTTTCAAATTGATCATTGAATTTAATTAAAATTAAATATTTTTTAAAACATTTATTTCCTTTTTTGAGGAAACCGAAAACAATCCGGTATTTCGGAACCGAACCTTAAGAGAAACGGTTAATCATTACGAAACCGATATAACAACATTTTACGTAAGCCGTTAACCGAAAACCAAAACCTTACCATAACCGTAACCGTAACTGAAACCATTCGTATCGGTTTGAATCCCTGCTTATAACACTGTTATAAATTGGAATAAAGTTGAAGACCCTGGGAAATGATAGCAATTTTCTAGGAGGTCAATTTCTATCCGATTTTTACAATTAAGCCTGGGCTTTACTCACAATTAAACAGCTTTTCTAAAACATGCTACAAGTACTATGGTTTTTATAGAAAAACGTTGCAAAAATTAAAGAACGAAGTTTGGTAAAACGAAATATACACAAATCGAAAGGTCTTTTCTTTTTAAGTCGGCTAAGAAATTTAAAATTGGTAAAAAGCTTACTACGTTACAATCTTTTAAGTACCCATATATAGTAAAATTCGGTTTTTAGCGGTAAATACAGATTTTGGGGTGTCCCGCAAATTCCAAGTATGCAGTTTCGCTATACTCGATAAACCCTACCAGAAAATCACCAATCAAGAGAACGCCACACATATTTTCTTCTAAACATAAAATAAAAATTTTAAATGTAAGTATAACAAAAATTTAAAAGAATAAATATGTAAAGAATTTCAACTCGCTATTACTGGGATCTCCATACCAAATTTGGTGTTCATAGGTCTTACCATCTGTGAGATCTCGTTGTTCACACAGACAGACAGACGGACATAGCTATATCGACTCAGCTTGTCGCCCTGATCAAGAATAAATATACTTTATGGGGTCTGCCACGCCTCCTTCTGCCTGTTACAAACTGAATGTTTTGAACAAACTTAATATACCTTCAGGGTATACAAATTTTAAATGTATAAAAAAAATGTAAAAAAATATATAAATTAAGAATTTAAGCGCGTTATTACTGGGATTCGAACCACGATCTCCCGTCTGCTCAGTCGGCACCTCTACCACTTAATCACTTGAAAGAGAAAGGGAGAGAGGGCGAAAACTCACAACAAGAAAAACACATTGAATTAAAGAATTAAATAATTGCGTATATCTTCCGTGTTTATTATCCGATCTTGATGAAATTTTTACGATTCATCCAAATTCATTCAAGTAGAGTTCGTGCCACGGCTCAAGATATTAGGTTTATTACAAGATTTATGGTTTTTCTCATATTGTGGGTGACGGGGGCGTGGCATCCAAAATTTGAAATAAACTTGATCTGCGTGCAAATATAAGAAGTCTTCACACCAAATTTTGGTGCTTCTAGGTCTTACCATCTCTGAGATCCTTTCGTTCATACGGACGGACAAACGGACACGGCTATATCGACTCGGCTGTTGTGCTGATCAAGAATATATATACTGTATGGGGTCTGCCACGCCTCCTTCTGCCTGTTACGCACATTTGCACAAACGTAATAGACCCATTTGTACTTTTTTAAAGTACAGGGTCTAAAAATACCTTTTCGATTAATTGATTAATTAATCGATTAGTTCGGTTGATTATTTATTTAGTAATTAATTAATTAATCAATTATTAATGAATCAATAATTGTCTGTTTCTATGCAAACTAGTCTCTTAGTTTTGAAGCTATCATGATGAAACTTGATACAGGTCCGTCTTTTTGCTGCACGCAGTAAATATGTCGGAGCCGGCCGGATCAGATAACTATATCATATAGCTGTCATAGGACCGATCGGCTTGGAATCAAGATTTAGTTAGAAAAACTTTTTTGTTTCTTAAGATATCTTAACCAAACTCACACATTATGTGTTTGACATAATTTTATGCACCCTTCCCCAATTTGGTACTAATCGGACAACTATATAATATAGCTGTCATATGAACGATCAGTTTGAAATCAACATCTAACAAATATTGTAAAATATCGGACGGCTTATGCAGAGCTCTCCAAGCGTATCCAAACTTTGGCGTGACAAAGTTAGTTTGCGCTATATTTTTTTCTATATCTCTCAAATCTTATTTTAATTAGATGCCAAAGTTTATTTTCTTAAATGTATTAATTATTTCTTACTTATTTTTATACCCCGGGGGTATATTAAGTTTGTTAAAAAAAGTATGTAACAGGCAGAAGTATATATATTCTTGATCAGGGCGACAAGCTGAGTCGATAAAGCCATGTCCGTCTGTCCGTCTATCTATCCGTCCGTATGAACGACAGGATCTCAGATATGGACCTAGAAGCACCAAAATTTGGTGTGAAGACTTCTTATATTTGCACGCAGATCAAGTTTATTTGAAATTTTGGATACCACGCCCCCTTCGCCCACAAAGTAAGAAAAAAGGATAGCGCTGGCAATTAACAAGCTAGAGATATGAGCTTCTGCACGAACAATACTAGAATTAATAAGGATGCATTGTGAAAATTTAATCAAGAACAGATAATAAACACGGAAGATATCCGCAATTATTTAATTCTTTAATTTAATGTGTTTTTGTTGCTGTGAGTTTACGTTCTCTCTTATTTGCTCATTCGTTAAAGCATTTACACACACATTTTTACATATGAATGTTCGTGCGCACTGTGCTAGAGTAAGTTTTCGCCCTCTCTCGCTCTCTCTTTTAAGTAGAGTGGTATAGGTGCCAAGTAGGCAGACGGGAGATCGTGATTCGATTCCAGTAAAAGCATGCTTAAATTCTTTAATTTTTATACCCTGAGGGGGTATATTAAGTTTGTTAAAAAAATAAAAGTATGTAACAGGCAGAAGGAGGCGTGGCAGACCCCATAAAGTATATATATTCTTGATCAGCGTCAACAGCCGAGTCGATATAGCCATGTCCGTCTGTCCGTCTGTCTGTCCGTCGGTCCGTCTGTCTGTCCGTCCGTATGAACGAAAGGATCTCAGAGATGGGAAGACCTAGAAGCACCAAATTTGGTGTGAAGACTTCTTACATTTGCACGCAGATCAAGTTTATTTCAAATTTTGGATGCCACGCCCCCTTCGCCCACAATACCTAACTCTGGTAATTATCAAGCTAGAGACTTGAGCTTTGGCACGAACAATACTTGAATAGAAAAGGATGCATTGTGAAAATTTGATCAAGATCGGATAATAAACACGGAAGATATCCGCAATTATTTAATTCTTTTGTTTAATGTGTTGTTGTTGTGAGTTTTCACCCTCTCTTTTATTTGCTTATTCGTTGAAGCATTTACATATACATACATACATACATATGAATGAAAGCGCGCGCTGTGTTAGAGTGAGTTTTCGCCCTCTCTCCCTCTCTCTTTCAAGTAGAGTGGTAAAGCTGCCACCTTGATAGACGGGACATCATGGTTCGAGTCCCAGTAAAATCATGCTTAAATTCTTAAATTTTTTTTTTAATTTTTGTTATACATTTAAAAATTTAAAACAAATACGAAACACAAATATAATTAATATAAAATTTGAGTGGCGTTCTCTACTACCTCAGGGTATTCTACTGTCGGGATCTCTCGACTGAATGATATATTTTTTTTTTTAATTTTTGTTATATATTTAAAAATTGTATTTACGTTTTATTTAGTTATTTTGAAAATAACGTGCTTATTGTTGCTTAGACTTTTAAATAAAAAACAGACAGCACAAATACGAAACACAAATATATTTATTAGAAAATTTGAGTGGCGTTCTCTACTACCCCGGGGTATTCTACCGTCGGGCTCTCCCGACTGAATGATATATTTTTTTTTCTGAAGGAGGTTCAACGAACAAAATATTAAAATTAATTAGAAAATAAGGGCCGTTTTCATATTTTTATACCCTTGCAAAGGGTATTATAATTTTGGGACGAAGCTTTTTACGCATTGAAGGAGGCCTCACAGATAAATTATATATATTCTTGATCAGGGTGACGAGCTGAGTCGATATCTGTCTGTCTGTCTGTCTGTCTGTCTGTCTGTCTGTCTGTTTCTGTCTGTCTGTTTCTATGCAAATTAGTCTCTCAGTTTTTAAGCTATCTTGATAAAACTTGGTACAGGTTCGTCTTTTTGCTGCACGCAGTACATAAGTCGGAACCGGAGGGATCAGATAACTATATTATAAAGCTGTCATAGAAACGATCGGAATCAACATTTGGTTTAAAAAACTTTCTTGTTTCTTAAGATATCTTAATTAAACTCACGGGTTGTGTATTTGGTACGGTTTCAAACAGCCTGACAAAATTTGGTGCAAATCGAATTATTATATCCTATAGCTGTCATATGAAATCGGTTCGAAATAAACATCAAAAAAATTTTGTAAAAAATCGGACGGCTTAAGCAAAGTTTTGCAAGGATATCCAAACTTTGGCGCGCCAAAGTCAGCTGCGCTATATTTTGCTTTTTACTTGCAGCTTAGTATATTCTTAAAGAATTTTAATTTAAGTTCAATAACGTGTGAACCCTCCTTTTTTGGAAATAAGTTCAAATACACGGGTGGGTAGGGAGCTACACAAATTTTGTAATATTTGCAATGAAATTGTTGTCAAGGCCGCTTTAATCGCCGCAACTAAAGTTTCCTTGCTGTCAAATTGTCTGCCTCCTTCATATACTTTATAAAATAACAACCCACACACAACACACATTCTCCATTATATTAAGGTCAGCGAATATGTTTATGAATTATGAATTCATAGGCCTGCGTGTTTATTTTGGAAGTTACAAATTTAAGGTCGCAAGTACCATAAACTGATACCGTTCCCCACACCATTACGCCTCATTCACAAGAGTGACGACGACTCAGGAAATGCTCTTCTTTTCGAAGATCATGGTAGTAATAATTGTAACCATCTGGACCGTCTAAATTAAATTTATTTTCGTCGGAAAAGACTACTTTGCGCCATTCCTTCGTCCAGCCCATGTGCTTGCGGGCAAATTGCAGTCGTGAAGCCTAATCAGCCTAAGAGCTAATTTTGCTTATAATCATTATGCCAATTCTCAACAGCATATTAATTCTCAACGATACAATAATACACCACAATACAATAATACGCAACAGTATATTAACACCCAGCAGAATAATAACTTCAATCAAAAGAATCAGCAGCAGCAACATAAATTTGGAAATCCAAATACACAAAATAAAGGGTTTAATAATAATCTACGTTTTAATCAGACTCCGCAAAATCAAATTTTTGCGCAAGTCAATTATAATCCGTAGCCGCCACCAGAGCCCTTGATGTAGATAAACCAATCCAAATTCAAAACAGGACTTCTTCATGGCAAACCAAATCAAAATGCTACACAATATATACGGGATCCTGTCCATTAACTGTCCTGAATTGTTAACGGTTTTAGTACTATAACACGTTTTCACATTATACACATATTTGGCAAACGTCACAGATTTTACGAAATCGTTAATTTAGATGAGGATTTATTGGTGGTTACAACTTATTAAAAAAAATTTTAGTCGTAATCGATCTTTTAAAGAATATGCTACATTTTAATAATAAAACGGAAAAATAAATTTCATAAAGCATATACAAGACACAGTTGGTAATCTACAAAGCTCAGATGAAGCCTATAATGTTGCCTCATATTTGGAATACCCAAATGGAAAGGATAAATCTCTTTCCCTACTCCACGTATCTGACACAGAGTCATCGTCACTAAGTGACGCTGATAGCCGAAAAATTAATAATAATAATCTTAAGAAAACGAAGGATTTAAAGAAAAAAGTCAAAAAATGTCGACACCGGAAGTTATCTGTGTCCTCCAAGACAAGTGATTCTTTATGTATTGTTAATCATTTGAATAATGAAACAAATGATTTAAATATTCTTGAGCAGCAAGTGGTTCAGGATATACAAACAAAGCATTCGCAGATCCAAACATCTCTTTCTTTCAGAGCAGATATAAGAGGAGAGATAAAAATATTAAATGAGAATGCAATTTATAGTAAGCAATAAATAAAAAGGATGTTATATGAAGAAATAATTGGGCGCAGTAGAAGTCCATATAATGCCCCGGTATTGGTAGGTAGGATTTCCGGATTTCATCATATCTGAATGAGAAATTAAGATATTGAAAAAACAGCGTTTTTCATAAACAATGGAAAATATGAATTCCTTCGCTGGCCGTTTGGGCTCGCGAACGCACCACGAATATTCCAAAGAGCAATGAATAATATCCTACGCGGAAAAATTGGAAAAACTTGACACGTTTGTATGGACGATATCATAGTTTTTTCCGAAAGCCCTGAACAACATTTTGGTGATTTACAGGAAATCATTAAAATTTTATTTGACGCGAAATAATATATCCTTGGAAAAATCGAAATTCTTCTGAAGGAAAGTCAAATTCCTAGGTTATATGGTATCGCACAAAATTATAAAAACTGACCCTCAAAAAATGTATACAATATTGAAATATCCTCCCAACAAACTTAAGGGAACTGCAAGGTTTTTTCAGCTTGACCGGCTATTACAGGAAGTTTGTTAACAACTATGCGGCTATAGCTAAGCCACTTACTATATGCTTACAGGAACCCAACGGTAGGGTTTCAAAACACATGTCTTAAAAAACAGAAATAATATTAAACGAAAATGCTATTGCAGCCTTCGAAGATTTAACAGCACATTTAATTGGAAAAATTGAATTGACACAACCAGATAGTTCGAAAAATTTGTACTTACTACAGACGCTTCAGATTTCGCCATAGGCGCTGTTCTTTCACAAGAAAAAAAACCAATCACCTTCAAATCTAAAACTTTAAATAAAACCGAACGAAATTATGCCACGAATAAGAGAGAATTATACGCCATAGTACGGGCACTAAAAATTTAGAAATAAGAATACTTTTACCAATAAATTCCTTTTTAAAAAGAAATTTGTCCAAGATATTGTTAATAAAGACGACCAAGAAATCGTTGTTGAAGAAACACACGCGCGTGCTCATAGAGGTTTTGACAAAAATATTAAACAAATTCTCAAATACTATTATTGGCCAAAACTATATAAGAATCTTAAACAACATATACGAAATTGCGAAATTTGCAATAAAAACAAATATAATCGACACCCAAAAAAATGATCAGGTAGGCGATATTATCTACGAAAAGAAATTTGGCGAACGAAATAAACTTAGGCCAAGGAATAAAAAACAAGTAGTTATGGAAGATTTAGGCAATAAGGTTATTATAAACAACAGAGAGAGTATTATTTACAAAGAGAATATTAACTTTAAATACATTTTCTTATATTTTTATACTTTTTTAGCATGTACATTTTGTACGCATTGTTCGGCTTGCTGCCCCTAGTTGTTTACGATATTATTAACTATTCCAACGTTGACTACGTGTTGTTGGAGGATACGAACAATATGTTTGTCTATGAAACATTCGGAGAAGTTTTCCATGTTACGAACATAAGTTATAACAATGATATTTTTGAGAAAGAGCTAAATTTTTCTAAAAAAGAAATGATACAATAGACTGGGAAATCACAACGGAATTGAATTTAAAAAAAAAACCTTTTGTCCGAACTCACACCTCACAAAAAATCAAAACGAAGCATTAACGAATTAGGCACAATTTTTAAATAGATCACAGGAACTCCAGATTACGACGACATGATAACCACTCAAACTAAAATTAACAAATAATAAGCAAAACCAAATTAATTCTGCAATTTTTAAAGAAGTCACCAAAATTAATGACTTACTAAAAGAACTTAAGTTCAGCCAAGAAATATTACTAAAAAAATATAGACTTAAATTGCTTTCACTCGACTACAAAATTACAAATTACAAAAATTTTAAACAAACAAGATGTGGTAAAGATTTTTAACCATAAAACATTTAACAAAACATTAATCGATTTATTAGAGGTTTCATAATTTTCAATTATATTATTCCAAGGTTTAATTATAGTTTTCATAAGATACCCAACCATAAATTATACGTGTAATTTATATCATGCCGAAGCAATAGCTCAATCAGATGGAAAATTAATTGTAATCAATAAAATCAGTAAATGTAATAATACTTTTTACCTAATCAAAAATATCTAAAAAGAAATATATAACAGTTTCGCACAAATTGTTTTCGATACAAATTGTTTTACTAATCTCCTTAACAAACAGTTTACAACCTGTATAAAAATATCTGAAAAAAAAACAAACCGATGAAAATTAAAACTGATTGTGCTATTTCAGAAGCAGGCGCAAATTGAGTTAATGAAACTTGGCTCACAGGTACGTATCTTGTTACTTTTAAATCTATAGTCATTATAAACAATGTCACATACACAAATGAAAAAAATGCATCAAGCTACGGTGGAGCAAGCTCGACAGTAGGAGACCCAGTACTTTTTGATTGTAATGCGATTACTACAGTTTCAAAAAATTTCCATATATGGCGCCACTTCAGAGATTGATTTTGCCCGTAACATTGTTAGTAGAATAACTTCCGCGTTTATCATCCGATTTGGACGAAATTTGCTGGATAGGTTGGAACTGTAGTCTGTATTATACATACCAAAAATCAAGGTGCTAGCATTAAAGGTGCTCTTGTAATTCGACTTGAAAATTTTGTATTTTGATTTGCGGGGGCGGAGAGGGGCGTGGCAAAAATATAAAACAAACTCGTTCAATGCAAGATATAGATGTACCTACATGCCAAATTTGGTGTCTCTAGCTCTTATAGTCTCTGAGATCTAGTTACTCAAAAAAGGGACAGACGGACAGACAGACAGACAGACAGACGGACAGACGGACAGACGGACATGGCTATATCGACTCGGCTGTTGATGCTGATCAAGAATATATATACTTTATGGGGTCTGCCACGCCTCCTTCTGCCTGTTACGCACATTTGCACAAACGTAATAGACCCATTTGTACTTTTTTAAAGTACTGGGTCTAAAAAAGAAAAAGTCCTAAATTATGTAAAACACAATAAATTCACAAACTTTTTAATTTCCGAATACCTTCCCACCAATAACACCTTATTAAAATTAGGAAACAGATATTTTATCTAAAATTGTTATGAAACTCGAAAGTAATCATTCCAAAACTACATTTATATTATTTTTAATAATTTTTGTTTGTATAATGTTAAAGCTTCGTAAATATTATTTTGCGGTAAATTCAAAGCCCATAAATTTGCTAAAATCAAAATTTTCAAATAAACAAAATGACAAAAATATACAAACCACAGAATTCAATCCCTATTGAAAAATCATCAAAAAGCGGGGACGCTTTTTTTAAAAAGGGGGGAGTTATCACCCAGCTTTAGAAGCATTTCCTATTAGAATTATAAACAACTTTTGCAATCAGCACATAAACCAATGTGCAGCTGCAGCCTATATTTAACACTACCAGATCACTTAACGTAAAGTAAACAAAGCCGAATTGATATCCAATATCAAATCCCAATCAAATCCGTTTATGTAACCAGGAAATCTTCTGCGTAACTCCTAATATTAACATAAATATTTCATAATAAATTTTCCCATTGCATCAGCCGCTCTCACGAGCTTTAAGTTCTCAAAAGAAGCTTTAACATAAATTACTGACTTGCAGCATAAGATCAAAGCTCTCTAAGTAAGCTTTGGCATTAACCTAGCTGACTTGCAGAATAAGTTCAATATTGTACCTTAGTTCAAGTTTGGCATCAATAAAGCCGGAGGCATTTAGCATCCACAAAATAAATATTTTTTTCGAATTCGCGTTCTCGAATTTGTTAATTTGCATACGTTTTTAGCAGGGATTCAAAACGAAACAAATTAGGGCAGTCAGTAACGATTGCGATTATGGTCAAGTTTTCGTTTTCGCCTAACGGATTCGTAAAAATTCATTATATCGCTTTCGTAATTATTAACCGTTTTTGTATTTCGGTTTCGAAATACCGGCACTATTTCAATTTCCAAAAATGTATAAAAATCCAAAAAAAAAAAACATGGAATAAATACTTATTTAAAATATTTAATTTCAAATAAAAGCAATGATCACTTAGAAAAAAACGACACGAAAGCATATATATGGTACTCATGTTAAATTACACTCAAGTAAATATTTAAAATTCATTCCAAATTTAAAACTTCGCCGGGAAAGCCGAAACAAACCGTTATTCATGAACCGGTTTCTAAACGGTTATTTCGGTTTGATGAATTTTGGTTTATCGGTTTCGGAATAATATAAACCTTTTTTTTCGATTACGGTTTCAGTTACGACTACAAATCTCAATCGGTTAATGCTGGCTAACGGTTACTGTTTTGGTTACGGTTTGAATCTCTGGTTTTAAGATAGGTTGAGTATTAGTTTTTGACAAATGACCCATTGTCGGCCAAACGGCGGAAATTAGTGCGTATATATGCTCAAACACGTTGTGTGCCATTTGGATCAATATCTTTGATACATTTTGAATTGTTTAACAGTTTTGGCTTTCAAGCCTTTCTTCCCTGTTCACTCTATATTGAAATCTTCAGTTCGCTGGAATTGCTTCCAGTTTGTGCTGCTCTTTGCCACATTAGGGATTGAATTGTTTGATAAAAAGTCTTGTGTTTTTGTTGATAAGATGATATTTTGTACGGCCAAAATACAAATTTACTATCCCGATGACGTATGATGAGACTCTTCATGCGGAATGTTTCTTTGCTATCGGCAAGTCTACTTGAGCTGAGAAATGTTTCTAAAAGCTCTTTCACTGAATCGGCCATATACATATGTATTCAATAATTTTCTGTTCAAATTTTTGTGTACTTATGTTTAAATCAAGAAAGACTGTTAAAGTACTAAAGTGCTTTTTATGAACCTCATTTTGCTATAAAATGGTTTACCCTGAAATTCTTTCCAAATAAAACGGTGGCGAGGGTGCCGATAGGAACAATAGCTTAAATTAGAAGTAAACCTATTTGGCCAAACAAGTACTACAAGTGTACAATTTTATTTTATATAGTATTAAGATCGGTTCGGTGGTTTAGATGCTATCAACTTTAATAAGTTTAGTAATGTGGTCAAAGAAAATAATAATTATTGATGCAAATCGAGCAATAAATGGCGAAGTAATGCATATGCAGAAAATGACTAATGGTTTATTTGCATCTGATTGTTTTTATGGCAGCTATATGGTATATGGTCATCCGATTTTAGCTAAATATTCTTAGGATGTACTATATAGTACTAAGTACATAATCTGTAAACTTAGTTGAGGCAACTCAAAAAACAACAAAGCCTTTTATTAAGCTGGACCAAACAATTTTATTAGACCCTGTACTTAAAAAAAGTAAAAATGGGTATATTATGTTTGTGCAAATGTGACCCATAAAGTATATATATTCTTGATCAACATCAACAGCCGATTCTATATAGCCATGTCCGTCTGTCCATCTGTCTGTCTGTCTGAAACGCTTTGCTCTCGAAATGTACAGGGCCTCCTACTGTCGAGCCTGCTACACTGTAGCTTAATGCATTTTAATCTATTTAAACGGGACACCTTTTTATGTTATTGTCCTCTTTTTAATAAAACTAAATATAATTTTTTTTATAATTAAAAACAATTTTTGTAACATTGTTAGTAAAATAACTTCCGTTTGGAACGAAATTTGAATATAATGTATATAACATGTACAAAATAAAATCAAGACGATAGCATTAAAGACTTTTAACAAATTAATAAATTAGATTTTGAAATTTTGTTTTCCAATTTACGGGGGCGAATGGGGGCGTGAGGGCCAAACTCTAAAACAAACTTGATAAATGCAAGATATACATGAAGAATACAGATGAACGTACATGCCAAGTTTAGTGACTCTCGCTCTTATAGTCTCTAAGGTCTAAGTGACACAAAAAGCGACAGACGGACAGACGGACATGGCTTTATACTTTATGGGATCTGCCCCGCCTCCTTCTGCTTGTTCTGCACATTTGTGAAAACTTAATAGAGCTTTTTGTACTTTTTTAAAGTAGAGGTCCGAAAAATAATATTTCGCCAAAGACCATTAAATAAAGCTAAAAATGGTTGCCTAGTGTGATTGAAAAAGATATCTTTATTACTTTTGCCGTTTAGTAACGCCATTGTATTGTAAATTTTAATATCTTATGCAAGTAATTTCAAAATTAATATTGAATTTTTTTACACAAATACATACGTGAATATAATATAGTGTATAGTCCATCGACAAAAGTATCGTATTCCAATATTAATAAATTTACATTTTAATTAAAAGACTACATACATACAAATTACTTATTTGATAATTCAAAATATTTGTATAAGATTAGGGGTGCTTATTTAATGATATATTCTTGGTTATGAGATAATGATAGTAAGATAATGAGAACTTCTGTATTTCATTTTGCACTGATCATAAAACAGATTCACAATTTCCGCCTTTTGGCTATTAAAACCAAAAACTAAGAAGAAGAGACATATATGTACATCGAATATAGCTTAATTATTCGCTAAGCGATGCTGAACTCAGATCGAAAGTTCCTATTTTTCCAGATATGGACTCAAACCAGAGAGCAATCGCTCTCAAAAGGTGAAAATCAATAAAACAAATTGTCCTTTTAACATTTTATTTACATTAAGCTCCCACATTTGGTTTACCAAAAAGCAATCACAATTTAAACAGGTAGCAAGTTGATGAAAAGATCGTGATCATGCCTGCGAAGAAACAGAAACAATTGTAATATATTATTGAAGTTTAGAGAAAGAGTTAGCACTAGACGGCAATCACAATCTCAATGCAAATACGAGATGAGGCTTGATAAGTTTGTTTATCAGTCGCGCCGCTTCAAGTGAGCACACAATGGGGCTATAACTAAAGTCGACTTATATGGCAATTAAACTGACACCATAAGCGACTTATCAGTTCGAAGACTCGATTTTGGGTGCAACCTCATCGTCCTTCACTTCCTTCTCCACCTCTTTCTTCAAATTTTCCTTGGCACTGGCCTCTGGTTCGCCCCTCAGCGGAACCTTCTCATCAAACGATTGCATGTCGTTGACGCCAGGATCTGATATGTAGTTGTTGCCATTGTTCCAAGTCTGCAGCGTGGACTCCGAGAATAAGACGTACAAGACTCCGCTGCCAATGAGCATGGCAGCAGTAAGCATGAAGACGTTCTTCCAGGCATCAATCGTTTGCTATAGTATAAGCAAATAAATTATTAAAAATATAGCGTAAGCTAACTTTGGCGCGCCAAAATTTGGACACCCTTGCAGAACTCTGCACAAGCCGTCCGATTTTTTACAAATGACAGCTTTATGATATAGTAATCCGATTTGCACCAAATTTGGTAAGGATGCATAAAACTGTGTCAAATACACAATCTTTGAGTTTGGTTAAGATATTTACAGAAACAAAAAAGTTGTTCATACTAAATGTTTATTCCGAACCAATCGTTTTTATGGCAGCTATATGATATAGTAATCGGATTTAAACCAAATTTGGTAAAAATGTTTGAAACTATGTCAAATACTCAATCTGTGGATGTGGCTAAGATATACTATGAAACAAAAAAGTTTTTCATACTAAATGTTAATTTCGAACCGATCGTTCCTATGGCAGCTATAGGATATAGTTGTTCGATTTGAACCAAACTTAGTAAGAATGTATGACACTGCGGACATGGCTAAATTGACTCAGCTCGTCACCCTGATCAAGAATATATATACTTTGTGGGGTCTGTGAGGCCTTCTTCAATGCGTTACAAACGTGACAAAATTATAATAGCCTCTGCAAGGGTATAACAATGGAAAGAATAAACAAGGATCTACTCACATTTCCCTGAGTTAATATGCCTACTATAAAGGGTGAAATGAAGCCAGGCATTCCACCTATCATCCCGCTGACGCCGAGAACGATACCCGCATAGTTGGGTGACAGATCCACCATCGAAGCCAGCGGACCAGAAGAGACAGCGCCGTGAAACATTGTGGCCACAGTCACCAGAACAATAGCAGCCGTTGCGTTATAGCCAAAATAGGCGAGGGCCAAAACCACTAACCCCTTTACTCCACAGCCTACAAGCAGATGAAATAATCAGCGTAATTCCAGCAAGGCATCGGGATAACTTACAGACTGCAGTGGCCAACTTGCGAACATTGGTACGACTGAGACGATCCGTGCGGAGAAGGTAGTCGGAAAACATGGAGAAGACATAAGCAAAGATCATTCGCATTAGATGTGGCATGCCCGAAAGGAAGCCCGTCTGAAATAGCAGCAGAAGATTGAAAGTTGTCTAGATTTAAAACGCAACCAAATTCCTACCGCGCGAATGTTCCAGTGATGAATTAGTCGAAAATAAGTAGGCCCATGTGTCATCAGCGTAAAAAGACCCCAGATACCGCCCCACTGTGCTACAACATTCATCCAGACAGGTCGCGAGGAAGCAATCTGCTTCCAAGGCGTAGGTCCAGGTGTGCTAGTTTGCACCGAGGCCCCAAGAGACTTTTCAATGTACCGCTGCTCTGACTGGGTTATACGGGGATGCTGAGCGGGACTGTCGAAGACGAGAAATTGCCAGGCAATAAACCACAGCATGCCGACAACGCCACAGATGTAGTAAACCCATTCCCAGGAGGACCAGGCGATGATATAGCCGAAAATCGGATAGAACAAAGCCACACCAACCGAGCTGCCCAAATAGGCGCTCACAAATTTGCTGCGCTCATTTGGAGGAATCCATTTGGCCGTCAGCACATGCATCGATGGCCATGCTAAGCCCTAAGAAAAGCTTTATTTCCGTGTGGAGATCCATTCAAAAAATACTCACAGTTACGAATCCTTGGAACACGCGAAGACAGAGCAGACCGCCATAGCTCCAATAAGAAAAAATTGGGATGAGAAAACAACAGAAAACGCCTACGCCATTTGAGAGTCCGAAAACCAACTTTGTGCCATATTTACGGGCCAAAATACCACCGGGAAGCTGAAGAACCCAGTGTACCCAGAAAAACGAGCCCAAGAGATTGCTTTGCTCTCGCTCATTCCAATGGAAGCCTTCTTTTTCGTATTCAATCTGCAAGGTGATTATTAATATTACTAATACGCACAGAGCTACAATATTGCATTATGTTAATCAGACTTATTAAAACTCTTTTCACTAAAATCATTATATAAACATGACTAGATGTACTCACATTTGCCCAGTTAAGAAACTGTCGTTCCCATGAATATCGTAGAATTTGTGCACTGTCATTCTGAATGAACTCCAGTTCGGGAACGTTTGCCAGATGCGTTGTGTTGTAAACAAGTGTCGCATTAGTCAGAGCGGGTATGGGCGCAATCATGTCCACAATGGTGATGTTCAGATTGATTCGCAGCATATAGTTGACGATAAATCCTACGAACGTCATGTACCATAATACAGTGCGCGCTTCGACTAAAAGTTATATATATAATTAATTAAGTACGATGAAAACAAAGCATCATCTCCAAATGGGCTTAAGAATACCCACAGATGTACCACATTTATTAAATATATGTATATATAATAGCATATTCATTTTCATATTGATCTTCACAACAAGGTCCAAAATTGGCCCATTATCATGAGTTGACAAGTAGAAGTGATCCACAATCAGAAAGACATATGAAATGCAAACCGAATTGCAATTGAAATATTCATAGATGCACTGAAGGCAGCTTGTGGTTATGCCAGTTTGTTTCTTGAACCACATCACATTGTCTTTGACCGAAATTCATTAGATTATCGACTGATCATACCGTTTGTCATTTCAAATGTTATATTTTATATTCACTGATCGAGAATTAAGGTAATATCGATAAAGTTTTCAGACAGCCGTCACTCTACAGAGGATACAATTTGTCCCGAGTTTCAAAATGTTTTACTCAGGTATAACCACACTGGCTCGAACCGGCCCGTAATCAGACTAGATAGCCAACGGTTGTATCCTCGCAGGTAAAACAAAGTGACAGTCGACACCCGCACTCCCATC
Organism: Drosophila putrida; assembly: GCA_037043535.1. Classification (NCBI taxonomy): domain Eukaryota; kingdom Metazoa; phylum Arthropoda; class Insecta; order Diptera; family Drosophilidae; genus Drosophila; species Drosophila putrida. The sequence goes on from JBAMBI010000334.1 coordinate 410,840, forward strand.
CATATCGAGTACTACTGACTAGTGCACATCTCACGGCGTTATGCTATAGCTCTGCGGTGTAATTGTCACGATCGTAATCTCGTTTATGATCACATGCCTTAGAGATATGCGACTTGGTGTCGGGCCTTGTTCGTTTACTGAAGATCCAACAAACTGTAAACTGCAAAGATAAATTCTTATTTTAACTCATCACCAGATTATCTTTTATAGCATCCTAACATGTGTGAAAACAAATATAAACATAAATATAAATATAAATATAAATATAAATATAAATATAAATATAAATATAAATATAAATATAAATATAAATATAAATATAAATATAAATATAAATATAAATATAAATATAAATATAAATATAAATATAAATATAAATATAAATATAAATATAAATATTAATATAAATATAAATATAAATATAAATATAAATATAAATATAAATATAAATATAAATATAAATATTAATATAAATATAAATATAAATATAAATATAAATATAAATATAAATATAAATATAAATATAAATATAAATATAAATATAAATATAAATATAAATATAAATATAAATATAAATATAAATATAAATATAAATATAAATATAAATATAAATATAAATATAAATATATATATAAATATAAATATAATTATATATATAAATATAAATATAATTATAATTATAAATATATATATAAATATAAATATAAATATAAGTATAAATATAAATATAAATATAAATATAAATATAAATATAAATATAAATATAAATATAAATATAAATATAAATATAAATATAAATATAAATATAAATATAAATATAAATATAAATATAAATATTAATATAAATATAAATATAAATATAAATATAAATATAAATATAAATATAAATATAAATATAAATATAAATATAAATATAAATATAAAATATAAATATAAATATAAATATAAATATAAATATAAAAATAAATATAAATATAAATATAAATATAAATATAAATATAAATATAAATATAAATATAAATATAAATATAAATATAAATATAATTATAATTATAAATATAAATATAAATATAAATATAAATATAAATATAAATATAAATATAAATATAAATATAAATATAAATATAAATATAAATATAAATATAAATATAAATATAAATATAAATATAAATATAAATATAAATATAAATATAAATATAAATATAAATATAAATATAAATATAAATATAAATATAAATATAAATATAAATATAAATATAAATATAAATATAAATATAAATATAAATATAAATATAAATATAAATATAAATATAAATATAAATATAAATATAAATATAAATATAAATATAAATATAAATATAAATATAAATATAAATATAAATATAGGTATAAATATAAATATAAAAATAAATATAAATATAAATGTAAATATAAATGTAAATATAAATATATATATAAATATAAATGTAAATGTAAATATAATTATAATTATAAATATAAATATCGCTATATCGACTCGGCTGTTGATGCTGATCAAGAATATATTTACTTTATGGGGTCTGTCACGCCTCCTTCTGCCTGTTACGCACATTTGCACAAACGTAATAGACCCATTTGTACTTTTTTAAAGTACAGGATCTAAAAAGTGTTTTCGCTCCGGCCTAATGTACATATAGTAATTTCTTTTTTTTTTCAATTCAAAAAAAAAATCACAATTTTCATATTTATATTAATAATTTAAATATGTATATTTTGAAAAACATCAATTATTATTGATGATTGCCTTGGGATTGTTCCATTGGCATTTACATGAAGATCATTTAATGGCTACTTGATAAACTATTATAAGGATTAGAAGTACAAGTAAAATCTAATGTTTGAAACACTTTTGCACACAGTTATGACAGAATTGTAGTCGACGGAGGTCGACAACTTCGTCGAGCCCGTTCCGGCGTTATGAGCTGGGCAAGGTGGCTAACAGTTGCTGTATCCTTGTTGCTGGTTGCATGTTGCTTGTTGCTAACAATTGTGCGCGTCTGCCGTCGTGGGGGACACCGTCGAAGGGCGCGCTCCACAAGTGGCTTCCCACAGACGGCTCAACATTCACCCAACATTTTCGTAGGACATCGCTGGTCGGTCCGTGCTCATGGCAGCTGCACTTGCCGCTGAACCAAAAATCGTTGGTGGGTGATGCTGCTGTTGTTGCTGGTGAGGATGCTGTTGCTGCTGATGTGGATTATGGGCGTGATGTTGCTGTCCCGGCGGTTGCTCATTACGTAACTGAGCGAGCGGGAACATGATGTTGTGCGCCATTTGCGGATGATGCAGATGCTGCTCATTAGGCGGCGGTGGTGGTTGCTGATGGGCTGCATGTTGCTGCTGGTGGGCGGCCTCGAGTTTGCGTTGCTCATTTTGCTGTTGATGTACCTTCTCGGTGCTTTCTTCGTATTTTTTCTGCAGCTGGAATAGCGGCAACTGCTGAGGAGTGTGCAGCGGCACAGGATCAACCTGGGATTGCGGAGACGGCTCCTTCTCACCCTTCTCATACTTTTTTTGCAACTGGTACATACTATGAGAAAGATGTGCCGCAGCCGAGCTGCCGCTGCTATTGCTGCTCTGCTTAGATGACGAGGACGTCGAAGCTGATGACTTCTCCGTCTTAACGGGTGACTTCTTTTGATACTTCTTTAATATCTGCATCAGTTCTGACTTCACGTCCAATCTTATCTCCTCTGGAACCCGTTTGATCTCCTCATAAAGCGATAACAAGAAAAGCTTGTCCGGATCACGTTGCTTCCGCTTTTTACTCTTCTTGGGAAAAGCATCCTGCATGAACTGAAGCAGCTTTTCTTCAAATGGCGTTTCTCGCTGTAACGCGGTGTTTGTGTGTTGTCGTCGCAGTAGATGCGGATGCAGACTACCATGAAATGCTGGATGCTGTGGCATTCCCGAATGCGGCTGTGTTCCGTTGCCGTTACTATGCTCTCCACCGCCACCGTTATGCGTCTGCAACTGAGTCACATTTTGACCCTGGTATGAGCCGCCATTTGAAGAGCCAGGCGCATCGTTTGTTTCGCCATCGTTTGTGTGATGTTCCTGAGCCTGTTGGGCATTATGAGACTGCGGATCCTTTGGGTGCTGCATGTGCTGCTGTTGCTGACCCGCAGCAGCCGTAAGTATGGCATCACAAAAGTGTTCCGGTACGTAATCAAAGCCGGTCATAAAATTTTCCGGCTTTAGTTCGCCATTCATCTCTTCGTAAAAGTATTCTGTGCCCACAATGTCTATGATATCATTGTCCTCCTGATTAAGCTCAATGCCCGGCGGTGGGGATCCGCCAGATAGCTGACAACGCTTAAGCTCTGCAAGCTTTTTTCTTGTAGTCAAGCGCATGTCGCGCCAGCACTGGAAAAGAAATATAATTTTAATTGATTTGAATGCCATCTACACACATGTACACACCTTTTTCCACTGTATAATGGTCTTCTTGGGCCCAATGGTATTCAACGCCGCTTGGATCTTCTCCCAATACCATTCCTTCTCCTTCTTACCCTCCATGTATTTCGTCTCACGCAACAATGTGATGAGCATCTTCTTCTGCGGCTTTGTGACTCGATCCTTTAACGAAATACGTTTGTATTTATCTTCAAGTTAATAACTAAGTTAACGGCTGGTTTTCGAAACAGATAATGAGAACAGCTGTTATTTGAAAGCGCAACGACAACACTGGCAAATCTCATAGGTAAACACTGTTCCTACACTTGATTATGATTGCAGAATGAGACTAACTTCTCCAAAATATTTTGCACTAAGGACACTTTTGATATTTAAGGAATGCAATTAGTACATTTAATCTGGCAAAGATGGTTGAACCTTAGCATTTCTCTTTGATTGAGTTTAGACATTAAAGCCGGAACTGCGTTAATGTAATTTCATGGTGATTATTGGGTGCGTTTGTTGGTATTCGATAACAAATAAAAAGCAATGGAATCAACTGAATCTCCACCTGTCTTGCCAGAGCGCCAGACAGCAGAACTTGTACAATTGTACAAATAGAATTTTACACCACACACACAGACACAATCACGAGTACACGGACACTGTGCATAAGCAAGCGATTTGATTCAAGATTTTGATTATGAGTCCATTCATTGAGCGATGCAATCTTACCATGTTGACGAGTTTCTTTAGGAATCTGCGTTGGGATGAAATGTTGAAATTTTTATTTTCGCCCTCGTTGTGTATTTAGAAATTCAATTTAGCACTTTTATTTAATTTTCACAGCAACACTTTTTCAACATTGTCGTAGTCGCAGTTCATTCGCTTGCCTGACTGAGTGTGTGCGTGTTGTTGCTGCATGTGTGTGTGTTTTGTGCATGTGTGGGTTTGCGCGGTGCGTCCGTCTCGTCGACGGTCTCACCAAACGTTCTGTCACTCTCCCTCTAATGCGCATGCAACTTACAGTCAGCGACTGACAGTGTCGTTCTCTTTGTCGTTGTGACAAAACGTCAATTTGACGTTTGTACCAGCTAGTCCGACCTTTTGGAAATTTACCACTTTCCAAATAACGAAACATTAGGGGGATTCTTGGCCAAACAGCTGCTTAAGAATTAAGTGTCAGCTAAAATAAGGAAAGAAAAAATGTCGAAACAGTCTGCATACAATTTTTTAAGCCTTTTTTTAATATATTTTGCTATCGTTATTTTCTTTAATAAATAATAATATGTATTTATAACGTATTAGCTACAATTCCAACATTTTAAGCCCTTTTTCTTTCCCAATATTTTGCACCAGAGCTAATCTCGATAAAACTTTTCATCGATGTTCATATATAGAACTTGTTGTCTAAATTCACTCACTGATTCATTGAGTGACGAGACATTACGCTGCAGCCGAAACGGGTAAAGCTATCGGGATGAAATTTTCAAACACCATAGCTAAGACATTATTAAAAAAAATTTGGTCAAGATCGGACAACTATAAATCTCTTTATATCTCAACCAAATTTACAGATTGGTTTTAACGCGGAAAATCTGACATTTTCCAGCCAAATCTAGCGTTTCCCGCCAAATCTGACAACTGCAGCGAAATCTTTATAACAGCGAGCAGCGAAAATGTAAAATCTCTATCTATATCTATAAAACTCATTGTTCAAGTGGCTTAAGGGATTCACACAACATGGCTGAGATATAAACATTGTGGAATAAGACGGGATTTTTTGATATTCCCACTGGAAGGGGCTAAAATGAAGGGTCAAAGGTCAAAATTACTTAGTAAGAGATTTATTTTTGTTTTTTGAGCAATCTCAAGCAAACTCACATTTCTTTCTCAATATTACATTCTGTGAAAATTTGGTCCATATCGGATGACTATATCATATAGCTGCCATAGAAACAATCAGATGCAAATTAAAATTTTGTTTGAAAAGCTTTGTTGTTTTTTGAGCTATCTCAAACTCACAGATTATGTGTTTTTTACTTATTGTTACGTTCTATGAAAATTTGGAAAAGATCGGATAACTATACCATATAGCTGCTATAGGAACAGTTGCTTTTGATGCTATTAATAAATAATTAAAAGAAGAACAGAGTACTATTATATTAAGTCCATTTGCAGGGCTACATTTTAGGAAAGCCCAAACGGATGTTTACGTTTCCCACTTTCCTTAAAAAAAATGAGACGGATGCAAAAGATAATTTGTTTATTAATTGGTAAATAAAACTTTCCTTCTCAATCGTAGATCAAAAATTTGTGAATCCAATTCTAGCATCCCATTATCTACATCGTATTAAAGTTTCCAGCTGATAATTCTCAAATGCAATACGAATACCAATAACTTACATATGTATACCACATATATTTATCGTCTCATAAACACTGAACAAAATTCATCAGACCCCATTTTTAAGTTACAAGTTAAAATATTTCTCAAAAAGAGATGTTTTATTTGTAGTATCTTAGAAACTATGATAGTATATTTAACGTCTAGCAACTGAACGTCCGACCGTTCGTGAGATGGTCGAAACACCCTCCAAGAATTGAGTACGAAACAGAACATTGGCGTGATTGAAGAGGCCGTCTTTCAGCGAGACGATAAGAAATTGTGAGCTTCGAAAGTGCTGTTTCAGCATGCTGCCAATGTTTTGAGTGTGCGACATATCCAAGGCTGCATCCACTTCGTCAAGAATATAAAGTGGAGCTGGTGAGAACTTGAGCATGGCCAAGACAAGTGATAGTGCCACCAAGGACTTTTGGCCACCCGATAATTCGCCTAGACTTTCCTTAAATACTCCGTTGAAGCCCACCTTTATCTCGAGCCCACTAAGTATTCCGTTTGTCTTCACAGGATTGAGTAATGCTTGGGCCCCCGGCAGTAAAGTGCTAAATATGCCGCTGAAGTTTTCATTAACCGCCTCCCAGGCGCGTTTAACCTGATTCTGCTCCTCCTCATCCATTTTGACAATAATTTTCTTAATTTTTTCTTTATCCAATGCGACAATTTGTCGACGACGCACTGTCTCATTGTAGTTTTCCTCTTCACGTTCCAGTGTCTGCATTGCGTTCATGTTAAGGGTACGTTCCATTTTCTCCTTTTTCTCCTGCATTTTCATAAGTTTGTTGCCGGCCTCAACGGGATCTTCTTTGCTATAGTCGTAGCGCGTGTTCTTCATACCAAAACATTTCTTCTCCTCCGGTATCCAAGGGTACTTAGTTTCTAGAGCATCCATGCGTTTCTTGGCATCTTTGGCCTCTCCACTTATTTTATTCTTTTCGTTTTCTTTCTTCTTCATCTCTAGCTCTAGTTCCTGATTTTGCTTCAGTAATTTTTCTTTATTTCCCTGAAGCATACGCATTTCCTTATTCTGTCCGTTCAAGTTGTCCTTTTGAGTCTTGATAGCGCTCTCTAGTTCAGCTACCTCTGTAGCTGCACTGGAGCTATTTTTCTGCAGAGCCTCCAGCTCGGCCTTATACTTCTCAAGATTTTCTACCATCTGTATATGCTGTTCCTTGGCTGTGTCAATGCTTTTCTGTAGCTCGCTAATCTCCAACTGCAGCGTCTCGAACTCCTGCTCTCGTTTTTTCCAGCTCACACGCGATTTCTCAGCACGTTGCTTTGCAGCCTTCATTTCATTACTGACCGCCTTAAGCTCACGCTCTCGATAGCCCTTAGCATCAGATAACTTTGCCTCAACATCTTTAACTTTTGCCTGCGAAATCTTTTGCTTCTCGCGAGCTTCTGTATTTTGCACCTTCAGTGTCCTTACTTTTTCTTTCATTTCCTCGATTTCAGCCTGGTTCTGCTGAAAAGCTGTGTGAGCCAATCGGCTTTCACACATGGAAAGCTCGTGTTGACGCATCTCAAGAGCCTCTTTTAGTTTGTTATGGGTGTGAGCAATATTTTCAATGGAACTGCATCGAGAAGTAAAAGCAATCAGTGAACTGTGCGTACTAAACATATAATTTCTAAGCTTACTTCATGGCTTCTTCCACCTTTTGCAACTCATTCATCTTTATTTTTACTTCCTTCTCTGAAATCCTGATGCTGTTCAATTCCTCTAGTATATTCGCTCCTTTAGGTGCAGAGCCCCCTGACAATGTGCCATTCGAATCAACTACGTCGCCCTCCAAAGTTACACAGCGGGCTCCAATTCTTTTATCTGCGCTTAACTAATAAGATTTAAAAGTTGAACTATACTATATGCATACATATATATCTCGTGTTTTGCGTTATGATTACCCCTTTGGCAACATCCAAGTCTTTGCAGATTAATGTACCGCCAAAAACAAACTTCATGACGGGATCAAAATAACTATCAAAGCTGATAAGCGACAATGCAGATTCCACATTATCACGACCGTACTACAAAGAAAATGAGCGGTTAGAAAAAAAACCAACTGCAGATGAAATTAATTGTACTTACGGTAGACTTTGCGTACTCTACAACTTTTGGGCTAAGAGCATATGACTTGATCTTGTTGATGGGTATCAAAGTGACGCGCCGTTGCAAATTGCCTCTCTGGAGAATCTTCTTGCTCGTAACATCATCATCGGTAACAAAGCTGTATAGCTATCAATAGAAGTATATACACTCCAATGTTATAAATAAAATCATGAACAAAAATAAATCACTAACTTATATTAAAGTAATAATTCAAAATAGTTCAAGGACTTCTAATGGAAAAGTAGATTATTAAAGTTTTATCAATTAATTACTTAAGTAAATGAATACTTACGTGGCCGCCAGCTGCCATCATTAGGGCCATGGAGTTCTGCATACTGTTGACCTGAAACAATTTGCCTACCATGCCACGCACTTTGTGCCGTTCGAAATTCGGCTCAGGGTCTTGATATTGTAAATCGTAGCGAGCTCCGCTGCGGCGGTCGAGCTCACGTTTGAGATCGCGGACCTGATTATGTAATTCTTGTCTGCGGTCCTTCAACTGCTCGAACTGCCCTCCCTTGTAGTTGAGTCCCTGCAGCTGACGTTCCAAATTTTTAATCTCTGCCTCCAACTGATCGTGAAGTCCCTTGTCTTTTATGTAGGCTGCATCGTTATTTTGGGTTTCGTTCTCCTTCTGATTGAGCAGATTGCAAGTGTGTCGCAGCTCCATTTCTGACGTTTTAATTGAAGTCTGCGCCTCGCTTAGCTGTTGCTTGGCAGCTGTCGAAAAAGTTTAATATTAGCTAATCAAATAATCAATCTGATTCGGTTAAAACGTTACCAATTAGTTGTTCCTGTAGTGTAGTTGCCTGGCCATCCTCGTTGGTGGAAAGACCTTGCGAGACGGCCTCAAATTTTCGTTGTGCATCCTCGTAGGCCTTAGCATCCGTTGCATCGGCATCTTTTAGGCTCTGAAACTCGCCCCGCACCCTTGACATAGCTTGCTGTTTCTTAAGCAGCGCGGACTCATCTTCCGAAATGTTTTTATTGGCCATACGAATCTTCTTCTCATCCTGCTCAATTGTGCCCTTTGCGGCCTTTAGACTTCCTGATGCGGTTGCTTCAACGGCCCGCTTAGCTGAGAGCTGCTCCTCCAACGCCTTCAGAGTTCCCCCCATTTCTGCATCTATCTTATGTTGTATATCCTTCACCTTAGCTTCGATAGAAATAACTTCCTCCAGGTTTTTGGAGTGCTTTTCGCGGCAATTAGTAATGCGACTCTCTATCTTTTGTTCGTTGGCCTCCACCAACTGCAACGAGTCACAAAGCTTTAGATATCTGGCTGATATGTGAATATGGGTAAGAAACTCAATATCGCGACATGTTTTCTGATACTCTTGGTATGCAGCACGCTCCTTTCGCAATTTATCCAGTTTAGGTAGAACTTCCTCCTCCAGAAGAGCCGACGTTTCCCGCACCTTTCCTTCCTTCTTCTCAATCAATGTTTTGGTCGCATCGCGCTTTGTCTTGTACAGACTGGTACCTGCTGCCTCCTCGACCATTGAAAGAACCTAAGGTAAGATGTTATATAGAGTTAAATAAGTATCCAATATACGCAAAATGCTTAAATTATATTGTTGGGTACCTCTTTGGGTTTCATGTTCAGCACTTGCTGAATCTTTCCCTGCATGATCAGAAAATTTGGATTGTTGACATTAAGTTGCATGGAGCAGAAAAAGTCTTGCACCTTCTTATTCTGTACCACCTTTCCATTTATGAGAAACTTGTTCTTGCCACCAACAACAACATGGCGAGTCACAGAGATCTCACGGCACTTCTCATACCCTGGCGGGCATTGCTGTGCATTTGAATTATCAAATACGATTGTCACCGTCGCCTTTGTTATTCCGGCCTGTCCATTCTTAAATACCAAATCCTGCAGTGCGGATGCACGCACCTAAAATCCATAGAGAAAATCTATTACTTTTTTATTCTTTTATAATTTGGAATAGCTTACATTTTGCAAATTACTGATGCCCAACACAAAACAAATCGAGTCCAAAATATTTGATTTTCCAGATCCATTTAGCCCAGTGATCGCTGTAAACTCTGGATCAAAGCCTTCAATTTCTGTCCTCTTGCCGTAGGACTTGAATCCGTCAAGCACCAACCTCTTAACATACATTTTGCAGCTTTATCAATAAGGAAAACTTAAATCTTTTTTATTCATAGAATTCAAGCGTCGTTTAGCTTGTGCCGCTCTTTTTACATGAATTGCGATGCCGACTAGTGCTGGCAAAAGTATCAAGGTCGAATCGATAGTATAACTATCGATATTTTTATACTAAACTCGATGCTGACCTGCCGTTTTTAAAGTGTTCGAAAACTTCATCGCACATACAAGATGAATTTATTAAATTCATCTTGGCACATACTCTGCTTATTCGGTGCGAAAAGCGTGAAACCATTTAACGAATTTGTTTGACAAAAGGTCGTCTAAACACTATTACATGTATTTGAACAACAAACGAATGTTGACTATGAATTGGTAAGGCGCAGCCAACTTATCGTTTTCTTAGGTGGAGGTGGCAGCGCTAAATTTGCAAACATGTTAAGCAGAACTTATTTCAGATATTCTACAGCATTGCCGATGAGAAAAAAGCTTGCTGCTTGTTTATGTTATGGGCTGCTTGTTTATGGGTTAAACAAATGAATGTAAAGAAGCCGTTGCACTCTTTTTAAAATGATGTCAAGATCTGGCAGCCTTGCATCTTTATATTCGTGAATATCTTCTGTACTATGTAAACAGGGGCCAATTTTCATTTCGCGAAATTAAAAATACGTGAAATAGTCCGTATACACATAGTAACAGACTTCCAGTAAAACATCACAAACGAAAATTATACTACAAAATCTACAAAATTTGTGAAAAATCGGTGTCGTTCTAGAAAAAAATGTGTGAATTTTACAGACAATGGCCACAAACTTAATAAATACCGTAAATTTATTCGATTACAATATATAAATTATCAAAATAAATACAGTATAATCCGGCTATAACGACTCTGCTTATAGCGTCCGTCCAGTTATTGTGACGAAAACTCGATGACTTGGTTGGTCCCCATACAAACTTATTTGAAAGGGCCTCCGCTTAGTACGTTTCCGCTATTGGCGATATACCGCTTATACCGACGAGATTTTTCACAATTCAACCGAAAAAAAATACAGCGAAATAATGCCAACAAATTTAAGCATCAAACGACGCTGTTAGAAATGTAGTATTTATCAGTGTAATCAGCAAAATGGATGAAAACAATGATGAAAATTACCCGAAAATTACTATACTTGATGCCATTTTAATGATAAATGATGCTTGGCAACAACTTTCGTTATTGACGATTGCGAATTGTTATTCTGGGCTTGACAAAGAAAATTTGGATGGTCCCAGCAGCTCATTCTCAAATGATTTTGAAATCGGAGATGATAAATAATTAATAAATAATAAAGGTCGCTAAAACTTCTAAGTTAAATAGTTTTGTTTTAGTCGTGTGAAACATTTTAGGATATCTGGGTGAAGCTTGGCAGGGGCAGTTTTTTAACTTACATAACATATGTCAGAATCGGGTGACTATTTCATATAGCTGACATAGGATTGATTTGGTCAAGATTAAGGTTTAGTATTAAAATCCTAGATTTTGCTTCAGATTTCTCAGCCAGACTCTCAGGTTGGGAATTTACTAAAATTTTTAAATTTTTTGACAATATTTATTGAGATCAGATTACTATTTCGTATAGCTGTCATAGAATCGATCGGTTGAAAATTTCTTAGTATAAAAATCTATTTTATTTCTTATGATATGTTATTTCGAACTAATATGTTATATCCCATCACGCCAAAATCAACTTCTAGCATGAAAATCTTTTTAGACCCTGTACTTTAAAAAAGTACGTTTGTGCAAATGTGCGTAACAGGCAGAAGAAGGCGTGGCAGACCCCATAAAGTATATATATTCTTGATCAGCATCAACAGCCGAACTAGAGACACCAAGTTTGGCATGTAGGTTCATCTATATCTCCCATTGATCTAGTCTGTTTTAGATGTAATTGAAATTTTTTTTTCAAATATTATAATTGATAAATACTGGAGTCAATAAATAGCAATATTGCATACTATTTCGGTGGCACAGTACTACAATGTTGCATTTAAACTTCAGAAATTTAGTTACCGATTTAAAGATGCAGATGCACCCCTACCATGCTCTCAGCCTGAATAACTATTATTTCAACACAGGGGTTGCAGAAATTGAACTCACATTCTAGGATTTAGCTTCCTGATAACTTCAGCTAACTTATTTTAACGCAGATATGAAATTTGATGAATTTCGATATTTTGCAAAATTTGTTTAAAAATCAGATTTTTATGCATGTAATATTTTCCTAAGCTAAACTAAACAGTTGCAGATTTACAGAACGTAAAGTTAATTATTCCGTTTATTCACATGAATCTCGAATTGGAGGAAAGACACGTAAATAATTTCAAGTTGTACAAAATATCTAATCCAATTTGAAAAGCAGCAGAAATATTAACGGTACGACTTCTGGTAACGAGCACGGGCACCTGGACCGCCAAACTTCTTGGGCTCGCAGCGACGTGGATCTCCAACCAACAGGGTTCTGTCGTATTGGACCAGAATATCCTTAATTTCCTTCTTAGAGGCCTCGTCGACGTCTGCAAAGAAACAAGCAAATTATAAGTATGATTTGTAACTTTCGGTCAAAACAGAAATGAAATTAACGAATTCGTCTAATGGAGTGTCGTTGTAGCCTCAAATAACAACTGCATCATAAAATTGCTTAAGTAGTTCTTTTTGATTGCTACATTCACTTAATCTCCCTTGCACTTGTCTTTCACTGGAAATGACAAAGAATTCCAATGAAAATCTGGTAGAAGGTGTTGCTTTCATAGAATAGCTATTTAATAGTGATGAAAATCTTAACATCGGATTTAAAATATCGGCAGTGGGAAAATCGATTTATCGATACGAATATCCAAATTTTGAAAACATTACGATTTGGTTCTTAACATTTTTGAAAATTTGTGGATTCGTATTACATTTCTAGGACTCGTTAACTCTAATAGCAAATCTAATATTTATTTAGAAATAGGAGTAAGCATGTTTATACCCATTATATAACTTTTTTAATTGCAACTAGAATTACAGTCCTCGAGTTTCGTTATGGCTGTGCAAAGATGTATATTTTTTATAAAAACGTAATTATTTTGTTCGGTTCATTATTAGTAATTATATATATAGATCGAATTTTAGCACTCGAGAATAGAAATGCTCTGATTGATTAATCGATTGATTCTTTTTTTTTACATCACTACTATATAATCAAGATATTTGCTGTTTTTGTCGCATCACCCAATCTGAGCTAGTATTTTGCATGCAGTTTGGTTGGTATATGCTCATAATAACGGTTTGTTTTAGCCCTCTCAATTTAAAAATTGCAAGAAAGTTATTTATCTTTCAAACAATAACCTTATTGGGCCATAGTATATTAAGTATTCCAAAACTTACATTTCTGATAGAAGGCAACCAGGGCCTTGGAAATTGCTTGGCGGATTGCGTAGATCTGGGCTACATGACCGCCACCGCTAACGCGCACACGGATGTCAACACCAGCGAATTTCTCCTAGGGAATAAAATATAGTGTTAAATTAGTTCATCTTCATTCACTTAATTAGAAAAGTGTCTTTGTGTGTTGTGTTTACACGCAGATCAGAAATAATTGTATTCTCATTGGGCTTCAAGTTCGGGATAAATGTTATCATCATTTGGTTTCTTATGCTAGGTTCACAATGCGGCACATCGCTTCAGTGATGCATCCAAGTTTCCAAAATGCAGGGCCCACATTCAGTCATGAGGCTTGGCTCTCTGGCGCAATGTGAACCTAGCGTTATGATATGGTCAGGTTACACTATCACTATGGACTCACCTTGCCGAGCAACAAGAGTGGTTCCTGCAGTTTGTATTGCAGCACTTTAGGCTCAATCTGGTCAAGAGGGCGACCATTTACCCTAAGGAGACCGCTGCCACGCTTGCAGTAGGCTACGGCAGTAGCGGTTTTCTGAAAACAATATCACAAAATAAGCAAGTTATTTCTTGGTATATAACTTTTGTACAACATAAATCATCACACAAATAAACATAACCTAAGCACACTTCGTTTGAACGAGCGTCGGTTCTTTCTGTCGGCGATTGTTTGACACGTGCAATAATTTATATTATTTTAAACTATCATTTTTGTACACACCTTGCGTCCGAAGACTTGAACGGCCTGCACGGGTTCTCTGCGCTATAAAAAAATATATGCATCATTTTAGTTCAACACAATTTGCGTATTTTTCACAACCACTATACCTTTTGCTGCATTTTGCTCCGCGAGTTGGGTAGAAAAAGAGCGGAAATGAGGATTTTTACACAGAACCGTAATTTTTAGTTCTTAAAGCGACACCTAGATGGCGTATTTACCTATGCACAAAAGTGTCTAACATAGTCAACCCTAAGCCGATTCCGATATCTGATATATTTTCGAATGATTTACCCCACGTTTATACGGACTTTAATTAACTTACTTTAATTAATCTAATTTCGCGAAATAAAAATGGACCCCTGTTAATACAGCACACCAAAGCTGCCAGATCTGGGCATCATTTAAAATAGGGCGCAACGGCTTCTTTGCATTCATTTGTTTTACCAATAAACAAGCCTAATGAAAGCAGACAAAGGTGCATAATATTTATTTTTGGCTATTTTAGTTACTTTGCAAAACTTTGCTGCGCCTTACTATTTCACGCATTGTGACTGAATTCATAGCCAACTTTCGTGTGTTGCTTAAATACATGTAATAATGTTTATACACGCATGATAGATGACTGATATATTCTGGTGAACGCGAACATTGTCTTCTTCGATCTACAGGGCTCTTATGGGCATCATTACCCCATGTTCCGTTTAACGGAAATCAAATGATGCGGCCAGTGTAAGAACAGTATTAATAAAACTAATGCTAGGTTCACATTGCTTGCCATGCATTTAAGCATTACAATCGGTAATTCAAATTTTTAAAGCTCAGATGCCCAAAATGGACCCCTGACGCTCTGTGCCAAGCAATGTGAGCACATCACAACTAAAAAGGTCGCCAGACCCCAAAAATATAAATTAACACATTCATATTAGATTAAGATAAAAGCCTAGTACCCAGCAAAGCTGTGGTAGAAGCGAAAAAAATGATTAATATTTTGCTGGTAGGCAGCTAAATGCAGAGTTGACAGCACAACACAAAAAATAAACAAAAGTAGTAGGAAACAAACGCATTGAAAAATATTACAAAGGTGGGTTTATCCGTGTATTGAATGGGAGGAAGGGGAAAAGGGAATTTTATGTATTTTATAAATTATATAGATTAAGAGATACGGAGATATAATTTAATAAAAAGCTTCAGTTGTGGTTCATAGTCTGCCGATCTCGTTTTTGTTATTCAAGCGCCTTTTTAATTTTTTTTCAGTTCCTTTCATTTTTCTATTTTGGAAATTTCAATTGCCACTTTTAGCTGACCATCAGCAAAACTTAGAGCACCACGTATATTTTTCGCATCAGCTGCTAAACGGCAGCGTAATACCAGCTAAAAACAGTGCTGTAAAACGAGAGTGCATTTTTCTGGCTTCTTTGCTGGGGATCATCAGAGAAAAGTCACAGCAGAAAATTCTGCTTGCGATTAGCTACTTATTTTTATATGGAGCTGCCATTTTGCTTTCAGGATTTTTCAGTGCTGGTGCTATGATTTATCAGCTGATGTAGCGCTCTATTTTCAGCTGCTAGTCGACTAAAAATGATAAGTGAGTTATCGAAATAGAAATATGGAAAGAACTGAAGCAAAATCATAAAGACTCTTGAAAAACAAAATCAAGATTGGAAGACTGAATCTTATTGTTCAATTTAATATTTCAATATATCTTCATTTAAGTAATTTACAATATATTTCTATCCATTTATTTCATCTTTGGAATTAACAAACGGCTGCTGCAACAAAGTTGCCATGCAACTTTTGTTTCTATTATTTGTTGTGTTGGCAACTCTGCTTTCAGCTGTTAGGTTTTTTTCGCTTCCGTCAGCACTTTGCTGTGTACTAGGCTTGAGCCTTCATTCATCTGAAAAATCCCAGCTAGTGGAAATTGACTATAAAACTAATATGAAACTTTTATGGAATCCCACTATTGTTCACCACGTTCATTCTTTTAATTTATTTACGGTAAACTTCATTGCCAATGTGACCAAAGATGGAATATTAGAATATATCAAATTTATATTTATATTTAGATTTCGATATAATTATATTTTTAAACATCGATATATTGTTATTTTTACATGTCATTGGCAATCATAACCCAACACTATTCTTTATTAACGAAAAGGCACAGACAGACCAACAAGGTTTTTTTGTGAAACAGTTTTGAAGTGCTCTTAAAAATAATTTAGTTGATTTTAACTGAATTATTAAAATGGTTGTCTGCGCAATGCAGAGCTATGCGACAGAAAAACATTTGGATGGCTGCAGTGCCACCAAGTCAACTGAAACTACGCAGACCAAAGACGCTGGAATTGTCGATAATGGAAATGGCGACGAAGAAGATCGCGAGGAGGGCGAAATTGTCGATGAATTCGAAATGATAATATCCTCCGAGGATGAAGAGTTTAAATTGCGTGCTCGTATACAGCAGCTGGAGGATAAAAGCAAGGATATTGAAAAGATGGATATGCTCTCCGCCAATTTGTCCAATCAATACAGTAAGCATTGTCTCATATGCGCAACACGTTCTCTCGTTTTTTATGAGCGTATGCAATATATATATAATACATATATATATACATACATAAATACACTTATCACTATTTGTGTTTGTGTGTGTGTGTGAATTTCTAATAAAGTGACCTTGATTAAGAATAACATAATAGCGGGATTCCGGGAACAGTTTTTGATAAGTTTTAGACCATCCAAAACTGTTCCTAGAATTCCCTTAATATTATATGATATGATATGATATGATAAGATATGATGTGATTTTAATTGACATACATACATTAATTGCTACTTAATTCTAAATATAAATTTTTATTTTTATACCCTTGCAGAGGGTATTATAATTTTGTCACGAAATTTGCAACGCATTGAAGGAGGCGTGGCAGATCCCTTGCTGTACATATATACATATGTATTCGATATCCGGCCGACGAGCTGAGTTGATATCCGTCCTCCCGTCTGTATATCTGTCTTCATTTAAATTAGTCTCTCAGTTTTGATGGTATCATGATGAAACTTGGTACAGGTCCGTCTTTTTGCTGCACGCAGTGCGTGCGTTTTAACCGGTCGGATCGGATCACGATATCATATAGCTACAGTAGGAATGATCGGTATAAAATCAACTTTTAGTTTGAAACTTTTTTATTTTGTTTCTTTAGATATGTCATCGAAACTCCCAGAATAAGTGTTTGACATAGCTTTATACCATATAACTTTAACAAATTTTATTTAAAATCTGGCTACTATAAGATAAAGCTGTAATACGTCGAATATTGAGTAAAGGCATGAAATCTTTGGCGAGCCAACGATAGCTTGTGTAATCTTTATATTTTTATTTTTGTACCTAAATTTTTCAATTTAAAGTAAAGACGTAAAAAGTATTTACTAATGTTATATGTAGGGAGGCGTCGCTTGTTTTTATATGTTTATGTCAACAATTGGAGCTCTTTTTAGACTTGTGGTAACTGTATTGCACTGATAAGGTGATCTGAACTTCTTATAGATTATCAAAGGCCACACAGAATTGACAGATACACGCAATATCAGCATTTCTCACCAATCAGCGTGCTTTCGGATGTGTCTAGTCTGTCTGAGGAGGAGTTTGAACCACCCAAGAAGTATCGTAAGCATAAAGCAAAGCGAATGGACACCAAGAAGGTTGGACCGCAGCTTATCCGCAATCCATTTGCACATCGATCACAGTCGAATTGGAGAAAGCGGCGTCATGAGCGCCACAATAACCATCATTACCAACAGCAGCAACAGGCACCCATTTTACTCAAGTCGCTAGACAGTGCGACAGAGGACGAGATGGCGGAATATGATATGAACGTGGAAAACGAAAACGAAATCGATGATTATGAGGAACTAGACAGGCTAAAACTGAGCCGAGATGAGCTGCGCGTGGCCCTGGCACGTACTGGAAACGACGATATCAAGCCAAAACATAGTCTGAAGGAACGACTTCAGTACCGCCTGCGCAAGTCTCCAAGTCCAAATTCAAACCCCAAAGAAAATCAGGTGAATCAAAGGATAACCGGCCAACCCAAACATTTCAGGGTGAACGCAACAAGGATGATGCGGATGAGAAGCAACATCGCCAATTACCGCAGATGGATGAACAGCCAGAACTCAAACTGCGAATCATTGCACTGAAATCGGCGATATTGAAGAAGCATATGGCGCGTAAGAAGCGTGATGCAGAAAGGGCTTATTCTCCCACAGACATGATTAACCGCGTACATCAGCCGACGATCAGCAACGAGTGCGACGACATTGATGACCTCATGGAGATTAGTCCGGCGGCATCTCCAGAGCGAGCAGTTTATAGTCCACCGGCAGTTTATGAGGAACCTATAGATATGGATCTGGCACAGACGGACAGCGATGAAGATAGACAACAGTGGGCACAAAATTGGCAGTCGACGGTCCAGTGCGACGAAAATTGGCGGAGCTTTCTACCGAACTCACTGCCACCCGGTTCCATGCCTATTGTAATCGATGATGATGATGATGATGAGGAGCAGCCAGAATTCTCGCGAAAACAGCAAAAATTTGTCGATTATAATGATGATGAAGTGCCTCCGCCACCACCTTCATTTCACATTCCACCCATGCAGCTGGAGGACGATGATGCCAGGGATGCACTGCATTTTAGTGAACAGAACTCGCGTCATGATTCCCTTACCGACATTCAATCGATATCAATGGACAATTCACAAAATCAAACACTGAACACATTTCAGCAAGGTGAATCCAGTGATGACGAGGCAGGCGTTTTGCGTGCCATGCTACTCTCTAAGCTTAAGCCCACAGCAGCTACAACTGCCAAGGAAGCAAAACCCTCTTCCATTCAAAAGGAAGGCGATGCTCACGACTCTGATGATCCGGACGAATTACGTCTGCTTTTGCTCTCTAGCATTGCGTCTAAGAAAAAGAGTTGTCCCGAAAAGGTCACAGACGATTGCCCGGAGATACTCAAGAAGGCAGTGCGCCGTTTTCAGGCGTCTTCTATGCATAGTGTTGAAGATTCATCGGTGGATTTAACTGCAATTGAGATTCCGCTAGAGCCAGCCGAGAAAGCTTTTGTTGGTATACAGCAACAATTGTTCCCACTGCCATTGCCCCAGCCTGTCCCTAAGCCTGTGTCTCTGGCTGTGCCTGAAGCTGCGTCTTTGCCAGTGTCGCAGCCTCAGCTCTCAGAGGAGGTTTGTGAAGTTGCGATGGCTCCTATGCCCACACAACTAGCTACACATTCATCCTCGACGGACATTATTAAGATTGTGAAGCCCAACAAAGTAATTAATAAAAAGACTGCACCCAAGCGAAAGGTTTCAAAGCTTGCTCAACATGCACCGCCTTTAAAGCGCCCAGCCACGCTGTTGGTCAAAGAGCCGGTTGCTCCACTGCATGTCCTAAATGGTAGCAGTTCAACGCGGCTGATAACCACAATAGATCCGGCCAGGATCAAGGTGAACAAGCTGGTCATAACCCTAGCCGAATCCTCAGCTGGCAGCGACGATGAGTTGGAGCTGAGAAGAGGCTATGCCTACAGCAGCTACACAAACTATGCCGACAATTCGAGTCCACTTAGCCAGGTAGTTGATACCGCCAGCAATTCCACCACTAGATCAAATACGCCTATCTCGGAAATTCTCGATTCGTCGTCGGCGCCCAACAATTCGGATTTGCGACGCACCGTGATAAATGAATACTTCGAAAAGAAACTTGATGATTTTCTAAAACAGGCGCGCTCTAAGGTGCCGACAACGTCACTTTTGGCCTTCACTAAACCGAAACACGATGATGACAATACAGAAAAGACAAAGCCTCTATCGAAACCCACTCAAATACCTTCTCTGGGACAGCAATGCAACAAAGCAAAGGCAACGCCTGTGGTATGTACTAACAGCTTCTTAGGAAAGATTTCCAAACACGCGCTAATCAAATTCCGGTAACCATAACATTTAATGAAATTTGTTTTGTTTCACCTGTTAGGCTGTGCGTCACTTGCCGGTGGCATCACAGAAGGAATACCTTCGTTTAATTGAACGCATGCAGTTGCTTGAGAAAAAGAAAATTGGGGGATCTTTGAATGGTGTTTCAACAGCGATCACAGCCAACAAAAAACACAATGCAACCGCATCGAGCGTTGAAGCCAAAACTAAATTGTCCCAGAAAGAGGTCAAGAAGACAACCGCAGCAGGCACCGAAACAACGGCAAATGCCAATACAATGCCAATGACTGCGTCAGATGACTCTAGCAAAATTAACGAACTGTCCATCACGTCAAAGACAAGCCGGCTGAAGGCATTTGAAAATTCATTTCTAAAAATCGGGTATTTATGCGTATTTATTTGTGTGTGTGCTGTGTGTGACCGTAAGGCATTTACTCATATTTCGAGGACATTTTACAGAGGCAGCATGATTACGAATCTTGAGAAGTCGCTTAGCATGGTGGAGGAGGCGAAACTGTCAAAGATCGCACGACTGCGTTACTCGCACCGTTTTGAAGAGCTGTTTTCAGAGATGCAGTCCGTCAAGCAGGCTATGAAGCAGGAGGAGGTGAAGTTATCGCGATTACAGCCTGAAATCCAGGCCAGCCATGAGATCATTATGTCGCTTAAGCAAAGGCGTAACAAATTGCGCAACGCTGCCATGGATCTGGGCAATGGACTTAAGGGCGCCAACTACAGGTACTACAACAACAACAACCAGAACAGCATCAGCAGCAGAATTATCTGGTTGCTGTGGACAACAACAAACAGGGTTCAACCATAATCGTGGGAAACGCCAGCGTGTGAACAAAAGCGGACGCAACAATGTATGCAATGTTTATGCAGTCTAGGCTACAGTTTTGGTTATTTTCAGGTTACTGGATCCAGGAAAAGCTGAGATAATGCGCAAGTCCTCCCAGCTAACCAAAGAGATTCGGTTATACAACTCGATTGTCAAATATGAGGATACACTAGCGCTGACTTCCAATTCGACATCCGAAAACGGAGCTCAAACAGAACCTGAACCAGAGTCGGCAATTGCAACTGACATTATACCAGAGTCTACAGAGTATAACAAAAGCGATGATTGTATAAAACAGCTTGAGATTGAGAATGAGAACGAAACCAGCCAACCAACGAAACCAATCGAATGTAATTCCATAGAAGTACCAGTTGCAGGAAAATATGCAGCGGCCATTGAGACACACCTGGACGTTGATGTGCGTGGATTTTAGATATTCTTCTATAGCTTCCATATAATTCTAAAAACTTGTCTCGACCTACCACTGTTTGTTGCCCTTAA
Organism: Drosophila putrida; assembly: GCA_037043535.1. Taxonomy (NCBI): domain Eukaryota; kingdom Metazoa; phylum Arthropoda; class Insecta; order Diptera; family Drosophilidae; genus Drosophila; species Drosophila putrida. The sequence goes on from JBAMBI010000334.1 coordinate 432,388, forward strand.
CTGTGCTAACCCCATACTAACAAACTGGTTGAGTTTACTTGCAGATAGCATCACGAGATTCAACAGATGACATGGCCAAATCCAACTCCAGCTTCAGCACGCAGCCTGTCCAGGATACCCCGCCATATACCGTCTGCTTTATGCGAGAACTGTGCACTTCACCTGCTGGGGACGAGCCATTGCTTAAAGAGTATCGCTCACCGATGTCTCGCAACTACAACAGGTGTGTGTTGATTCACTTTCAGTCACCATTGAATTGCATTTGTTTGTCGTCTGTTGTACTAATTGCAGTCAGCTGAATGTCAATGCCACCATCTGTCCCTTCGAGCTGATGGGTCGCTGTGAGGATATCGACTGTTCGTACCTGCATTTGACAAGTGTGACGTCCAAGGTGAACACAGAATCGAGTGCCACATCTCAATCGCTGCAGCTTCCGCTCAATGATCTGCTGCATCAATAATATATTTCTTTAAATACCAAAATGAGCAAAACAAAAAAAATCTTAAAAGCGTGCTTGAATTCTGGTAAGTTGAACTCTTCACGCGGCTCTAAATTTAATTGTTGCTTTCAGTCAACAAGCGTCAAGACGAGCAACAACAACACATGCAACCAAGACTAATGAGTTCGCTGATCGACAACCAGATCGATCGAGTGACTAAATATATATTCACACAGATATATATATATATATATATATATAAATATATATATGTATCTCGTTTCTTGTTGAAACAATTGTTTGTTACATACATTTATATCATAAAGTTACAATTCACGTGGTGTTGTTAACTAGTGCAAGTTCGATGTGATATCATTGCATTTTTTTTAATTTCAATTATAACTCAAAAACATCTGCAGCAACAGCATTAACTGTAATATAGAGTCATCGATATGCTAAATCGCGTTTTAATGTTTTGTCCCAACGATCGCTCGATATATGTATATGTGTTAATGTATATATATACATAAATATATATATACTTCCCAAATTTATACATATATATTTATTCAAGCGAATAATACAGCTATCATTTCGTTTTGCATTATATAATTTATTTCAAGATGTAAATATTATAAAGTTTTCTAAAATATGTTTAAAAAAATACAAATGAGTCAAACAGAAAAATTTTAAAAAGAATAAAAAGTATATGAAACAAAAATTATAAAGCGTATTCCATTTCGAAGGGCGGTTTCTGCAACCACTTCTGTTGGGTCTCGAAAAAAGCTTAAATTTAACAAAAGTTTTAATGTTTTTTGTTTGTACCGTTGTGTATAATATTTAACAATTTGTTGAATCCAGAACCAACGTTTGCTGCTGATTGGTTCCCTGCAAAAATCAAATCTTTGGAGATTGTCTAAGCAACAAGCTTGACCGACCGTGCTCTATAAGAAAATGTCGCGCATATACTTGAAGATTGTAATGCTAGTTTCACGTTGCCGCCACATTGTGCCACTGTGTTCGGTGGCACCTGTGCCTGTATGTGGTGTGCGTCAAAGTGTTCACATTGAGCGGCACATAAAATGTGCTCCACAGAGCTGTGCCAGCCTTCAAAGTGAACACTACTGTCATTTTGTTCCCAGCAATGGAACTTACAACAAGATCGTGAACAAAGAGTAAGTTCATCAAAAGGAATAATAATCTTTTAGCGTGCTCATATAAAGTGCAATTAAGTTTAAAAAAATTAAAAGCCACTTCAAACCAAGGCTGCTTCATCATAATGCATTTATGTGACCCGTTATATTTTATTTTTCAAATTCTTTTACAGCGCTGCTAGACCCTGAAAAGTCGAGATGAGAAATCCGCCCTATAGCTTACTGTAGGCTATAGTTTATAGCCTACCTTATAGCTTAAAGGCTTTGGAAATTGAATAAAACTGGCGCGTACGCACAATATATTGAAAAAAACAAGTCTACAAACTGTTTTTTAAGCCCCTTAAATAATAGTTGCTTGCGGAATATGTATTTTTAAATTTTTACGTTAATTTATTGTGTTTCGACTTGATTCCTCCTACTCCGGATCGGCCGTCTTGAAAAAATACAACATCAAAAAGCGAATAGCAGTAAAAAACAAATAAATGGTGATGTTAAAGCCAAAGTGGTAAAATTTAAAAGTATCGCTATCTTTAACCTTTTTGCCTTCGCTGTGATTAATTATTCGTTGAAAAAGTTCTGTGTATTTTATGCGATCAAGATGAAATCAGGACAATTACGGACTGTAATGTATATCATATTTAGCAGTTCTGTCTGTAACGCAAACAAGTTCGTTAAAAAGCAGACCAAATCATACCCACGGCTCGGTTTTTAAACTGTCCTGCAACTCGAATTTGAGGCACTATAATTTGGCAGATAACTACCAGATTTGGCGGGAAAATGTTCGAATACGACGGGAAAAGACTCCATTTGACGAAAAACTATACAAATTTGTTGGGCACAAAAAATCAATTTAAAATATAGCGCAAGCTAACTTTAGCGCGCCAAAGTTTGGATATCCTTGCAGAACTCTGCATAGCCGTCCCATTTTTTACAAAATTTGTTAGATGTTGATTTCGAACCGATCGTTTATATGACAGCTTTATGATATAGTAATCCGATTTGCACCAAAATTGGTCAGGCTGTTTGAAACTATGCTAAATACACAATGTGTGAGTTTGGTTAAGATATCTTAAGAAGCAACAAAGTTTTTCATACTAAATGTTGATTCCGAAGCGATCGTTCCTATGGCAGCTATATAATATGGTGATCCGATCCGGCCGATTCCGACTTATGACCTGTACCAAGTTTTATCAAGAAAGCTTTAAAACTGAGAGACTAGTTTGCATAGAAACAGACGGACAGACACACAGACAGACAGATCGAAAGACGGACAGACGGAAATGGCTATATCGACTCATCTCGTCGCCCTGATCAAGAATATATATACTTTATGGGGTCTGCGAGGCCTCCTTCAATGCGTTACAAACTTCGTGACAGAATTATAATACCTTCTGCAAGGGTATAAAAATCAGTTTTTCATACATGTAAATTAGCATCTGATTTTTTCTATACAATTTATCAAATTGACCACATTTTCTTTAGCTATGACAGGTAGTCCCGATTATACAGTCTGTATCTGATTCATTGTATGACACCTATTTATTTGATATACATAGAAATATGGTTTTAAGCAAATCTGTTCAGGTTGTGGCGATCACAGCATGTAAGCTTAGTTAGGAAAGCTTTAAAAAAATAGAAAATGTTTTTATGTTAATCGATATTTAATTTTTTGCTTCAATTTTGACCCAGCCTACTAGCCTTAACTATTTCGGCTGGGTGATATCAGTCAGTCAACAAAGAGTTTTATACTTATTGATTTGTTCTTAGGAATCCTTGTTGTACTTAAGAGTCGATTTGTTTGCTTAAAGTTCTAATGCAGCTCAGAGCTCAAAATTAGATTAATTACTAGCTAGATATATGGTGTAGTATTTGTAAATATGTATGCATAAACATTAGTATTGCCTTTAATATCACAGCCAATCGATTCGCAGTGCCCGCATTAATAGAATAGAATAGAATTTGGCAGAAGTAAGTATCCCAGGTAGCTTATAACCCAATTCAGGAGACAATGATGAGGGCGTAGGGACTTTTTAGACCATCAGTAGCCTTCATTGTTGCCATAATAGACGTAGTCGTGACACCAATCCTTGACACTGTCATCATTGTTGCAGCACATGGGATAGATGATCTCAGATTTCGTGACCTTAGCACAGCGCATGCACAGTTCCATGGTTGCCTGATTTATTTCGCATTGTTGCACCTTGCGGATAGTCTCGGGCGTCAGATTGCCGGGATACTCGCTAGGATCGACCAGCAGCTTGGTCTGTGGTTCAACGGCATCGACATCGACATCGGCATCGGGTGAGAAAGGTCTGCTATTGATGCCTATTGGGAGACAAGTGACCGAAAGCAGCGCCAGCAGCAGAAGCAGCTTGTTGTCGAATTTCTGAAAAGCAGATACAAACCACTTTATTGACTATTAACCGACTCGTGTCAAAATTAAGATAAAAGAAAATAAAGTAAGCTGAGTGGGGCGAAAAATCATGTGACACGGTTAGAAATTTGTGCATGACGCAGCCATTGACCCGATTTAAAAATTTACTGTGATTTATGAAATATATGTATAAAATTTGTGACAGGCGCTTCTTTCTGGTTCAGGTTAGTTTTGACAAATAACATCATAAATGTCAATTTAAAATTTCATTTTCAACCAGAAGAAACAAGATTATTTTGCATTGTATACCCTAAATTTGAATGCACTTGCAGAAAATATTTCGATTATGATGATAAAAGATTGACTTGTTGAAGTTATATTGCTGTTATATCAGGCGGTAAATATAGTATTGACTTTGCATTGTCTGTACTTACTTCTTGAATCATTTTGAGTATTAATACTAAATTGATACGAAATTAATTACTTTATGATTTGACTTTATGCTCTGACAAGTAGACGAGCGAGGACGTTGACAGGTCGAATATATTTTATTTGCTATGCGAGTTGATAGCGAAGCCGGCAGCAACTGGAAGTCGCTTTTGATAGCGACTAACATTTTATACCACCAAACATCGCACTCACTTTGCTTTTGGTCAGCACTTCGGCTCTACGAGTAGTTTCGGATCAGCCATCGGGCTTCGTGTATCGGCATTGGGCATTGGTCGACGCTAAAGATCGTTTCTGATTACTCTCTCGATGTGTGTACGGCAAATGACCAAAATATGTGATTTACTCGTTACCGAGGAATGGTTGACTGATTGGCTCTTAAGTACCCTAGCCGTACATTATTACCGATAACATAGGAAAATTTATGAAATTGACGATGCTATGTCAGATATAAGTATGAGCACACATTTGTCCCAGTAGGGAAAGGGAATAGTCTTTAAATACATCTATACTAACATCAAAGGGATTGTCAACTAGTTCGGTTCTATCCCAAACGAAGTGTTCCGTTTTACACAGGCATGTCATAGGCAGGTGTCACTTGTCCCCAACTAACCCTTTTGTAATCAATAAAGTACTAGTTGAATTTATTATAGCTCTGAACTAGTTTATGTTCAACTAGTGTTAGGCTAAATTATTTTTTCCTTCCGTGTCTCTGGCATCCAACCATATTTGTACTAGTTGAATTATAATTTTAAAAGATAAAAAAATATAACGCAAAATAACTTTGGCGCGCCAAAGTTTGGATACCGTTGCAGAATACTGCATATTTGATGTTTGTTTCGAATCGATCGTTCATATGACAGGTATAGGATATAGTAATCCGATTTGCACCAAATTTGGTCAGGCTGTTTAAAACTATACCAAATACACAATCTGTTGAGATATCTTTAGAAACAAAAAAGTTTTTCATACTAAATATTGATTTCAAACCGATCGTTCCTACGGCAGCTGTATGATATAGTGATCCGATCCGACCGGGTCTAACATATGTACTGCGTGCAGCAAAGAGACAGATGTGTACCAAGTTTTATCAAGATCAAAACTGAGAGACTAGTTTACATAGAAACAGACAGACAGACGGACATGGCTATATCGGCTCAGCTTGTAGCCCTGATCAAGAATATATATACTTTATGGGGTATGAAAGGCCTCCTTCAATGCGTTACAAACTTCGTGACAAAATTATAATAAAACAAAAGTTCAAAGTACTTATTTAAAGTATTGCAATGTTTAATTAACAGGACAGTTCCTAAAAATCAAAATAAAAATAAAAGTTTCCTATTTAAGTGTAAATTTTAATATTTTATATATTTTAATATTTAATATATACGTTTTTTATTGTATCTTTTTTTCCTTATTTATAAACCACCCGATGTAGTTAATTTATTAAATTTCATGTGATATGGCCTCAGAGACACTGGCTTGGATTTGCTTTAATATAATATAATTATATTTGTTTGTTTTGTTTTCCATACAAAGTGCATTCTGAGTATATTTGAGTGATATTTACAAGTTATTCATCTTTATCATCTGATTGAAAATTATTCTAAAAGTATAGACAAGTATATCTATAAAAGTAAAGTATACGTAGCGTCTATCACAAAGACTGAAAGACCTATTGACTCCTACTCACATTGTGTTTATTATTTATTTATAAACATTAAAAAGACTTTGATTCTAAACTTTGGTATTCTACTGCTTAGTTATCTATTCTGAATATTTTTCCCTCTATGTGAAGTAATGAGAATAATGAAATGGAATTTATTTGTAGAAATTTGTAGTCATGTACACTATATGATAAAAAATGCGTTGTAAAATCAAATATGTTTTTATTGGACTTCAAATTCCCAAATTCATTAGGATCATCCATTAGGATCAAATATATAATGCTTAGATTCAGCTAAAAACATATTAGCATATAGTAGTTAATATAAAAAATATTAAAACCAATGTGCAAATTAATTGATTCAAATATTGCTATATTTAGTTCTAATACAAAAATATTTGAATTTACAAAGGGCTTATTAAAAAAAGAAATTTCAAATAAGGTATAATATTTGACAAGTTTTAAGAGCCTATTTTGCTTAAAAATTGATTTTTTATACTTATTTTATTGTTCTAAAATTAATAAGTCATTTTAATGAAACAACATAAAATAAAATTTAAAAAGCTTAATAAATAATTCGAAAATTCTGTTTTTATACCCTGGCAGAGGGTATTATAATTTTTTCAAGAAATGTGCAACGCATTAAAGAACGCCACACATAAAGTATATATATATTCTTTATCAGGGCGACGAGCCGAGTCGATATAGTCATGTCCGTCTGTCTGTTCATCTGTCTGTCTTTTTCCATACAAACTAGTCTCTCAGTTTTGAAGCTATCTTGACGAAATTTGTGCATTTTTAAGTTAGATCAAATATGGATTTTATTTGATTCTAATTTGTGCATATTTGACCAGAAATCAAAGTGTACACACTTCGGATCAACAAATATCGTCTATAGTGCAAAATCAAGGCGAAATTATTTGAATCAAAAGTTAAATAGTGAAATTTACAACGTTTTTTCTATCATATTTAGCAGTAAAAGTAAGGCCTACCTTGAAAGTGTTAATCTGAAAACAGAAACGTCAGGAAAAGACTTCTGTGCTTAAAAATTTCTGAAAATTGAATATTATCAACAACTGAAAACACGTTTTCCCAAGTATTGCTTTATTTTATATCAAAATGCAGGCATTTTCTTTTGCTTGTGGAAAATGGATATCCCAAAGGGGCCGCATGATCTACAGACTCAAGACCCCACCCGATGATCTACAGGCAATCCAAGGAAAATGTGCCAAATGGAGTCAGATCAGCGTGCGAAACTTTAAGGTGACTGTGGTGGGTGCATCAGGAGGGATTGGTCAGCCGCTGAGCCTGCTGCTGAAGCAGAACCCGTTAATCTGTGAGTTGTCCTTGCACGACTTAAAAGGCGTAAAAGGGGTTGGTATGGACATATCGCATATTTGCACCAACACGGAAGTGCAGAGCTTTGAGGGTAAGTGCGAGTCGAACATGGTGGATGCACTGCATGAGTCGGATGTAGTGGTGGTGCCAGCGGGAATGCCTCGTAAGCCGGGCATGGACCGGGCTCAGCTGTTGGGTGCCAATGGCAATGTGGCAATGACTGTGGCACGTGCTGTAAGCAAAGCCTGTCCCAAGGCACTTCTCGCATTCGTTACCAATCCAATTAACAGCATTCTACCTATTGTGGCTGAGGTCATGAAGTCTCTCGATTGCTATGAGCCCAATCGTATCTTCGGAGTCACAACTCTGGACGTGGTTCGTGCTCGAACCTTCCTCGCCCAGCACATGATGGTTGATCCGGCCGAGGTGAACGTGCCGGTGATTGGTGGTCATGCAGGCATTACCATATTGCCAATTATTTCCCAGTGTTGTCCAAAATACTCTGGCAAGCCGCATGAGACAAAGGCCTTAGTAAAGCGCATACAGGATGCCGGCACCGAAGTGGTCGAGGCCAAAGCGGGCACTGGTTCCGCCACTCTCTCCATGGCCTATGCAGCAGCTCACTTCGTTCACGCCTTGCTTCGTGCCCTAAACGGTGAATCGGGCGTGGTCGAGTGCGCCTTTGTCGCCTCTGATGTCACTGATGTCCCTTTTTTCGCCACTCCCCTGGAACTCTGTCCCGATGGCATCAAAAAGAATCTGGGCCTGCCCGAGATGAATTCTGAGGAGCAGGCGAGTTTAAAAAAAATGATGCCGGAACTGAAGCAGAGCATTGACGATGGGATTAATTTTGCCCAAGAAGCCATCTGCAATGCCCAAAAATCAAAATAGAACACTCCAGAATTTAAGAATTTACATTACAAACCAACAACAACAAACCAACAAGCGAGGCCTACATAAATTATACGTGCACACATATACATATGAACATACATACATATGTTGAATGGACCGCCATCCAATGATGAGGCGGGTGCTGCTGTTGCTGCTGATAACAATTTGCAACTGATGACGATGTCAATGCCAATTCGTCCGCGCATTTGTTTTCTTCCGGCTATATTGCACCTCACCTCAACGACCTTAGAAATAAAATTCACAGCGGAAAAATCCCCAAAAGCAAACACAGGCAGTACTTGTTTCATTAGTTACATCATTATAATTGTTAATCATCAGAATTCACACAAATTCCGTTAAATAAAAACTTTATTCGAGGAACACTGTAGCGTGAATTTCAATTCATAGATCAATTGAAGTAATTAATTCTACACAAACTGTTACAACAAATGTGACAGTTGCTCAGTTCATTTCGAACAAGTAAATTAACTAAGTTATTTGGTTAACCTTGGATATTGATCATAGGTAATGAAAAAAACAACCTGTTGACAGCAGTGTGTCTTTCCACGGATAAAATTCACAAACGCACTTTAAGCAGTGCGTGCAATTACCTTGCACTAATTTCTATGCACATTTCTCACGGCTGTCGCATTGTCACAATCTAATAATTCATGTATCCTGCTCCTAGTGCAGCATAAAAGGCGTCAATGAGGCCCTTTTGGGAGCTGCGACGGACGCTGAACAGCCGCTTTCCTTGCTTCTTAAACAGAACTCGAAGATCAGGACAAACAGTGAACCGTTTTGAGCGTTTACTTTGCAAAAAAATTCGAAAATTTGAATTAGAAAATTTCTTTGGCTTTTAAATGAATGTAAAATCGAGCAGTTAACCTATTTTCTATAGGTAGTTAAAGTTGAGTTTTGGTTTAATAATATTTTATATGATAGTTTTGCATTAAAAACATGCAAATATCAAACAATTTCACTATAAATGTTTGAATTTACATACACATTATCTATAGCAATATATCTTTTAGTATTTTAATAGTTATAAGTGAATTTAAATTAATAAATAAATTAATTAATTAAATAAATCAAGGTTCCAATACATTTTTATCGTGTCAATTTCTATGAAAACAAAATGTAAATAAACTGAAAAACCTTTTATAACGGTTTCAATTAATTTATTGTTATTTACATTATATGTAAAGTTGTAAAATACCTATGTGAAAAAGGGAAGTTAACGAAACTTCAAAAAATTCGTTACCTAACTGCATTTCACGCTTTGCCAGATTCCAACTCGTGAGTTTTGATTTGACCCACGTGAGCCTCGTGAACAAGCCACTGTGCGACGCTGGCATTGCAGGATAAAGCGAATGTGACGTAAAGGATATACCCGCTGATTTGCACATTTACACATCCTCAGTTGTGGGACCGAATAAGAGGCAGTTTCTGAATAAGGCACTGGAAAGTAGTTGTTTTAGAGGGAATGTCCCGCAAGCTGTTGCAAGCAAGCAACATAATTGTATCAATTGTGGCAAAGCAGCTAATGGAGGAAGATGTATACGAGCCAAGACGTCTCTCGCGCCAAGAGAGTATCGGTATCGATCCAATCAGCAACCACGGTCAAATTGTCAGTCAAGCTAATGCAACGTATATGGCGTCCAAATACCAAGGTAGTCAGAGCGAGGGCGGGAGCTGGCTTCTCCAATCTTTCTTGTCAATTCTCTGCATCGAACTATTAATAATGAAAAGAAACCCACCGAATGTGCTTACAATTTGAAGCCGGTAATCATGGACTTCCAGATTTAGATGAATTAGGGGATAATGCATTACACTGTAATGATTACAGCAACTAGTCAAGACAATTATCAAGGATATTGAAATTGTATTGACTACATATCAAGCATGTTGAAAATGTATTGAGTATACACCTATACGACTAGTGCCGAAGTCGTGTAAGTTTACAGAAAGCTTTAATAGATTATATGGATTATCTGAAGCCCGCTTCATGTCTTGCCTATTTATTTATATATATGTACATCTACTTCATATATTCATCTTTCTATATGCACTGCATGTGTGAGTGCCTATATTTGAAGACCCACTTACAATATTACTTGCAACAAACAAACAATGTATGTATTACCTATTACTCTTGAGCACTGATAAGTTAATCATTTTTGCATCATCATCATCACCCTCATCATCTTATTTCATACTCCAATCTAAATATATTCGAGTTAAGCCACTACAAATCAGTTGATGTTATTAGTTCAAAAGTACATACAGAACAAAAGGTATATAAAGACTTGTTTTGATTTTACACGAAGATTACAAGTTTGGATTTTGGATTTTGGAGAACGTTTATTTCGATGCCTTAAACCATAGTCAACAACAATAAGATCGCTGGAGACAATATGTATTAGCCAAAACATAGACAGGTGTGGTTATTGTTATTATAATCACCCCTGTGCATTTAAAATTAATATACTATATTATACTTCATTTTGAGAGCCATTTAACTAATCTGCAGACATCACATAGGGAATATACCAGCTACAAGGGAAAATAGGACACTTCGACCGTGCCATATGATAAGGTTTGTATTGGTCATAACTCAGCAGGTGTCTCACCTGAAGCTTTGTAACCTTTGAAACGCATCATGCTAGACTGTTTAAATATTACTTATAAAGTCAGATTGCCCAATAGCAAGTCAGTCGAGGGGCTCTATCTACAACAGGTGTTCGTACATTAAATGTTGTGGGAGAGTTTGTCCATTTCATGGAACATTTCTCGATTGCTGATTAAAATAATACAAAGATTACACTTAGAAAATAACAATGAAAACCATGCCTTGCCCCCCTTGACAATGAACTTTGAGCGATAGATTAAAAAGAGTCTTAGTCACAGTGGCATTATGGACACGTCTTCTTAATTAGTCCATTTATATTATTTAATTTGAATTGCTGTGGCTCAGGAGGAACACGCTTAATGCTCAACCAAAAAATATCTCTGTTATCATATCGTTCACTTGTCTGGATCATAAATCCAGGCAACGATTGTGTGTTTATGATGCGATCGTCATAATTGTGTAGATGTTGCTTCTGGACACCCTTCAGTTGGTTTATGGGAATTTTTAAATGGGTTGGGTAAGATCCCTCTCTTGGATCGTTGCTAAGTCACAATGATATACGAAAACAGTGCTGATATTTTTAGAGAACTTATTATAATTACTGTTGTGGCGCGTCTGGGGTTATAAATACGCCTATATATGGAATGTTTACTTCACTTTTCCTTATCAGAGACTCAGATTTGAGCAGGGTCATTAGCTGTTGTTTGTTGTTCGTTGTCTGCTTCGGATGAGTACTTTCATCAGCCGAAAACGATCTGTTCCAATGACCTGACCCTACTTAATAACTCAGATATGCTAGGATTTAAAAAAAAGTATTTACCTTTCTGTTATGCCTTTCATACATAATAAATAAAACTGCTTCAAGTGATTATATCATTTCAAATCAATACCGATTCCCGATTCCGATAATGATTGTGATCGTGATGCAGATCGTGTCTTGTAGCAATGACTAAAATTGTTTTTTTGCGTATTAAAATTTCGCCCACGTCTGCTGATAATGAGAATATAAATAATATTCCAATGAACACGCATTAGTCTGTCTACACCGAAGTTTAATGATCTCATAACAACTGCAATATGTACACATACACACTTCACAGAGACTTTTCTACTGTTTTTGTGTTTGGATATGAGATTTAATGACTAAACAATAAAGATTTTCATACTAAAAGTTGTTCCGATTTGAACAGTTCCGATATATGTACTGTGTGGAGTCAAATGACGGGCCTGCACCAAGTTTCATACGGCCAGGTTGCCCCGATCAAGAATATATGTATATACACTGATAGAAAAGACTAGATTCTAGATCAAGAACAATCATCTAAAATATTGTGGTCTTAAAATTAGACCAATTTACTAAAACTAAGAATATTAATCTCAAAAATGCATTAAGCTATGGTGGAGCAAGCTCGGCAGTAGGAGACCCTGTACTTTTTGAGTGCACTACAGATTGTTTCAATTTCAAATTTGTCATCCGATTCAAATGAAATTTTTAATATAGATTCGGACCATAGTGTGGCAAAAATCTAAGTTAAACTCGTGCAATGCAATATAGATAACCGTGCTTGCGAAATTTGGTGTCTCTAGCTCTTATAGTCTCTGAATTCTAGGAACTCAAAAAAGGGACAGACGGACAGACGGACATGGCTATATCGACTCGGTTGTTGATGCTGATCAAGAATATATATACTTCATGGGGTGTAGTGAGAAGAGAAATTTGCATTTTCCTAAGGACACATGAGTTTTGTCTACGTGTTCTATCGACATGTATAAATTTTTCGGGGTATCGACAGCGATTAGCTTATGCTGATTTCTCACTATTACAAGTTACTTCAAGTGTTCTTAGCATCTAAGGATTTAACAATTGGTACAAAGAAGTAATACCAGTATAAACACAAGTATAAGTGCAATATAAGTCCTAGTATATTCGCACTACCTTATATTCGCACAGCAGAGCTTTTTTATTTAGACACAAAACAGAGATATTTGCAAAAAGCTTTTTCGTGCTTTTTTTAGAGTGACCGTTACATGTTGATGTTATTGATTTTTTAAATTCCTTCATGAAGCCCGAGGTCATTTTTATTTTGCATTCATTTCATTTCATTTTAATGGAAAGATAATTCAATAGTGGAAGAAATGTATCACGGTTACACTTCAGTTATTTGCATGCATTTTACCATTTTACCACACTTGCCTTTAGACACATGAATGTTGCATGTGATTTCGAAGGTTTTAAAAAAGAAACATGACACTCAAATGAGTCTTTTGTAATTTTTAAATATTATGTCAGATATTGATAATATAGGCACTGCTTATCACATTTTCAATTTGATCTGCAAGGAAAGTCAATTATCGCATTTCGATAATACAATATTCTGTATTAATTACAAACTTTGATTTCAGCATTGTCTCTATCTTTCTCTCGAACTTTTTAGGAAACATAAAGGTTAGCCTTTCGATGGATCACAAACTAAGACTACTTAGTCTCTTCAATCCGTTATCTACCAAGGTTTGGTATCTCTTATAGTCGCTGAGATCTAGGTGTCCATAAAAAAAGACAGACGGACGGATGGACAGAGGACTCGGCTTTTGGATGCTGATAAAGAAGATATATACTTTATGAGGTCTGCTACAACTAAAACTGACTTTCTTGCGTAATAGTGTAAGCAAATCGAACTTAAAACACAGAAATTCCTTCCTGAATTCATTTTTCTGCCTGTTTGACTTTCTTATTAAAAAAACTCATAGTTTAAGACCCAAGCAAATTCCATATAATACTCCCTGTAGTAAATATCGATTTTGACTGATCGGTCATATGGCAGATAGTAAAAACTCTAAATCGAACACACAGTCTTTTTTTCTTACTTTTTTTCGGCTGTGGCTTCATATGTATTTTAGTGATCTTGAAAGAGGATTTGGGTGAATAGCGAGATTTTCTTGATGTTTTGTTTCTTAAGTTCTAAAATCATTTCTGTTACCAATTTGATGAGCAGGGCGAGCAATTTTAAAGCGGAAGGTTCGCTTATTTCATGTTCTGGACGAGCAATTATCAAACATGAGAAATGAGATTCGGCAAGTGTTCTCTATAGAGACGCTAATGTTTTGTGCATGCGTGTGTAATTTGTTCTTATGTGGTTAAGTCTGTTTGCATGCATATGGAATTTACTATCGTCTTTTGCTTCCACAGGGTATTGATATTGACAGGCTACAGTCTGATGTTTTTTAAAATTTTCCTGGTTTTTATACCCTGAGGGGGTAAATTAAGTTTGTTAAAAAAAGTATGTAACAATCAGAAGGAGGCGTGGCAGACCCCATAAAGTATATATATTCTTGATCAGCATCAACAGCCGAGTCGATATAGCCATGTCCGTCTGTCTGTCTGTCGCTTTTTGAGTAACTAGATCTCAGAGACTACAAGAGCTAGAGACACCAAATTTGGCATGTAGGTACATCTATATCTTGCATTGAACGAGTTTGTTTTAGATTTTTGCCACGCCCCCCTCCGCCACCGCAAAATAAAATACAAAATTTCCAAGTCCAATTACAAGAGCACCTTTGATGCTAGCGCCTTGATATTTAGTATGTATAGTACACTCTATAGTCCAAACCTATCCTGCAAATTTCATTAAAATTGATAAACGAGGAAAGTTATTCAACTAAAAGTGTTACGGGCAAAAGCAACTGATATCTTAGTAGGCGCCACTACTATGGAATTTTTTTATACCCTGAGGGGGTATATTAAGTTTGTTAGAAAAATAAAAGTATGTAACAGGCAGAAGGAGGCGTGGCAGACCCCATAAAGTATATATATTCTTGATCAGGGCGAGAAGCTGAGTCGATATAGCCATGTCCGTCTGTCCTTCTGTCCGTCTGTCCGTGTAAGTAACAAGATCTCAGAGATGGTAAGACCTAGGAACACCAAATTTGTTATGAAGACTTCTTATACTTGCACGCAGATCAAGTTTATTTTAAATTTTGGAAGCCACGCCCCCTTCGCCCACAAAGTGAAAAAAATGGATAGCACAGGCAATTAACAAGCTAGAGATTTGAGCTTCGGCAGGAACAATACTTGTACTGAAATGGATGCATCGTGAAAATTTGATCAAGATCGGATAATAAACACGGAAGATATCCGCAATTATTTAATTCTTTAATTTAATGTGTTGTTGTTGCTGTGAGTTTACGCTCTCTCTTATTTGCTTATTCGTTGAAGCATTACATATACACCTAAGTCTGTTTTTACACGGTCTTTTTTTACACGGTTTTGATATAACACGGTTTGAAAATTGAATATTTTTAATTTTTTTACACGATTTTATTCCATTTAGCACGATTTGAAATTTTATGTACTTAACATTTTTTTGTCAAATTGAATTTTTGCGAAGTATGTTCATATATCTTTTTTTACACGGTTTTTTTTACACGGCTTCTTCTGGAACCAATCTACCGTGTAAAAACAGACTTAGGTGTACATACATACATATGAATGAAAGCGCGCTCTGTGTTAGAGTGAGTTTTCGCCCTCTCTCCCTCTCTCTTTCAAGTAGAGTGGTAAAGCTGCCACCTTGATAGACGGGACATCATGGTTCGAGTCCCAGTAAAATCATGCTTAAATTCTTAAATTTATTTTTAAATTTTTTTTATACATTTAAAAATTGTTTTTTAAGTTTTTATTTACTTGTTTTGAAAATAACGTGCTCATTGTTGCTATGACTTTTAAATACAAAACAGACAGCACAAATACGAAACACAAATATAATTAATAGAAAATTTGAGTGGCGTTCTCTACTACCTCAGGATATTCTACTGTCGGGCTCTCCCGACTGAATAATATATTTGAAACTGAAACTATGTGTTATGATCGCTTTGCACTCAAAAAGTACAGAGTCTCCTACTGTCGAGCTTGCTTTACCGTAGCTTAATGCATTTTTTTTATGTTTTTATTTAGCTATTTCTACTGTTGGGATCTCTCGACTGAATGATATATTTTTTAAATCCAAAAATCAAATATTAAATATATATTTGTAAACCACCTAAATTAAAAACAGTCTTAAAATAATTAATTGATATATTCATCAGCTTGTGGATTCTGCCGTTCTCGAGAAACATGTAAATATGTTGGAAAACCAACAAAAACAAACGCATTTTGTTTTTCCGATCATGTTGACTTAATAAATATCTTTATATCTTCCGTGTTTATTAACCGATCTTGATCAAATTTTCACGATGCATAAATATTATTGTTTGTGCCGAATCTCAAGTTTCTTGCGTGTCATCCAAAGTTTGAAATAAACTTGATCTGCGTGCAAGTAAAAGAAGTCTTCAAATTAAATTTGGTGTTCCTAGGTCTTACCATCTCTGAGATCTCGTTAATTACAAAAACAGAAAGACAAGCGGACATGGCTATATCGAATCCGCTTGTCGCCCTGATCTGCCTTGCCTCCTTCTACTGGTTGCATACTTTTTTTAACAAACTTAATATACCCACAGGGTACAGGAAATTTTAAGGTGAGTTATCAATACCAACTATTGGGAATTTACTATAATCCCTTATACAAATTGAAGCTATCCATTGCTTTTTTGAGACTGGACTCTAGTTAGTTGCCCACTGTATAAAAATAAATAGCACACTTTTAAGAACACCTTTAATGATTGTCTATTGGGTTCCACAGAAGAAGATTATCCGTTTTTACATTACGTAGGTCGAAAATGCAAAGATGCGTAAAATGAAAATTATCAATAGAATTTCGGACAGAGTAGCAGCTGCGATGCATATGTATGTCCTGCTCTCCTTTGCTACACAGTTAGAGACAAAGACAGAATTATAAGACAGCTTACCTGCATGCTGGATACTTCTGTACAGATGTAATGGAGTGGAAATCTGATAACAAAAGAGAACAGCAGCGGTACCGAACAAAAACAGCTGTGCGATAGGCCTTAATAGAATGCAACGGCATCATCCTGAACAGCTGTAACATGTCAAGAATTTAATGAAATAAATTAATCAACGAAGATTTTGAACCTTATTTATCACTAAAGTCAATATAGAATCAAATATGTAGAAAAAAAAATATATTTTTGTCACTTAATCTAATTAACATATAAGCTTAAAATATGGTTTTCAAAGAAAGATCCATTCCCAAATATAGATTTTTTATACTTTTGCAGTGAGCGTTATAATCACGAAACTGAAACTTGGTACAGGTCCGTCTTTTTGCTGTACGCAGTACATATGTATGTCGGAACCGGTTGGATCGGATGACTATATCATATAGCTGCCATTGGAACTATCGGTTCTGCATAACTTTTTTGTTTCTTAAGATATGTCAACTAAGTTTACAGATTTTGTGTTTGGTACAGATTTATGTAACCTAACCAAATTTGGTGCAAATCGGACTACTATATCATACAAAGGGGTTGGAAATTAATCAATTTTTATTATTTTTATACCCTGCGGGTATATTAAGTTCAAAATGTTTAAGTATGTTACAGGCAGAAGGAGTCGTGGCAGACCCTATTCTAGCATCAACAGCCGAGTCGATATAGCCATGTCCGTCTGTCCGTCCTTATGAACCGAAGGATCTCAGAGATGGTAAGACCTAGAAGCACCAAATTTGGTGTGAAGACTTCTTATAGTTGCACGCAGATCAAGTTTATTTCAAATTTTGGATACAACGTCCCCTTCGGCACAATTGGGACATATACATAGCGCTGGTAATAATCAAGCTAGAGACTTGAGCTTCGACACGAACATTACCTAAATGAATACGGATGCGTCGTGAAAATTTTATTAAGATCGGATAATAAACACGGATGTTAAAATTTTAACTCCCTTGTCAAAGACTACTTTCTATGCAAATTAATCTCTTAGTTTTAAAGCTATGGTGAAGATATGATATGATGAAGCTTGGTACATGTCCGTTTTATTGTTGCATGCAGTGCATATGTCGAAACCAACCGAATCGGATCACTATATCATTTAGCTACAATAGAAACGATCGGTTATAAACCAAAATTGAGTAATAAAAACTTTTTGGTTGCTTAAGATATATTAACCAAACACGCCTCTTTTCTGTTTGCTATAGCTCTACATTGACTGACCAAATTTGGTTAGAGTCGGATCACTATATCATATAGCTGCCATAGAAACGATCGGTTTAAAATCATTCTTTAGTAAGAAAACCTTTTTTGTTTCTAAAGATTTTTTAAAGATTTTTTAACGAAACTCATAGATTATGTGTTTGGTATAGATCCACACAGATTGGCCAAATTAAATTAGAATCAGACTTCTATATAATATAGCTGCCATAGAAACAAAAGGCCATAAATCAACATTTATTTTAATCAATTTTTTGTTTCTCAAGGTAACTCAAACTCACAGATTGTGTGTTCGATATAGTTATAAAGCCTATAAAAAAGCCTTACTTCGCCTACTTACATACGACAATGAGTAATACCTTAAACAAAGCCTCATAAATGCTTCTAGCCATCTAACTTAAAACAAAAAGGAGCTAATTTTTTTTAATTTTTCTAGAATTTTAAGGTTAAAAAAACGTGAAAAAACTACAACAAAAATTTTAATTTTCTTAATTTAAAAATTTTAAAATATTTATTTTTTAAACTATAGACTATATATAGACAGATGGACATGGCTATATCATCTTAGCTCGTCGCGCTGATCAAGAGTATATATACTTTATAGGGTCCGTGAGGCTTCCTTCAATGAGCTATAAACATCGTGACAAAATTCTATTACCCTCTACAAGGGTATAAAAACTACAACCAGTAAAATTTTTAAAGTCGGTATATTTAATCTTTGGGTCATAAAAATTTGGACGAGGTCCAGAAAAAACGCTAAAATTTGTTGCACAGTGTTATTATTCTTTTTAAGAATCACAGTTTCGTCTTTTTTAATGGCGCGTCAGTCCAACAAGTGTTTGATGATAAAAGTGACAAGCATGGCCAGACCCACCAATTAAATGCTAGTTCTCAAAGTAGACAAACTACGATAGTGGCGGCGCTTGCGCCGCTACCGTTTTGAAACCCGGCAACCACGTGGACCCTATTTCCAATAAAGTTCAATTTCCAGTGGATACTTTTTTTTACTGGAAACTGGGGCTTGAATTCGATTTGGATGAAATTTTGCATGAGTTTTTTATGAAATTTTTTCAAATCTTCCCGAGTTTTCCAGATTTTTTAGATCACGTTTAAAGAAAGTGGCACTACAAAAGCGAGATAAATACTTAAAGAAGCCGCTTTAATTTAACTAATTTCGAAATTATTTAATTTAGATCAATTTTATATCAGTTTTTTAAAAATGTTTAAATTATCTATTTTATGTTAAGATGTAACAGCAGCCTATCAGAAAACTGTTAGTTAACAGCAAAGTAACAGATGTTGTTAAGTATTAACAGCAACGTAACAGAAAACTGTAAGTTTAACAGGGGCCGACTGTTGGCAGCTCATTTGAGCATAACAGCGATTTTACAGCGTTACTTTGTTAACATACTTGAAATCTCTTTTTTGGTCGAACGAAACTCAATTCAGTTGTATCGGGGAACTCTGCTTAAACGGATGTAAAGTCAAAAGTCGCTTTGCTTCGAAAACAACGTCATCGAGAACTGCGTCTGGTAAAATCGTGTTAAACAAAAATAGCTGAGCAGCAACAAAAAACAAAGTGAAAGAATAAAATTATATATATTCGCATTCGTACAAAGGTTATTTTATCGACTTTAAACTCAAGATACGTATAACAGAAAAGTGCGGTGCCGCTAAAATGACTTTAAAAATTGTATATCAATTGTGCAGAATAATAATTCAAACATAAACTGAGTGCAAATACAAAAAATTCCCACGGCTGGTCCTGGAATCCCACCAAAACAATCGAACTAAATCAACAAGGCAAAGGAACCAACCAACCTGTAGCTCCAACGACGACAGCAGCTCAGCTGGTCCTATGTACGTTCGTTAGTGGTCTTTGAATTTGGATTTTGTGTGTGTGTTTTTTTGTTCCGTTCGTAACGCGGAAGCTGAAAAACAAATGCAATTGCTTTAAATCGCTAACCAGAAACAACAAACAACCAACAACCAACAACAAACAAGAAAACAGAAAACAGCTTTTACTTTTGAACAAGGAATCGTGTGTGGATTGAGATTGAGAGCTTTCAACATGTGGTGCATTGTGGACGTGCCAAACGGCACCCAACAGGCTGTCGAATTGGATCCAAAGGCGATTGGGCAAGAATGCCTCGAAAAGGTGAGCAAAAGTCTCCTCAATTATTTTGTGTGTGTTTTTTTTTTGACTGCAAATCGAAATTGGCGTAAACAACAAGCTCCACATTTGAATTGCAGATGATAACAACAACAACAACAACAAACACAGACATTGAACCTAAACTGAAAATATGTGTTGCTCTCCACTTTATTTAGTTTCGGTTTCGGTATTTGCAGTTTTGCTTTAAATATACTCGTTTAAATATAATAGTACAGCTAATTGATCTTGTTCAGGTATTTGAAAAGCTTTTCAGAAGCTTTGCCCTTATCTAAGAAAGATTCCAATATAAAAAAATGTGGTGTAAAAGTTAAAAGCAAATGAACACAACTCAAGGTTTGTTTTCAAGCTTCGCTACTGGTTGAAGACCCCAAGATTGAATACTATATCTGATGCTATCCTTAAACTTGTAAAGATCTCCCTACAAGAGTTTCTTATCGACCAGAATTGAGTGAAAATGATTTTGCTATTTGTTTCCTTATCAGTTGTTGTTGTTTTCGCGTTGTTTTCGCACTAATTCGTTTTAAATGCCAAGTTATGCCCTTGAACGACACAAGTTGCCCCCTGCATGGAGTTTATATGGAGTCTTATCAACACCTGGATCGAGGGCGCATCGTGAACTGCGCAGAAGATTACGAGTACTCTAGGAGGGGCCATATGTGTATATAGGTTATATAGTCATAGATAGTACTTACACTGTACCTTGCACTAACTACTAGTCATCCACACATTACGACAGTTCAATGTCCAAATGCGGCACTTGAGAAATTAAAAGCAAACACTTGAAAGGCGCTGCTTCTGTTACGGTGCGCACAGCCAGGTGGGTGGAAACCCGAGTCCTCCTCCTCCTCCTCCTCATCCTCCTCATCCTCCTCATCCTCCTCCTCCTTGTGTATCTTCTTAGCTTATTCGATTGACTTTGTCTCAGATTACGGGCCAATTCGGCAATTCGACTTTGTTTGTTAGCCTAATTAAGTCTTCTGCCGTATTTGTGTTGGCCCGTACCCAGTAATGGGTTTCATTTTGCTGTTTGTGTTGCTGTTGCCTTCTTTCTTTCTGTCTCTGTCTCTGTTTGTGTGCAATCTAATCAGACAAAGTTATCAAAAGACTCACACATCTAACGAGTGTAGTAAAAGTATGTGTTATATACCATACCAACCTACAAATATATACATACATAAATACATACATATATTAATGGCATTGTAAATATGTAGAAGTATGCCCAATCCGTACCCGAACGAACTCCTCTCATTGCGTTGCTAAGTTTCTTATCGCCGCGAAAGTTGAAAGACAGTCAACAACAACAGCAGTAAATACTGTACCTTCTACTACTCGAGCTAATGGCACTTTGCAATATCTAATCAGTTATCTGGACCTCCTATCACAACATCCAAAGGTGGAGAACAAACTTAGCGACACCCAAAAAGGTAAGCAGAGTTGGAAAACACAGTTTTAGATCTTAATATCGTTAGTATTTGTTCCCTTAAGAATGTTGAAATATATCACATAAATACTACTCTACACAATCTTCAAATAGTTATAGATTCCCCAAGCAGTTCAGAGGTTTTTTAAGTTATTTAATATGATTACCAAGTGCTATCTAAACAAATGTGAGTATTATATCTTTCATAAACTATTTTCTTTTACCTTTTGGGTCTTTTGATCTTTTTTCCATGCCCAGAAATTGTCAAGGAATATTGCAGATGATGAGAGTATTTTCGAATCGATTAAAGTGAATTATTCATATGTCCATTCAATATGATTTAAAGGCCTTTGCCTTTGCCTTTGTCAGTACCATTTGCCGCATTAATGTAGTTAATATTTAATCAACAAATGTGATTTGCTTTGCTTTCGAATGTGTCATCAAAGGGATTTTTGGATATGATTAGTATTTGGACTCTAGGTTGCGGCTTATCAGCTGAAGGCTCAAGCTGAAGGCAATGACAAATTTCTTGTAACAATGATAACAGCGGGAATGTTGAGCAAAAATTTATGACGATGCCAATTGATGGCGTCATCAGGGGCGATAACCATGAATCTAACTAATTAAGGATTATGAAAATCTGGTAATTCAATGACGCAAGTCTATTTTTAATTAATTTGTCAGTCAATCCGAAAGCGAACAAAATATCTGCAAACACTTCCCAAACAATTAGCTTCCGTACCCATGAGAGTGGGAGAAAGGGAGAGAGTGGAGAGGAGTTTCGAACAGTAGAGAGTGATTTGTGTTTCTTCATAAAGGCAGCTGCAACAGCACTTCTAATAAATTCACAGATCCTTATACGGAACATAAATAACAAAACGTATTTGTTAAATTTAATATGGTATCTTATCAACTACTTGACAAGTTACCAAGATTGTTAAGCAATTAGTCGCATATCCAGAAAGTTCTAATAGTATTCCATTTTTTTGTTTTTGTTTCGCATCACAAGCAGAAAGAAGCCTAATAATGTACGCAAGTTGGACTTGATTTGGATTTTCTATTTTAATGAGCTAATTATAAAATATAGTAGTGAATTTAAATACTTAATACTTATCGCCTTCTCGATGAGCTCAACAAAGTGTTTTTTGAATTGCGTCAACAGGTTATTGAATTGCATCTGAACTTTACACACATACACACACAAATGTATGTACAATGTACACACACTATATGTATAAATATCGCATATATTCATAATCCAGATCAAGCTGATGCAGATCTATAGAAAGCATTCGTTGTATATACATACAGACAGGCTTAGGTTTAAGAGTCGGCTTAGGATACAAATGAACTGTGGTGCACTGGCGATAATCTAAAGTCACCTGGCAACGACTTTGTGATTGCATAACTTTGTTATCGCTGTTGGGTATTGAACCCGACTCCCGCCGACTACCAGGAACGAGAATGGAAATGCGTTAAGTTGATTTTACATTTGGATTACTTGTAAAAGTTTTGTGACGACAGCGGGACTAAGATTTGCAGTTTGCAGTCTGCAGTTTGCAGTTTTGCAGTTTGCATGTCAAAGGTAAATTACAAAAAAAATGTATGTTCGTTACAGGGATCCAAATACATTCAGAAGTCAACCGGGGTTAGAGTTCCGTTTCGTGTTATAATCGCAACCGTTTGCTAAGGTTAGAAGTACTATGGGACATATGAAACATTTTTCTACCTTTTATTCAGCTAGTTTTGTTTATAACATGTTACTTCAAGTGAAACAAATGTATGCCGATAATGTAAAACACGTTCAGCATGACTTTCACAATGATTTTGTTGTATTTCATCAGAATGACTAGATTAATCTGAACTTGATATGTAATGCGCTTCCGTGTCCATTTACTTATACTACTTACTGTACTACAGCCAATTAAAGTTTTCGATTTCGATTTCAAGTGGCCACTTATCCGAGAAACTGTAACTGTAACTATCGAACTAAGCAACTGCCGAGTTGCAGCCACGGGATGGTGCAAAGTTCACGCACGCAAAGCGAATGACGTTGCACATGTGCAATGTGTTTGTCACTCTACAGATGTATGATTAATCAACAGAAATCGCTTCAGATGACGATGACGAGTTCATAATACGAATACGAATATGAATACGAACTCTTAAACTCCAAATGATATTGTCCCTTTCTATTGACTGACATTCTTATCAGATTGCATTACAATTTTCAAACAGAAATTTGACAAATATTCAAGTGTAAATTGTGATTTAATTAAACCAGAACATGACCTTTGTTGCTCAGTGTAATAGGTTGAGGCAAGAATGCCAGACAGCAGTAGCCATATGGTTGAGATTTAGTCACTATAAAGTGTGGGATTATAGGGTTGCTCAAGTGCGTGCCAACAATTGAAAGGCGTAGGGCGGGGTGGGGAGGGGGGAGGAAGGTCTTAGTACTGATGAGCCATCTCAAGTGGCAAGCCAGCAAGCAGGTCAAGTGCAACAGCAGCAGGCCAATTTGCTGAGCTGCAACTCGCAACTTGCGACTTGCGACTTGCAACAAAGGCGGCATGTTGCGCCTTTTGCCTTTTGCCTGCAGATACGACGGGATAGAGATACTCATGCATAGTTTGTAGATAGATTGCAATTTAGCTTGGCTCATGGCTGCCAAAACAAAAATGTATCTGATAAATGACTCTGATCAACTTATGAGTATATCTATGTGTGTACTTGTGCATGATTATAAATAAACAAATGGCTAAAAACAAGCAGATACAGTTTGTACATATGTATATCAGAGTGTGTCTAAAGCATTAGTATTGAGTATTTTGTTGGCCTCTGTTTTTATCGCTCGCCCTGTAGACAGACTTGACTCTCTCTGATAAGCGAGCTGAAATTGCTTAACGCTTGATTCCGACAAGTGACAACAGTCAAAAACAGAAGCAGACAAAAAAAATAGAACCGAAGCAAACACACACACACAGACACACACACACAGACACACACACACAGACACACACAAACTCAAAGATATCAACGCAATCAAAGCGTAAATGATAAATAATCGTAAATAATTTTGTTGTTTAAATTGCTGAGACGCAATAATTTTGATTGCTCTTGGTTCCCCTTGTACTCAGCAGATGTCACAATTATTAATTATTTCAATAAATAAATTTTAATTAATTTTCGACTTCTTATCTGCCTCTCTTCCTCTATCTTTCTATCGATCTCTTTCACTCTCACTTTGACCCTTGACTAACCTTGAGAGCAAACATTTCCTTAAACTTTTTAAATACTCATTACAGGAACATAAAACTTTGTTAACCAACTCAATATGAGTTTCAATATATTGTCAGATTGTTGGACTCACAATTTGTTGGATACCCTATCACAAATTGTTGTTAGACACTTCTAAATATGTTAAACTTACTAAATTGCATTCTTGTTTTTGTTGTTTCGTAATAACTACTTATAATTATTGGTAATTTGGCCATTTGAGCAATTCGAGCTTTTGAGTTACTAGATGGCAATATCTATTTGCATTATCTATGTTACTACTATAAAAAAAGAAAGAGTAATCAAGCCTTAACATTCCGACAATAACAGTTCTTGCTTGCTTTTTATATTCTTTATGCTGTTGCCTGGCTTTTAACACATTTCTTTTTATTCGCCTGCTCTATTACTGCTGTTTTTTCTTTATCTATATATATATATAGTATATATCTACATATATTTTTTTGGTTTTTGTTTTGCCTTGTAGGTGTTATTGTTATTGGGCCAAGCCCCAGACACGAAATATTTAAAACGCAAAAAGCAACAAACGAGATTTACCTACAATATAATTTCGCTTGTTGTTTCCCTCTTATTCTCTTTTTTATTTTCTTATTTTTTATTTTTATTTATTTTTTGCTTTGTTTGTCAAGTTTCGTTTGACAAACTGTGTCCATATGTGCGTTTGTAAATGTATCTGTATCTGTATCTGTATCTGAATCTTTAGCTGTATCTGTATCTGTATCTTTAGCTGTTGCTCTGCTCTGCTTCGGCTGCTGTTGACAACTTGCCTTGGAAGTCAACAGTTATTAACAATTTAAGTAAACATCATATATGTTACATATGCACAATATATGTATGTACATATATAATATTCCATTTGCAAACACGCAAATGTAATTGCAGTAACCTATGCAAACTGCGCATATGGCTTATACATAAATATACTACATATGTACATATGTACTTATACATATATGGAAGCAATCCCTCCATGGTCACATTTAACAATCGAATTTGAACGTATTTCGTTCTTATATTAATTATTTAATGATCTCAAGTTGTTTACATTTATTTGTGTTCTTTTCGGATGTACACTCCATAAAAAAATAAGCTAAAGAATAAACCCACAGCAAGTTTTGCCATAAATTTTAAACACGCGCTGATGACTGCTCCCATGTGTACACACGCACACATGTACATTAGTATATAGAATAGTACTATAGATGTATTGTATTTATATATTTATTCGCATATTTTGTGTTTTTTTCCCTTTTTATTTACAAACTCGCTTCCATTTTATCCGCATTTTACTTTAAACTGCGGCGCAAAAGTACAAAATAAAACCAAAACAATGTACATATATTTTGTATTGTTAAATTGTTGTTTTTGTTTAATAATTTGTACTGCAAGTTTTAAGCAGCCATGAAATTTGTTATGCTTAAATTAGTTTGCTGGCATTTTACGTTTGCAATTGTTGTAAGCTAAGTTTTTTGCTGCTGTTTTGAAACATTGAAACTAGGCCCTTCTTAGTTTTTGACATTTAATTATAATTAGCATGCGGGCCACATTTAGGCGATCTCTCATTCCTCCCCTGGGTCTGGATAAGCCAATGGACGGACGCAGTGAAGTCCAGATATTTGAATCAGAATCCTCAGTTGGGAAGTCAGTAAATTGGTTTATACACATACATTTACATTATCATTGTCGCAATCAGAGCACAACAACAACAACAACAAGCACAACTGCCACAAGTGCCACCACATTTTTCCATTTCTCTCACTGCATAATCGAATACAGAAACACACACACACACACATGACACAAAAATAATTCCGAAACAGAATTGTGCAGTTTTTGTCATTTACATAACATAGTTATTTATGCATTTCCGTTGTTACTAATTTCAATATATTTCCAAAGATACGAACATTTCTATAATTAAATGGACTGCTGCTTCTTCTTTAGTTCCTCATCCTCTTGTTACTCTTGGAAATCAATTTTCCAAACAATTAAATCTGAGCCCGCGGCGGGCAGCAGCATTGAAAACATGAAAGCAGTAGTCATCGTCGTCTTCCTAATTGACGTTGGCCAGTTTCAAAATTATTGCAACTACTGCTGCAACTACCCAGAGCAAGTGTTGCAAGGGTGTTTGTTGCATCCTACAAACAGCGTTGCACTTGGTTCTCTCTCTTCTGCATTGATTCGCCCAGAGCTGTCGCTTTCATTGCAGCAATGTCGTTTATCAACAACGTTGTGGTGGTCATCAATGTTGTTGTTGTTGCTGCTGCTGCTGCTGCTATTGAGGCTTTGTCGGTCATGTGGAGCGAGTGCCCCAAAACTCTCATTTGTTAGCCCGAAAATGCAAAACGACCCCCCAACCAGTGGGGAATATAGTACATACAATCGGAATGGGCAGAAGTAAAGTCAATGCGGCAGCAGAGTTGCCGAGTTTCTACCGGAGTACGGGACTTACCTAAGAGTAATTAATGTTTACAATGAGTTTTTTTTCCAATACATTTACTGTGGAGTGTTATTGTAGTATATGATTTAATGAATAAAGTGCAGGAAAAATATATTCAGATAAATTCTTGGGCTACTCTGACAACTCTACACGTTGCTTCGGCAAGCCTGCTTGAAGGTAATTTGTTTGTGCGTGGTGCACCTTCAACCTGTTTTTAGTGCTACTATATATGCTCCCAATTGCCACACCCATCCGTGTGTCCGTGTGTTTAGTGCGTGTCCTTGCAAAGGCAGAGCACAATTTATGTTTACACCCCGAATATATCTGGTAAATCGCTTCAAGGAAGCACCGCCGAAGCACTCGCGTCCAATCAAAAGAAAATTAAGTGTATTCGCGTGCCTGCCGCAAACAGAATGAGCAGGCGGCACATCGAGTGGCGCCTCTCGGTGGGTGGTTATATGTATGTATAGAGTGGGTAGGATGGGATGGAATGGGAGAGGAGAGAGGAGAGGAGTGCCTATTTCGCTTTGAAATGAACTCGGTCTTCAGTGCATGTCACGTGCGCGAATCTAAATTTCGCTTAGTCAGTTCTTGAGGCGCTCTTGTATCGATTTAATTGTTAAAGCCAAACAACTGAGCTGAGGGTCCAGTGAGGCAATCCACCATCACCTACCCATCAGTGGTGGCTAATTAGCCATGACTGTGTGGACGACAAAGACACATTTGAACAACGACAATGCGATCTTAACAGCCCCGTTAATCCAGCGACAATGACGACAATGCTCCCAACCATTCCAACCAATGGCGCCCAATGGGGCATCCAATGGCCAGTTGAGAAGACAAGGCTGCTACTGCTACTGTTTGGCATTGGGTACTGGGCACTGGGCGCTGGGAGGCTTTTAAGCCGACACTTAATGCAATTACCGCTCACTGTGCAACTATGCCACACTGTCGCACACTGGTGTAAATGCTATCGAAAATGTCGTTAATAATATTGTATGTTGTACTCTTAACTTGTAAAAATAATGCTTGTCAAGTCTAAAGAAATCAATTCAAGTTAGTTGTCGATCATTTATAGAATTGTGCAGATATAGATCCCATTCCATTTAGTTTTGTACCAGTGTGTATGGCGAGTAAATGGGGATAGACTGGCAGTCTGGCAGACTGGCAGCTGCCACTTGGCCGTAATACTTTTATGATGATGCCCAAAGACCTGGCAAAAATGTGGCAGCACCAGCAGGCAATGCAGCCATAGGAGAGAGAATCAATGTTGTCAGTGTTGCTACTGGCTGGCAAATGATAATACCATTTGGGCTAGGTGGGCATCTACAAGTATTCGTACTCTTCTTACTTATATCCGTAGTCATTGTTCCTAGCCGGGCTTGGCTTTCCTTTGCTTTGCTTACCATACTTGTATGATATCCTTGAACTGCTTTTGCGGAAACGGCAAGACCATAGACCACTGACGGGGCACAACACCAACAACAAAGCCACACCGGAAGCATAGCACACCTCCCTCCCCCCTGTCTCTGGCTTGAAGGAGGACCAAGCAAACATCGCTTAGAACAATAATAAACAATAAAAAAAGGCGACTGCTTTAAAAAAATTTCTACAAGTCAAAAGCAAAATACAAAAATATAGCGCAAGCTAACTTTGGCGCGACAAAGTTTGGATACCCTTGCAGAACACTGCATAAACCGTCCGATTTTTTACAATATTTGTTAGATGTTGATTTCGAACCGATCGTTCCTATGACAGCTATATGATAGAGTAATCCGATTTGGTAAGGATGTATGAAACTGTATTCCAAAAACACAATCTGTGGGTTTGGTTAAGATATCTTAAAAAACAAAAAAGTTTTTCATACTAGATGTTGATTTCCAACTGATCGTCCCTATGCCAGTTATATGATCAAGCCGGTTCCGACATATGTACTGCGTGCAGCAAAAAAACGGACCTGTACCAAGTTTCATCAAGATAGCTTCAAAACTGAGAGACTAGTTTGCATAGAAACAGACAGACATGGCTTTATCGACTCAGCTCGTCGCCCTGATCAAGAATATATATATACTTTATGGGGTCTGTGAGGCCTCCTTCAATGCGTTACAAACTTCGTGACAAAATTATAATATCTCTGCAAGGGTATAAAAAAATAATAAAATTGGCTATAGAATTTGTGGTTGAGTTTAGTTTGTGGCCGGGTGGCTGGGTGGTTATCCTTATCCCGAAATTCGGCGAGAACCATAAATTGCGTGTAAATGAAGCCCAAAACCACAAAACGGCAACCACAACAACAACAACAACTATGGGAATGCATTGAATGCTTTGTTGTTATTGTTGTCATTGCCGTTATGTCGAATTCCACAACCACAACCACAAAAGCAACAGCCACCTGTCTCTCTCTTTAGCCTCAGCACCAGTAAGCACCAGCATAACCCTTACCTTAAACATTATACTCGTTCCACCTTCCCTCCTCCCTCTACTCATCTCATTCTCTAACCTCTCTGTCGTCCTGTCTCTCTGTCTCTGTCTCTCACTTTCTGCACACACTCGCTCCACCTTCTTACCGCTCTGAGTGCCATTTTGATGTGTCTCTAATGGCAGCGCTTTTGTTTCGCTTTTATATATGTATATAAATATATGTATATATCGGCAATGGTAGTGGCTTTTATTGTTTTTCATGTGGTTTTTTAGTTTTTCCTTTTCCACACTATACTCTGTGCACCCAATGTGCCTTTATCCCCATACGAGAGTACAGTGGATATAGTGCACTTTTGCACTTTTGACAATACAAAAGCAAACATGGCACACGGAAATAATGATGGCCGGATCTGATGGGCGATAAAAACCCAATTTTAACTTAAATTCACTGAGGAGGCTAGCCGTGTAACTAGGATTGTGTAACAGCAATTACTTGTTTGATTATATTAGCAATTTCATAATTTGCACGTTGAATTTCCTTGACAGTCAACAACAGAACGTGATGATCAGCAGATTTTGATAAGTTAACAGAATCCTACAACATCTCAACTTGAATAATATCAACAAAAATTATTTATTTAGCACTCACAATTAACTACATACATCCTTGAACACATACATCTTAAACTAAAGGAATGAAAAAATAATCAAGAGCCTGCAAAATGCCTGCAGTCGTTTTAAAACATTTGCATTGTTCAGTCCTTACGACGCTTTTTCGCTTTTCATCTACAACAACAACAACAACAATTGCAGCTAATGCCCATTTAATTGGTTCTCTTTAAGGGATTTTCCTGGCTTTTCCTCTGGCATTCAAAATTAATTAAATGTAAAATTTTAATTAAATGCCTCTGAGCTCTTTAAGTAAACTATAGTATTGACATTTTTTATGACATGAGGAAATACCTGCATTGTTTATTCAAGACAAACACTTCCAAGTTTAAGTATGCAAATTATGGAAGGCCGGCCTTAGTTGACAATTGTAAATATTAGTGCAAAACATGCTAGATTATGTGCATTATTTATAAACTTGTATTCTGTCTGTTTGCTGTCCTACAATCTGCATACAATACAAGGTGCAAGCTCGTGTACTTTGTATTATAGATGGATTGATGGATTGATAGATTGTTGAAAAGATAAGGAAGAAATCTGTTGCTTAAAAGATATTCTGATTCTACTTTGTATCTATTGAAAAGAGCATCTGAACGAAAGAGTCGCATATTGAAATCCTTATCATATCTATTAATTTATGCCCAATCTCCAAACGACACTCTGCCACCTGCATGTGGCAAGTACTCTTTAATGGTACTTTTTTAGTACTTGTTTTGCTTAACTGAATGCTATTTAAAAGGTTCTGCACTTGCTTCTGATTCACACATTTCTATTGTGTTTTAACGAAGTGAAAATTGCCATTTTGACGCATATGGTGGATAGCTGGATAGTTGGTAAGGGAAAAGGGAGGCAATTGGTTTGGGAGGCAATTGTTTGGCTTAGAAGTCGGCGGGGTAAATTGTGTTGACTTTGGCGCTTCAGGTATCATTAACGGGAATGACCAAGTCATTTGAATGGCTTGCAGCATGCAAGTGATGGAGAGGTGCGTGATGGGTGGCGTTGGCAGTGACGTTGGGGTTGTTGGAGGCGTGTCTTGCGCGATTTCCGCGATATGGTAACCATCAACCAGCGATCCAAAGGGAGCAAGGTCGAGCACAATTACAGCTGGTATATAATGAGAGTTGTGCACGAAAGGCACAAATACCTGGCCACAGTTAGAATTTGGATTTAACGATGTATTATTACTGTTTGTGCCCTGTTTGCATATTAAATTCAAAATGATCAGGTGCAAACCTGAATTGCTTTGCGGGGCAAGGAGTCGAATAGTCTGACGAAGCAAAAAAAAAAACGAAGCCGAAAATCAATAGAAGGCAGACGGCACGGCAAATGGCAAATGGCAACAGGCTGCCAAATTCAGTAGCAGATACATTTACAGTTACAGATACAAATTCACTTTTGAAGATACGGATACAGCTTCAGAGTTAAACAATTTGGTGTGTGTGTGTGTGTGTGGTGCATTTGATAACTTAATTGAAAAACATTGGAGTGTAGTTCGCATGCAGAGCAAAAAATGCAGTAAGCTACGGTGAAGAAAGCTCGACAGTAGGAGACCCTGTACTTTTTGAGTGCAGAGGGCGCTAGCGTCTCTTCTTCTTCCTTTTGCCCGTAAAATTGTAAGTTTAATAGCTTCCGCGTTTGATCAACTTAAGATATAGATGAATCTACATGCCAATTTTGGTGTCTCTAGCTCTTCTAGTCTCTGAGATCTAGGTGACACAAAAAGGGACAGACAGACGGACATGGCTATATCGACTCGGCTGTTGATGCTGATCAGAAATACATATATTTTATGGGGTCTGTCACAGCTCCTTCTGCCTGTTACGCACATTTGCACAAACGTAATAGACCCTTTTGTACTTTTTTAAAGTACAGGGTCTAAAATATCGTCTTGCCGCTTGCGATGTGGAATGTGAATTTATGGGTAAACAAGTAAGTTGGCCATGGTCAAGAGCCTGCAGAAACAAAAACAGCAGCAGGATAAATCATCAGCCGCAGTAGCAGCTGTGCTGCAATCTAACAGATACGCCCATAAAAATATCCTATAACATAGATACTTTTAGTGACTTGTCGTGAATGGTTTAGCGGGAAAAAAAACTTTCGTTTATAGGCTTGTACTCACTTCTCCCTCAATTTCGATTTTTTCTCTTTTTTGTGGCATTTTTGCCATAAGTGTTTCGTGCTACTTTGCCAAATTAGGAGAAAAATGGGCATGGGATTAGAGGAGAGCTGAGCTGAGCGCCAGAACGATTTGCATTTGCCATCAGCCTTTTATCTGCAATTTCGAGTGTCACAACAATTTTGGAAGCGCGCCATCAGCCAAATCGCCTAAGCCGCCATTTCCAGCACCCACACACCCAGAACTAGGAGTCGCATAACATCAAAAATACCTTGTGCTATTGAAAGACAAGGTTGATATAACAAAAGTTCCATAGTTCTACAATTTATGTCATGGCATTTTTGTAGAAGTTACACAGGCTAAAAAATATTGAACGATCTTTGAAAACCGTGGATTGATTCTATAAATCCTTTTTAGTTTTTGATTTATTTTTCGTAGCGCATTCGAAAATGTTACATTGTTTCTATTTTTAGTTCATTCGAGTGACGTTTGCATATTTACAGGGTATCTCACAGTCGTGATGGTCTAGTTTTTAGTCGTTTTCGCATGCCTTGCCAAAAGCGCAGCATAATAATACTTACCATGCAATTGTGCATTTTTGACTATGACAAAAATTCACTAAGAACGTTGGCAGTCAACGCGACCATCTCGAAGAAGTTTTGGCCGAGTTCTCGCATTTGTTGTTCTGGCCATATCTTTACTTTTCGTTTTCATTTGGCTTCTAGCCGGTGCCTTAAGACCGTGACCTCTGATTTACAACTAACTCTGACCAAAAATTTATCCATCCATATCCATATACACACTTCAACATTGAAAAGTGTGCATACATTTTGACAGTCCTCCATATGTGCCACATACAAATGAATGTATATGTATTTCAGTGTGACACATTTGCAAAGTTTTGCGCATTTCATTTAGGCAGACGAAAATGCAATTGTGATGTAATTTAGCAAAAAATATAGCGCAAGCTAACCTTGACGCGACAAAGCTTGGATACCCTTGCAGAGCTCTGCAAAAGCCGTCCATTTGCTTACAAAATTGGTTAGATGTTGATTTCGAACCGATCGTTCCTAAGGCAGCTATATGATATAGTGATCCGATCCGGCCGGTTCCGACATATGTACTGCGTGCTGTAAAAAGACGGACCTGTACCAAATTTCATCAAGATATGTAGCTTCAAAACTGAGAGACTAGTTTGCATAGAAACAGACAGACATGGCTTTATCGACTCAGGTCGCCGCCCTGATCAAGAATATATATACTATGGGGTCTGCCACGCCTCCTTCTGCCTGTTACATACTTTTTTTTAACAAACTTAATATACCCCTTAGGGTATAATAAAATAACATGATGCAAATAAATACTTTTAAACAGCACTGTAAGATTCCAGGGCAAAGAGCACAAGTGAATTTTAACAAACACATATATATATATACATACATATATGGGGATCGCAACATATTCAAATGCTATTGGTTACTTTTACGAAACCAACTTTTACAGCTGCAGTTAACTTGAAAAATATAGAGTTCAGAGTTAACTTTACCTAATAACCCCTTTTTTTGCACTAAATAACAAAAAAATATAATATGCTTGAAACATTGTATTAAAATTATTCAAATATTGCAGTCTTTCAATAATAATTGCAAGTATATGTAAGTACAACAACAAGTTCAAATGTGCAACATCTGACAAAGTTCACATGAAGTGACCGAAAGTTGGGCAATTGAGATTGCGACATGCTAATTAGTTACTGGATCTCACTACATGACCCATCTCCATCTCCATCTCTATTTTCCATATCCATCACAATCTCCATCTCCATTGCCGATTTCAACTGCGTCCCTCTTGAAACCATATCTTATAATTTAATGTGTTTTCTTGCTTATTCGTTTATTCGTAGTCTTGTTGATGTTTTTGCCACTGTTGTTGATGTCGCATATAAGTTGTTTGCATTGCACTCACTCTCACCAACGCCACACACATAAGAAGAATTTTGTTGTTGCTGTTGTTGTTGTTATTGTTAGACCCTGTAATTGACTAGGATAGAGTCTGTTATGCTTCTCAAAACAAAACAAAAATTACGAACTCGCAGAGGTTGGTGTGACCGAAACCGAAACCTTGAAGTGTTTATGTTCCCTACCAGCATCAGAAGCCGAGTCGATACATCCATGTTTGACGGTCTTTTTGTTATTCTGTCAGAAAGAGTTACCAAACACAGCTCTTCCCATAAGAATAGGGTCTAACACAGCCGTACATGTTCCGCTGTAGCCTTTCTCGACTTTGTGTGCCAACAACTCCGTTCTGTTCCCATGCAGCCTCCGCTTGTGTCACAGCTAGCGTTCGCTGCTGTGCACAAAGTCACGTACTCGTGGCGAGTTTTACATTTTCATTACGCCTGTTTAAAAATGTGCATTACAGAAGCTTGAGGAGAGTAGGGGTTAGTAGGGAGAAGGGGTGATGCGGATCACCTTTGGGCACATGGTGCGAATTGGGGACAAGCGAAGCGCAACCTCAATGTAACGGCACCTTTCGGTCCATAATTGCCCAAAAAAGGCGATGACGACACTTTATAGCTTCTGCTGCTCCCATAAACAGAGGCAAAAGTTGCGGCCGTGCCGAATTGCCGACGACGACGGCACGAAGGAGCTTTCACTGAAACACAATTAAGTTAACAAATATGCGCTTGACCATAAGGGATGAGATGGGAGATGGGGCGGCCAGGACATCAGGCAACGTCATCGTTATCGTCAACGTCATTGACAACTGACAGGCGCACCTGTGAACATACCGTACACCTCCTCACTCCACACTCACATATGACATTGTTCGAAATCCATCAATGTCGAATTTTGAAGCAAACGCGGGCAGCTTTTCAATTATTCCATAAATCGCAGCTGGGGAGGATTTCCTTCGTTTCAAATGAATCTGATTTTGTCATGAAATTGTAAACTTGTTGTTGTTGTACTTTTGTTTTTCTAGTTTACATGCATTTTATTTTGTTTTGGGTGCCGCTGTTGCTGTGCTACTCTGCAGTCTCATTTTGCAATAAAATTTATGTGCAATGTTCAAAGTCCAACGGTCAGTCGGTCGTGTACACACATACATATATACACACGCACACTCGTACACTTATAAAACACACACACGCAAAACGAAAGAAGAGAACAAAACTGTGGCGGCAGAGACAAAACTTGAGCTATTTTCAACAGTGACCGAAACATAGACCCCAAGCAGAATGTGCAAGGGAAGAGTATTAGTAAGGCGAATACAAGACAGCAATTCCACTGTAAGAGGGGGAGGGAATGTTACAGAGTACGATTAGTAAAAGTTTAAGTAGGGACAGGGAAGGCAGGCGGAGGCTGAAGTAGTGAACTAATCTGAAATAAGCGAACAGAAAGTGAAATTGGATTTTACTCATCGCTGTTTTTAGTACATATACAGCATGTATGTACATACATATGTGAGTATACGTATAAATATGTTCATATGTGTTGTACGTATGCAAGAATTTATTGAGTATTTCATGGTGAGCAATTTAAAATCTATGCCTAAAGATTATTAAGCTGTACAATATATTTAGTTATTCTGAACGAATGCATTTGGGTCAAAGACTTACAAAAATTCAATAAATGTCTACGTACATTTGAATGTGTGTAGTATATGTATGTATGTAAATACATATGCATGTATATATGTACCTGTTGTATGTGTAAAGGCCCCTCACCTTTTAACTTATGTCTCACGGACATTAATTTCAAATCTTGATCGAATCAGATCTTTAACAATTCTCCTATACCCACTTGCTCTTATTGTTACCAGTACCATACATTTTCGTCTATCGGCATATTTGTAATTAAGTGCAATTTATAGCCAGAACCCGTCCGTGTACATCAGCGTCCCCTTTAACAATCAATTTGAATGCATTGAACCTGTTCCCCTTCTTCATCTTCTTCTTTTTCATTGCCAACCTGAAGCAGCGACAGCAACTTCCCCTCATCATAGTCATATTTGCTGATCACTCGACTAGCGCGTGCTCTGTTAGGAACAACAACAGCAGCAACAATTCTTGCCATCTATGGGGGTCTCTCACTCATACACACATACATTTTGTCTGCCTGAGTATTTATTTATTTCATTTTCGTTTTATAAGGCACTGAGAGAGTTGAACATTGTTAAACCGTCAACGTGTTAAGCACGATTAGACGACTCAAGATGAACATCTACATACATATACAGTTATCGAAGTATATGCACATGTGAATTTACACACTTGCATAAAAACAATGTATTTTTATTAAACTATGCCTGTAACTTTTGCATTAAAAATGCCATCACTTGACGCACGTGTATGGCTATCAAAATGTATTTTGAGCGCATAAATTGCAAATATACATAATTGTACGTGCTATGTATGTATGTACATATCTATGTACTTGCATATGCACATATTTTGGTGCTTGCTTGCCCGTTAAGTAAAAAGTATTTGAACTTCGATTCAATTGCAAGCGCGAATTTTGCACTCACAGAGAGAGACAAAGACCATCAGCGGCAACATTTGAGTGCAAAGTCCAAAGCTGGCGTGCACTGGCATCGCTGACGTCACTTCGAAGCAGAGCAACGCATAGTCCCCTCAGTTACTGTTATTTACTGTAAAACAT
This sequence comes from Drosophila putrida, assembly GCA_037043535.1. NCBI lineage: Eukaryota > Metazoa > Arthropoda > Insecta > Diptera > Drosophilidae > Drosophila > Drosophila putrida. Next base: position 469,630 of record JBAMBI010000334.1, read on the forward strand.
CATATGTATTGTATGTATGTATTGTATGTATGTATGTATGTATGTATGTATGTATGTATATGGCACATGCTCGTTTTACAGTTTTGTATTTGTTTGTCTCACTTATAACATTTTCAATTATGGCGAATTATCAACAACAACAACAACCATAACAAACAGCAAACACAAATATAACAAGCAATAGCATCCATCGCGAGCGATCAGCAAAAGCAACACTCACTGTGCGAGTGTGAGTCCAAAGTCCAAACGGCGGTTCAGAGGCCCGAGTCCAAAGTCCAATTCGAATGCAATGGTCGGGTTTTCTGCTCATCGGCCAGTATGTTATGCTAGTCATCGTCAGCTCCCACCTCCATATTTCTCTCTCTCTTATTTACAATGTAGTATGTGTATGTGTTTGTGTGTTGCTTCTCTGCAGCAGCAAAATGAGTACGACTCTCTTCCGACACCTTTGTAGCGACACTTGTGTCTTTTTTGCTTGCTCCGTTTTGTTTACCTTTCTGAACAATGTAAAGTTGTCACTCTCTTAAATAGTGCTGCTCTCTTGTACTCTCGTACACTGTATTGATATTGGGCTCTTGAAACTCTTAAGAATGCCTACTTTTAACCAGTTTCTAAAGGTAAGAGAAGGCAAAAACAGCTGAAATAATTCAAAAAAGAGCTGACAAATTTCAGAAAAAAAATCATAAAAAGCTGTAACTTTTCAGAGAAAACGTAAAAAGGCTAAACAATTACAGAATCCTGTCTTTCCGCTTCCCCTGCAATTCACAAATTTTTCCCGCCGTTGAACTGCCATTATATAATAATATGATAAAGTTCTATGCATCTTTTTTAATCCTTGCTTTGTGCAAGGCGCCTTTAAAATGCCCCCAGTCACAGTCACAGTCGCAGTCCCACACACACACACACGCACATCGTCGGCGTTTGTTATAAAAAATAAGTTTACGTTTCGCATTTGCCTTTGCTGCGACTCGCATTTTATTTTGTTTAAGCAAAACGAAATGAGAAAATAAATATTCAGAAAATGTGGACTTTGCACCTTCGTTGGCAACGCTTTTGTATTGAATGAATTTAGCAATTGTTTTTGTTGTTGCCATTTATTGCTAGTGGCCACGTTTCGTACTTAAAACTACAACAATGTGAAGCGCTAACTAAAATTACAAATAATGTATACAAAAATAATAAAATTAGTCTAACAACAATAATTATTTTTATCACATATTTAAAATGTATTTGTATATATGTACATATGAACATACACATGTATGTACATATGATTTCTAGTCAAATTGATTGGAATATAAAAAAAGCTTCAAAAACTATTTATATCCAAAGCTTTCCAAGGGACAATCTGACTGGATTCACTGAAATTCCAATTGGCGAGTGATCAAATGTGAATTAATTGTAACGATTTCTTCAATGAATATATGTAAGCTCAATGCGGAAAGTTGCCAATTAACAGTTGTAGTCATGAAGCTAACGATTCGTTACGAGTGCTCTCAAAAATGCGGCTCAAACAAGCAACTAATTAAGCTGCCAAATGACGTTGACAGTTGCGGTGCCAACTGTTGTTGATAGTGAAGGGGAGGGGAGGGGTATTGTGGGGTTTCGCATGCAAAACGCATTTAATTATACATAATCCACTTGGTAGATCGATTTACATACTCTGACTTGACAACGTTTGAACTGCGCTACTTGTGGGCTCAAGTCTCAGTCTCTGTCTCTTTCACTCTCGCTCGCACTCTTTGTCAGCTCCATCATCTCCACCAACATCATCGCCTTTGTCAACGTCATTTATGTAAGTGGGGTGGGCGGCAATACAATCCACAAGCTTATAGACCACACCACACCACGCATCACATTGCATCGGATTCAGGGTCGTAATTGTCTCTCTTCCTCTTCTACAGCTTGTTGTTGTTGATGATGATGATGTTGTTTGTTCAGTTGTTATTGTTGTTGGTGTTTCGGCCCAGTTCTATTTGAGACGGCCACTTGAGAACAAACTAATGAAGCCTCTCGAGATCTCAAAACTGAAACAATGACAGCAATTAACTAACGAAAGTTCTATCAATTGCCAGCAATTAGCAATTACATGTGTAGTTAATTCTAATTCATTTCTATCTATAACGTTAATTAAAAGAAGAAATTAATATGCAAATCTTTTTGGTACCCCGTAAATCGGCTAAGAAGTTAATATGGCTCATCCCACGTAATTTCTTATTTCTTTGCAATTTCCCATTTGCCAGAGCTAATTCCAGCCACGCCCACATACACACACACACACATTTACATATACATGTAGGTGCTCATCTGATATTCTGCGGCTGCCTAATTGGAAAGTGAAAATGTGCGAGGCGCTGACGCGTGACTCCTTGGGAACAACTTGTTGCCTTGGCTACCTGGTACCTGGTACCTGGTCTGTGTGCCTCTTGGCCCAGAAGTTGCCTCATTATGCAAAGTGCTCCAGGGGGCGACAGGCAACAACAAGAACATGGGGCATGGCCTGTGGCATCGCGTGTGTTGACGCAACAGCAACAAATTTTTTGTTTTTTTTTTTTGTTGCTTGGCATTTGGAATTTGTGTGCTCCTTGCAAAAAATTCATTTCATTTCGTTTAGCTTCGTTTCTGTTGTCGCTGACCCAAACACCAAATGCAACTAGTACGAGCCATTCAAAGAGGAGGAGGAGGAGGGGAATTCAAAAATGAGTTGGGGACAAAGGGGGCTGCGTGGGTGGCTGGCATTCCAGCTTGGATTACCAGTTATAACAAACTGACAGCATCGTTGTCATCGGCTTGACTATGTTGATTTGCAGTTGGTTATGTTGTCGATGTCGTTGTCATTGTGCTTCTTCAGTCTACCCCTTAATGGGTAATTTTAGTGGGGTATATTGACTTACGATTGATATTCTTATTGCCCTGCAGGGATTTTGTCAAATAATATAAAGAATACCTTTATAACTAGTATGAAAGCAATATGTGACAGAACTAGTTTAAAGACTAGCTATAAGGCAACTGGAGTAAGAAACGAATAAGTAGTTTTAGGACTAATTATTAATAGTGATAGATAAATTATATACAATTGTTTGAATCTGGTTACCTAGGGGTAGGGTTAGTTGCCTCGGGTTACATGCCTCGTTCACTTGGATCAATAGGTTTGGGATAGAAAGACAACTAGTTGTTTACCGCTTCAAAACTAGTTAATAACTACTCCGTTTCCCTGAGGGGTAGTTACATTAAGAATTACAAATTTTAGAGGGTATCAGGGTCATCAGGCATCAGACCCTTTTCCACATTCCTTGCAGTCTAGTCGTTGTTGTTGACATCGCTGACGTGCAGCAAACAGTTGAATTTGTTCCATTCGCAATGATGACACGCTCGTTGCATAAGCAAATATTTCGAGACCCTCCCCTCTTCTTTCCGTCCCCCACCATTTCACGATTAACATCCACATACACACACACTCACTTAGTGTGTGTGTGTGTGGCAGACAGACAGACAGACGCAGTTGTCGTTTCCAACTGTCATAGCAACGATGTTGGATTTGAGAAACCGAAACAGACAGAACAACTGACATGACAGGACATTGTTGGGACACAGTCCTAAATCCCAAGCAGAAGCAGAAGCAGAAGCATAGCGCACACAGTGTATGCCAACGACACTGGCTGACAAGCTCAGCTCTGATAAGCTTTAAACGCGATTGGGAATTTGCTTTAACTTGTGCAGAGCTTTAAATACAGTCACTGCTAAAGTTCTTTCTACTTAATTCAGATTTCTCCAGGAAACTCCATCTCAATTTAAGAGGATCAATATTGCATCAAGAACTATCTCCGAGTCATGTCACTCCAAATTGTTACGTATGCGTAAATTAGGCAGTGTTAATACTTTCAAGCATATAATTTTTGAGTAGAGACTTGAAGTACGAGTATACATGTTTTTATTAATAAATATTTATTTGATTTGCAGGTGTTGAAAGCACTGGGCATCATTTGTGAAATGGAATATTTTGGATTGGAGCCCTGGGCACCCAACCAGAAGGAATCGCGCACTCGACAGTGGTACAACTTGAGGAATCGTCTGCATGGCGACAGCGTTAGCAACAGTCATGGGATTCAAATGATGCTCGCATTGCGTGTCAAGTTCTGGGTGCCAGTGCATAATATCCTGCAGGCTAGTGTGAGGGATTTGTTTTATATGCAAGCACGACGGGATCTTCTGGAGGCGCGTCTCTGTGCCAACGACTGGAGCAATGCAGCCAAGCTGGCGGCGCTGCTCTGCCAGGCAGATTGCCTCCGTTTTAACGAGCAGGCACTGCGTGCTGAGTGCCCAATGCGGATTCGAAAGGAATTGGCTCAACTGCAGCTGGCACTGCAGCAACAACAACAACAACAACATCAGAGCAAACTGGAACAACAGCGGAAAGAGAAGGAGCATGTGCTTAGCTTCAAGAAGCGACGGCTATCGAAACAGAAATCTGTGGAGCACATCGAGTGTTGCGCTGTGTCAGCGGCATCAACGACAATTTCCAGCAGCAACAACAACAACAACTTACAGCCTTCGCCATCAGCTTCGGTTTCAGCTTCCGCCTCCACATCAGCATCAGCCTCCAGCTCGAGCAGCTCCAGCAGTCCAAGCAACAGCAACAGCAGCAGCAGCAGTCCCTCAGGTCTGGACGAGCGTTTGGCCAGTAATCCGCTTCGTGTCTACGAGAAATACGTGATCCGAACAAGCGTCGACGCTGAGCCACCGATCAATTTTCTCCGACAGATCGCCATCGAGCACAGCAAATTGGCCAAGCTGCCAATGACCCCAGGGTCGGCCAAGTACTGGCTGCTTCAGGAAATCCAAGAACTAAGTGGATACGGTGAGGAACTCTTCAGCGGCGTCACCACCAATGAGAGCGCTACCCGCTGCGACATTGCAGTCGGTGCACATGGCATTACAGTCCATCGCGGGGAGGAAAAAGAAAGGTGAGTCATCTCAGCAGCTGCTTGAAAGGAAAGCGGGTTTCTTTTTAAATAAAAAACATTTCTAGTTAAAAAAATGCATTAAGCTACGGTGGAGCAAGCTCGACAGTAGGAGACCCTGTACTTTTTGAGTGCAAAGCGATCATTACAGATTGTTTCAGTTTCAAAAAATTCCCATAGATGGCGCCACTCAGTTGATTTTGTCCGTAACTTTGTTAGTTGAATTACTTCCGCGTTTATCATCCGAATTGGATGAAATTTGCAGGATAGGTAAAGACCATAGTCTGTATTATACATACTAAAAATTAAGGCGCTAGCATCAAAGGTGCTCTTGTAATTCGACTTAAAAATTTTGTATTTTAATCTGCGTCGGCGGAGGGGGGCGTGGCAAAAATCTAAACCAAACTCGTTCTATGCAAGATATAGATGTACCTACATGCCAACTTTGGTGTCTCTAGCTCTTATAGTCTCTGAGATCTAGGTGACACAAAAGGGACAGACAGATAGACAGACAGACGGACATGGCTATATCGAATTTTTTGAATTATCTCTTTTGTGCGATCATTGACAAGAAAAGCGAAATTAAGATTTGTACTTTTATTTATTATTTTCAGCATCCCATTCAGTGCCATAGCCGCTGCGAAGTCGTTAAAGCGTACCTTTAAGCTGGAGTATGTGGACGATCACAACGATCGCAGGGAGCTGGAAATTAAGCTGCCCAAGCAGCCCATTGCCTCGGGCTTATATCGTTCCATAACGGAGCGACATGCGTTCTACGTGTGCGACAAGGTTCGGTGTGTAGTCACCAATCAGTTTACGAGGGATCTCAAGGGCACGATTGCATCCATGTTCAAGGAGGACACGGAGCTGGGCAAACGTTACGTTTTCGACATACAGCATACGTGCCGGGAGGTGCACGATCAGGCAAGACGCAAGCTGCACGAGCGTGGAGGCGATGTGGCCGCCATGGCGGCCATCGATGACGGCAGCAGCTGTGAGCCTGGCTTGAATGTGGGCGCTGATGGTGCCGGTTCCATGGCCGGCAGGATAGATTTGGCCATACGTGACAAGGAGGCGCGTGAGGCGGCGATTGAACGTTGCGTGGATACGCGCATCTCCGAGGCCATGCAGTGCAAGATCTGTATGGATCGTGCGATCAACACAATGTTCAATCCGTGCTGTCACGTCATTGCCTGTGCGCAGTGTGCGGCAAGGTGAGTGAATCCCTCACATTTTAAGAAATCCACAATTACTTATCATCATGCCTTGAATTGCAGGTGCAGCAATTGCCCCAACTGTCGTGTCAAGATCGCCAGCGTAGTCAAAGTCTATCTGCCCCCCGAACTGCGCACCAGTCAAAGCGTTGCAAGCAGCAGCTGCAGCATCGTTGGCCCCCAGGCGGATTCTCATCAGCGGCAGCTTGATCAGATGGAACAGATCGATAGCACAGCCTCCACATCTGGCAGTGGCGGTGGAGCACCAGCAACAGCAACAGCTGCAGCGCCGCCTGAAGCAGCACCAAAGGTGACAACGGCTGCCTAGAATTGGCTGTGCTCGCTGCTGTTCCGGCTGATGGAATGGGTCTGCGTCCCGATCGTTTGATCGGAAACGTGCCGTGATCTCGTGTTGCTGTTGTGGAACCTATGACCATATTAACTTTTCGAGGGAACAAACCAAAACAAACAAAAAAAAAAAAATGGTAAAATATGTCTACCAACTACAAGTCCACAAAGCTATACTTAGCCCGTATACTCTTGTATCTTTACTCAAGTATTTTATGTTATTATTTATATAGAACCACGACTATAATGTGCTATTTAACCCTATCTAAGACTTCACGATTTAGCCTGTTTAGTGTTTAGTAATACCTTGTAATGCCTAAAGAAATAACATTAACTAATAACTCTTACTCTAAGTGCAGATATATTTCGATAACTATATGACATGATGAAAATGCGAATACATACAATATATTGTAATACATATTTGTAAATAGTGCGGCTACTTACGTATGTTACTTACTAGTATGTAGTTAGAATTTTACGCCTACAACTATATATACTATATATTATATTTATACAATACAAAACTCGAGATGTATTTATTATTATGCTAATGCCTAAAAACTCTTAGTATTTATGATAACTAAACACTACTTGGCCTATACGCAGGCATTAAATGCTCATGTCGTAGCATAACAAAAGCCCATATATGTATGTAGAAAAATATGTATGGATATATATCTTTATATATAAATATATGTGTATGTTGTCGTACATAGTTCCATAGGACAAGCGTACAATAATCGCAAGTATAAGGAGCAAGTAGTACTAAGTACCTGCAAACTGCTAAATGCGTTTCTCTGCAGCAGATATTAAACGTAGTTAATAATAAATGTTAACATGTTATACCAATCAGCGAACTTATTCAATTTTTTATTTCTTTTTTTTTTTTGTTTCTGTTATCTTTAGCTCTCTGACACATGTTCGATTTCACTGCATGATAGTTTCTTATGTTAAAGCTCATCATCTTGGTTTCGTTTTATATTTTACAGTCGAGCTCAAAATTGTTATAGAAAGTTATTTTCAAACGCAATACATAGATTTTAAACTCTTATGTGTTTCTATATTATTAACAACAAAATAAGAGTGGATTTAGAAATGTCAGTCTGTCTGACAGATATTCCCACAAACAATCTTAGACCATATAATTAAATATTTTACTAAATTCAAAAAAATTTGAGCAAAATTTTCCCCTAAGCTTCAGTTTTCTAGGATAATCAGTTATTGAAGATAATTTCTTCCTGAAATAAGAAATCGTAAATAAAATATAAATATTTCACATAGAGTTTCATATAGTTGACCCCAATCCATTCATGTAATCATCTCTAATCCATTAACTCCAAACCATTACTGTAATTTTGATAACTTGGAAAGTTTCAGAATGGGAGCAAAAGTTGGAAAACAGGTCTTATGAGCAGACATTGTCCACAATCTGTCGAATGTCTGATTTTAATTTCATAGTCTATTATCCAACGTCTAATTATAGCATTTTCGTTTCTTTGGAACCCTTACGCTACACAAAGTCAACGTATAACCAGGACGACACAAGCTTTTATTTATGGTGATGACGCTTTCGAAATGGTATCAAGTTTATTTGAGGACATTTTCTAGCATGTTGTGCACCCTTTGGTTATGGTGTTGGTCAAACTTGTGAACTCTATTAGCCTGTGGTCTTGAAGCGTATCGACATTATTAAAAGCCATCTGGAGGTCTAAAAGTCGAGATGGTCTTAGATCTTTTATTATGAACCGCCCGACTTTAAAATAAAACTGCTACAAATGTAAAAAATGCATTAAGCTATGGTAGAGCAAGTTCGACCGTAGGAGACCCTGTACTTTTTTAATGCAAAGCGATTACTACAGATTGTTTCAATTTCAAAAAATGTCCATAGATGGCGCCACTACGAAGATATCAGATTATTTTGCCCGTAAAATTGTTATTTAAATAACTTCCGCGTGTATCATCCGATTTGTCGGTATTACACATACTAAAAATCAAGCATCAAAGGTGCTCTTGTAATTCGACTTGGAAATTTTGTATTTGTATAGGGGGGCGTGGCAAAAATCTAAAACAAACTCGTTCAATGCAAGATATAGATGAACATACTTGCCAAATTTGGTGTCTCTAGCTCCTATAGTCTCTGAGATCTAGGATCTCCAAAAAGAGATAGACGGATAGACGGACATGGCTATATCGACTCGGCTGTTAATTTCAAGAATATATATATACTTTATGGGGGCTGCCCATTTGTACTTTTTTAAAGTACAGGGTGTAAAAAGTTTTTAAAAATTACCGCACGCTAATTTTGGCGCGCCAAAGTTTGGATACCCTTGCAGTGAACTGTATAAGCTGTCAGACAGGCAGATATATTTGAAGTCCTATTATTCCAGCTATATAAATGCATGATGCGTTTGTATATGGAATAAAACTCAAATCCAATCGAAATTAGGCTTACCATTTAAATATATGCAAATATCCCGCGCTAGATGTCATACATACATATTATTGGCAGCTAAAAATGGCAATGGCAATGTGTACACACTGAATTTTGGCGGTACTTTAAAGTTATGTTAAGAAGATACTAGAGACCTATATATAATATATACATATTTTATATAATAATAATAATAACAAAATAGTAAAATGTGTCTGTTGAATTGTGGGGCTCAATAGATAATTTTGAACAACTAAAATATTTGGATTTTTTAAATAACTGATTAATTATTCAATAAATGATTTCACTTTTCAGACTCTAATATATGTTTACTATATGTTTGGGACTATAAAAAAATATACTTAAATGTTAACTATAGTTAAATTAATATCGAATTGATATGAATATGAATCCAATCTCAACCATTAATCTAAATAAAATAAATTTGATTTTAGCTTATTATTTCTACAGGACTTTTCGAAATTATGTCTTCGTTTAAATTACAATACCAGGATAATATTTTAACTATTAAATACTCGATACATATCCAAATCATATTTTTATATCAGTAAATGCAACCGTTGCATTAAAGAGATGTGAAAATATATCGATATGTCGCTACTAGCGATAGGGGTGAGCACAATCGATAGTTGATAAATTCAGTCGAATTTCGTACCGATAGGGTAATCGATAAGAGGATAGCTAGTTCGGCGTGTAAATCTAAATGTAAATATCGCCGTCTGTGCCGAAAACAGTGAAATAAAAAACAGTTTTAAGATAGTCACACATTATAATAAATTTTGCAAATGTTATTAATATCGATTTCGTAGTAATTACAATAACCTCGTATGTTTTGCTAACAAATACGGGCAGCAGCAGCAGCAGCGAACGGCAGCAACAAGCGACGGACAGTGGTTGCAACTGCGACAAACGTGAATGCAAGCCAAAAGCAAACAATTATTAAATAAGCGCTGCTGCTGGGAGTCAGCCTACTCTGCCTGCTAAATGTTTTCGCCGTTGCCGTCCTTCGCGTTGACTAGACACAATATAATGTGAGAAATATTTGCACGCAGCTAAGTTTTTTGATTATTATTGCAAAGCAGCTGCTGGCGGAGGCCCCAGCGACTGTCTGTCGATTGGATTCTCGACTGTTTTGCCGACGTGGGGCTGGGGGCTTTGCATTTGCTTTGATCGTGATCGAGAGTGAACGCGCTGTGTGTGAGTGCGCGCGCGTGTGTGTGTGTGTGTGTGTGTGCGTGCGTGCGGAGACCACCGCAGTGACCATGAAGCGACGCGTTGCTCTCAATTCTGTCTATGTTTACAATAAATTCCTAAAAATGTTTCAATTGTACATTTGCAATGCGAAATAAAACGAAAACTAGATGTATAAAGTCGGCAGCATGACAACAGCAAATAAAAACAACAACTTCGACAATTACAACAACTGAGTACACAACTGAAGTCTCAACAATAAACAACAACAATATCAAGTCGTTCTAATTTACTCCAAAAAGCTCACGAAAAACCCAAACAGCACAGCAACAACAACAGCAAGAATCAGCTGAAAGTACGAAAATTAGAAAATATTTAACAACCACCCAGAATCGCTTTAATTGTATATTCCATTTGTGCTCTTAAGCTTTTAAGGCTAAAATCGAAACGAAACGAAACGAAAAAGAAAGATATCATCGAAGAAAGCAAACCAAATCAAAAGAAAAAGAAATCCCAAAAAATCCGCAACGCTAAGTGCCTCTCTCTCATGTTCTCGTTCTTTGTATCTCTTCTCACCAAATGCTTTAAGTGAATTTAAGCCGGTCTTTGACGTCATCGTTGTTGTTGATTCTCAACTTGAGCTTAAGACTAACCCCCCTCCCCCTCCAACTTATAGTCGCTTCGCGCGCATCTTAAATGCGCTTCGCGTCGAGCTTTTTTGTTGTTTTGTTGTTTCGTGCGCTCTCGTTTCACTGCTCGACGAAACACGCGTGACTTTGATTTTTTGAAATCACATATTCATATGCCTTGTCTGGATCTGAATTATTCAACTGCACACAGAGGTCAGTATCCGAACAGTTTATATCTATTGTTTATGTTAAGCATCAATCGGCTAAATGTTATGCTACTTTAATAAATGAGTAATCTATGGCTTAAAGCAGCTTCCGGTAGACCGGTTAAATTCTATAAATATCTGTTCATATCGTTCTTCCCTAATTTCCCCTTCCAAATTCTCTTTATTTGTATTTGTCATAATACTTCTTGGAATTGTTAATTGCCTCATAAGAATGTGCAAAACTTATTGGACATTTTGTGGATTGAACTGATTTTAGATGAAAATATATCTGAGTGTTAATACATAATACATAAATGCCTTGAAAGTAAAACCGTTATCTACAAGCACATATTGTTATCTTTAATAACACTAATTTACAGCCATTTTGCTTTAGAGGACTTAATATTATTTCCTAAACACAAAAATTAATTATGAAATCCTCCACTGATCACTCTTCAAGATACAATTTTCTGAATTTTTTTTTTCAATCCGCTTTCGTTTTAAACACAAGTAGTTTCTAATTAAGGGTAATAATGAGTTCTCCTAAAATACAAAGTTCTTAAATCAGCTAGATAAAATATAAAACTATAAATAGCACAGGATATTCCATTAAATAAACTGAGCATAAAGTTTTAAATGGTAAGCGGTGATGCGTTATATGTATTATTTGAAAAAAATTCAAATAATTCTATCTGAAAACTTATCAGAAAAATGTTTTAAATTTCGTGTTTAGGAGGCCAAAATCTACAGGAAAAAAAAGCAGAAACCAACTGTGGAGAAAATAATCAATATCGATATTGATCTATTGAACAAAAATCGAAAAATTTAATATTAGGTTGGGGAAAAAGTAATCCATTATTTTTTTGAGTGCCAGCTTATGTGTGCTCTAATTGCTGTAAACTATTGGTCACACTGATTTAAACTTGGGCTTTTTAGAAAGGTGGGATTTCCCTTTAAATTGCAGTGTTGTAAATTTTATGGGTGGGTCGATTCTATGATGATGATGTATTCATTTACAGTATAAACATAATAAGAAAAGTACAGTTTACTTTATGTTTGTACTCTAATTAAAAACTATCCATTTACAGGGGAATACATGATTCATGGGAATGCATGATTTCAAGTATGCATGATGGATTCTCCATGCATGAATTCATGCATGAGTCTTGGGAATGCATGAATCCAAGAATCATGCATGAATCTTGGGAATGCATGGATTCATGAATGATTCTTGGATTCATGGATTCATGCATGAATTCATGCATTCCCAAGATTCTTGGATTCATGACACACAAAAAAAATAATCGATTACTTTTTCCCCAACCTATTATTTAACAACTTGTGTTTTTCCATTAAAAGACGTATTATTATTTTTTTATATTTGCGACTAATATGCTTTTTGCATTTTTGTTCGTACCCAATTTTGTGTTTTTTAAGCAAAAAATTTGTATTTTTCAACTTTAACAGGCTCTACTTTTATAAAAGTGGTAGGAAATTTCATTATTGACTAATATTTTTGAAAACAACAAGCGCGTTTACCTTTTATATATAAAAAATATATCTTGAAAACTAAATGGAAAATTCTTTAAGTTACATTTTCATGTTTAGGGGAAAAATTCTTTTGGCTCTGCGGAAACACGAAAAAAATCATTTGTAAACTAGTGTTATATATATAAAAATCAAGGCGCTAGCTTTAAATCTGCTCTTGTAATTCGACTTCGAAATTAATTGAATTAATGTTCGCTTTTACAAGATTACACTTACATCGTTTCAATTCGATTAGCTAGTCATTGTCATTAACGTGACGATGCGAAATGCAGATTAAATTGAAATTAACTCAACCGTTAAACAATTAATATTAAAATATTAAAGTTATGAAAGAAAACGATTGTGAGGTCCGTTTAAAAGGGTATTTAATGCGCTTGGTCCCCTGTGTAAAGCGCTTAACAACGGCCAACTAACTGGGAGCAGAAAAGAGTAAAAGGAAACAAAACAAAATTATGATTTACACAATTATTGAATGTCAATTCATCTCGTCTCGTTTTTATACCCTGAGGGGGTATATTAAGTTTGTTAAAATAAAAGTATGTAACAGGCAGAAGGAGGCGTGGCAGACCCCATAAAGTATATATATTCTTGATCAGGGCGACAAGCTGAGTCGATATAGCCATGTCCGTCTGTCCGTCCGTCTGTCCGTCCTTCTGTCCGTCCGTATGAACGAAAGGATCTCAGAGATGGTAAGACCTAGAAGCACCAAATTTGGTATGAAGACTTCTCATAATTGCACGCAGATCAAGTTTATTTTAAATTTTGGATGCCACGCTTCCTTCGCCCACAAATTAAAAAAGAAGGCAATTAACAAGCTAGAGATTTGAATAAATATGGATGCATTGTGAAAATTTGATCAAGATCGGATAATAAACACGGAAGATATCCGCAATTATTTAATTCTTTAATTTAATGTGTTGTTTCTGTTGTTGTGAGTTTTCGCCCTCTCTCTTTCTCTCTTTCAAGTTATCAAGTGATAGAGGTGCCGCCACGTAAACAAACGGGAGACCTGCGTTCGAATCCCAGTAAAAGCATGCTTAAATTCTTAAATTTTTTTTTTAATTTTTGTTATACATTTAGAATTGTTTTTTTATGTTTTTATTTAGCTATTTTGAAAACAACGTGCTCATTGTTGCTTAGACTTTTAAATACAAAACAGACAGCACAAATACGAAACACAAATATAATTAATATAAAATTTGAGTGGCGTTCTCTGCTACCTCAGGGTATTCTACTGTCGGGATCTCTCGACTGAATGATATATTTGTTCTCCTATTCCCTATCATTCCTTTCTTGCGTCTGTTTTGTGGTTGCTTCAGTTGAACTTTAATAGCGCCAAAGGTTATTAATTCACCTTGAAACCATTGAGACCACGGTCAGCCTCTGGCGCTCTGTAGTCCTTCTTCAACTGTTGTTCAAGTGTTCAGACGATAGGTAAGAGTGTGGAATAGAGGTTCAGTTGCCATAGTCGATAATGGAAAGATGTGGTACGTTCTTTTGACTTGGTTTTTTAAATACCCATCTAAATGGGTAAGTGTAATGTAAGTGTATATTGAAGTCGGATTTTGGAAAATGGATTGGATAATAAAAACAATATGATTTGCAACTATTAAATTATATTTATCATTTGTAATATCTGAGACACATTAAAATTATTTTCCTTTTTTCTTTGCGCTCAAATAGTTATTAAATATGTATTTGTATTTTTGTGGAAGAGTATTTTGCTTTTTCTTTTCTGTTTCCTCGTTTATTTTTTATTTGTATGGTTTTTATTTTATTTTTTCTGAAAAAAGTAGAACACAGCGATGAAGCGGGGATGCGTGCTTTTGGCCAACATTGAACATTGTCCTGCCATAAACTTGCATGCACAAGTTTTGTGTTTTTGTTACACTCTCCCTCCACACTCCACACACTGCCCCCTCTAACCCTATAACCTCTCTTCGTTTTTGGCGCTGTTATATTTGCAAGCTTTTTTCATTCCGGCCAAGTTTATTGCATGGAATGCTTTTTAATATATTCCATTTTATGCCCCCCCCCGTTTCTGACCATTTGCTGTTGTTATTGTTCCTGTTGATGTTGCTTATGGCTAGGATTTATCTGCAGTTTCTGTTATTTGTGTTAGCCGATGCAAATTTGAAAACGCAATTCAGTTATTCAAACTGCGAATACAATATCAAATTGCAAATAGAAACAACTAAAAAAGATTGCATACCCTTCCAGTGGCGGGTATTTAACTTTCGACATATGACAGCTTTATCCGATCCGATTTTGCCAAAAATTTCAGGTCAGGTTTTATTAAACGAGACATACAATCTGTGAGTTTGAGTGAAATATCTCAAGAAACCGAAGAAGTTTCGTATAAAAAACCTTTGGTTGGTTTTAGGTCGACCGGTCCACACAATCTGTGGGTTATCTTAAGAAACAATTGATAACAGAAGACTATCGATGACCACTTTTGTCCTTCTTCGTTCGACTTGAAGCAAAATTGGCCACGCTCTATAAATTATTTGACCTGGTAAGAAAGTCGACAAAACCAAAATAGTAATAAAAGTATTTAAAAAAAGTATTATAACAATAAATACACAATAACTCTGTTGTAGATTTGTTGAGTAATAACTTTAAAACATAAAAGCCTGAAAAACAATCAAATGTTTGAAAATTAGGAGTAAAGTTATAATTTTTTGAGCTGTGATTGATGATGAAAGGAAAAGTAATAATCAATAATAAATAAAAAATAGGATAATAAATAGGATGATTACCTGAAAATTTATTTGTTAAAGTTCAATGAAGGAAAATAAAAAATCATATTTTTGAAGGCTTCTGTATATTTTTAGATACAGAAATAGTTCTACAGATAAAAAATGAGTTAGAAAGCAGCTTAATCCCTAAAAATTATCTCATTGTTTACGCTATAAAAACATTTAGTAAGAATTCTAGGTATAAATATAGATACACTTATAAAAAGAACTAGAGACATATTAGGATATATTAATATGTTTCAACAACTTCTTAATTCAGATCAAATTTGAAATTTCACTTGTAAGTACTAAATTCATAGCAATATTTCTGTTTTCAAGTTGAACTTTTATTCTTGCTATTGCGTTTAGTTTTCCATTTAACGAAAGTCACTAAGAAGTTCCACAAGCAGGAGGGCAGGGAAGGGGAAGAGGAGAGGAGAACAAGAAACAAATTTCCACAAGCGCTAAAAGTTTTCAACAACGCAAGTTTATTTTTGCATTCTTTTCGTTTTAGTCGTCGTCCTACAACTTTCAGATACTTTTTACTATTGTTATTTTTGTTCTGCTAAAGGGACTTCCGTGCTGTGTGCCTGCTTCTGCCAAAACTAGTTCCAAGAATAACAAAAACAATGTCAAGAACAACAATAGCAACAACAACAAAAACTATAACAATTGAGAAATGGCGATTGTTATACGCGTATCTTAAAGTTGACAAGCGACGCTTTAAGCTTTAAGGATACAACAATTGCAACTCTGTGCAATGTTTTCTATTTCACTTGTTTTCACTTCATTTCTGACTGTGTGTGTGTGAGTGTGTGTGCCACGCCCCAAGACAGAGGCATGCACGTTGTGTGCAACAAGGACACGAGAGCCATAAAAATGTTTCAGTGCTGCAGAAGTTTTAAAAACAACTGCAGAAACAGAAGCAGGAGCAAAACACGTTGCAGCAAAAAAACAAAAAAAAATTGCAGTTGCAACAACAACAAATTGTTGAAGTGCATGAGCTCACTTATGCGACGCATACAACAATAATAACAACAACAACAATCAGTAACGACAACAACACCTCTAAAAAGGCTGCAACTCTGCACAAGCAAAAAGTAGACACCAACAAAAAGTAAGACAAAGACAAGCATAAACGACTAGAAAATACTCTGTCAATAAGTTTCAGAGTCATCAAAAAAAACTTCATGAAGCATTAGGTAGCCCATAGTTAACAGTAGAAAACTATCATGAGACGCTCGTCGGATATACCTTTGGTGGTGTAGGGTAAAAAAGTGCATAAGAAAACTTTCAAATGATTTTTTATCATACAACCCAACCCGATGCTGCCTCTCTCCTTCTCTTTCCATTAAATTTGGCACTGTACAGAAAGTTCTAAAAAAGTCGATAAAAAATATAATTGAAACATGGTCAGCTTACAGCTTGATGCTGGGAGGGAACCATGTTGAATGGGAATGGTAGGGGATTATGGGGAGTGGCGTAGCTTCATTTTGTTCTCAGTTTATTGTTGTTATTTGATGGTATTCTTTTTGTTTTTCTTAATTCTTACCGCTCTGGGGTAAAAAGTGTTACTTTTACAAATGTCGGAAATTCAATTTTTGCCATAAAATATAACAAAAGTCAATTTAAGTAATTAGCTATGGCCGGTTGTACGGGTTTCTTGTGTTTTTACGCTTTTTCATTATTTTTGGGACTTTAAATATAATTTTCCAATTTGCAATTACATACAATACTTTTTTTATTTTGCCTGTTAAAAATAAATAGTAACACATCACGATTGTCTTTCAAATTGTCTGGGATTATAAAATAAAATGGAAACATCGATACTACATTTGTTTATGCTTAACAGTAAAATTGGAGGGAAATATTTGATTTAAGATTAAAGCAATTGATTTTAATACAACTTATTAAAATATTATTTACTACATATTTTAATTTATAAAAAAATTATATGAACTTATTTAATCAATTTTCCTCCGAAATATGCATGATGTGGTATCCACATGAAACCAAGGAAAAAAGGAAGCTATCAGAAATAGAAACTTTTCTCAAAATAATGATAAGAAATCATATATAGTAAGCATGTAGTTTATATTTCTACGTATCAGACAATGTAATAGATGTTTTACTTTGCTATTTTCAGTCCGAAGCAACGAGCTTAAAAATACAAATTTGTTGCTCCTCAATCGAATGATTGCCGGTAACGATAACCTATTTCATCAGAGTCTTGATAACCCACATATATTGCGATGATCTGCGATCGTGATCTTTGCCATAGAAGCTTTTATTTGTATTTTAAATGGGATTCGACCATTTGTCGGACGTTGCTTCATCTCTCATCTGTAGTGAAGTTCATTTTATTTTCTTGATTCTGTTTTCTTTTTGCGCATTTACGTACATTTACGAACGTGTATATTGATTCGCATATATATAATATTTTTGGTATGACGTTTGCGATAACGACGAAAACTTTTAAAATAGGCAAAGGAAATCCCAATGGCTTAAATGAAGCTACAGTCATGGAAAATGTTGTACAAACGACAACCTTTTTTTATTTTTCATTTTCAAAAACAAGGTCGAACTTTTCATGTGAACTACACAAAACACTTGGATTTTTGAACACTACAACATAATGCCAATACATGACATCAATTCTCCATTCTATTTTACATCTTCAATAAGTTTTTTAGACCCTGTACTTTAAAAAAGTACAAATGGGTCTATTACGTTTGTGCAAATGTGCGTAACAGGCATAAGGAGGCGTGGCAGACCCCATAAAGTATATATATACTTGATCAGCATCAACAGCCAACTCGATATAGCAATGTCCGTCTGTCTGTCTGTCCCTTTTTTGAGTTCCTAGATCTCAGAGACTATAAGAGCTAGAGACACCAAATTTGGCATGTATGTACATCTATATCTTGCATTGAACGAGTTTGTTTTATATTTTTGGCACGCCCCCTCCGCCCCGCAAATTAAAATACAAAATTTCCAAGTCGAATTACAAGAGCACCTTGGTTTTTAGTATATATAGTACACTTTATAGTATAAACCTATCCTGCAAATTTCATCCAAATCGGATGATAAACGCGGAAGTTGTTCAACTAACAACGTTACGGGCAAAATCAACTGATATCTTCGTAGTGGCGCCATCTATAGGAATTTTTTGAAACTGAAACAATCTGTATTGATCGCTTTGCACTCAAAAAGTACAGTGTCTCCTACTGTCGAGCTTGCTCCACCGTAGCTTAATGCATTATTTTATTCGACATTTTATGGGGCAGAGACAACTTGAAACATAAGTCAATTAATTTTTGGCGCTCCAAAGCTTTTATACCCTTGTAGATTCTAGTCGTTCCTATGCAAATTTGTCTCTCAGCCTTAAAGCTATCTTCATATAAAATGGCACAGATTTGACTTTTTGTTGCAATCAGTACATATGTCTAACCCGGAAAGATCGGATCACTATATCATATAGCTGCCACAGAATTAATCAGCTTTTTAAGGTTGTGGTGTCACACAGTTTTATAGTTTTTCATCGCCTAACTAAATTTGGATAAAATCTTTGGATATACATATGTATATAAGATATGACACGTCAAAGATAGCTTGCATTATCTCTATTATTGTAGAAAGTTTCGAAAAAATCGCCTTTGTAGTAGTTCGTTCTTTACGAAACCCATATAACCAAATTTTTAGAAACCGTTAACCGTTAGAACCAAAACCCGACCATAACTGTAACCGTGACTGTAATCTTTATTGGTTTTGGTTTGAATCCCTGCAGCAAAAAATACCCAGAAGATCAAAATTTTCGACAATCAAACTATAATCGAGCTCGATCAAAAGAGCTAAACGGAACTATATTTACTATATATACTTAAACGAGCAAATTGAACTATAAGATTTATCATTAAAAATTGAGGTTGCTCAACTATTCACCACAAACAAATAAAAACGCTAAACCAAAATAAAGTTATGATGTCTTGAAACTGACGACAGTAATCTTCTTGCACTACACTTTCTCATATTAGTAAAAATTTGCTTTGACTGTATATATAAATATCAAGCTCAGGCTGTCAAAATAATTGCCGAGTTACGCAGATCTTGTTAAGTTGCGTTTTTCAATTACAGATAATCTGGTTAGGAACTAGATTCAAATATTGCTAATTTTTATGCACATATCACGTATACGCATAGCCAAACTTTCCACGTGCTAAACAATTGTGGGCTGCCCTCAATCCAATCTAATTCGGATTTACTTAAAAGCTATAAATTAAGAATGAAAGTTACTACTATCAGAGTTACATATCCTAAATAATAATAGTCATCTAAATTAAATTCGTGCTGAACATTATTGGGAGTAAGGTTAATATCCTTGTGACTTTGAATGATTTACAAGATGTACCTATCGATTTTAAAAGTTGAATGAATTTAATTTATCTAGCATTTACTCCTACATTGCAAGAATAAGTGATACTTTAATAGTATGCTATGATCTTTTTACGTTTGACCCTCATGATAAGGTCATATGACTCGTAGATGCGGTAATTATTGAAGAAATTATCGTAGTTCTTACGCACTCCTCGGAGATGCATTAATGTTGGGAATGCGGAAATGGGCTTGGCTTATAATATATTAAGGATCGTTTTGCTAAGAAAATTTGGAGAAGCGTACCACAATCCAGTCCAACTGTATGTTGGCCCAGAATGACCAGGAACTTTATATTCGAGCTCGATCTCGTGATGCGTCTATTCGTGCCACGAATAGAATATTTGCGCCTATCCATTGTATGGGTGGATCAACTTATTTTTTCAATAGAGCGGACTTCTTACCGAGTCGGTAAGGTTCATCTTCTTTACGATCACATAGTAAGCCCGATGATGCATAGTAATCCAGACGATCTGTGTGGCGACTGCCAGGAACTTATTGTTCGTACAAACACTTGTCCTTGATCTTAGCCGAAATATTAACGGTCGGTTTAATGTGATACAATTTTTGCATATCCCCCTCACTCGTTATTATAACGTCGATACCTGAGCCATATTTCAGTCAGCTCATTACAGCGAATAAGCACAATTTCAACCAACCACAAATAATACTCAAAATAAATGATCAGAGCATGGAACAGCCCGAATAAATTTCACAAAGTTTATATTTGGGCACCATAAACAGCACCAAAGCCCGCTAATCGCTTTTTGTCGTCATCCTGATCAATGTGGTGCTGAAAGTGCAATCTATCTGCTCATTTATCCCAGGACCATTTAACACTCTAAACCTTGGGTGCGACTCGGTTGTTAATGCTGATCAAGAATATATATACTTTATGGGGTCTCTTACGCACATTTGCACAAATGTAATACGATAGACCCATTTGTACTGTTTTAAAGTACAGGGTCGTAAAAAAAAATAGTTTTTTTTAATCGAGTTCTAATTGATATCATTGTATTTTCAGCTGAATATTATGGAAAAAGCGAAAGCGTACATTAAAAATGAACTCCGTGGTGGCAGCATGTCCCTGCAATCCGAACCCAACTCGACTCCGCCCCCCGTGTCGCAGGGACATAGTCAGTCTATGGTGGCTGTCCCTGAGCTGATGGCATCTCCGTTGGGCAGTTATCATGCTCAATATTACTCGACATCGGTAAAACCAGCTGGCCGTGCTTCGGCTCCGCCGGACCACATGACCGCATCCGCATCCGTTTCTGTCTGTTTCGTTTGCGGTGGCTGTGGCAACTATGAAGCATTGCGGGTGCGAGCCAATCCAGAGCGACCTGGCGAGCCGCACTTCCCGTTTCTAGAACGGCACGAGCCGCCGCAGGGAGTGCCGGCGGTGGGACCAAACGAGATGTACGTGATGGCCTGCATGCTGTGTTTTCGCTCTCTGCACGAGCAGTGGGACGCGTATGAGCGTCAGAAGAAGCCGTTACTGCAGCGCATATACCACATGAAGCGAGTGGATGGCAAGGGTTACATTGGCGCTGATGTGGCCACCCAAAGCGAGTATGCTGCCCAGATGTTGGGCCTAAGTGCCGAACATCTTAGCCAGAATGGACTCGCGGAACTGCACAATGCCGCTGCCGCGCCGCCAATGGATCCATATGCTCTGAGTAGGCACTATGCTGGTGGAATAGCGACATCCGCGTCGCCTCAGCTGCTACAGCACCATAGTACATCAAGGAACGCCTCGCCCGACTACTATCCTCGCAATGCGACACCCACTAGCCATAGTCAGGCGGCTCAGGGCAACCACAAATACCAGAGTCGTCCACAGTCGCGAGACATGCAGCTGCCATCGCCGTTGTCGCGTCCTCCAAGCGAACCTCCTGCTCGCACGGCACCCAATTCCTGCTCCAGCTTTGCCCAGCACAAGTTCAAGCTTGGCCAGCACAGCTATCAGGCATCAACATCAACATCAGCATCCCAGGTCCAGTCCCAGTCACAATCCTCAGCTCAGTACCAACCCGCCCAGTACCAGCAGCTTCAGCAGCAGACAGCCGCCTATCACATGCTCCAACAGGTAGCGGCTGGTTCCTCCACTGATCCTCAGGCTCACTACAAGGGAAATCCTTACAGTGCGCTGCCGAATGTTAGTGCTGCCATGCCGTTGACAACGCATCTACCGAGTCTTGAGGATGACGACACAACGGTACTTGATTTGCGCAATTCGTCAACTGTCAATTCAACTCCCGTTGCGACACCAACAATGATGGCCACTACTACCACTCGTAACCAGCCGTGCAGCTCCTCTTCATCGACGGAGGTTGGTATTCTGGATCTGTCCATGCCGGACAAGAACTCCATCACCGAAGTCTGTTACGTGTGCGGTGATGAGCAGCGTCGCGGTAGCCTCGTTGAACTCAGTACCGTGAAGCCGAAGGAGTCGCGTCTTGGCCAGACGGTCGCCTACTTTCCGCTCTTCAATGAACAGCATCCGCGTCCGGCGCGCTCACGGCCGAAAGATCCGCGCGGCATGATCCAGGCCTGCATTCCATGTCATGAGGATCTCATGCAACAGTGGCAGGCCCATCAGGTGAGTCCATAGTTAATGCATGCACTCCATACAGTCGCATACCAATCATGAAGGAAAGGTATTGATTTACACCTAATTTCGTAAAGATCTGAAAGTCAATGAGTTTGGATAAGAAATTTTACCAAACGACTACTCTTTTCATAGTAATGGTAGATTTTCGACCGATTTTTCAACATACGTGTACGTACTGCCTATATGAACATCTACAGTATTATTGGGGACTACATTGAAAGTTGACAGTTTTGAGGTTTACGTACAGGATATTCACTATTCGAGCATCTTATTCGTTTGTTTCATAATAATGAGAAGAAGAATTCGAATTTGCGAGCTTTGACATTTGACTGCGGCCGAAATTGTTGGTCGATATATTTGTCGATTGTGCTAAGAAGGTTAGCCCTTGATGTTATTATAGGGGTGGAATCAAGAGCTTAATACAATCATTTAAAAGATACGTTGTTAAACGGCATTATATTATTAAACAACTCACAGTATTTTCTTAAATTTTGTTTTATTTCATTATTAATTTCGAGAATATATTTCTTCGAATTAGCTACGTATAATAACTAAAGAGCACTTAGTTTTCATCGTTTGAAAGTCGTCCATAATTGACCACAAGCCCTAATCAGTCTGCCGTCTACATATGTAGATTTCATGCTAAATTATGTGGGGCCTTTCATAAATTCTACCATTTTAGTGCCTATCCAGATTTATTCTTCGCCCGCAATATAAATCGGTCTATATATATATAAGTGCATACAGACAAATCAAGAACTTTTCAATAACATTATATATGTAAATATATAAATATACATATGTTTATACATACATAAATACATAGGTTAGGGTGAAAATAGATAAAGAGTGTGGAACTCAGTGGAAAATACATAAGCAAATAAAACCATTCGCAAGACCAAATTTACGAGCACCACATTCGCGTCACACGAAACAAAATAAACAATTTGTTGCTGCAATCATGTGTAAATTGTAAATTGTGCTATTGATTATGATGATGATGACGATGATGATGATATTGTCTTTTGGGATGGTTGGCGCCACAAGTTGACCCCGGGTGAAACGCCAATCCACAGACGATTAATCAATGGGGTCGTCGTAAGACCTTGAGTCTGGAGAATAACCAGAACGAGATCCGCCAATTGAGATTTCCAACACTAAAGTTGGTTCGGGGCGACAAAAGTCAAGAGAGAAATATAATTCGCACCGCATGAATGCGACTCTGGCGGGAATTTTGACCGCTGGGTCGTGGTTTTTCTGATTAAATTTTAATAGCTTTCCGCGATTATTTGCCATTTTTATACTATTGCAGAGGGTATTATAATTTGGTCACGAAGTTTGTAACGCATTGAAGGAGGCCTTACATACCCCATAAAGTATATATATTCTTGATCAGGGCGACGAGCTGAGTCGATATAGCCATGTCCGTCTGTCTGTCTGTCCGTCTGTTTCTATGCAAACTAGTCTCTCAGTTTTGAAGCTATTTTGATAAAACAGTACATATGTCGGAACCGGCCGGTTCGCATCACTATATAGCTGTCATATGAACGATCGGTTCGAAATAAACATCTATGTAACAAATTTTTATAAAAAATCGGACGGCTTTTGCAGAGCTCTACAAGGGTATTCAAACTTTGGAGCGCCAAAGTTAGCTTGCGCTGTATTTAAATGTGTACTGTTTTTCATTTTTCTTCTATATATTTAACACTCTTTGACCCACCTTACTGATCATCGCACAAACTTAACCATAACAGCTTCAAGGCTCAAATTTAAAAAACATAGGTGAGAAAAATATATTGTTCAATAAGACAGTGTTTCACAGCCTCGAAACAAACTCTGCAATAGCCCGATTAGCGATCAATATGTTTATCAGCTTCGATTTTTCAGTGTTATGCATTCAAAAATATTTTTAAAGTAAAATGGCGTCCAAGAAGTGCAAACCATTGAGCTCTTCGAAAACGAGGATAACAATCTTCTTATCCGAAAGGAGCAACAATAGCCAAGATCAATGTTGTAATGAATTTCGATGGAATTTGTATACAAATTTCCTTCAGCTCTGCAAAGTTTTTAGACCCTGTACTTTAAAACAGTACAAATGGCTCTATTAAAGGGTCTCCCACGTAGTCAGGCGGGAGATCTGGGTTCGAATCCCAGTAAAAGCATGCTTAAATTCTTTAAATTTTTTATTTTTTTTTGTTAAGAGGAAAATTTGTGTGGCGTTGTCTACTACCCCGGGGTATTCTACTGTCTGGCTCTCCCGACTGAATGATATATTTTTATATTAATTTATAATTTTATTTTATTTATTTTTAAGCTTGGGATTCTACTATTTGTTTCTTTTACTACTTATAACTTGTCATAAAACTATTTGTTCAGATATAAGTTGGCTTCATATTAGTTGAAGAACTATTTGCTTTGTATGTATACACAAAATCGATGCGTTAATGTTACGAGAGTTTGGGGAAGGGGATAATTTAAAACTTTAAAATATTGATCTAGGGCCTTTCCGTCCCGAATTTCTATTAAAAAAACCTCTAGGTAAAGTTTAGCTGCTGTTTAATGCTTATAGAATTTGTAGTCTTTTTTTGGCCAAACAAAAACAAATCATGCTGCTAATGATAAATTGTTATCCGAGCACGAATATTATTCCACAACTGCATTCCAGGCGCCCCTTCCAAAAAAATCTCTTGAAGTGCCATCTCAAATGTACTTACATTTATTGAACGCGCAAATTTTGCAACATGTTATAAAAATGCAAAATTCACAGAGTCGTTTAAAACTGAGCGAATACACTGTGCAAACTGCCAGATAAATAATTAAATGGCATTAATTTGAATTGTGTAAATTTCAGAGAAGCACATACACACACACACACACCCGCACACACACACGCACACAGATTGAAACGCAAATAAAACAAACAAAAAACAAAACACATAAAAAATGCGCACGAAATATAAAATAAATAAATGCAATAAAATTGCAATTGCTGCAATGCAGTGAGTGTTTGAGGGGGAGGGTGGGTGAAAGTAGGAGGGTTGTGGTTTGGTGGAGCCTATTCAGAGAAATGCAAAATAAATAAATAATCAAACATTGAAAATCAACAACGCGACGGACGGTCGGTCGGTTCGGATCGGGGCATTTCGACGAGACAAATTAATTAAATTTAACCCAGTAAAAACAACGCAATTCAAATGCAAATTTGGCGCTAAGCCAAACAAACCAATCCCTGATACACCTCTGCCCCTGTTATTTTCCTGATCCTCAAACTGTTTCTCCGTAGGCAGTGCTGCGAAACCAGCTTTTTCCCGACAAATCTGGTTGTTTTTGAAGCTGCGTAAAAAATTTGAAAATTTTGGGAAGCGGGATTTCTTGCTTTTAAAGTAGTTAATTAAACTTTTTTCCTATTTTTTCATGTTGCTACTGGTTACATAAAATGAATGCAAAAGTGGCAGCTTCATCATTATTTTTGTCAATATGTGCCAATAGCATCACTAGTTTTTGTCAAACTCCGTCCATTTTCAGCGAAAAGTGCGCGTCAATTGTTTGTGATTGGTTAAAAATCAGCTAATTAATTTTTCGAAAAATACGTTAGTGTTTCTCTCTGTATTCACATTCTGAATACATGGTTAAAACTTCAAGCGAAAATTCTAAAAATTGTTCGAGTTATGCTGCGTGCTGTTTTCACAAACGTGTTTCAAAAAAAACTTTTAAAGTTTTGGTGGTCAATTTCTGGCGGACGGAGGCTCCCGTTATGAAATTCGAAATAAGGGTCAACGAAAAGCTTTCCCTGGTCAATTGTTTTTTTTATTATATTCTCAAATGATTATTTTATTTTTTTTTTAAATTAAAACATAACTGTTGTAAAGAAGTTTGAGCAAAATTACAAACATTCAGTCAATGATTTTTATTTCTGTATTAAAAATAAAGTCTTTGTGACTCATATATTCACCACACACCTAATTTTTTTTTAACTATCCATTGACATAACTTACCCCCACCCCTACCCGGTTGTTTACTCCCTCTGACAAATAAGTAATTTGTGTTCACCAGTATTGACCTCTTTTTTATGGATTTTTTCTTAAAATTTTCAGACTATTTTCGGTTTTATTTTCAGAAGATTTTCAACTTTTTTTTGGTTTTGCTTCTTTCCAAAAGCTTGGGTAAGGGGCCCATCAATTGTATGACGTGCACAAATTTTCATTCGTAAAGTGCGAAAAGCCATTCAATTATTTATGCTCTTCTTTAAAGAGATTCATGCAAAAAGAAAAGCAGAATTCAATTATAGCAAATTTAAATCGATCTCGTTTTGTCTGGATGTGCGCCAAGGTTTTTTTTTTATTTTCTCTCAATTATTTCAATGGTTGACCTTACTCTTTCTTTACTATTGGAATGTTGAAGAAGTGAAATGTGCTAAAAGTACTCTTTACTGACATCGCATATTCTAAGGTATTGTTTCAATATTTTTAAAGTAAGTTTCTAAAAGCCAGCTTATAAGGAGCTACAAATCTTCATATGTATTAGTTTAAGCTTTTAACCTTACCTGGAACCAATTTGTTAAGATTCTCTCTCAATCAAGACAGCAAACCATTTTTAAGAGCACAGCGCAGAACCGGTTTGATACAAGTTATTTGCCATATCCAAGCTATCTTCTCCGTTTAGGAACTGATTTTTAAAGATATAGCATAAAAATCCACGTTTCTTTTACCTCGCATAATTACGTAATTAAATTAACGTAACTTGGTAGAAAGATCATAATAGTAAAAGGGGAAAAATTGAAAAATATCGTTTATTGGTTTAAAAAGTGAAGGCAAATGAAAAACCGTGCAGAAAAGAACACATTTTTGTTGTATTAAATTGAAATAACATAAGAATCTCAACAGCAAATAAGGTGTTTAGCTCAAAACCTGGAAAAAGAATGATCCGAAAAATATCTATATGTATATATCATATGTCATTTTTAAAATATCCTGGAACAGGACATCCTTTTTATTCTTGAAATCTGGTTTATCACACTCGCCGCCAATATCAATATTTGGCCCGGATGCTTATCTTATGCCTGAATAAATTTCCATAATGCTCGATTTGTCAACCAATCATCAAGCCAAATTTTCACATTCATTTAGTATATTTAGACCTTGTACAAATTTGGCATGTTTGATTTAGAAACGGATGATAAACGCGGAAATTATTCAACTAACAATGTTACAGGTAAAATAGAGAGGAAGAGACGACCAGCTTATCAACTGATATCTTCACAGTGGTGTCATCTATTGAAATTTCATGGTACGCATCTATAGTGAACGCTTTGCCCTCAAAAAGTACAGGGTCCCCTACTGTTGAGTTTGCTCCACCGTAGCTTACTGCATTTTTTCTGTTAAGCGCGCGACTTGAAGCTTTAATCCTTAAAAATGCATCTAAACATTTGAACGGTCAAAATTTAATAAAATAAAATTGGAGAAATATCATGTAACATAAAACACATTCATTACACGCGTGAAAACACACAGATTTGATATTTACTTCAAAAAATACAAACGGGTTACATTGTACAGGTACATCTGTAGATTTTTGAATTGAAAAGTCTTTTATCATAATATCTTTGTCTAAACTACGTGGCATAATACACTATACAATTTTGTATAGTAATTGGACAGGTTAATTTTTTTCAATTAGAAACATTCCCACTAATTTGCCGATAAAAAGTTTGCCTATATTCAACACTTTACAAGTTAGAGACTGAAAAAAAATCGATTTCCTTAAAAGCAGCGAGAACATGTTTTGCATATGGAGTTTTTCATTTAGCAGACATTTCACAACAAGTGTAACTAGACCTTAAAGAGAACCTCGACAAAATACTTATTCTCCTTTATAAGAACGATATAAAAATTCCTTACACCCTTTCGTTAAAATAATATTAATGCTTTCAAAATCTGGCACATACTTTACTTACTCTAGCGAACAGGGTATTGAAAACGACTGGTGAAAAAATAGAACATAAAAACAAGACATGAAAATAAACTATTTGGGTATTAATTTCAGTGTTGTGTTTATCGATGCCATGAAAATGTTATAAACAAAAGAGATTTTTGACGAGCGGCATGTAAATTAGCTCGACTCATATGTGTTTATATTTATATTCGTAAGAAAAAATAAACAAAAAGGAAACACTAGAAAAATTTGACAATTGTATGCCCATTGTTTTTTCTATCAGGATTTTAATTCAGTTCATTTCTAGACACATTTTTGTGATTAATTAACGCACAATTTGCATCGTCAAGTCTTTTATATGTTAAGTATTTCGTTGCGTTTTGTTTGTTTGTTTTTAACTCATCTCAATGGTGAAAACGGCAAGCGAATTATGGGTATGACAGACATGAGGAATAAGACTAATAATGACAACAATGACCTGCGGTCTTTCTTGACTTTCAAGAATTTTGGCAAGTTGCCCATGTGTCAAGCCAAAAAATGCGGACAAACCCGGTTAACAAATCAAAAATCAAAATAATAAAAAAAATTAAGAAGAGGCTGCGTTTAAGATGAGAGAAGATAAAATACCCTTTGCCAAGATTTAAACTTAATTAAATTACTCGTTATACGAATGATAGTTTTTTATCTTAACAGCAGCGTGCAAACACGCTGAGTAGAACTTCAATGCACTTATGCAATGGCAAAGTACTTATGTTAAAATAGCCAAAAATAAATGCTGTACACCTTTGCCGATCGGAAAAGTAGCTATGCTGCTTTCCATCAAGCTTGCTTATGAGTAAAAACGAAATGAATTGGAAGGAGCCGTTGCGTTTTTTAGACCCAGTACTTTAAAAAAGTACAAATGGGTCTATTACGTTTGTGCAAAAAACAATGTGCGTAACAGAGCAGAAGGAGGCGTGGCAGACCCCATAAAGTATATATATTCTTGATCAGCGTCAACAGCCGAGTCGATATAGCCATGTCCGTCTGTCTGTCTGTCCGTCTGTCCGTCTGTCCCTTTTTGTGTCACCTAGATCTCAGAGACTATAAGAGCTAGAGACACCAAATTTGGCATGTAGGTTCATCTATATCTCAAGTTGAACGAGTTTGTTTTAGATTTTTGCCACGCCCCCTTCCGCCCCCACAAATTCAAATACAAAACTTTCAAGTCGAATTACAAGAGCACCTTTGATGCTAGCGGGTTGATTTTTAGTATGTAAAATACAGATTATGGTCTGAACCTATCCTGCAAATTTTATCCAAATCGGATGATAAACGCGAAAGTTATTCAACTAAGAATGTTACGGGCAAAATCTGAAGTGGCGCCATCTATGGAAATTTTTTGAAACTGAAATAATCTGTAGTAATCGCATTACACTCAAAAAGTACTGGGTCTCCTACTGTCGAGCTTGCTCCACCGTAGCTTAATGCATTTTTTTTTATATAACGACCAGATCTAGCAGCCTTGCATCCTTAAATTCATGGATATTTTCTGTGCTGTATAAACAGGGACCAATTTTCATTTCTCGAAATTATAAATACGTGAAACGGTCTATATAATCGTATTATGAGTTGGATTAAATTATTCACAGAAAATAGAAGTTTTTACGAAAAACAACATACATTTTTTTTTACCGGAACCGCATCAATTTAAACGTCGGACTTCGATTCCCGAAAACCTATTTGTTTCGGTTTCGGTGGCGGTTCTGACTCTGAACATGAAACAGTTAATTGCGGTGAACGGTTCCGGCTTTATTCCCTTTTTAAAAATATACAAAATTAGGTTTTGGATAACATAACAGAGCTGGGAATAGTGATCTTTGATAATTACATCGTGTTTGTTTAATTCTTTACAAACAAATTAAGTGATATTTAGATAGCACTACTTATTTAGTTGTTACACTAAAACCGAAGAAATAATTGTAGTACGTCCAAAAAATTAAATATGAATCGATATCAGTTGTTATTAAAAATAAAGTCTGTTAGGCTGGCAGTAGACATATTCCAATATGTGTTTATGTTTATTTAGAAAATACAAAAAATGCTTAATGATAAACCTTTAAAGCAAATTACTGTAGAATTGCAGAAGTAGTTTAGCAAAATATATAGCGCACGATAATTTGGCGCGCAAAAGGATGGATACCCTTGCAGTTTCCTGTGTAAGCCGTCAGAATTTTTTTTCACAAATTTGTTAAAAGTTTTTTTCGAGCCGAAAGTTCCTCTGACAGCTATATGATATAGTAGTCCGATTTTCACGAAATTTGATCAGTCTGTTTAGTGTGTACATTTGGTTGAGATATCTTGATAAACAAAAATATTTCATATTAAATGTTGATTTCGAGTCAATCGAAATGGAAGCTATATGATATAGTAGACCGATTTGAACCAAATTTGGTAGGTATGTAGGAGTTTGGTTAAGATATCTACAGAAACAAAAAAGTTTTTCATACTAAATGTTGATTTCGAGTCGATCGTTTCTATGGCAGTTTTATGATATAGTATCCGACCCGGCCGGTTCCGACATATGTACTTCGTGCAGCACAGATACAGATCTGTACTAAGTTTCATCAAGATAGCTTCAAATATAATTCAGATAGCTAAAAACAGACTGACGGTCATGGCTGTATCGACTCAGCTCGTCGCTGTGATCAAGAATATATATATTTACAAACTTCGTGACAAAATTATAATACCCTCTGCAAGGGTATAAAAAGGTTAATGTTTATTTTTCAATAATCAATCGTAGACGTTAATAGAGACTCTCTCTTGTATAGAAACTATCCCACACAACGAACTCTTTGCTTTCCGGCAGCGGCATGAACTCCAATTGCTCCGCGATGTTGAGACAAAGCTCGGATCCCCCTGGACGCAGTGCCTCCCACTGTGCAGGCTCAATAAGTTGACAATTTGGATTGCCTGTTGCAGCAAATGAGGTCCACATGCCGATTAGTCGCTCAATGGTGCGAAACTCCGGCGTGGACTTGTCCAGCTTGCTAGAGAGGAGTGTGTAAAACATGTAGGAGAGATCATCGGCGTGGCAAACGCCTCGCACCTGTCGTCCGCATTTTAGCATGCGGTAATGGTTAAAGTGGGATGAGTCCATGTCGAATCGATACAAATAGGTAGGTGTGGAAGGTGCATAGGCGGCACGGGCAAGGAGAGTGCGGTGAATGCCGTGCCAAAAGTTCTTGACACTTAAGATGCGTAGGCACTCAAAGAGTTCCATTTTAATTCGATCCGCATCCTCAAAATATGCCAACTTGAGGCGACGTAGCTGCTCGTTGAGCTCCTTGGCATCAATGGTGTCGCGGACGGGCTGAGGGATGAGGGGCTCAAAGGCACTAAGCATGTACTCTTGGTCCTGCAGCGTCGTCTGGTAGCTGAACAGACCCTCAAAGGAAGTCCCGCCAATGATCAAGGGAATCTCGTTGCCCCAAGCGCTTGCCAATTGCTCGAGATGGGGGCGTGGCACCACACAATCCTCGCCTATATACGGCTCGACGACTGGTCCAAAGGCAATAATCTCATAGTTGCGATGCTCCTCTTGGGAAACAATTGTATTGCAGTGCTGGGCCAGATGACTGGCAGGCACATTCTTAAGGAACTGCAACAGGTCTGTTTCATTCTCCGCCTCGGCATTCTTATAGCCAAGGCGTCTGGCCAGCCTTTGAGGTGCATTTCGATTCGGCTGAGTAGCCCATTCACAAAGCGCCGAGGCGGACTGAACGATGGCACGATGAAAGAGGCCACGCGTCTGCTCCGTGTTCATCAGGATATGGGCAGAGGCACCCCCTGCACTCTCGCCCATAAGTGTGATATTATTCACATCACCATTGAAGCTGGTGATGTGCTCGTGGACCCAACGCAGGGCTAATACCTGATCCTTGAGTCCCGCATTGCCAGGCACCTGGAGCTCGCGATCCTTTAGGCTAAGGAATCCCAGTGCACCCACTCGATAGTTAAAGGTCACCAGCAGTACATCGTGCTTCATAAAATAGTCGGGCCCGTAAATATCTCTCATGGCACCGCCTATCTGAAAGCCTCCGCCAAAAATCCAAACCATGACGGGCAATGGACGTGGCGTTTCCAACTTCTTAACGTAGACGTTGATATACAAACAGTCCTCTGATCCCTCCACCGAATTCAAGATTGAGTTCTTTTGCATTGGTTGCGATCTGGGATATGTGCTGTCCCTAACACCCTGCCAGGGCACCGCCGGCTGTGGTGCCCGGAAACGTAGGTCTCCCAGTGGTGGCTTTGCAAAGGGTATGCCCTCGAAGGAATAATAGGATTCTCCATCATAAACGGTCCTTCGCTCCATGCCCTTCAACTTGCCGCATTTCGTCTCGAGCAGTTTTGTGCGACCAGTGCTCAGTCGATACTGGACTACCTTGTGTCCAATAGCTCTAAAATAAGAATTAAGAATGACATAGTAATAGTAATAAGCTGCATAACAGAACAAAGGTGTGTTTTATTTTTAATTTGAATTGAGACTTTCTCCATACAAATTAAGAGTGAAAGAAGTCTACAAAAGAATATGGCTTACACTAATCGTAGCTGTGGGATAATCAACCATATGGACTTTTAATAGAGTCTAATACTAAGTATATAGAACTGATATCTGATTATAGATAGATAAGAATCTAGAATATTATCTATATTTTGGTGCTTAGTCATTAAACACTCGCTTTGACTAGGTTATCGGTAATATGTATATATACTTATTTGGAGAATCCTACTAAAACAGCTGCGTCACCTGAACTAAGCACTTTGCGGACTACTGATGTAGATACTATAATCTAATAACTATACACAGATTATTTGGGATTTTTTTATATACATATATGTAACTTGTACACACTGCTCACTTACTTTGCAGCCAACTTGACTTTATCGGTCACGCTAACACGCAGATCCATCTTATATATGTATATGTATGTATGTAGAGAGGCAACAATATGAGATTCGGTATGTAAAGTAATTCCTTAAATATTCCGCAATACTTGCAACTCGTCCAAAAGCCAGGCAGAGACTGAACCGTATTCGCACAGCTATGACTAAATAGATTAGATAAAACGCGCCCAACAGCTGCCGACAAATTATTATACATACTATTCGTATTACTATTACATATATTTGTCTGCTTGTAAGAGTATAGTAGATAGGTTAATGGATAAAGCTGGAATGGAGTCAAAGAACTGACGAGAGTTCAATTCGATAAAGGAGCTTTCTGTAAGAGATTATAACGGTTAAAATATATATGAATGTTTGTGACTATAAAAGCAACAGGGTGGTTTTACAGACTACAAAATTAGGTCATCCAAACTGTTGAGACTTGAGGCGCCACAGCCCATCATCAACAGGCATGGTCATGGTCTAAGCGGACTCTCTGATAAACTTCAATAAGTTTAGTATCTGGATATATGTATGTGTGTGTGTGTGTGTGTGTGAGTGTACTATGACTCATAGGCTCAAGGTCAGTGTCCTGCGCAGCTCCCTTTCGTTACAGTTTCACTTTGAAGGTTTGGTTTTTATGATTTTGTGTGAATGTCTAACAAAATGAGATAATGTGGCAACACTGAGAAAAATGAATATTGTGCCATTTGTGGTAGTTAACAATAGTACTACTCCTGCAACTGCTTTGCTTTTGATTTGCTTAAAATTAGATTTCGTCGATATGCTGTTCCATACAAATGTTGTAGTGTACTTGGAAGAAATCAGCTCAAAAACTGATTTAAATTTGCTGTCGATTTCATTATCTGTAAGATTGGTCGCCAAGAAAATTACACCACATTTAATGTTTGTTTTCATTCTGCTGATTTTGCAATATAGAGAACGTTGTAATTATGTTGCATTTGAAGCTTTGAAGCAAAATCAAATCAGTGTGCAAAACGTTTTTAATCGATTTGATTTGATATGATATGCATTAACGAAATCAAATTTTAAGCAAATCAAAAGCAAAGCAGTTGCAGTTGCAGGAATAGTACTAATGAAACCTAGAATTCTTTTATACCATTGCAAAGGGTATTATAACTTTGTTACGACCCCATAAAATATATATATTCTTGATCAGGGCGACAAGCTGAGTTGATATAGCCATGTCCGTCTGTCTGTTTCTATGCAAACTAGTCTTGGTTTAGAAGCTGTCTCGATGAAACTTGGTACAGGTCCGCAGTATTAATGTCGGAACCGGCCGGATTGGATCACTATATAGCTGCCATAGGAACTATCGGTTAGAAATCAATCTTTAGTATAAAAACCTTTTGTTTCTTAAGATATCTTAACCGAACTCACAGATTGTGTATTTGGTACAGTTTCAAACAGCCTGACCTTTGGTTCAAATCGGACAACTATATCATATAGCTACCATAGGAACGATCTGTTGAAAATCAACATTTAGTATAAAAAACTTTTTTGTGTTTTATGATGGCTTAACCAAACTGACAAATTGTGGGTTGGACATAATTTTGTGCATCCTTACCAAATTTGGTTCAAATCGGACTGCTATATCATATAGCTGCCATTCGAATGATCTGTTGAATATCAACATTTAGTATGAAAAACATTTTTGTTTCTTAAGATATTTTAGCCATACTCACCGGTTGTGTACTTGGTAAAGTTTCAAACAGTCTAACCAAATTTAGTACAAATCGGACTACTATGTCATATGAAAAATCGGTTCGAAATTAACACGGACGCCTTATGCAGAGCTCTGCAAGGGTATCCAAAATTTGTCGCGCCAAAGTTAGCTTGCGCTATATTTAAAGGAATATTTGAATGTTACAAATCGTTGGATGCAGCACAAATCTGACAATCGCTGAAGATTTTAAAAATAATCAACTGTCTGAATTTCCAAAATTAGCATAATACCAAAATTTACGAAAGTAATTGTCATGTTGCCTCTTACACCAGAATAACGTAGAACTGTCAATTCTGAATCTAAGGAATTAAAATTAGTTGACCATACTATTTCAATACTAGTAGGGTGGATACATTTATACCATTCTTCGCTGTATTCGCATCCATAAGGCTTTCCCAATCTCCAAGTATCTTAACTATCGTTGTCTTGTTCTCGGTTCATGTTTGTGTTGCAATGTGCCCAGGATTTAATTAGAATCGTTGTTGTTGCCCTTTATGTTAACATTGCTTCTTAAATCGATTTCCGCCACCTCCCTTTTGTGCATCCCCCACTTCACACCAGAATGCAGTTATTCAGAAAAGTTGAATGCTTCTTAGCGTCTCCTGTTTGCGCCACTTAAGACTGGCCAAGAGGTCTGTCGGTAGGAGCGGAGCAGCTTTTATTTGCCGTCTTGTAGGCAAAAGTGTTGACTGTCGAGTGTCGCCTTCTAATTATGTTAGTTAATGTGATTATTTCGCACTTGGTCTGCTTTGAACTAACATTTCATTTGAAATCCAACCGGCTTCAATCTCCATCTGCAGTCTGATTTCGTTTTCTCTCATTGTTTGTTTGTTCAGAATTTATTTTGTTTTCGTTTCTGTTTTCTTAGAATATTTTCTTGTTTGCACTTTTGTTGTTTAACACTAAGTCTTATCTTTCGTCTTATATGCATGTATTTACTAAAAAAAACTGCACTGTAACACTTCTATAAATTTCGATAACATACTAAAAAGTTGATCATCAATTATCGAGTTAATTTAACGAAATGAGTTTAGAATAATTCCTTATTAGTATTCAATCCATGCTGCAATTATATAAGCAAAAGCTGGTCGAGACCTAAAAAAACTAAATTGTAAAATAGTAAATTTTGCTTTATATTCTTTTTGAAGTAAATTGTCAAATAATACAAAACATCAAGCTGTAAGAAAATGAGCTTTGAACCATTTTTTGTAATAGAGTCGAGTCCCGATAATTCGAAATACCACGGGGATCACATTTTTTTACAATTTACACTGGAGTTCGATTTATCGAGATTTCTATTTAACGGGGTCAAAAAGTGAAATTGGAGTAAACGAAGCTTTCAAATTTCATAAAAACGACATTACTGTTCAATATTCGTTGGGAAAAATACTTCGAATAAACGAGGGAACTAAAATGTATGAAATTTTTATGAACTAACGAGTTTTTTTCAAGGGAACAGCATTTTTAAAGAATTATTGGGTTTTTCGATAAAGCGGGGTATAAATTATCGGGATTCGACTGTAGTATAAGGATTTATATGCTAAAACACAATTTTTGGAAACTTGTGAGGCTTATACTTATTGTTTATGTTTATTGCAAGTTTCATCTTACTATAATTAACATGCCTCTCCTAAAGCGACATAAGTCTCCTAGGTTAACACAACTTCCCGAACTAAACACAGCTTTCCAAACCACGCTCTTTTTGGTTCTCTCGTAGATCTGAGCTACGCTTCGAGTTATGTTAAGTTCTATTCTAAAATTGAAGTTAACGGCACAAGAAGTGCGCTCTAAGAAATAAATATATCTATTAAAACTACACCACGTCTCTTATTGGGAACTGGAACATCATCAAAATCAACGTTGCCTTCAAATACAACATTTTGGTCCTTCGAACCGGAGACGAACCAGCGACCTGTGG
The DNA here is from genome assembly GCA_037043535.1 of Drosophila putrida. Taxonomy (NCBI): domain Eukaryota; kingdom Metazoa; phylum Arthropoda; class Insecta; order Diptera; family Drosophilidae; genus Drosophila; species Drosophila putrida. The sequence continues at coordinate 506,493 of JBAMBI010000334.1, forward strand.
ATCTACTATACAATCTTTTGTCGTCTTTGTAATCTGTGGGTTTCTTAATTCGTGCGTTTTTCTTCCGGTTTTTATACCCTGGGGGTATATTAAGTTTGTTCAAAAAAAAGTATGTAACAGGCAGAAGGAGGCGTGGCAGACCCCATAAAGTATATATATTCTTGATCAGGGCGACAAGCTGAGTCGATATAGCCATGTCCGTCTGTCTGTCCGTCCGTATGAACAACGAGATCTCAGAGATGGAAAGACCTAGAAGCACCAAATTTGGTGTGAAGACTTCTTATACTTGCACGCAGATCAAGCTTATTTCAAATTTTGGATGCCACGCCCCTTCGCCCACAATGCCTAACTCTGGTAATTATAAAGCTAGAGACTTGAGCTTTGGCACGAACAATACTTGAATGAGAAAGGATGCATTGTGAAAATTTGATCAAGATCGGATAATAAACACGGAAGATATCCGCAATTATTTAATTCTTTAATTTAATGTGTTGTTGTTGCTGTTGTGAGTTTTCGCCCACTCTCTTTCTCTCTTTCAAGTTATCAAGTGATAGAGATGCCACGTAGTCAAACAGGAGACCTGGGTTCGAATCCCAGTAAAAGCATGCTTAAATTCTTAAACTTTTTTTTTTAATTTTTGTTATACATTTCAAAATTTTTTTTATGTTTAGAAGAAAATTTGTGTGGCGTTCTCTACTACCCCAGGGTATGCTACTGTTGGGATCTCCCAACTGAATGATATATTTCTTTATTAGTCTTATTAAGTTGAGCTTAACTTCATTAATTTAAGTGCGTTATACACCATCTTTCTGATACATTTCATAATTTCGGCAATTTCAACCGGTTTTTTTCAGATTCATTTAGTGTGAATATGATCTATCTTTCTTCAACCCAACAATGCGTTCAACGACACATTTTAGAATGTTTTTGATAAATAATATTAATTCGGTAACAAAATATTGAAAAATATTTTTCTCGGAATAAACTATCGTTTCATCAAAATGCGTTATTTCTGTGACCATGCAATTTAATTGCTCGCGAACGAAAATTAGTCATAAAAATATAGTGCAATCTAACTTTGGCGCGCCAAAGTTTGGATACCCTTGCAGAACTCTGCATAAGCCATCCTATTTTGTACAAAATCTGATAAATGTTGGTTTCGAGCCGATCGTTCATATGACAGCTATATGATATAGTAATCCGACTTGCACCGAATTAGGTCAGGTTATATTAGACTATACCAAATATACAATCTGTGAATTTGGTTAAGGTATCTTAAGAAAGAAAATAGTTTTTCATACTAAATGTTGATTCCGAACTGATCGTTCCTATGGCAGCTATATGATATAAATATGATACTATGATATAGTGATACGATCCGGCCGGTTCCGACATATGTATGTACTGCGTGCAGCAAAAAGACGGACTTGTACCAAGTTTCATCAAGATAGCTTCAAAACTGAGAGACTAGTTTGCAAGAAACAGGCAGACCTACGGACAGACGGACATGGCTATATCAACTCAGCTCGTCGCCCTGATCAAGTATATATGTGTATACTTTGTGGATTCTGTGAGGCCTTCTTCAATGCGTTACAAACTTCGTGACAAAATTATAATACCCTTTGCAAGGGTATAAGAAAATGCAGTAAGCTACGGTGGAGCAAGCTCGACAGTAAGAAACCCTGTACTTTTTGAGTGCATTGCGTTCACCAAATATTGTTTTAATTTAAAAAATACCCATAGATGGCGCCACTACGAAGATATCAGTTTATAAGCAGAACAATTTTGCATCGCCTTCATTATTTTCGCGGGAAGGGCTCGATATGTGTTTGACATAAATTTGACGATATCAGTGTTTGAATTGTTACCCTGCAATGGATTTCTGTTTTTGTCGTTGGCGAATGCCCAGTTTTTTCCTTAGCACCAGTTATTAGTCATAATCAAGTGTTATAGGTTCAGCCTTATGTCAAATTAAAAATGTTTTGGCATACGCTTTCTTCTTCATGCAACCCGTGCAGCATCATGGAAATGGTTCAGTCGATTAAGCGATAATGATATTCAAGCAAACTGAACGAAATTTCTTTAGGATTAACAATAAACTTCGGTTTAGTTTATTGGGTATGCAGCTCTCTTGTTTTGTCTTTCTTCCAACTCTCATAAATTGACACATTACGCTTTAATATTCATCATTTACATTTACATGTCCTTTTGTCCCATACTGTCCCATTATTTGCATGTGGACTGTTGCCAGGTAAAAGTACTCGTTATATTTCTGGGCATCAGTACGTCTGAGCCCAGCATCCTCTTACCCCGTTTCCCAACCCCGCAATCCTTATTCAGTTTCCATGGCATTGTATAGATTCCGTTTGCAGCATTATGTTGGTGTTGCCATCGACTAAATAAATAAATACACAGTGAAATTTATGTACATTGTATGTTTGTTTGTATGCAGGAGAATTGTACATATTTGTTGTTGTTTGTCCCGTTTACATCGCTAACATTGTTGGCTCTGCTTCAGTTGCCGGCGCCAATGCAACTGTAGACTAGGTTGGCTACGCACCAACAAACTACATATGTACATACATACACATCCGAACACACACATCCATATACATACACGAACAACGTAGCAACTGTATCCTGATTCCATCTTGCGTCGACCTCCAAGTGCCAACGGTTCACATTTCTCTCCTTTTACACGTTACATTGTCCTCGTCCTCGTCTTCGTCCCCGTCAACGTTGTCTTTTCTTCTTTGTCTTTGTATTTACCATGCTTACACGATTGCCGCCTACTGTTAAAGGTGACGACTCCTCGAGCCGCAAGCCCTTGCCGCGCCCATGCTTTAAATCTCTTCCTGCCGCCTCTGTTCCTGTTGTAGGTTTCCCCTTATTGTTCCGAATGTTTGTTTTGCTGCCTGCCTGCCAGCCTGCCCTTTTGTGTTGATGTAAGCGGACAGCGCGTGTACAAATTGTTTTTGCAAGGGTCCAATTTTCAGGGCTGGACACACACTGGGAATTTTGCATTGTGAAATTTCAATAAGCAATGTAATGCATTGCTTCCATTTTTTTCTTCCAGCTCAGTTGTATGTATGTACTATATGTATATTTTAATTTCCAATTCAACTCAAAAGAAATAGTTTTCTTATTTTATTTCATAAGTGCAATATTTAGACCCTGTACTTTAAAAGAGTACAAATGGGTCTATTAAAAAAGTATATATATTCTTGATCAGCATCAACAGCCGAGTCGATATAGCCATGTCCGTCTGTCCCTTTTTTGAGTTCCTAGATCTCAGAGACTGTAAAAGCTAGAGACATCAAATTTGCTTTGTACGTTACTCTATATCTTGCATTGAACGAATCTACCCTCCCCACAAATTAAAATACAAAATTTGCTAGTGCCTGGATTTTTAGTATGTATAATAATGTAATGTATAATGTCATCCAAATCGGGCGATAAACGTGGAATTTAAAAATTTTACGAGCAAAATCAACTGATACCTTCGTAGTGGCGCCATCTATGGAAATTTTTTGAAACTGAAACAAACAGTACTGATCGCTTGCAGACAAAAAGTACAGGGTCTTCTACTGTCGAGTTTGCTCCATCGTAGCTGAATGCATTTTTATTATAAAATTTAAAGCGTTTAAACTAGTTCACGCTAGTCGATTTACAAGCTCACGCATTGGTTCATTTAATGACATATTTTTGTTGTATACTCTTTTGCTTTAGTGTTTTTGTTTCAACATTCGCCGCTGCTTCAATTTGGTTCACTCGTTTTGTTTAGCTTCGGCATTTCTAGAAGTAGACGACTCGTGCTGCCTACTGTTATTGCTGCCTACGACGGCTGCGTCTGCGTTGTTTGTTTGCATTTGTGTTTTAGTTGCCTTCACTTTGTTTTCTTTGCGCCCGCAGCACAAGAACAACAAATAGTACGTACTACAGTCACAGCAGCAGCAGCAACAACACCAACAAGAACACCAGCAACAACAACAACGGCAACATCAATAAACAGGGCTTTGCCGACTCTATCAGCTTTTTAACGCGTCGCAGTCAGTCAGTCGTCGTCGGTTGTCGGACGCAGGCGTAGGCATTCCAATTGGGACGCACGTTTCGAACTCGAATTTCCGTTTACATTGTTTATTGGTTCGGTTCACTACGTCGTTTTATTTTGTTTGTGTTTGTGTTTGTTTGTCAGGGTGAGCGGCGTGCATGCGTGCGTATGTGTGTGACGTTATCACGCAACTATTGTGGCAATCGCTAAATGAGCACTCACACTCTCTCTCATCGCACGTGTGTCTGTTTCAAGTGTATAAAACTAAATTGATAAATGCACAACAGCAATAAGAGTAAAGTACTTATGTACTACATAACATATTATATACAATTGTATATAAGTTTACACATGATTGAATTCTGCGTGTTAATAAATAAACAAACAAACTACACGGCTGTCAATTCGGTTCAATATCTCTGGCTCCCTCAGCAGCAGAAACCTACATACATACATATGTACGTAAATATGTTTACAGTGTGACAACATCGCTTGTAGTAATAATCACAACCGTAGCCGGTAACTGTGGCATTACCGCAAACTGTTTTAAGTCACAACAAAAGTATAACAGCAGCCAAAAAACAACAAATACAATTTACAGCAAATATAATGTTAAAGCATCAAAGTGACCTTTTTGCACTTATCAATCAAAATAAAACTGAATATAGAAATGACTTATGTGATAGCAAGAGTGATGATTCATATAAATGTACGTGTGTCGATCTACAAATAAGTTATGAAACTAATTCAATATTAAATCATTGTGAGTTATTTAAAATTTTTAATAATAATAATAATAATAAAGTGAGTGTGCAAAAAGGGTTTTAATTTGCATAATAACAAAATAAAATACGAATGAATAATGCTATAGCATTGGCAGTTTATTTTTTATCATCAACCTCCCATCACTAGTATCAAACAGTGACAAAAGAAGAGGTTTACTCTTTAACCTTTCGCCAAGTTGTGACTGTGTGTGTAGTGTGTGAACTACAATAATTGTTGTGTACGAGAGACGCTTACAACAAGTGCGCGCAAGTCAAGTCGAGTAATAAGAACTACAAGAATAATAACAACACGAACGGCAACTACCGTTTTGCGCGTTTTAAACAAGCGGCATCGACTTCCCCCTCTCACTTTGTATGCTCGGTAGTATGTGTGTGTGTTTGTGTGTATCGTTCTAAAAATAACCGTTTCATGTGCAGTCGTTGCTTTTGCTGTTTCTTCTTTCCACTTGTCGTCGACAACGGCTACGTCGTATTTTGTATTTGTATTTGTTATCGGTTATTTAACTTGATTTATTTGCGTGCCACTGATGATTTACGTATATCGCCTGTGTGGGGCCCACAACAATAACAATAATAACAATAATAACAAAAACAACAACACAACAACAAGCAATAGCAATAACAGCCCCTACTTTAGACTAAGTCGCACGCACATTGGCTCTTAAGTGGGTCAAACAATTATTGTCACGCCTTGCCACCTGCCACCCTGCCGCACTGTTCCCTTTTTGTTCCCCTTGGCTATTGTCCGATTTTATTGCCCTTTTTTGTGTGGCTGTCCACATTGACCCCGTGGCTGCTTTGTGACTCAATGATGGCCACGTTTTTTGATTGTGTTGATTCATAGTTATTTATTTAAAGTTTTTACAATTATTTATTTCAATTGTTATTTAAACTAACAGATTAAATGGATACCAACAATTAATTTGTTGTTTGCCACCCTAGTGCATCCCTGTAAAAGCATCCCGAGATAGATTTCAATAGGTCGTAAAAGATTTGACCAATCTGTAATATTTTCTTCAGGAAAATTGTATTACTAAAAAATGTTCCGGTTATGTACTTATTTTAATTAAATATCTTAATATAATGTTTCCCTATGAGAAAGGCAACTTTTTATGTTCTTTAAGTTAACTGAGTTAAAAGAAATAAAACAAGCTAACATATTAAAGGAGTCCCAATATAATTTCCATTTACCATATGTGTGTCTCTATTCGTGCTTCTGAGACGAATAAGAATTCATCCGATTTTGCGATGCTTTGGCTCAGCAACAAGTCAATCCTGTTGGTGTTGAGACACTAACTGAAGGAGGGAGCAATCAGTCGAAGTTTCATGCACTACGTACTTTCTAATTATTTGGCACAAAATCTGTAACGTTAAAACGTTAACGTTAAACTATCGCGTGTCGCAATCTTCGTGTTTGTGCCATCCCAGTTTCATTATTAATTGTTCGAAACGGATACGGATGCATCGTTTGTTTTCCGTCTTAGGCCGTCTGTGCCACAAAAGCGCAGGTTACCTTTTTATCGGTTTCAACTACAATAAATTAAATTATGTTTGTGTTTTAATTCAGCTGCAAAGAAATTTCTGAATTGATCAGGAAGCCACAGCCATATTTAACAAAAAGTGATGGCCTTAATAATATAAAAGTAACGTCAAGTGTAAAATGATGTAAAGCTAACAGTTGAACTAATTAAATGTGAATAACAGTGGAATACTCATACGAGTAAATACGATCCACAATGGCCCAAAATCTGACTGTTCTTATGGGATCCGAAAATGGTAGTAACAAAAACTCAGCTTCGGCAGCGGCAGCGGCAGCGTCGGTTATGCAACATTCAGTTGCCAATTTTAAACCAAAGGATACAAATGGCTGGAAGGATTACAAGAAATTAAAGACGTATCTCATACTGAAAGAACAACAAATTGAGGAGGTAAACAGTGGATTTCCAAGCCAATTCGAAATATAATAATATAATAACTTACATAATTATATTTTCTAATTAAAATGCAAACTAAGAGTTCGTTTGGATCGCTAATAATGGGTCGCTAAAAATGGTCGTTAGAGCTTTTCGATAATATTAGTTAATGCACAATTAAATTAACTAATTTTCGGGTTCTACAATTTTGTGATTTTCTTGTATATAATAAACCACGAAACGACTTTTTTAAAAAAAAACACAAAAGTAAAAGATCCAAAAAAAATATAGTGAAGCCAGCTCGACTGTAGAGGGAGTAAATAGTCATTAAATCAAATCAAGGCTTAAACCAACACCTTGGAATCAGATATACTGAACACAGGTTAGCGAACCGAGCACAAAATTAGGCTTCGAAACTTTTCCATAAAGTGAGAAGTTGAAGCCTTGATTGTAAATGTATTGAATATGAATGGACTGAAAAGAGTTCTCCGTTTCACTATTGACTTTTAGGCAAAAATTGTGCAATACCTAATCAAAATCCGCAAATCAATCATTATTTTCCTAAATTGCCAGTGCCTGAAAAATAAAATACTTTTTGTGGTCAGACTTTGACTTAAAATATAGCGCAAGCTAACTTTGTCGCGCCAAAGTTTGGATACCCTTGCAGAGCTCTGCTTAAGCCGTCAATTTTTTTTACAAAATTTGTTAGATGTTGATTTCGAAGCGATCGTTCCTAAAGCAGCTATATGATATAGTTATCCGATTTGAGCCAAATTCGGTCAGACTGTTTGAAACTATACCAAATAGACAATCTGTGAGTTTGATCCGATCCGGTTCAGACATATGTATGTATATAGTGCGTGCTTCAAAAAGACCGACCTGTACCAAGTTTCATCAAGATAGCTTAGAAACTGAGAGACTAGTTTGCATAGACAGACAGACAGATAGACAGACAGACAGACGGACATGGCTATATCGACTTAGCTCGTCGCCCTTATCAAGAATATATATAAGGCCTCCTTCAATGCGTTACAAACTTCGTGATAAAGTTATAATACACTCTGCAAGGGCATAAAAATAAAATTAAGGAACATACAAGCATACTTTTCCCTTGACTCTACTACATAGAAGTTTTTGACTCGTAAAGCCTGGGAGGATTTTTGTCAATTTTAAATATGTCAAATAACTGAGGTCAATTTTGGCAAACTCTTTTATATCTAAAGATAAAATTTTGCGAAAAGTCATTCGACCCGCATGCAATTGTAGTAGAGACCTTAATCCAAAATGTGGGCCTTTTTGTCGATTATAATATCCTTATATGAATTCAATCGAGAAAATTTTATTAATGATATGCATTGCCAAACAAAAATATTGATATAACAAGATTGTAGATTGTGGAAGATATAATAGGACCGATCGTAAACTTTATTTTCAAAGCAAATTATGAAAGCAATGCAAGTAGTGAATTGGTAGCATAATTCTGAATTGGGAGCATAGTTCTAAGGATATATTTTTCACCATCGAGCTCTTAGTTAAACATATTGCGTCAAGAAAAAAAAGTTGGACTTTCAGAAAGTTAATGACCCGAAGAAAATTAAGAACTTTTCAAGGTGAATAGGGATCACTTGATAGAGTGGCCATTACAATCACCAGACCTAAATTCCCAAAAAACAACTTTAGGGTATCGTTAAGAAAGAGTCCTTGCGTCGAGATGGAAGAGCAAATCATTATAAAGTTAAACCAATGCTGCGAACCTTGAAATTTTTTGGGGAAGTTCGGTTCGGGCGATCGAGGGAGCCCCTGAACCCAAGGATCGGGCTCGACCCTTGGTTCAATGCTATACAGTTTTCTTGCTTTTTTTACTGCTTACCTTTTTACTTGCTACATAGTTAGAATTTTAGAATTTAATATAAAAAGAGATTATTTTTTATATTAAATTCTAAAATTTTGAAGTGTAAAGTTATAAAAAACATTTTTGCACAGAATTGGCAAAAAGAAATTTGCATATAACGAAAACGCCTTTCTTGAAATTGTATCGATTTCTGTGAAAACATCTTTCTCTAGGAAACGTAAGCCTTTAGAAAAGCCCCACCAAAGTAAAAAAAAACCTCGAAATTTGTATCGAAATCGCAGTCGACCGCCATAAATTTTTAATTCCGAACCTAACCTTTTTTTATGAAAGTGTTCCGGTTCGGGTTCGTGTTCAGTACTAGAAAATATGAATAGCGGTTCGGATATCTCAAAAAACCTGAACCGAACCGGTTCCACGTGGTTCGGTTCGGAACTAGTTAGCAGCCTTGATTTGAACATAGTTTATTTGTTTAAGATGTTTGAGATCGATTCCAAAAAGAAACAAACCGTTATTCATTAATTGGTTTCTATACGATGATGTCGGTTTGAAGAACTTCGATTTTACGGCTTCGGAATATTAAAATCATTTTGTTTCGGTTACGGTTAGAAATTTCAATCGGCTAATACCGGTTAACAACTACGGTTTGAATACCTGATTCGTTATATAAATTATAACAAATCCCTAATAAATCCATAGAAAAATGTTTCTTTCGATATCACCTCCCTTCACCTCATTCCCATTACAAATCTTTCCCACATTAAAATTTGAACGAAATAACTCGATGACTGTGACATATTTATATTAATTAACAGAGAAGATTTAAATAATGCATTCGTTCGGAAGGCCTGACAGCAAAATCCCCTGTGGAAGTAATTCATGCCAATAAAATTTAGTTTTTATTATATTTGTGTTTGGTATATCTGCTGTTCGCAGTAACTTTTCTGTAAGTTGCAACAACAATCAGTTGCACGTTATCTTCAAACTAAATGAGTATACAAAAGCAAAAACATCGACCCTCTTTTTTAACCCAGACGGCTCAACCAAATTCGGTTCGCACCCTCCTGATCATACATATAGTATGTATCAAGTTTGTCGGTTATATGTTTTTCTATTGGCTTATTTTCGATCTGTGGGCGAATGCAAATGTAATAAGTCTTCAATGGTGTAACCAACTGTTACACAGTTATAGTTTTTTGGTAATGTTTATACACCCCACACGGTATTCAATGGCACATTTGCCTTTTCGTTCTTGCTATAATTAACAAACAATCAAACAAAAAAACAAGGAGAAAAATTATTGTATTAACTAGAAAAAGAGAGAAAAAATCTCTTTATATAAAGTTATTAAACGGTCATGAACCCCATTTTCAAAATGCTTATCAACAACAACATTAAAACCGAAAACAATGACAGCAGCGGGGGGAGAGAATGTAGGGGAGAAAGATTGTATTCTATCCACATAAGAGACTTCTTGTATTCCAGTTGAAGATGAGGAAAAATGTGCGAAGTTGAACAAGTGTGGACAGTCCAGAAAGGAGGAGTGGGGCGGGGGACGAGAATAGAACTGACGCCAACACAAGCAAACGATGTCGGAGACGCGATTTGACCTCTCGGCGTTGGATCAATAAATATGGATGACTTGATGTTTGTTCAGATTGATGTGTGCAAACACAGATACTCACATATATACAATACATCCAAATACGCTCACTCAGTTATAAATTCAGATATTTGTGTGTTGTGCAATAAAAATGCGCGCATATCAATGTCAAAAAATCTGACAAACAATGAAATAAGAAAAGTAAACAAATAATTAAATTGATTAGTGCCTAATAAAATAAATGAATAGCAGGCAGTTGAGTTTGCGTGTTTGTCTTTTTCCAGATCTATCTGGATACGGCACACAGCTGCCAAGATACCATCGAGTCTGTCTGTCTATCTGTCAATCTCTACGAGTGTGTGTGTGTGTTTCCATATTTAGATAGTATCTAATAGATACACAGTTGGCACAGATACAACTCGATCAATGCAAAGGATTTGCGAATACAAACAACTTAACATATTTAAAATAAGTGATCAGTTCAAACACATGTACGTACTCACATCATAGATACATTCTTATATCTTTATATGCCACTTGTGCGTAATAATATCAAACAGTACTTGCCGCGTTGCTGATTGAGAAAAGCGAAATGCGAATTAATTCGGTGCTGGTTATGACCAGCTTATAAGTAACTAAGTGTGCGAATGATGCGAATGCGTGCGAGTGGGAGCAATTTATTTTTGACAGTTCAAGTTAAATATTATAAATCATCTCGATTGGAACACATTCTTTAATACATGCGGTACATTTCGTCAAAAGTTACTTATTGATTTCTTTATCTTTATAATTTTGCATTGCATTAAAAAAGTTTTCAGAAATTGAAGTAAGGCCCATTAATATAAAAAAAAGTGAGGCTGTAATTGCGGACATAGGTAATTAAGGAAAAATTACAAATACAGTATGTGTATCTTTGTAGGCGACCTTATCTTATTTTTTTTTCAGAGATACAATTTTTGGCTGTATGGTGCCTTAACTACTACACAAAATTTTAGCTAAGTAAATACTCAAAGGAAGCCACTGCGTGCCAGCATAATAAAATAATGGAAGAAAATCCATCACAAAAACTTAGTTTAAAATTCTCTGATTGTGATGTTTTGTTATCGATAATTTAATTTTAAGGCAAAAAACATAAGATATTAAGTGGAGTTGTTGACGGAGGGCGTGGTTTTGTATATAAAACAAACTAGAAAAGATCCTACCTATTTAGAATCAAAATATCATGAATATCGTTGCCTAAAATTTCATCCAAATCGTTCACCAGCCGAAAATCACAAATTTTTGGATTTATAATAGATTATATTGTAGATCGATAAATCGATATTTTTCGAAAAAATATGAGTTTATATCGTGATCTTTTTCTTTGGCCAATTATCTGGATATCGAAATATTTTTCTACCCTCGCAGAGGGTATTATAATTTTGTCACGAAGTTTGTAACGCATTGAAAGTATATAAATTCTTGATTAGGGTGACGAGCTGAGTCGATAAAGCCATGTACGTCTGTCTGTCTGTTTCTATGCAAACTAGTCTCTCAGTTTTGAAGCTATCTTGATAAGCTTAGTACAGGTCCGTCTTTTTACTGCACGCAGTACATATGACGAAACTGTTCGGATCGGATCATTATATCATATAGCTGCCATAGGAACAAACGGTTCGGAATCAACATTTAGTACGAAAAACTTTTTTGTTTCTTAAGGTATCTTAACCAAACTTACACATTGTGAGTTTGAAACAGTTTTATGCATTCATTGCAAGGGTATTCAAATTCGTCGAAATTTGCAAAATATTTATTTTTTTTGGATTTTGGTTTTTCCATGGGCCCAGCGATATTTCGCTTGCGTCTCTTATTCTTATATTTTGCCCGACGCTGTGAATAATTGTTTGTGGTTTAACTTCAAAGTTTATTTAATGATTGAGTTGAAGCCAGAACAGGTTCGGACTATATCGTGTAGTAAATGCACCAAAAATCTTAGCACTATTCTTAAACATGCTGTTGTAATTCGACTTTAAAATAAAGTTTTTTCTATTCACGCAAGCGGCAAGGCGAAGCTCTAAAAGAAACTTGATCTAGGCAAAATATTAAAGAACCATTTAACCGAGATAAGTGTCTCTGGCTCTATATTAAATCGGCTGTTGATGATAAAAAGATTATACATACATATATGTGCTACCCATTTTGTGGAAACTTAACAGATTCTTTTGTACTTTATCAAAGAACATGGTATAAAAGCAATTTAAATCTATTTTAAATAAATATATAAAAAAGCGCAAGATAACTTTGGCGCGCCAAAGTTTGGATACCCTTCCAGAGCTCTGCACAAGCCGTGCCATTTTTACAAAATTTGTTAGATGTTGATTTCCGACCGATCGTTCATCATGACAGCTATATGATATAGTAATCCGATTTGCACCGCTATCAGGCTATATGAGACTATGCCAAGAATACAATCTGTGAGTTTGGTTGAGATATCTTAGGAAACAAAAGAATATTTCGTACTAAATGTTGGTTTCCAACGGATCGTTCCTATGGCAGCTGTATGATATAGCAGTCCGATTTGAGCCAAATTTGGTAAGAATACATAAAAATGTATCAAACACTAATGTGTGAGCTTAGTTTAGATATTTTAAGAAACAAAAAGTTGTTCATACTAAAGATTGATTTCTAATCGATAGTTTCTATTACAGCTATATAATATTGTTGTCGATTTGAAGCAAAATTAGTAAGGATGCATACAACTGTATCAAACAAATAATGTGTGTATTTGGTTAAGATATCTTAAGAAACAATTATGTTTTTCATACTAAATGCTGATTCCGAACCGATCGTTCCTATGGCAGCTATATGATATAGTGATCCGATCCGGCCGGCTCCGACATGTGCACTGCGTGCAGCAAAAAAAGAGGACCTGTACCATGTTTCATTAAGATAGCTTCAAAATTGAGAGACTAGTTTGCATAGAAACAGACAAACAGACAGACGGACGGACAGACAGACAAACGGACAGACAGACAGACGGACATGGCTATATCGACGCAGCTCGTCGCCCTGATAAAGAATATATATACTTTATGGGTTCTGTGACCTCCTTCAATGCGTTACAAACTTCGTGACAAAATAATAATACCCTCTGCAAGGATGTACAAATTAAGATAACGAAAGCTTTAGTTAGCGCGCCAAGAATTGTATACCCTTGCTGATACCTGCCAGGCCGGCATATACACCCAGCTAAAAAGAAAAGGCCGCACTCAGAAACTTGATAAGGGAATTCAACGGACTTTCATTTCCTAAATATCAGATCGGTTTAAAACAATTAATTTAAAACTGTTTAGATTCTTAAAATACCTCAATTAAACTTTCAGAGAACTCGAACTACTAAATCATAAAACAATCATATGGCCAAAGTTGAATGCAGGTATCTGCAAGAGTAAGTGTTATGAGTTGTGTAGAAGCGCAGCAGATCCTATAAAATCTATATACAGCGTTTACCAATTGAAGTTTTCGAACTTTGTCCTAATTGTCGATCAACAATTGTGTGTGATTCTGAACATGCCCCTCAATTAATAGTAATTATTTGGGAGCAAAAAAGTAAAGCAATAAATTATTTATTTTTCGTTACAGCAAACACATTATTATAAAACTATTACATGAAAGCGAATAAATCAGTAAATTAGACCGTTTATTGTTGTATTTGAAACGAGCTTAGGATTTTCAAATACTTTGGGGTTAGAGTTGTTGGAAATGTAACTCACATCCGTTATAGGAATATGACGAAGTTTTAGGGGTCCTTCTAGTCTTAATGAGAAATACTCAAATTTATTAGCATTGATTAATACGATGGTGTTAACTGCTGGCCTGACCGAAGCTCAACTAATGTGCTATCTATATCTCTCTCTTTCTAGGCCGCACATACACCAGAATCGCAACGTTCTTACTTGCTGAGAAAACGAACGGCGCCAGTGACGGAGCGTACAATCTTCGTGTGTTACACATGTGGCACGGACACGCCCTCGTCGCAACTGAAGCTCGTTTACTGTTGCCCAAATGCTGAGCGGGAGCCTTACTATCCCTACATCAAGGCTATGAAGGCATACAAAAATGCTAGTCCCATTAGTCCACAAGGTAAGTTGCAACATGTGGCACCAGTAATCATTCATATATATTTATATCGTTTATCGTTTCATTTAGGCATGGTTCAGATCTGCGCCGGATGCAGCGAGAAGCATGCCAACTTAGCGGAAGGTGGCACACCACCTGCTGCAACTGCCACAATTACAAGTGCACCCATATCGGAGTCTGGAGGCACTCACTCCTTGGAGTCCAGTGCGGCCATTTATGGCACAAGGGGCGCCACAATCGTGGGCAACAACCACATGACCACGACGGCATTTGTCGGCCACAATTCACCATCGGAAAAATCACTCGCCAATTCGGATTCCACCAGCAATGTGCGCTTTAAGGTGAGAAATTACGTTCACCTCCTCCATCTATTCCTAGTACACCTGCTCCAAGTGCAGCTTGAACCGGTTTGGAGTCACATTTCCTGGATGTGTTTCCATTTAAAGCTTAAGTTTTTTTCACGCTGCATTTCTGACTTGTCAATAACTATTTGTAGTTTTCAACATGCAAAGTTCTATTCATATTCATGAGGCACACTCATTTATGTTTGTGTGTGTTTAAGTGAAGTCGACTTGTGGAAATTTACTAGCTGCCGATTGCAGCTTATACATTGATAATACCTCGGGGAATCATATATGAAAAGTGATTGCATTAATTGTGGAAAAACAAGTAAAAATTCGCACTTGCGAAACTAAACGACTTTCAGATACACTACCAGTCTGTTACTACTTATAATGCTGCTGCATATATAATATATAATGCATATATATATATAAATATGTATATTTATATATAAATATGTATATTTATATGGAGCAGCTCCCTACAAGCAATAACATTCCTGACACCTATGCCCCCTTTGGTTGATAACCGCACGAACTTGCAAACGTTTTATTAAGGTTACGACCCGACTAACAGACAGACAGAGAGACAGACAGACAGACAGACAGACAGACAGACAGGGGAGTCAGGGAAATAGACAGAATGTGAACAGATGATGAGGCATGTTGAGTAATTCATTTGCATGCTGAAGGTCGGGCAAAGCGATATCAATTATGTAGAATGTACGAGTATTGAGTAACTGATACGAAATGGAAGGAAGGGAGGTAAAAACTTAGGGGCAGCTATGTACATTATTAGTTGCCCCCATCTTATCAGTGTATGCGGCTTGCTATGTGAAGCCAAGTCGAGTGTCAACATGTTAACCAATTTGAGTCAACAAATGTCAAGATTAGATTATAAAGCCGCTTGCACACGACCGAACCACATGGGCAAAGAGTAGGGGAAGTAGGAGGTCTAGCTGCTCAAATAAGATGGAGAGGAAGGGAAATGCGGTACTGTAAATACTTAACAAAATTGATAAACAACACAGGTTAATCACAGCACAGAAAATATATCATTCATTCGGGAGAGCCCGACAGTTGAATACCCTTAGGTAGAACAAAACGCCACTCAAATTTTCTATTAATTGTATTTGTGTTTCGTATTTGTGCTGGATGTTTTGTATTTTAAAATTATTTTCATTATAACTATTGTTCCTGCCGAAGCTTAAATCTCTAGCTTGTTAATTGCAAGTGATATCATTTTTTAACTTTGTGGGCGAAGGAGGCGTGGCATCCAAAATTTAAAATAAACTTGAGTAAAGTATAAGAAGTCTTCATACCAAATTTGGTGCTTCTAGGTCTTACCATCTCTGAGATCTTGTTGTTTACACGGACAGACGGACAGACAGATAGACAGACGGACATGGCTATATCGACTCAGCTTCTCGCCCTGATCAAGAATATATAAACTCTATAAGAGGTCTGCCAAGCCTCCTTCTGCATGTTGCATACCTTTTTTTAACAAACTTAATATACCCTCAGGGTATAATAAAATGAATTGTTTTATAAATAAACAAAAGGCAAAATACCAAAATAATAAGGCAAGAAAATGAAGCCACTGAAAAGAACCGAGGCCAACAGACATGAGAACCGAAAGCTAGAAGACAGTTTTAAAGCATCGGTTTAACTGCCCCTAACCGGTAGTTACAAATAAATACGCCGTTCAAAAGTCGTTGTCTTTTATTTAAACACTTTTATTTATAACTCTATAGCTTCAAGTTGCTTGTTTATTTATACAAATATTGTTTGCTTTTGGGTATTATTTTTTCTGGAACAATACTCGCACACTTTTTTGAGTCACTATAATAATAAATACCTTCAAATATGGGCAAGTCAATAAGGGCAAATTTATTTTGGAACATGGGTAGATATATAAAATATAAATAGAACACTTTATTTCGAATGAATACAAAAAATTGGACTGAATCGAGACACTCCACCATTGTTATACCAAACTTCAGTTTTTTATACCCTGAGGGTATATTAAGTTTGTTAAAAAAATGCATTAAGCTACGGTGGAGCAAGCTCGGCAGACGGAAGCGTGGCAGACCCCGTAAAGTATATATATTCTTGTTCAGGGCGAGAAACTGAGTCGATATAGCCCTGTCCGTCTGTCTGTCCGTTTGTCCGTGTCAGTAACAAGATCTCAGAGATGGTAAGAACCAGAAGCACCAAATTCGATATGAAGACTTTTTATACTTGCACGCAGATCAAGTTTATTTCAAATTTTGGATGCCACACCCCCTTCGCCAGCAAAGTAAAAAAAGGATAGCACTGGCAATTATCAAGCTAGAGATTTGTGCTTCGGCAGGAACAATACTAGAATTAATAAGGATGCATTGTGAAAATTTAATCAAGATCGGATAATAAACACGGAAGATATCCGTAATTATTTAATTCTTTAATTTAATGCGTTGTTGTTGCTGTGAGTTTACGCTCTCTCTTATTTGCTTATTCGTTGAAGCATTTACACATATACATGAATATTCTATGCTGTGTTAGAGTGAGTTTTCGCTCTCTCTCCCTCTCTCTTTCAAGTAGAGTGGTAGTGGTTCGAACCCCAGTAAAAGCGACTTAAATTCTTTATTTTTTTTTTTTTATTTTAGTTTTTGTTATACATTTAAAAATTGTTTTTTAAGCTTTTATTTAGTTATTTTGAAATTAACGTGCTCATTGTTTCTAAGACTTCTAAACACAAAACAGACAGCACAAATACGAAACACAAATATAATTAATAGAAAATTTGAGTGGCGTTCTCTACTACCTCAGGGTATTCTACTGTCGGGCTCTCCCGACTGAATGATATCTTTTTATGTTGCACTTGTAATGTCGACTGAAAATACTCCTAAAAGCCACAGGAAAATGTAAATACATATGCAAGTTAAAGTTAAATCTACTGTAGGAAATAATTTTTTTTGATGCTCTTAGTTTTATTGTGTAAAATTTGGTTAACATATTCGATATACTTATTGATAGAATTTATAAAAAAACTGATAAAATAATTTTGAAATTCAAATGATTTAAGTTCATGTGCTTGTATTTTATTATACATATACATACATATATTCTATAATCTAGTTATACTATAAGAACTTATAGCCTTGACTGAGTCTATCGACATATTTTAACCTACCACAAACATCTGAACATTGTGCATATATTTGCATAAATGTGCTTATTTGAGATTCTAAACAATTGCTAGATACATATTTTACTTGTTTCCTCACTCTTCGGTCTCTCTCCATCTGTCTGTCTTTCACTCTCATTCTATTGTTTATTTGCTTGACGCTGGCGTTGAAATTGTTTAAATAAATGCATAGTTGAGTTCAAATTATTATTTTCAAACAGTTGCCCTCGATCAAAAATGGCTAGAAACACTTGGCCCACTTAGCCAGAATGTAGAATACTATGTATCAAGAACTTAATTCTGGTCTCTATTCAACGTCTTGAGAACTAGATCTTTATCAAAGCCTTCATATTTTTGCACTTTTTTTGGGGATTTCAAATTGGAAAGTATGAAAATACTCTAAATTTACCTTCAACTGCTTGACTTCTCTTGCTCCGAACCACATGAATTAAATTTTAACTTCACAGATAACAGATAATTAAAGTGCGATAATAGATTAAGCAAACAGTTGCCTTCCATATAATTCATCTTGCGTAAATAGCACAATACATAATGCTAAAATAAATATAAAAATGCATTAAGCTACCGGTGGAGCAAGCTCGACAGTAGGAGCCAGTACTTTTTGAGTGTAATGCGATTACTACAGTTTCAAAAAATTTCCATAGATGGCGCCACTTCAGAGATTGATTTTGCCCGTAACATTGTTAGTTGAATAACTTCCGCGTTTATCATCCGATTTGGACGAAATTTGCTGGATAGGTTGGAACTGCAGTCTGTATTATACATACCAAAAATCAAGGTGCTAGCATTAAAGGTGCTCTTGTAATTCGACTTGAAAATTTTGTATTTTGATTTGTGGGGGCGGAGGGGCGTGGCAAAAATATAAAACAAACTCGTTCAATGCAAGATATAAATGTACATACATGCCAAATTTGGTGTCTCTAGCTCTTATAGTCTCTGAGATCTAGTTACTCAAAAAAGGGACAGACGGACAGACAGACAGACAGACGGACAGACGGACATGGCCATATCGACTCGGCTGTTGATGCTGATCAAGAATATATATACTTTATGGGGTCTGCCACGCCTCCTTCTGCCTGTTACGCACATTTGCACAAACGTAATGACCCATTTGTACTTTTTAAAAGTACTGGGTCTAAAAAATATCTCGGTATACACTTACTTCGAGTATCAAACAATTATGCGTACCTATTTAATAATACAAGACTATTCGAAGATCTTACCTTAATCGGCTTGAGTCAGTTTTCTCGTTTAGTTTCTTTGTTGTTTCGCCCATTAATAACATCATACTCTGTAAAAAAAACTAAGTTGTGTTTGAAAAGTAAAGAAAAAATATAATAATTGACAAATTAATTAATAAACGTTAGGCCGATGCACCTATGTGTATACATAATCCTTAATTGGCTGTCCTTAACTCAGCTTGTTGAGCTTTAAATCACATTATATCCACAGTGGAGCAAGCTGTAGTTTGGCAACGCCAAAAAAAATAGTGGAGCCAGGCTTATAGTGGGCAAAACTCTGTGTGTCCGATGCTGGAAAAACAGTTATTTAAATAGCTTTCTAGTATATGTACATATTGTCCGATGAGGATGAAATTTTCAAGACCGGTTCGTACTATAGTATACTTCAAATTTGCATAAATTTTTGGCTAAATGCGCTATGTATTCCAATTTTGTAAATTGCAATTTCTATTTAAAGGAGTAGAAGGAGCATGGAAAACTTTTGTAACAAACTTTATGTGAATAAAATATAGAAGAACACCCATATACACATATAGACAGACAGATAGACGGCATGGACATATCAAAAAGATTATTTATGCTGATTAAGAAAATATATACTTTCTGGGGTCTGTTACGCCTTCTTTTTAAACGAACTCTTAACATATTACCAGTTAATAAATGATATCAGCAATCTCATGATTGATTGGTATTTATATTTGGTAAAAGCAGTTTTAAGCAGTTTTAATGGACTCATGAAGCACTTGCAAAGATAACAAAGCTTAGGGGAGGATAAGTAGAGGGGAAGATGGAAGCATTGACAGGCACCTAGTCCAAACTGATTAGAGCGATTCACTTATTGAGTTGTGCTCTCTTCCCGTCGATAAGCAAGCTAGAAAGGTAGGTTCTCACCGGTGTCAGGCGGTTGCTTGAATGAGAATTCAATTGAAATAAAAAAATATTAAATAAATTTGATTAGATAAGTTTTGTGTGTGCGTCGCATCAAAACCAGCAATCACTGTGCGACGGTCAAACTTAACGTTACAATCTTATGGTTATATTCCAATTTAAATTCTATATAAATTACAGCCTTACGAGACAAATTCAAACAACTCCAACTCGAATACGGCACGCGACTTGAAGCAGATACGACGCAGCGATTCTAGGCCCAGCTCACCCAGCTCAACCCAGGGACACATCGAAAATGGCCATGCACAATATCCGTAATGTACTCAATATATATCTTTATGATTCAATACTAATAGATATTTCATTTACTGCCCACAGCTGTTCAATTTGCAAAGTGCTCTGCTCGTCCAATAAAATGGATTGGCTGTCCACAAGTGCCGAGCACATGAACTCCCATGCCATGCACTTTCCCTGCCTCAAGGCCAATGCCACTAGCAGCACCAACAGCAACAATAACGGGCTAAGCAATAACAACAACAACAATGCAAATAACAACAACAACAACGAGCTAAACAACAATCGTGTGTTGGCCTGCAAGGATTGCATTAACTACTTAACCAGCCAGTGGGAATCAATGGATGCAGAACGCGTACCACTGGAGCATAGAAGGTTCTATTTCGTCTATCGCTTCTTTTTACCCGTCGGTTTGATTGAAATCTTTCCAATTTTGTTTTGCAGATACAACATTCCCTCGCCCATGATGACGTCCAGCTCCCCGAATGGATCTCGCCATGGCACCATGAGTACCTGTACACCACCATCTACGCCATCGGTCTCCTCATCAACGCCTGCTAGTACCTCAATCTATTGTTTCCTCTGCGGATTGCATTCGGATCTAACACTGGCCAGAATCCTATACGGCAGCAAAGAGGTACAAACTGTCTTCAGTCAGACCTTAAGCACTCGAATCGTAGTCAAAAATAGGACATGTGTAGATCGTCGTGTACTCTTGGTATCTCTCATAACTATAGATTATGTAAAATTGTACTCTAAGTCCCTTGTTGGTAATATATAAGGCTGAGCATAATGGTTCGATTGGGGCTTTGAGAGTCCTGAACCGAACCTTTAAATTTATTTATTCCTAAATTTATTTATATATACATATATATGTATATATTCTTGATTAGTATCAGTATCAAGTGTCCGTTTGATCGTCGTGTGTCTGTCGTTCCTATTTTTAAAAACACCTACAGAGATCATAGACACTTTAAGACGTCAAGACACCAAACATGCTATATAAGTGAAAATAACATTAGTGTCAAATACAAAATTCTCCAATATTGTTAATAGCTGGCAAACTACTGATTGGTTCAATATCGTTTAGTATGTAAACATTGCTTATTGGTTAAGAAACCGCAAACAAAATCACATATTGATTCAAATTTGGATCAAATCGGACTATTATAACATATAGTTAAAAATATTTCTTGTTTCTTAAGATTTCAAATCAAAGTCACATATTGGGTACTGTACTTTTAGTATGAAACATCTATTAGACCCTGTACTTTAAAAAATTCCAAAAGGGTCTATTAAGCTTGTGTAAATGTGCGTAACAGACAGAAAGAGGCTTGGCAGACCCACTTAAGTATATATATTCTTTATCAGCATTAACAGTCGAGTCGATATAGCCATGTCCGTCTGTCCCTTTTTTGAGTTCCTAGATCTCAGAGACTATAAGAGCTAGAGACATCAAATTTGCCATGTACGTTTCTCTATATCTTGCATTGATCGAGTTTGTTTTAGATTTTTTCCACGCCCCCTTCCCCCCTTAAATACGAAATTTCGGATTACTAGAGCACCTTTAATGCTAGCGCATATAATATACACTGTAGTCCAAACATGTCCTAAAAATTTAATTTGAATCGGATTATAAACACGGAGGTTATTGAAATAACAATGTTACGTGCAAAAGGAAGAAGAAGAGACTATCGACCTTTGTGTTTTTCAACTGATATCTTCATACTTCAACTGATTCTTCTTCATATCGCAACATTAAAAAACAATAATAATCAAGGTGTTCAAAAAAACAGTGCATTAAGCTACGGTGGAGCAAGCTCGACAGTAGGAGACCCTGTACTTTTTGAGTGCAATGCGATCACTACAGATTGTTTCAGTTTCAAAAAATTCATTAAGCTACGGTGGAGCAAGCTCGACAGTAGGAGACCCTGTACTTTTTAAGTGCAATGCGATCAGTACAGATTGTTTCAGTTTCAAAAAATTCCCATAGATGGCGCCACTACGGAGATATCAGTTGATATTGCTCGTAACATTGTTAGTTGAACAACTTTCGCGTTTATCATCCGATTTGAATGAAATTTGCAGGATAGGTTCAGACCATTGTCTGTATTATACATACTAAAACCCGCTAGCATCAAAGGTGCTCTTGAAATTCGACTTGGAAATTTTGTATTTTAATTTGCGGGGGCGGAGGGGGCGTGGCAAAAATCTCGTTCAATACAAGATATAGATGAACGTACATGCCAAATTTGGTGTCTCTAGCTCTTATAGTCTCTGAGATCTAGGAACTCAAAAAAGGGACAGACGGACATGGCTATATCGACTCGACTGTTGATGCTGATCAAGAATATATATACTTTATGGGGTCTGCCACGCCTCCTCCTGCCTGTTACGCACATTTGCACAAACGTAATAGACCCATTTGTACTTTTTTAAAGTACAGGGTCCAAAAAGACCTGCAGCCCAGCAAACAACACTGCGTGTGTTTATTTGGGGTCTGCTTATATCATTAGCATTGCCTGTCCACAGTGATTTCTTGCAGCACTTTGTGTGTCCCTTTCTGCTTGAATTGTGATCTTTTTATTGCAACTTCTTATATCCTTTAACCACTTTATGACCTCTCCTTTTTATTAACTTTGTAAAAAATGTCAAAACAGAATATTGTTGAAATCCTATAATCGTAGAGTCCATTATCTAACGCTTTGTTCTACACAAATAAGTGTTAAATAAGAGTCGTGAAGCTAAACAGACTAAGGATCGGAATATAAAAACTAATTCGTAGGTATCTGCACCAAAATTATGTATCAAAATATATACACATTCAGTCGGGAGGGCTATGTTAAATTCTATATGCAAAAAGGATTAAACTGCTCACGTACCAACTTATAGATACGTATATTTGTATGTAACCACATTAGAACACTATATGGAATAATTGTCCTCAAATATATTCCATGTTTTTTATCCGATTTCGATTAGCTTGGTAATTGTCAGAGTTATGTTTTTTTTGTAGGAAAAGAAAATGACTCATCAAAATTTGGATATTACCGACTGATCCGGACTCTTCTGATTATTTCACTCCAATTCTCAAGTCTTTAGCTGTAACAATGCTTTAGTTATTTCGTTATTTCGATTTGTGGGCGAAGTGGACATCCTTTCGCATCCAAAATTTGAAATAAACTTGGTCTGCGTGCACATATAAGAAGTCTTCTTACCAAATTTTATGGCATGGGTTTATCGACTTGGCTTCTGATGCTGATCAAGAATACATATACATACTTTTTTGGGTCTGCCGCGGGCTCTTCTGTTTGTTACATACTTTTCTATTTTGATCAAACTTAATATTTTCCGCAGGGTATAGAAATTCAGGTATCCAAAGTATGATGTTGCCGTATAGCTGAATATCATTAAAGAATGCCATTTAAAGAAGATCGTAATTTGTTCAATTTCATTCTGGAATCCTTTGTATTGGCAGATGATTTCATCATGTCGACACCGTTTTGTGTATTACGCCAATTTTAAGAAAGTCTAAGCACAGATTAAACATAAGAAACATTTTTCTGAAACCAATATTTTAGACCCTATACGTACAGTTCATTTAGAAATGTCCGGCTGTCCCTTTTTTGAGTTCCTAAATCTTAGAGACTTACTATAAGAGCTAGCGACACTAAACTTCGGATTTCGTGCAAGAAGAAGAGACGCTAGCGACATCTGTGTTTATAACCTGATATCTATTGAAATACCCAACATTCTGAACGCGTTTCATCATTTCGCTTTTTATAACTTTTTGCTCTTTCCCATAAGTACAGGGTCTCCTACTCTCGAGTTTTCTGCACTGTAGCTTACTGCATTTTTAAAAATGTGAAAAGCGTGAAAATCACTTTAATATTAAGAAATTTTTTTCTTCGTAAAAAGTAATTGTATTAAATGCTTTATTTACTATATAATAATTAAATCCGGTCCAAAATACATTTATATTATAATCATCAAATATAGCGCAAGCTTACTTTGTCGCGCTAAAGTTTAGATAGCCTTGTAGAGCCCTGCATAAGCCGTCAGACTTTTAACAAAATTTAATAGATATTGATTTCGGACGGCACTGTGATCCGATCCGGGCGATTCCGTCATATGTACATGTGCAGCAAAAAGACGGACCTGTACCAAGTTTCGTCAAATTTCAAAATTAAGAGACTAGTTTGCTTAGAAACAGACGGACAGACAGATGGACATGGCTATATCGATTCAGCTCGACGACCTGATCAAGACTATATATACTTTATATCCTCCTTCAATGCGTTACAAATTTCGTGACAAAATTATTATACGCCGTAGATCAATAGTTTTTTCTGTAAAGATAAATTAAAAAATAAAGGATCATTCTTTATATATTTCTGTAGAAGCTTAATAGCATTTTGTGTCTTAAGGAGAATGTGTAATAAGAACTGAAATATATCAAAGTTTATGAAGAGCAATAAAGTCAAATACATTTAGCAACTATAATTCTTACGGAAATCTTCATATCTTGTGTATAGCTTTACGGCTTAAATAATTTTTAGGTACATATATGCGTAACTGCTTATGAAAACAGCTGGATCCGCTTGTGCACCTTTGTCTACATTTATTTTGATAAATACCCTGTGCTTACAATCGACCGTTGATGTTTTTATGTTTCTTAGTTTAATCTGTCAAAATTGTTAGTACTTTAAAATTATTTAAGTTCTATTTTATATTTTAATATAATATTTTGATTATATTGTTGCAGAAATATTTTTGTACAAAAGAGAAGATTTTATATAACTAAATAATTTGATTTCATTTTTATTTAGATCTTAACTACTACTAGAAAAGTTTTGATATAAAGTATATTTTATATTTTGAATTGACATACATATGTATCTTAATGAGATGACTATATTCTTAATTGTAAATTATTGCAGGGTTCTCGTCCTTACTTTCCCCTGTTGCTAAAGCACAATTCATTGCCAAATGCTGAGCAGCTGCGCAACAACTCGGCTTTAGTATGCACCTTTTGTTATCATTCCATGTTGAATCAGTGGCGCAAGTAAGTAAATCCCATTAATATAATGAAAAATCTTTTTTAATAAATTTTCCTCGATACAGATATGAAGCACAGAGTCCAAGCGTTGGTCCGGCTGATAGAAAATACAATTGGCATGATTACAACTGCCATCTATGTGGCATTACAACTTACAGAAAACGGGTACGAGCGCTGCCTGTGAATGAGTTTCCGTTTGTGAAGCATCAAAAGAGCGACGATGGATTATTGCTGGAAAATGGCGAATATGCCGTGGTGTGCCTGGACTGCTATGAGAGTCTTAGGTTGGTCTTGCCCATCTCCGATTTTCTGTCCAATTTACAGTTTGGCCATAATGATAGCTTTGACCATTGCAGACAACAGGCGTCACAGCACGATCGCTTCGGTGTGCCCATCTCTAGGCGGGCCTATAATTGGGTGCCCCAGCCACCACCCCCCGAGGACAGTCCAGAAGCCGCAGTGGCTCGTTTGCCCTGCGGTGAACGATCAGATCGCATTGTGAGTAAACAGTTGGCATCGGACATATGAGACCCCTTGGTAAACTAAATTCCTAATCCTTTGCAGCTGATGAGCAACGCATTAAGGCCTATTCCAAGCAAGAAGACAATGTCGCCAAAGCACTATGACAAGTCAAAAGAAGGTAAGCTTTTGTCTGTACATGTGAAATGAACATGCCACATAGTAATCTGATGCACATTTTAAGCGCTTCGGGGTGACAGGTTCAAGTGAATCCCAATTCGCGGCAATAAAATTCAATTGGTTTCACTTAGCTTTCTTTGCTGCCCACTGGCTTTAGCTCTATCTCCCCTTGCTCATATGTACTGTGTTTTTGCAACCCTGTTAGAGTCTTAGTATTATGTTTCAACAGAAAATGCATTTCCTAATATGCCAAGTTAGCATGTAGGCTAGTGTTGACCAAGCTGACATTTCAAATTCATGTTTAACACCTGCATGATGCAAAATTGATCAACAAGATTTTGATGAATACAAATCCTTGCCTACGTTCATCTATTGTGAGTCGGAGCATATCTAGTATAATCGAATCCTCATTCTTGTCCATCAGCTACAAGTACAGATATTAATCGTATTTTTGACATTTTATCATCAATAATGTTCAATAAATCATAGACTTATTCCTCACTTATCGTTTTTTAAAAAGCTTTTTTTTTTAAAGATAACAATTACACCTTTAAAAAAAAGTATTTTTGAAAACTGGCCATTGCGAAGTAAAGCTATTAATTTTTAAACTTTTTGTTGATGATTTATTATAAATTTTTAAAACACCAAATTTTTTTGTGCTACTAAAGATTTTTTTCTTAAAACCTTAATAAAAACAATGTAAGCACGGATTAAAGATAATATTGTTGACTTGCTTTAAACTTTTTTATTCTGAGTATGGTAAACCGTTTTCAAGTTATTACAATATATGTAGGTGATATGTAGTGGCTTAATTTTGGACAAAACGGTATGTCGCAAAAAGTCGAGCTGATAGAAAAAAATGCATTAAGCTACGGTGGAGCAAGCTCGACAGTAGGAGACCCTGTACTTTTTGAGTGCAAAGCGATCATTACAGATAGTTTCAGTTACAAAAAAATTCCATAGATGGCGCCACTTCAGAGATTGATTTTGCCCGTAACATTGTTAGTTGAATAACTTCCGCGTTTATCAACCGATTTGAATGAAATTTGCAGGATAGGTTTGGACCATAGTCTGTATTATACATACTAAAAATGAGCTAGGTTCAAAGGTGATCTTAAAATTCGACTTGGAAATTTTGTATTTTAATTTGCGGGGGCGGAGGGGGGCGTGGCAAAAATCTAAAACAGACTCGTTCAATGCAAGATATAGATGTACATACATGCCAAATTTGGTGTCTCTAGCTCTTATAGTCTCTGAGATCTAGTTACTCGAAAAAGGGACAGACGGACAGACTGACAGACAGACAGCTATATCGACTCGACTGTTGATGCTGCTCATGAATATATATACTTTATGGGGCCTGCCACGCCTCTTTCTGCCTGTTACGTACTGTTTTTTTTGCACAAACGTAATAGACCCATTTGTACTTTTTTAAAGTACAGGGTCTAAAAATATATCATTCAGTTGGGAGATCCCAACAGTAGCATACCCTGGGGTAGTAGAGAACGCCACTCAAATTTTCTTTTAAACATAAAAAAATTTTCTAAATGTTTAACAAAAATTAAAAAAAAAATATATTTGAGAATTTAAGCATGCTTTTGCTGGGATTCGAACCCAGGTCTCCCGTTTGACTACGTGGCGCCAACTCTACCACTTGATAAGAGAGAAAGAGAGAGGGCGAAAACTTACAACAACAACACATTAAATTAAAGAATTAAGTAATTGCAGATATCTTCCGTGTTTATTATCTGATCTTGATCAAATTTTCACAATCCTTTTTCATTCAAGTATTGTTCGTGCCAAAGCTCAAGTCTATAGCTTGATAATTACCAGAGTTATGGTTTTTTTCATATTGCGGGTAAAGGGGGCGTGACATCCAAAATTTGTAATAAACTTGATCTGCTGCAAATATAAGAAGTCTTCACACCAAATTTGGTGCTTCTAGGTCGTACCATCTCTGAGATCCTTTCGTTCATACGGACGGACAGACGGACATGGCTATATCGACTCAGCTGTCGTCGCCTTGATCAAGAATATATATACTTTATGGGGTCTGCCACGCCTCCTTCTGCCTGTTACATACTTTTTTTTTTGAACAAACTTAATATACCCCCCACGGTATAACAAAGTGTGCAGTTTCTTTTCGGTATATTCCTTATATTAATACATACTTTTAAAAAGCTATTTTAGGTTTAAAGATGTTTAAGCTTTTTGCGCAATATGCAGAAAACACCACAAATCTTAATAAAGTGTTATTTTCAATATCTATGTAATTACTATGGTCAGTCCAACAATTTTCGTCACAGAGATGATACTAGTAGTTTTGGGAGTTACACACTAGTTTCTAGTGCTTTGTTCAATCTGATTAAATTTTATTTCGATTGCAGAAAAACTCTTGCATTCCACTTTTCGTATTTCAGTTGATTTTCAATTGCAGCTTGGCTTTTTATACCATATGAAATGGTTTTTCTAATTGCATCAGCAATCAATTTTCCAAGCTGAGGGTTGGAATGTAAAGTAAAATAAATAAAATGAAGAGAATAAAGCAGCAAACTGAATAGGAAATCAACTGATTAAATGATCAATAAGAAGCACAAGACCGCAAATTGGAAAAGCTTTAAGGGAATTTAGTGGATGGAGAGGGAGGAGAAGAGAAAAAAGGGGACTGCAATAAATATTGATTTTTTTTTATGAATTACAAAAGACTTTGGTCGAAAGAAGCATTAGCTGCTTGGTATGCAGAGCCGATTCTATATGTGTGTGCGAGAGAGACAGTAAGTATGCGTGGGAGTAGAGGGTGGAAGAGCGAGACGGGTGTGCTTATGTCCATACAACTCACTTATTTATGCAACAGCAGCAATGGCGTTGGTAAACTTCTTCAATAAAATGCCAAAAAGGAAGCATCATAAAAATAAATAAACAGAGAAACCGCACACACAAAGAGAGAGAAAGATAAGGAGAGAGAGAGTGAGAGAGAGAGATTCACACACCGCTTCCACTACCAAAGTTAACCACAGTGTCTGTGTGTAACTTTGAACACATTTTTATGAAGAAACAGCTCCTCCTCTTCTCCTTTAAATCCCACATACAAATGCCACTTCCGACAACAAGAAACAACAACAAGACACTAAGAGGAACAAGCACAAATAATAAAAGCAACAGCATAAAGTATTTCGAATTGAATTACTTCGTGTTATCCTGTCAACCATACGAAAACACTCAAGAGCATTCAGCATGCCACACGCTTCCTCGTCGGTCCCCGTCTCCATTGCCTGCACCTTCTCCCACCACTTGATGGCTACCCCAGGACAAGGCATCGTTTAAGGAGTTGCTATCGATTTGCAAAAGTATATTACCACCCCCACAAGCGACAAGTAGACCATGGGGACCACATGAACTTCTCTCGGTTCTGTGTTGATCAAATAATTGTCCTCGTGCCGACTGTGTCGATGTGTGTGAGGAGGGTGTAGGCGAGTGAGAGGGAGGTGGGTGGTGAGCAAGGGACAGGCTGAATAAGTAAACATAAAACCACTGAATTTACGCTTATTGCACCCGCAAACATTTTGTTTAACACAACAACCCGACGCGTCGCAGAGTTCAACTCTCTTTCTCTCTCTCCCTGTCTGCCATTGTGTCTGTCTCTCTCTTCCACAGTCACTCTCTTTCAGGCTTTGCCTCTAACTCTCTTTCAAGCTCTCTTTTTCCCTCCCGCTTCCGTTTTTTTCTCTCTTTCTTAGTTGTACGCTTTCCATTTCCGGCCTCAATTTCAAAAGAAGCTCAAATTTCCACACAATTTTCCGGCTTCGCTCTTTTGCACTCTCGACTCTCGTTGCTGTCAGCTACGAGTCGACATCTCACCCAGCCTACTGTCACTACACTGCCACATGCCACATGCTCCTACCCGCAACCTCAAGTTATACTGACAGGCGTTTCCTCGTTGCCACTTGTTCAGTCACTCATTCACTCACTCTGACTCCATTCCCCGACTCCCGACCTCTTCAGTTGTGCTTTTCACTTTTGCGCCCACATCTTTGCCAGTTGCCACCTTTGCCACAAAAATATTTCAAACACTTGCCACAACGCCGGCTGTTGAGGCGAGGCCCAGGCGCAGGACAGGGCCGGAAAGGGGCGAGTAAAATGGGCAAGGAGAACAGGGACGTGGGGCGTAACTTGGCCCTCTGGCCACACACTCATTTCCGTTTTGCGTAGAATAACAGTTACATTATCCTTTTTATTGCCACACTTTCGTCGCACACCAGTTTCAGACTCACACAGACAAATAGAAACACACACACACACACACACAGATAGTTTCCCAGACACAGACATATTTGGCTTATGGCAATCTGCGACCTCTCCGACCCGATTCGTTTCTTCGACTTTATTGTGCTCCAACTTGGTCGAACGATAAGGGAAGAGGCGGAAGAGGAGGCTTGCTGTCAGGACTACAACGACGAAGTCCGTTCCAGGATGGTAAACTGGTTAGAAGACAGGGAAGACAAGGAAGGGAGGGAGCAGGGAGAAAAGTCGTACGCCGGAAATGTGGCAAAAAATGTGCATTTATTTTGTGAAGTTTTTACTGTTTGTGTTAACTCGAGTCGCAGTAAATTGTGGTAAACACGAACCCAAGTGTTTGGAGTATTTATGAAGTTATGCTCCACAGGGCCGGGCCGTACAGTGGGGCGAATTTACATAATTGCCGTAATATGATTGCATGTTGAACACTGCTTAAAGCTGGTCCTTGATGGCACATGACCTTACAGTTCATGTAAGCTTTCAATTCGCGTTAATATAATAATTTTGTTGTCTATTTCTGCATAATATGTAAACAAAAAAAGTGATAGTAGACAATACTGTTCGTAATCTCGTTATTTGGTTGCATTTTGTTTATGTAATTTTTATGCTTAGGCTATTATAATGTTATCTAATAAGGTAATGTTGAACAAACTTTTAAAATTCCATAACATGTTTATCAATTTTACTTTGGTTGTTTATTTAGTATTTTTTTTCTGTCTCAAAAAGACGTGTAAATATTTAATATCTTAATTTACTTGTTTAATGTTTTCTATCTAAGTCATAGTGCCAGGGTAATTTGGATATTACACCGCATAGTTATAAATTTCGTCGTGTAAATCTGTTTGACATTAGAATCGGATCACATCAGGATATTTAATCTTATATTGTTTGCTGATTTTGATAATCTGTTATATTTCAGTTAAATGTTGCTCATATATTATGCACATAATCATAATTTTATCCATCTTAAGCCGCAAATCGTTCGCCATTCGCTGTGGTCACATGGCGCAAACAGCTGATATAGCACACACACACATTGATGTATACAGGCATATGTTAGTAGTTGTAACCGTCAACACATACTACATAAACTCAACTTACTTCCGAGGGTGCAAATATATTGCTGATGTGGTATGAAAAAAGATATAAATTCTGCCAATCGATGAAGATAAAATACATTTTGTAATACGCTCGCAATACACATAAGAGAGGCACGAGAAGGAAAGGATTTGGTATTCGGTTTGTGTTTTGGGATTGAGTTTGGTTCGAGGTCAACCACTATGGGGAGGCGGGGGCGGTGGCGTTGTCGGGGGCCTTTTGGAAGTCAGTGAAGTGTGCAGTCAACGTCAACTGGCACGAGAATGCGTTGGTGTAAGTGAAATTTCAAGTGGCAGCACTGCGCCAAAGTAAAACTTCAACATTGACTTTTAGTTGGTGTACGTGTGAGTGTGAGTGTATGTATGTATGCGTATGTGTGTGTTGGGGTGTGTGTAAAACCCTTTAAAAGCTTGTTGTTGCCAGACACATAAACGTTTAGCCCATAAACCCTTGATGTATGGAACATAAACACCACACTTGCAAATGCCACTCAACTGGGTTGGAACCTGGTGGTGTCAGTGATGTTGGTAATGTTGATGGTGTTGGTGGCTTCAGTCTGTGGTTGGCTGCTAACTGAAATCCAATGTGTGCGTTCCTCGAGTCTCGACAACCGCAATGTCAATAAATATGTTACGCCTGACTTGTCTGTTTTTTCTTAGTTTTCTTTTATCATTGCTTTTATTTTTTGTTGGATGAGTTGGTTGTTTGGGCGACTCGTCATTCAGCTTGGCAATTTGGCCAAAACATATTTATTTGGTATTCGTGCTTGCCTTTCCCATTTTGGTTCATAAGATTCGTGCATTCCCGAAATTCCTTTGACATTTTATAGTAAACTCAGATGCCTCTTTCTCTTGCCTATTGATTTAGTTTTCGATTTTCATGTTTTTCCATTTGTGGTTGTTTTTCATCTGTCTAATTTTTTTGTGGCGGAATTGCATTCCCTGAAGACCTGAAGTAGTTGGAGGTACTTTCGATTTGCAGGAAAATTATTATAAATACTTTATAATATCTGTGAGAATCATATCAACATATCGAAACCAATACACGACAAAGTTGACCGATGCAATTAGGACACGTTCTATTGTCTGGCTTCAACTGTCGTCTAAAATTTGTATTTTTGTATGTACAATTTATAGAGTGTGACCAGATTTTCGAAGCTTCTTAAGAAGTTCCTATGAAGAATCAACATATAATATTGTTTGTCAAGCTGGTCGTCATCGCCAGCGGACCGACATCCTTTGATAGTAATGAAATTTCATATTTGGCGTATTAAATCATTAGGATTGAAAAGTGATTAATTAGACCCAGTACTTTAAAAAAGTACAAATGGGTCTATTACGTTTGTGCAAATGTGCGTAACAGGCAGAAGGAGGCGTGGCAGACCCCATAAAGTATATATATTCTTGATCAGCGTCAACAGCCGAGTCGATATAGCCATGTCCGTCTGTCCGTCTGTCTGTCTGTCCGTCTGTCCCTTTTTGTGTCACCTAGATCTCAGAGACTATAAGAGCTAGAGACACCAAATTTGGCATGTAGGTTCATCTATATCTCAAGTTGAACGAGTTTGTTTTAGATTTTTGCCACGGCCCCTTCCGCCCCCACAAATTAAAATACAAAATTTCCAAGTCGAATTACAAGAGCACCTTTGATGCTAGCGGGTTGATTTTTAGTATGTAAATTGCAGACTATGGTCTGAACCTATCCTGCAAATTTTATCCAAATCGGATGATAAACGCGGAAGTTATTCAACTAACAATGTTACGGGCAAAATCAATCTCTGAAGTGGCGCCATCTATGGAAATTTTTTGAAACTGAAATAATCTGTAGTAATCGCATTACACTCAAAAAGTACTGGGTCTCCTACTGTCGAGCTTGCTCCACCGTAGCTTAATGCATTTTTTTGTGTACTCTTAGTACCGCACATTGTCACAAAAGTCATTTGCTTGTATTTGATGGATCATTCAACGTTTGCCCAAGGAAGGCATTTTTAATTTTATGTGTACACCTAAGTCTGTTTTTACACGGTCTTTTTTACACGG
Organism: Drosophila putrida; assembly: GCA_037043535.1. Lineage (NCBI taxonomy): Eukaryota > Metazoa > Arthropoda > Insecta > Diptera > Drosophilidae > Drosophila > Drosophila putrida. Next base: position 539,898 of record JBAMBI010000334.1, read on the forward strand.
TTTTGATATAACACGGTTTGAAAATTGAATATTTTTAATTTTTTTACACGATTTTATTCCATTTAGCACGATTTGAAATTTTATGTACTTAAAATTTTTTTGTCAAACTTAATTTTTGCGAAGTATGTTCAATGTCTTTTTTTACACGGTTTTTTTACACGGCTTCTTCTGGAACCAATCTACCGTGTAAAAACAGACTTAGGTGTACTTAATTTTATTTTACTAAATCTAACATAAAAACGTTAAATATGTATTTTACAATGTATTAATTTGTACTATTTTTAGTTTTTGCTGTCAGTGTATACATACTTACATATACATACATACTTACATATGTACGTATATTCGTGTACATGTAAAAATCTGCCTCAAGTCATACACTATGGCTATTTCTTAGCCTCCTTGCCCTTTGTTGTTGACTTTTTTTTCCAAGCTTGTATTGCATTTGTATGTGTAGGTGTAGGTATAGGTGTTTACCCAGTACTTTGTTGTGTATGCACACGAATTTAAATATTTGCGGGTGTTCTTTAGCAACTCTTCTTCTTCTCTTTATTCCTCTCTTTCACTCAACACACGCAATGAGAAGTGCAAACACACTCGCAATCATTGCACTCACACTCACTACAGTTGCCCGTGTGCTTTAGTTTGTATTGTTATTGTTGTTGTTACTGTTGCTCACTAAACTCTTACTCTCTCAGCCTGAGCTAAGGCTTCTGTATCGAGTCAGGCCTGTCGTTTCGTCTGCTAGTTTTGTTGCTTGCGTGTTGCGTTAGTTGTGTTAGAGTCAAAGTGATTTACTGTTATAAGTATTTGCTCGTGAGCTTTTAAAGTACTTCTTTTCATACGGGCCGCTTGGTTGCCTTGAGTTTTTGCCACGTTTGCTTTCGCATTCATTATGCTTCCACGACGCGTTGATCAGTTGTATTTTCTTATGTTTGCTTTTAAGAGACCCTCCCATTGTCTCTTGTTGTTATTTTTGTGGCATATTTTTCAGCGTAATTTTTATTGAATCATGGTGGCCAACCACGACTTGCTTTTTCTGCGTCTTCTACTCTTTTACTTTTGTACCTTCATTTACCGTTTTTCCTCTATGATTGTGCGAACTTGTTTTGTGTTCTGTTGCCTAATGGTTTCCGTTCTGCTGCTCCTTCTACTGAGAGCGCTTTGTTGGGTTGGAGTTGCCTGTTCCCGTTATGGGGTATATTTTTGAGATAATATTGCCGTTACCACCACTGCGACGTCACGCTCCCAGGGGGAATCATTTTGCATTAACTGAGCAAATAACCAACTTTGTTGTATTTTCGTTTATTGCATTTCATTTCATTTCATTCGCTTTACATTTGCTTTTCCCTCTTTGCCGAAGGGGCATTTTCGAAAGCAGCCCAACATTTGTGCTGTTATTTGTGTTGTGTTGTTTCTATCGCTGCTTTGCGGGTTTGTTCCTTCTTGAAATCGGGTTTTCTCCTTAAATTCTTTGTTTGCTTTCGGGTGGTTTTCTACTTTTTCACTGCCCTCTTATTTTGAAGTATGCCTGCATTTGTGTCTGTGTGTGCATGTGAAATTGAATGCTCAATTGAGCACCTAATTAGCAAAAACAGTTTTTAATGACGACACGAATGCGAAATACACTGTGCGAAATAATATCTTTGCCTATAGCACTTCAACTGTTTTAAATATAATTGTATAAACATAGGTTCCTTTATGATCCATGATCTCGTAAGAAAAAGGATACGAAATAGAGATCTGCATGAATGCATTCATTTCAAACTGCACAGAACTATAGAATAGTGTATTGCACTCAAATAGACTCAAAGTTGTACAACTTATGACTGAATTAGTTCATTAGTTGTTAATACGGGCACTAATAAAACATTCACTCATAACGAGTACTTATTTTCAGAATGAATCATTAATTTTGCCTTACGAATACATTAATGCAGACCTCTAATACGAAAGCATACGCATGTTACTCCTGTTAAAATATGCTCAAGTAAATATTTGCACTCTATTACAAATTTAAAAATGCATTAAATCTTATTAGCTGGAAGAACCGAAAGAAATCGTTATTCATGAATCGCTTTCTAAACGGTTATTTCGGCGCGAAGGATTTCGGTTTATCGGTTTCGAAATAATATAAAAGTTTTTTTTTGAATACGGTTTCAGTTGCGGCTACAAATTTCAATTGCTTTACAGTTACGGTTTGAATCCCTGGCTTGAAATGATTTCTCTCAGTGTAATTTCTTGTGTAATCCTTGGTTACTTGTTAATTCTCATTTGTACATCAGTTGAGTTTCCCTTTCTCACAAAGGTTACCACGTCACGCACTCTCAAGCACACGCCAGGCATCCCTTACTTTGTCTGACCCTCACTCTCTCTCACTATCACTCTCTCTCTGTTCCTCGCACACACGCACACAAATATAACATTTTTTGACATAACAGCCGTAATTGTCGATGTGATTAATGTGTTTTTAAGTGCGTCATTTTGAGCATATTATGAGTTTATAGGGGTTAATTTCCACCCAAGCACTTTACATGTTCCCTCTGGCATTTTAATTGAATTGTTGCCAATGGTCTACTGGTTGTTATTGTTGTTAATTTTATTGTTGCTGGTATTTATTACAGTTCCTCTTTGCACGGCATCACGATTTTTTAATTAAAACACTTCGACTTTGAGTGAAATCAAGGGAAAGATTCTTTAGAATGTTTTTACACATTAACAGCCTATTAATGGTTACGAAATATTTTAAATAATTTAAGGCTGCGGTTTAGTTTTTTCAAGCAACTTTCTATTCTATTTAAGAGTCGCAATGAAAAAAAGTTAATATAAATTTGTCACGAAATGAGTCGATATAGCCATGTCCGTCTGTCTGTCTGTTTCTTTGCAAACTAGTCTCTCAATTTTGAAGCTATCTTGATGAAACTTGGTACAGGTTCGTCTTTTTCCTGCACAAATAACATATGTCTGAACCGGCGGGATCGGACAACTATATCATATAGCTGCCATAGAAACGATCGGTTCGGAATCCACATTTAGTATGAGAAACTTTTTTGCCTTTTAAGATATCTCAACCAAACTCACAGATTGTGTATTTGGTATAGTTTCAAAGCCTGACCAAATTTGGTGCAAATAATCGGGCGCCAAAGTTAGCTTGCGCCATATTTTTTTTTAAAATTTTGTCATATATATAAAATTGATTGACTGGTCGATTTTCGTGCTAGACATCAATATCGATATTCATTATTTTGTTATATTATTATCTTTTATCTTTTTTCAAAAAACTTAACCTTTAATGTTAAATTTGTTTTGAAAGTATTCCCAAAGAACTGCATTTTGCAAAAAAATTTAAGAAATTATAGCAATGTAATGTCAATGGTGTGTCAATACTAACAAGGAAATTGGCGTACAAATATAGCGTCCGCAACGCAGGATTAGCCCATATCATAGAGCTTCTCCTAGTCGACTATTTCAAATTGATCAAGAAAATTAACATATTCTATACTTAAGGCAATTCATTGACAAGTGATGGAAATTCAAACACAGTCTCTAAAATTCGGATTAATCAGTAAACGCACGAATGCGCAGTCCTTCCGCGGTGCAGGAACAACTCGAAGGACCTTTAGTTAGGGGAAATATCACTTTGGGGAAGAGAAGGTGAGGTCTCAGGTGAATTGGAATGGTATAAGAACAAACATACTACATGCGTTGTTTGGCTTTGGGATATTTTTGGATTTCGGTTTTGCAAATGGATTTATAACCCTCTGTGTGATTTTGTAGGCCCTTTAGCCATTGTTCAAATAACCCAACTCAACATGCTATATACTCCTCTCTCTTTCCGTCTATATGTCTCTTACTCAATGGGGAATTGCTATTCCCCAGTTTACATGCGTGTGCTCAATAGACCGAATGTGAGTTTACATGGGTAGCTGGATGCTATCTGTGGCTTCGGGGGCATTTTGCACTTGGCTTGTATTCGTGTCGTGTCCTCCTGTGTGGACCATGTGGACCATGCCCATTCTGATGATATTTTAGAAACCTACCCAAATGAAACGCATCGCAACGAATTTATGTAAAAGCAATAATAAGATGATGAAACGAGCCAAGATGTGAAGTGGGTTGAGTTAAGGTGAGATGAGATGAGGAGAAGAAACTAGAGCGGGAACAGAAGTTGGAATACAGTTCATGCCAAAATGGTTAACAAGTGGTGCGTGTATCAATTCAATTGAATTTTCAAATGTTGTTGTTGCTCAACGGTGCGTAAAGTCGAAGTTGGCATCAGGCATTCTGGTTAAGAACAGTCTGGCTCTGCCAACTGAGCTGTCCTATATATGTATACACACTTTGTTATTTGCAATACGCCCAAAAACCCACGTGATGTTTGTTTTCAGATTGGGCCAGAACCCTTCACAGGATGATGATAATCGGGTTGTTGCGTGTGAGTCCCAGATTATACGCCTAAGAAAGCGTATCATCACTCCAAACTATGTCGTCTTTTCATTGATAAGCTTACTTGAATAATTTGATATCCAACAAATTATATTTAGTTATTTATTTGAGGTAACATGAAAGAACCAGAGGATAGTCAGTTATCGCTTTTCCACAATTGGCTTGTACGACTTATGTGCCATATTGGTTATTTTCTTTAAAAATCCGAGCACTTTATTCATTTGGGTTTAAACTATGGACATAAAGAACAATTTATAAGTTCATCCAAGGATTGATAGAACTCAATCAAAGCTGAAACTTGCAAAGAAAACTTTATTGGTCTATTTTTGTCGGACTTTAAAAACTTTCTGTCAGCTGTAGAAAGAGAGAGAGAGAGAGAGAAATAAAAATAGAGCACGAAAGAGTGAGGTTAAGTAAGAAGGGTATAGAAAAATCGGATACTACATCAAATTGAAGCCACCTACGATGTTGAGGGTGGATGGCAGGGTCTGGTATTGCAGGGGGCATCAGCCGTGGCCTCTGCGTCACTTTGACGACCTCGTCGCTTATCCTGCTGCACCTGAGATATTTCTGCACTTTTCACATTTGCAACACCCTAACCTTACACCTCCCCCACCATGCATGCTGGTATTTCCATGCTTTTCCAACGGCTTTTCTTCTATTTTACTTTTTTTTTGGCTCTGATGGCGCGTAGCTATGCCATAAAAGTTTTCGCCAGCCAGTCAGGATTTTTATTAGCTTTTCCACGTTCTGCATTTTCCACGCGCTTTTCACATGCCACCCAGTGCCACAGTCGAAGCTCCGGTTTATTGTTATGGCAACATCGTAAAAATTTATCATACTCGTAGTTGACAACAACAGCAACAACAAAATAAAAACTACAACCAGACGACACAAAACAAAGTTATCGCGTTTTTATGACAATTTGACGACAACTTTCATTGCAATTTTTAAGGTGGTGAAGCCATTTTCTATTTTCCCAGTTCCTTATACCAATAAATCAACCCCTTCCATAACTTCGGCCGGAGCTTAAATTTTGCTGAAAAATGGGCTGCATCAATCAATAAATATACAATAAAGCAAAATAAAAACTTTTTATTTTAGAAAGAGAGTATAATAATCATATATCTTTTAAATAAGCAGAATTTTCTTATTAGACCCCGTTCTTTAAAAAAGTACAAATAGGTCTATTAATTTTGTCCATACAAAAAATGTGCATAACAGCCAGAAAGTATATATATTCTTGATCTGTATCAACAGCCGAGTCGATGTAGCCATGACGTTCATATATATCTTGCATTGACTGAGTTTGTTTTAGAATTTTGCCGCTCCCTTTTACTTTGTTAACAAACTTTACAGGGTATACAAGAATAGTGTCAAATGTAATTTGCCCGTAATCTTCATAAAATTTGCGATAATATTCACCCTAATACACATTTGAATCACTTCGAGACCAATTGTGATCAGTATTTCTCAAATATGCGCAGAAATTAGTATTTTAAATGTATTCGGTTTGCTTAAAAGCAATGTTTCTCTTAATCGGCTTATCAACCTATGGACCCATAACTATCCTCTGTGAAACAAATCATCTTTGCTAAAAAATTCCAACTAGTTAAAGTCAAATTGTTCTTGACAATCAGTGCAATCAAGGAAAACTCTTCAAATTTCTGCATAGAAACTATCAAATTCGATTTGATTTTTATGTATTTGTGGCTTTGAATAAAGACTCTGCCATTCTCGTTGCAAGTTGCCACAGTCGGTAGTTATTGTAAGCAAGAAACGACAACACCAAAAATACAAAACAACTATTTTGCAAGCATACTATTTTATACCCTTTCAGAGACATGCATTCAGCCTTCAAAAGATAACAGCTAAGTACATATATTAAATATCAGTCCTATTTTAATCAAACTTACCAAACACCATTTATGCGATATCTGACAAAACAAAAATTGTTTTTATTTTACCAAAGCTGTATTTTTGATGCCTGTTGATATAGTCATCCGATCCGGCCAGCTCCGACATTTACATATATGGCGTGAGGTACATAAACGAACCAGTTCCAAGTTTCAGCTAGATAGCTTCAAAGCTGAGAGAGGGTATAAGAAGTAGAAGAAGCACAAATATTGGCCAAAAAATGTATCTGCGTTAAATTCCTAGCTGGCCACATACTCTATTAGTTGAAAATAATACATGTTGGAGCATCTGAAAAATGAGCACTGAGCTATAGTTTGGACCACAGTGGAGCAGCAACTGAGTGGGTGTGTGTATGTGTACACCCCTTTATGTGTGTGGTGAGTTTCTCACATTTGAACTTCGAACAGGAAACACTAAAATGCAATAGCAGAAACAACAACAAAGGCAACCAGCATCAACACCATCCACCTGCTGCCCCTGCATCCTTCAATCCGCATTTCTCATCCATGCATCCTTTTTGGCATAGAACGCAATGCTGTTGGCATTCACAAGCCATGCAGAAACTCTCCCAGTCATGCAACAAAAACAACCGCCACAATGGGATATGGCAAGAAGAAGAGTATAGGTTCTAGTTCACAGCCTGAGTACCAGCTCTACAATCAAAACACTCGTGCCACTCGCTGCCTTTCTCTCTTTCCCATTCTTTCTGTCTCTCTCTCTCTTTCTCTTATTCTCTCGCTCTCAGTTTCTATGTGACAGCCCCATCCACCTGTCTAATCGGTGTTTGTTAGTATATAAATCTAAAAGCTAATCCGCTTGTATTTCCGCTTGGGCTCTGTGAGGTTAGACCGGAAATTCCGCTCTATATGCAGAATGCAGAACGGCAACAGCAGCGACGCCTGCGCCAACGTCGACATCGGCATTGGCATCGTGTTCGGCTTTAGTGTTGACGACGGAAGTTAAGTTACTTCTTTCTCCTCCCCTCTGCTCCTGCTGCTTGTTTAGGGATTTGTTGTGGTAGTAAAGCACATTTGCTCGTCCTAATAGCTGTCTCTGTGTGCGCAAGAGTAAAGCGGAGAAAATCCTCCATGTGTCTCTCCTAAAAATCTGTCGAAGCTATCGAACAACTCTCAAAATGCAAAAGCATATTTAAGCTCGGCTCCCAAGTTACTCTTTGTGAGTGCGTTGTTGATATTTTTTCCCGTATGGCGCTTGCACTCACATTTCTTGGCTGTGCCACACTATTAGAAATTAGTGTGGTTATTCCATAAAATACGTTGAAAATGCTTTTAAACTTCTGCCCGGGTGGGAAATTTGTGCGAAGCAGGCGAATAGAGGCGTGACAGAACCCATAAACCCCAATGTTCGTCTCTCTGTCCCGTTTTGTGTTACCGAGATCTCACAGACAAAAAGAGCTGGAGATACCAAAATTGGTATGTACGATCATCTCTATCTTGGATTGATCAAAATCAACTTTAATGGTAGCTCCTTGATTTTTGGTACATGATATACACTATGGTCTGATCGCGTCCTGAAAAATTTCATTCCAATCGGATGATAATCGCGGAAGCTATTCAACTAAAATGTAACGGGGGTCTATTGGTACGCGACGTTAAAGAAAAATCTATGGTATCCTACTGTCGAGCTTGCTCCACTGTTTCTTATCGCATTTTTGTTTATTAAGATATTTTAAATTTCCTTTTATATTATGCATATTCACTGTCTTACGCATCCTAACAAGTTTTGTCTCGTGTTTCTGTGTTTTGGGAAAGAATTCAAGTAATTTTTTCCAGTGTTTTGAAGACGGAAGCTTCGCCTGCCTCGTTGCATCGTTGCCAATGCACACTAGGTTTGGGTGGTACCTATTCAGAGATGCGTGCTGCTCCTTGTGATGCTGCACTTTTGTGTCCTTAGGCGGTCCGAAAGCTACTCTCTTTGCCGGCACACGAAGCACTTGCATCCTCAATGTTGTGTTCGACTCGGATAAGATTGCTTGCTCCTTCTAGGCTCAAAAGTGCAGCTGGAGACAGAGTGAGAACGCGAGTCAACAAAAGAGAAAGAAGAAAGAAAATGGGGTTGAGAGAGAGAAAGAGAGCAAGAGAAAAAGTCAGTGCGCAGTCGGGTTCCCCCTTTCTGCTTTCTTCCGCCCTGTCGAACAGTTTTGACTCTATTGACAGGCTCTTGTTGCCTGTTGGCTGAGGTTCTATTTGGTGGCATCTTCAAGCGGAGATGCACATGTAAAACGCAGCAAATACTTTTTTTTTTTTTAAGAAAAGAAAAACTTGGCATCAGTCAGCAGTCAGTTGGGGTCAGTCAGGACTCCGTCCCCTGTTGGGTTTTACTCGTGCCTGTCAGTTTAGTACAAAGCCATATGCGTTAGAAGAGCGTGAGGAAGGAAGAGATGACCAACAAAGCGTCCAAGCGCTCATCTCGGATTTGCGCATCGGGTCAGAGGGCAAGTGGTTGCAAGTGGCAAGTGCCTGCTGCAGGATGTGAGTGGGCTTGGGTGTGTGAGTGTGTGTGATATTGACAAGCAGTGGAGAATGGACAGCGGAAGGTGAAGCGAAGAGGCAAAGGGACAGCGGTCAGTGGGCAGGTTATGGCTCGTAACTAATAACCAAGTAAATTGATACGTGACCCTGCATTTAAATGCCATTATTGCCTGCGTTGGTCGCTCGAGTATTGCTCCTGATTCTCCTGCTCCCGTTGTGACGTCAGTGGTCACCGTGATAGGGTGGTTAGCATAGGAGAAATTGGGCGATGGAGGTGCTCTCTGCCAATTTGTGATTGGAATTTTTGATGTGGCTCAGCTCTGACATATTGATTGACTCCACACACACACCCCCTTCCCCTTCCCTCGCTTTTATGACGTCTGTCAGCATCAGAGGTTGCACAAAAATTTTTTGCGCCTCATTCTACCCCCAAAAAATTGGGGGATGTGCAACAGCCAAGTGGCAAACGCAGTGGCTCCTGCTTGTCCCCTTCTTTCTGCTCCTGGCCCACTCCTCATCGGTGTTTGCTTTTGGTCCGCAGCGTGTGAGCGAGATGACAACAAGCCTGAGCTTGTGCATCACTATTCATCATGTATCTGTATCTATAGCTACTGTTGTATCTGTATCTATAGTTGTAGTTGTATCTTTACATGTAACTGTAGGTGTGCCCTCATCGCTTTGCTGTCGCTTGGATCCTCAACTTACGGCAACTTTTGTGCGTCCCCAAAGAAGAAGGAGAAGCAGAAGCAGAAGAGCAACAACAATCATCGTCTGGCACTGCTCCTGATACCGCTCCAGCATAATTCCTTTTGTGTGGCAAAGTGGAAATGGTTGCGGAAATGAGCACGGAAAATAGTACACACAACCGGAAACTTGACGCAAGTTTCGTTGTATTTCAGACAGTTTTAAACAGATTCAGACCCGTTTCTAGTTTGAGTTTCCACATCACAGTCTGCACTCCCAAAAGGTCTTCGTTTTTTCCCCGCGGCTATGATTAAAGTTTTCCTTTTAATCTCTAACAATTGCGTTTTGGTTTAGATTTGGTTTTTGCGGTGTCTTGAGTTTGTCCAATTTGCTCAAACTGTGCAAACTGTGAAGTTGGGAATATTAACTGAAGCAATCGCTTGGAACTTTTAATTTTAACCAGACACATATTAGCACAAACTTTATGAAATGAATCTGCCCTGTCCCTCAATTTACTTTCTAAGTTAACGCGATCTCTAATTTTTTGCTATATAACTTAACTCTATTCCATTCTTCGCTCTTATCATTGTCAAATTTGTTTATTCATCTTTAGCTTGTGCTATCGTATCTATATAAATGAACTTCTCTGTACACTCTCTGTGGCCAATTTGCCTGTGGTATGTGAGAGAACGGTTGAGGGTTGTAGGGATATTCTTACTGTGGCCGCAGTCAGAATGTCAGGCATTTAACACGAGCAGGGTATTTAGACATTTGCCGTCTACTTACCTACACTTTGTCTTCACCCAGCTCCGAGGTTCTTCTTCTAATGCCCTCTTCTGTCAGCACATTCCACGCACATTTGGCCGAGCTTCGTGCCATTTTGAAGACGGGCTTGTCGTTGTTATCCTTTCATCTCCCTTCTCCAACTTTGTCTCTGACTCCAACTTCAGCTTCGTCTGCTACACAAACTTGTCGCTACGTGGTGTGAAAAATATTTAAGCGTGAAGTTTTAGCAGCGGTTTTCGCTTGAAGGCTCATTGCCGTCATCGTGCTGTTCTTCCTCTACGTCCTTATCCTCTACTGGAACTTCGTTCCCGTCAACGTCGTAGCTGACGAACATCGTGTTTCCGCATCATTTTTAACGCCACTTTTGTGTAAGCTTTGCTTGTCTCTGTCTCTAGCATTCTCTTACCCCGCCTCCCTTTCTTTCTCTCTCTCTCTCTGTCTCTCTCTTTAAGTAGTGGCCTGGTTGGTATCCGTGTCGGTATTTTTGTGGATTTGTTTTGTGTCTGAGGGTGTTTTTCTAAATGGCTTTTAAAATCTCATCGCCAACGTTTTGTCCTCGCCGTTGCAAGTCTCCTGAGAGGAAGGACTTTCGTGGTTATGTCTCGCCCATTGTACTGGCTCGTCTCCGTAGCGAAAAGGGGACTCTAAGAGGGGCGTGAAAGGGAGGCTTCCCACTGCAATGAACAGTTTATTGTGATATTGGTTTTGGCAATGACTTTTTCTAACTCGACTCTAGTTTGCTTGCCTTTTGATTGTTCTCGTGTTTGCCAACTGAAGCTTTTGATTTTGCAGTTGCTTTTACTGTTGTTGTTGTTGTTTATCGTTTTGATTTTCGGCTTAGGATTGTATGTATTCTAAATCTGAATCTCGGTCTTTACTATTTGCATTGCATGTCGTTGGGGAAGTGTAAGTGATTTCAATGACATTAGTTAGTTGGAGGATAAATTCAAGTAAATTTTTACAGTTTATTGTGATATTGATAAGTGTAAGTTTGAGTGACAATTAAAAGTAGACAATGCACGTCAAATACTTAATCGAAATGTTTATTGTTTCGGTAACAAGTCACTCTCTTTTCGTTTGCTTCTTCCCCTTCCTATAACTGTGATCATAACCACACTTCTGGATAAAGCGAACCCTCCAATAATCGAACGCTTAGTGTCCGTGCCCACCCAAAAGGGAAACTTAATACATGCAACCCAACTCCGACTCTTATCGCTTGATTCAAGCACAGAGAGACAGAGAGAGAAAGATAGAGAGAGAGAGGGAGCAGAAGTACTAGGAACAACACTCATCCGATTTGGCTTGGTTCACACTGAACAAGGCAATAATTTCAGCTCCTAAGACCTATTAACCATTGCTAACCGAATGGTGGAAGCAGCCAACCGAAAGTCAGCCGAAGGTATAAAGGATTGGGGTGGAGAAGAGAAGAGGGAGAGGGGAGGAGGGGGTACATGCAGTCAGGAGTGTGTTGACTGAGCGAGCAATTGAATAAGCGGCAGGCACAAAGAGTTTGTGTGCACGGCATACGACAACGACGAGCTCTACGCAGAGGACGAGAGCGAATACAAGGAAGAGAAGAAAAAGAGGAAGAGCTGCAGCATCAGTAGAGGCACGCACGAATGGCCATCGTAGCGATCTAAGAGGTGGGGTATATGGGTGGTTAGACTTCGGATAAGGCTACGGGTACTGGGATGAAGATGATGTTGATGATGACTGAACTGCCAACTAACAACTGGCGAGGCCGTGCAAATCCGGAACGAACGAACATATTGACAAATTATCCTTTTTACACGCATCGCCTGCTGAGTTGGTCTCGCCTCGCTGAGCGGTTATCCTGGCACACACACAGAGACATACCCATCTATTGTTAAATGTGCCAATGTGCACACATAGTTGCTCCAATGGCTTCGCACCATGGAAACTTTACCTATTTTTGTGGAATTGGTTCATTTATTCCAAACTATTAAATTTTTTATGCATATGCAAAGAAAATCCTCAAACAGAAATAAATAATAGCTATCAAATTCAGTTATCACAAACAGAAAGCACGTGTTTCTAATATGAGCATATATTTTTAATTATAATCGAAAGTTATACACTTAAGTGACAAGTTTGCAATGGAAATCGAAAGTTGGGGCCTGTTCTTTGTGTTGGTAGTGATCATTTGTTGTATTTTAACGTATGTAATTTATAGCTTTAAATATATCATTCAGTCGGGAGAGCCCGACAGTAGAATACCCTGGGGTGGTAGAGAACGCCACACAAATTTTCTTCTTAACATAAAAAAAAAATTTTAAATGTATATCAAAAATTAAAAAAAAAATTAAAGAATTTAAGCATGCTTTTACTTGAACTCGAATCACGATCTCCCGTCTACACGTGGCACCTCTACCATTTGATAACTTTAAAAAGAGAGGGAGAGAGGGCGAAAACTCACAACAACAAAAATGAAAGAATTCAATAAATGCTTATATTTTCCGTGCTTATCATAATCACAATGCATCTTTATTCATTCAAGTATTGTTCGTGCCGAAGCTCAAGTTCGAAGCTCTAGCTTGATAATTACCAAAATGGGAGAAGGAGGCGTGGCATCTAAAATTTGAAATAAAGTTGATCTGCGTGCAAGTACAAGAAGTCTTCATACCAAATTTGGTGCTCCTAGGTCTTACCATCTCTGTGATCTTGTTACTTACACGGACAGACGGACATGGCTATATCGACTCAGCTAGTCCCCCAGATCAAGAATATATATATTTTATGGAGTCTGCCACGCCTCCTTCTGCCCGTTACAATAGAAGGAGGTTTCTTGAGTTATTAATTAATGCTCGAAAAATCTGAAAGCTTCCATAGTGCGGTTTTCTTGTCGTCGTCATTGCCGTGAGCTGTGAGCGCGTTTTGTGTACATAAACAGAAACAACAAGAACAGCAGCAGCATGCAGTATATGATGAAGGAAGAGCATGAGAATATCGCAATAGTTCGCTTTATACGGTTATAGTAATGCATGCTTAAATCGCAGACTCTTTTATGAAATAGTTAGAACTTTCTTTTCCTTTAAATATTCTTTATTTATTTAGTCCAGGGTTCGATTTTCTAAAATTCTATTCAAAAAGTCTGTTACATCGAATATTCGTTGAGCATCAGTGAGTTTGCATTCCTCGTTTTAATTACACTTAATATGCATTATTCGTCATATGTTTTGTTTGGTTTTCGTTTATTGTGTTCATGCTCCAGTAATTGACTCAACCTAACCTGTCTTCTCCGGAAAGTATGCAAGAGCATTTTGCATTAAATGTCCTAAAAAAGCAAGATATAAAACACTGCAGCAACCACAACGTTGCTCTGCTGCTGCCGCTGCCAGCGTGGACTTCAGTTTCAACAGTTGCAAAGGTGTTGAGCACATGAACCGCAAATTTAGTTTACAGCGCTGGCTTACTGTTGTTCTTGTTGTTGTTCATTTGAGGAAGCCAGTCAACAACAAAATCAACAACAACAGCGGTGTTAGCAGCAGCAGCAACTTCAGCCACGTTACCAATAACAACAACATACAACAACCGTGTGCTTCGTGTTAAATGCAAAAGGGGAACAACAACGACCTCAGCGATGACGCTGTCGACATTGTTGTTTTTGTTGTGGTATTGCTGTTGGTGGCCACCATTTTGAGTCTTGCTCTCTCACTGCCCCGTATTGTTGACAGTCGGACGGAACTAACTGACTGGCAAGCAGCCGTCTCGTGCTAGCTACAAGAAAATCAACCCCCAGCGCTGCAGCAACATGCAGCAGGCGACAAAGGAGGCTGGTGGTGTTGCTGTTGCTGATGGTGGAGCAGCGCAGTGCACATCAAGGCTGCGTTACCACAGAATGCACATGAATTGCTCCACACGCACACTCACACACAAATTAATACATATGTATGCACAGAGAGCAATTGGCACATAGACTGCGCTCATTTGCTAGTTATTCTCTCGGTCTCTCTCCCTCTCAGCGGTCACACGCCGACGCCGCCTGCTGTGAGAGAATGGCCCACACACGCACACAGTTTCTAAGCAGCGAACGCTCTCCCGTGGCGTGTTGAGCGAGTATGAGTGTGTGTGTCAGTACGACGTCTTACCCAACACGCTGTGACTGTGACTCAACTCGACTCGACTCGACTCTCACGTGCCTGATGAGCTGCGAGGCATTTTAGTCCTTTCGTAAACGTCGTCAGCGTCGCGTCTTTGTCTTGTCGGCGTTGTGGCCACCCTGCTCTCAGACTTTGGCGATTTCCCGTTGGATTTGCGATTGTGATTGTGATTGAGATTGAGATTGTGATTCTCAATTATAAGTGATAAGTGCTGTGTTTTGTTTTCGCTTCTCAGTGTGTGTCCATGCACGCTTGTTATTTGTGTGGGTGTCAATGTCAAATTCAATTACAATTACAAATACAAATAGTGTAATTATGGCGGTCACTTAAAGTGAGCAAAGTGACGGCTAGGAGTAACGTACGCCGTTCAAGGATTTAGCAGTTTAAATTTGATACAATAACGTATTATAATAATCTACTCAGCGTCAATCCAAACCATTAAACGCAATTAAACACGTATCCAACCAAGTGGAAATATTTCAATAAGGAAACTGCATGCTCCAGACAAGCATCCAATCTCCCCAACTACTCAAAGAATCGCTTGCCAGTTCAGTGCAGTTTTCAAGATTTGCCTTTAACCTTTTTCCCCCTTAAAGAAAGCGGCAAAGTTTTCGTTCTGAGTGTGCGTTTCTTGTGTAAGGGTGTGTGTGTGTGTGTGCATGTGTGAGTATAGTGTTCAGTGTGTTGTCGCGGTCTCACTCTCTCGACAGCACCGAGCCAAGAGCAACAGCATCAGCCCAAAAAATTCATTCCCCCCATCACCATCCCGATTCCCACCCCCAGTTGCAAGTGGAACCAACGGAAAAGTTTCTGGCGAGGAATTTAAATTGGAAAAGTAAAATGAAAAGAAAAGCGCTCGAGTAAAAGTTAAACAAAGTGCAAAGTAAATATTAAATTAAGAAAAAATAACGCTCAAAAAAAAGAAAGAAATAGAAACGAAAGAAAAGAAAAGAAATAGAAAACGAAAACAAAAACGAACAAAATTTGTGCATCCGGGGATAAGGGAATCGCCACAACCACCTCCCCAAATCTGCCAAGTGGAAGGAACAGCAGCAACAATAACAACAACAACAAACGCCTGGGCTTGCTGCCTTCATTAATGCATTTGCCGAGCCACGCTGGAGGCCAAGTGAATCTCAACCTTTTGCACGCAGCTCGGCAGCATCATTTATAAAGCGCTATATACTCGCGGTTCGTTCCACAATCCACGCTTTCGCCGGATCTGCAGTATCGTTATATTGCTGTCTCGCTTGTGCTTACTTGTTTTATTATTCCGTTTTCTTGGATTAACTCAATTTGTTGGGCCGCGCTGCGTTGCGTTGCTCGTGAAAAATCGAGACACAAGTGGCAACCAGCAACAACAGGAGCAGCAGCATCGGGAGTAGGAGGAGGAGTTACACGCATAGTAGTGCAACCCGATACCAAACAGACACACACATTCACACGCACACACACAGCGGGAGTGGGACGGCTCCAACAGGCACCCACTGAATTCGCATTTATACCGTGTCAGTACTTGTATCTGTATCTGTGTCTGTGTCTGTCCCAGTGCCTGTGTGTGCTTATGTGTGTGTGGTGTGTGTGTGTGTGTGTGCTGTCCTGCGTGGTACGTGTGTGAGTGAGAGCAAACGCGTTGTTTGCTTTGCCTTCACCTTGCTTGGATTATAACCCATAATAAATGATGGAATGGCTACCAAGAGGATTACCCAGCATTCATGCACCGATACCGATTTGTGGTGAGTTGTTGGTAAAGTTTGTCGTCTCGTCACACCTCCCCTTTGCACCCACTCAGTTGCCACCGATGGGTAAGAAAAAAAAAGGATTCCATTAAATTTTCATGACCACAAAATGGGATATTTAAAGGAATATAGTATCAATATTTCAATATTTTCATATATATTTTAAAAAATAGACCGAGATTAGAATGAATATGTATAATGGTGGGTCGTGAGAGAGCATTGCGAGTTTTGCTCTATTAATGAATCATTCGATGAGATTAAAGTTATGCTTTCGTATTAAATTTTCCTAGTGATCGTAATAGATCCACCACACTCGCAGCTATGCTTTCAGTATGCTTAGTGAGTTTTTAAAAGATTTTGAAGTAAAGGAGCCCCAGATTTCATCTATTATTGAACTCATACGTGGAATTTGTGGGAACAAGAACATCATAAGAGTGTTGACAACAAGCTGACAACACGTCCCATTAAGCATTCCAGAAAACGCTTTGCTCAGTCGCCGTCCCTGTCTAAACAAGCAATAAAATTTTCGACAGCCTCTATTAAAACACTCGACGCCTAATTCTTGGCACTAATTATCTTTGAAATGAAACGTTTCTCAAAGTATGCGTAGCTGAAACTTCTTCTCCCTTTGCTTGAGTTGCTCGTAAATTCCCTCGTACCTCGCTGCCGTTTCTCCCTGCCGTTTCTTCCTGCCGAGGGTATTGAAAGCAATGGCAGTCCATAAAAATTGGAGTGGCTATAGGGAAAATCCAGAGGCTGTGCCCTGACTCTGCTATGACCACAATGCCATCAATAAGTTATTTTAATTTTCATTTATTTATTTTGACACGATGCCCAGCCGGCAATTAAATGCCAACACGCACAATTCGAGATCGAGCTTCCAAAAATGCGATCTGTTATTTAGAATCCGGAGGTGGCGGCCTCCGATATTTCAAAATGTTTCTAGTATCCAGCGATTGTACACATTGAGTGTTGTTTTGTTGTTCTCGTTTCCTGTGGGATCAGGGGAGAGTGAGAGTCAGAATGGGAATGGGAATGGGATCACATCACTTAAGAAAAACAAACAAAAGCCTAATGCATGGATACAGTTCGTTAAACGATCGCCGCGAGCATGAGGCGGGAATTGATTAATTTGTTAGTTATTCTTTGGAACAGCTGATGGTTTATGTCAGACATGGAATGGGGATGGGGGTCCAGCTACTGAGTTATTTGTATTGCCTGTTGTGGCAGCTGTTTCTGTTTGTTTTCTCTATGGATATCCGCTCTAATATTTTAGTCTCTTGCTCTCAACTGTAGGGGAAATCGCTTTTCTTAAGACATATATAGGAATCTGTTGATTCCAGATAATAAATGCTTTTGTTGTGTGTTTTCTCAGTTGTACAGCACATAGGTGTTAGATGCACCTTGATTTTTACCCTACAAATTGTCGCTTATCAGAGTTTTCAATAAGCTCACTAAACTGTTGGCCATGTTTTGATTTTGGGCCAACTATTTACATATTCAAATGAAAATTGTGAACATGTCAAATAATTGCATTTGCATTTGCATAACTAATCATTTAATTATCGGCAAAAGTCATTTATAATTTAAACAACTCTGTGTATTTATTTCTCTTTCTCTATGTATATCTCTCACTTTACTGTTGCATTATGATGGATTTCAAACAAACAATTTTAATTCATTTGCGTCGTCAATGTAAATAGGAGAAACTCGTGCATAAATAAATGCAACTGCTTTTGTTATTTTCGACAATTGGATTTCGGCTGCATAAATAAGCAAATATTCTGCTGTTTAGTTAGGCTAACGCATTATTTTGAGCTATAAAAATGCATTAAGCTACGGTGGAGCAAGCTCGACAGAAGGAGACCCTTTACTTTTTGAGTGCAAACCGATCATTACAGGTAGTTGCAGTTACAAAAAAATTCCATAGATGGCGCCAATACGAAGATATCAGTTGATTTTGCCGTAACATTGTTAGTTGAATAACTTCCGCGTTTATCATCCGATTGGGATGAAATTTGCAGGATAGGTTTGAACCATAGTCAAGGCGCTATCATTAAAAGATGCCTTTGTAATTCGGCTGGAAATTTTGTATTTTAATTTGTACTTTTTTAAAGTACAGGGTCTAAATATAGAGCAAACTAACTTTGGGGCGCCAAAGTTTGGATACCCTTGCAGAACACTGCATATTTGATGTTTGTTTCGAACCGATCGTTCATCTGACAGGTATAAGATATAGTAATCCGGCTTGCACCAAATTTATTCAGGCTTTTTGAAACTATACCAAATACGCAATCTGTTGAGATATCTTAAGAAACAAACAGGTTTTTTATACTCAATGTTGATTTCGAACCGATCGTTCCTAAGGCAGCTATATGATATAGTGATCCAATCCGGCCGGGTCTGACATATTTTCTGCGTGCAGCAAAGAGACAGATGTGTACCAAGTTTCATCAAGATAGCTTCAAAACTGAGAGACTGGTTTGCTTAGAAAAAGACAGACGAACATGGCTATATCGACTCACTTCGTCGCCCTGATCAAAAATATATATAACTTATGGGGTCTGTAAGGCCTCTTTCAATGCGTTACAACCTTCGTGACAAAATTAGAATACCTTCTGCAAGGGTATAAATATATTCTCGTAGTCAAGACAAGCATTAACAACAATTAGTACTTTCATGAAGTAAGGAAATATTGTACATTCCTTTATCGAATGAATTTTAATGTTGCAAGTTTAAAAGTTTTGCCGACTTTTCGTGTCAATATTTGTTTAGTCGGGAAAATCGCATGGTAATGCTAATCTCTTGTGCTTGTAACATTGTCAGTATGTACGAGCATTTAAGCAGCTTTATTCAACATTCAACCTTCTGTTGCAGGAACACAGACACCTTGAAGTCTCAAAGCGTAAATACAACTGCCGAGTATTTAGAAAGTCAACAACGAACGACGTGTTTAAAAAATAATTCTTTCGCCTATTATCTTTGTCAATGTTAAATGATATTTCCGTTTGTACAAACTGTTTAGTTGAGCTTTAGTTATGGATGGATTGTGATGACAATGGTATGAAGACCAATGGCAGATAAGTAAATGGGAGTATAAGTACACCCAATCAAAACCCGGTCTAGGCATTCAGTAATTTATTGTTAGTATGAAATGGAAGCCTTTAAGCAGAGTTTCAGTCACAACTTGAACAAGTGTAATTAACAAGCAGTAAAATCGCATTAGACAAGTTGCAACAACTGAAGAATGCGTTGCTTCTGTGAAGCGATTACATTAAACTGTTCGCACTCGACTACTTGCAACATCAACTACCACTAATCTCAAAGTGTTTCAACAAACACAAACTCGCACACACACTTCCATGTATCTACATGGTGCGTATTTCTGAGGCAATTCAATTAAAATGTCAGCTGAGAATGCTCGCAATGAAATTGAGATGATGGGACAGTTGTTTGTTTGTGTTCTTGTGTTGCAACATGTTTTTGGATGGCAAATTAATGTTGCAAAGTGTATACAAACTGGAAGCCTATATTAACGCACTCATCAGCTATCACAATGGTCCAGGGTTATATTTAGGTTAGAGGTCCGGGGTCGTTGTTATAGTTCGACATTTGCATGATTTTTACTCCTCTCGCTGGAAGTGAGTAAATTTGTATGCCAATTACTTAGGCAGCAAACAGCACTGCCAATCGACCCAAACGACAAGACAAGTGACCGACCGAACGACCCGAAGTAAACGATGCTCCTTCTCCATTTGCTCATCCTCCTTCTCCTTGTTGTTGGTGATACTTTGGCAAAGGGTCAGAGTCATTAACATGCTGTTGTCGTCTCTCTGCTCGGAGCAACATTTAGGGGCAACATCTGCACCTTTCTGTATGACACTCTGACGCCGCAGGGTCAGACCAGAGACTCAGAAACAGAGGAGATGAGGCAGAGAATGAAGGGTGAAATGGAGGGGCGACAGCTTTGACACCAAAACACAGCCGCTTTGTGCCACGCCCAGCTCGATGGCACAGACTGTGGCTGGCAGTCGTCGGTGGGCAGTCTGAGAAAAACAGCCGCAGAACATGTTTGTGTGCTATCTGGCAGGATGACAGAGACTCGGCAAGGACACACATAGCACATGGACAGATGGGCATATGTAAGGACGATGACAATGGCCAAAAGTCGGCAAAGCAACCAAATTTAATACAGCATAAAGTAGAATTTTGAAAATCGCTATTTGCTTATGGAAATTTCTGGGTTGTCCTTGTCGAATGCTTCCTTTTGTCTACTTCCCTCTCTCTCTCTCTCTCTCTCTTTCCCTCTTGACAACAACAAAAATATCACCAACTGGAGAACAACAACCACAGACACTTTTCCAAAAGTTTTCATTTTGTGGTTTGGCGTTTTTGTCAGTTTTATTCACACACGCACGCCCTCAGGCCGTGCCCCTGACCAAGTCCCTCTTGCACTTAACCTTTTTAGTGTTTTTTTTTTAGTTTGGTAGCTTCAATTCACCCTGTATGCACTCAACGAATATGTCTTCGTCTATGGAAGTCCAAAAGTTTGCTCTGTTTGAACTTTGGTTACTTTCGGGTTAAAGTTTTCAGTTCCAAAGTTTACAAGACTAACAATTCCTGAGCGTCTGTGTGTACGTGCGTGATTGAGGCTTTACGGATTTTTGGTCAAGCGAATTAATTTGTGAGCAGTAGATTCAGTTGATCAGCTTACAAAGAATAAAGTTGACAAGAAAGTTGAAGTATTTGCCTTTTACTAATTTTTCACTTGTAGCCAACTATTTTAAATTAATTATGATTCATAATGAATTCATTAATCGCCACGAAATCAATTGGATTTATAAAGAAATGAATCTTTTAATAAAGATAATCAAAGCAGTTCATCCGTCTGTTTCCATGCAAATTAGTCTCTCAGTTTTGAAGCCATCTTGATGAAACTTGGTACTGGTACAGAGTTCTGCAAGGGTATCCAAACTTTGGAGCGGCATAGTTAGCTTGCGCTATATTTAATACAACTTTAAGTCGATTTAAAGTAAGTCGCAAGAATCTGTGGGCCTAGTTTATAGAATAGAAAAATCGAAATAAAAGTTATGAAGAAGTTAATATAATAATTTACAATACATCCTTAACTGTTTTACAACATTTTTTAAGGATAAAAACTCAGGAATAAAACGGATGGACTGACATTATAATTTAAGACTTAATCCAAAAAAGTAACTTTGGTATTATTTCCAAATATTCCAAATTTTCTTTGACTTGACTGAAATCATCTTGAGTCCTTTACAATTTATCGAATGATTTTCCGATTAGAACACTTGTTGTTGGCCATAGATAGAGTGCCAATGGGAAGCCTGGAGAATGGCTTTCGCATAATTAAGTTGAGCATTAAAATTTAATTGAAAATCATTGCAATATGTTTATAAGCAAAACAACAGATTAAAAAGAAACACCTGGGAATAAGCTCGATAAGGATAAGAGCGGCGTCCTGTCAAGAGTAGCTGCAATATAAAGTTGTTGCAAAGCGTTATTTTACGCAACTGTACAGTTGCACAAATAATGAATGGAAGGTCCTTGGAAGCTAACAGAAAGGAGTCTGCAGGGGGAGGAAGTACTTTTTGCTCGAGGGGGGCACTTTTAAGAGCGAAAAACACATTTTTGCACTTTTATAGCGCAACATCTTTTGTACACGCCGTACACTCGTCCTGCCCCTTTCCCCTTTTCGTAGACTAAGTAAAGTCTCCACAGTCAGAGGACTAACACACACATGCACACACAAACACACACACACACACAAAGGCAGACAGTCGTTCTACTTGCCTTTAATAAACCCACTTTATTGTTTAGAACCCAAATAAAATAATCCCCTTAAATGATGCCTTCGCATAATAGACGCCTGCTGCTTATTTTACTGCCGCTGCCACAGTCATTGCCTCTGTCTCTGCCGTCTTCATCGTCTTTTTTATTCGTAGGAGTTGTCCTTGCCCCTTCGTGCCGAGTTTCTGCTTTGTGGCTTCCTCAAACAGTGTGTCAAAAGTACATTTTAGCATGTTGATTTTGTGAAAACAATAAAAGAAACACCATTTTGTATACCTTCGTTAATTGTTACTAACAATTTAACCTTTTGGACGTGATTGACTGAAGGCCTGAATAACTGATTTTAAATCTAAATAATTGACGTCCTTTTTGAACTTTTCTAATATTCTCGTACATTTTATTTAAAGTTGTTTGTTGATGTGTATATGATGTATATTAAGTTTGTAAAAAAGGCAGAAGGAGGCGTCGTGAAAATTTGATCAAGATCGGATAATAAACACGGAAGATATAAAGATATTTTCTACCCCAATTTTTTTACAACAACAAAGGGCGCTTTGTTTGTCGGTTTTCCAATTCATTCTTTTCACGCATATACGGACATGTATTGGTATCTATTTCATATACATATGTATGCGTGCAATACACACATGCATTGATTCATTTCTTTATTGCTCTCATTTTGCACTTGTTCTCTCTTTCATCGCTCTCGCGCTCTTATTCTGCCACGTGCCAATGCAAAGGCGTATCAGCAATTTTAATTAGGAAATTTCAATGTTCAGAGAGGAACGCATCCTCTTCATCATTATTGACAACGCCGCTGCAGATTTGTGAATTTTCCCACGCATCTTTGTGAATCTTTAGTGTTATTTTAATTGTATTTTGCTACAATATAAATTAATATAAAACTTAATTTCCATCACGATCTTATAAAATCATTCTGATTGTGCGTGTGTGTGTAATTAAAATAATAATATAATCGCAAGCAAATGCGGGCGGCGCACAATACTTCAACAGGGTATTTTACTGTCGGGACCTCCCGACTGAATAATATATTTTTTTTTTGCTACAAGGTGCTGTTGGCGTTATGTTAAATTTGTTTAAAACATGTCCAATAAGTATAAGGAAATACAAATTATGAAACTACAAAGCAAATGAAAAATTGGAACATGAATAAAAATATGACCATTTCTATCCTTTGCGTCAGTGTATTTATGTACATAAACAGGACAAAGAAGAATTTTCATTAGATGAGAGCCACTGTTGTGCGGTCTGAGTCTGAAACTCCGGGTCTGAGCCCAGGCGTTTGCGTTAGCGTCACTAATGATGATGATTTTGTGGTAAAACGTTGTGTTTGTGCTAATCGGGACAATATTATGCGGCAGTAAAAAGTAAATGACTCAAGACAAGACAAGCCACGGGACAGCAAGACACGGCAGGAAAGGAATGAAGGGAAACGAAACGAAATAGGCGGGTAAACGGGCACAAAGACGAAAACGCAGACACAGGGACGAGTCGCAGAGAAAAAGATGAATCTAAACAGAATAGAGCAAGGGGAATATGGAGATGGAGGAAAACACACGGCAGCTGGCTGTGAATGGCTCAAGCGAAGGCGAAACAGAAAGGGAAACGCCTTTCACTGGCAAAAGATAAAGAGCAGCGACAACAAAGGGGACTGCGCTAAGCCAAAAGAAAAGGCAGCTAGAGCAAAAGCCGGAGCTGTAGCCGGAGATAGAGCCAGGTGACGGAGATGGAGATGGAGATGGAAATGCAGATAGAAATGGGGATGGGGATGGAAACGAAAATGGAGACTGAGCTGAAGCTATAGACACAGTCAGATGCGAAGGATATTCAGAGCAAAGGAGGGTGCAGGCTAAAAGGACGACAACCCACAAAGGTCGACTCGCCTCGCCTCGCACTTATCTTGTTCCCCTTTAGATTCCCATTCTCGACTTCAGTCAACTCAACTCGTCTCGTCTCAGTGACTGCTTGGCTGACTAATGCGAAAAATACGTAATTGCGCATAAATACGGGATTAACAAAGTGCTCGTTGTTGTCTTTATATTTGTTGTTGTTGTCGTCGCCTGCTCTTAGACTGGACTTGGCTTTTGGATTCACAACAAAATTAGGTATTACAATCCACAAACACAAGGCGGCATCGGCTTGTTTGTACATATAAGAATATGGGAGCGTGTGTGTATGGTCATAAAAGGAAAACAAATTCGATACCAGAAATCCTGTGAAACATTTGCAGGGTTTTGTGGAATTAGTGGGCTCAAAATTCATTCTTATACTGATTGGTGATCCATCCCGAATTACTGATACCCTACATGAAAATAAGCCAGATTGTGCTTGAGACTGTCCCTTGCCCCTTTGTCAGTAGTATTATCTTAAGAATTGTTATATCTAAACGTAAAAGTTCAAATATTAAAATTCAATACTAATTACATCTCGAAACTTTCTTATCATTTCAGGTGAGTTGAAAATTTATTGAAATTCAGTTGATTTAAATGGTACACTAATAAATGGCAGTTCCTGTAAGTATTACTAAGTATTAAGCGATGATGAAGAATTTGAGATAGTGACAATAGGTAATATCTATGGGTCCTGTTTCGACTTGAGCCATAAGCAGATAGTGATAAAAACAACAGGCAAGTAAAATAAACCACAAAGATAAAAAGGACAATACAATTTAGGAAATGTGTGAACAAAGAGTTACTTAAAGCGTTTGCGTCTTATCGAGAAACTCAAAGTTCAACTCTGCATGTATAAGACACAAATGAGTTAGGCAGCTACAAACTTAGATACATATATAGATACAAGTTCAGCTACAGACACTTACAACATGGCACTAGACAAGTGAACTCCGTTAAGGACTCAAGTGTGTTGCAACACGAACGAGTCTCGAATCCCAACTGAGTTTTTCGAGTATTTCCAAAGGACAAATGCACAAGTCTCAGCATGGGGAGAACAAACACCTCGCACAAACACAACAATGTCAAAGTAGAAGCTGACGCCCAAGTGAAATTTGGCAGTCGCTTACATATGCCTCGGTTCTGGGCATATCCTGCTGCGGCATGCAACTTGTCAATGTTCTTGACAGTTCATTTTTTGTATCATTAACATGAACCGCTTTAAAACTTTCGATACTGAGTTCCGTTTTAGCATTTTAAGAGAAACAACTTAATAGCAATTAACCTTGTTGCCGCCTTTGAGTTCCTTCCAATAAACTGTGAAATTGGGAACCTTATTTTAGAGCTCGACAGCCTAGTGGATATTCACACCTCGAGAGCTCTGTTTCAAACATGTAGAACTTTTGCTTTGGCTTTTATGCTGTAGCCAAGAACTCATTTGTTTGGCCCTGGCTGGAATTTCATTTATGCTCGCCATGAGTGCGTTTTGCACTTGGAATGCAATGGGAGTTGTGCATTTCTTAACGCGCGTGCAGGGAATTTCAGTGTGGAATTTCTGCATTCTGGACATGCCGCAGACATTGTCGAGCAATGCCAAACGAACAAGAAGCTACGCACAACAAGGACATGTGCCTGAGAAGAGCAGGAATTTTGGGCTTGTGCAAGATTATTTCTCACGGTGACAGGCAGGAACTTCTGGGTCTAATTCTAGAATGAGACTAAAACTATTTAAATTGTGTTGCAAACATTTTGCTGCCATCCAATTCATACAACTTCCATGGGTATTATATATGATATGTTCGAGACAAAATTCAGTACATTACTTTTGGATTTCCAATTAATTTAAAAAAATTCCGCAACTGGAAATCATTTGGTTTCGACTACAACCTAATTCTATGATATTATTTTTAATTGACATACAAATACTTAGCCTTTTTGCCATTTTGTTGCTTTGGGAAAAAACACGCCACTTTTAATTACTACTTACGTTGCGCCTTTTAGATCCTTTCTGGGTGGAATGTTTATACGCTTTTCAACGAAACGTATTAATTACTACTTGCAACAGAAAAACATTTGTTGTTCCACACGCTTGGGAGATTTGCATTCCCGCACATTAATTATGAATTTTTAGGGCTTGCATGTTCTTTGTGTGTGTAAATATATAGAATATATAGAAATGTATTCTGTAAATCAGATCATAGCAATTAAATTGTTTTCCAGCTACAGGTTAAAAAATGCAGTAAGCTACGGTGGAGCGAGCTCGACAGTAGGACACCCTGTACTTTTTGAGTGCAAAGCGGTCACTATAGATTATTTCAGTTTATTAAATTTCAATAGATGGCGCCACTACGAAGATGATTCTTATGATAAACACAGACGGCGCTAGCTTCTCATCTTCTTCCTTTTGCCCGTAACATTGTTAGTTGAATAGCTTCCACGTTTACCATCCGATTTGAATGAAATTTCAGGATAGGTTCGGACTATAGTGTATAATATATGTACAAAGAATCAAGACGCTACCATTAAAGGTGCTCTTGTAATTTGACTTCGAAATTTTGTATTTCGATTTCCGGGGGCGGAGTGGGGCGTGGGACATGGCTATATTGACACGGCTGTTGATGCTGATCAAGAATATATATACTTTATGGGGTCTGCCACACCTCCTTCTGCCTGTTACGCACATTTGCACAAACGTAATTGACCCTTTTCTACTTTTTTTAAGTACAGCGTCTAAATAAAGCGCAAGCTAACTTTGGCGCGCCAAAGTTTGAATACTCTTGCAGAACTCTGCATAAGCCGTCCGATTTTTTACAAAATTTGTTGTATATGATATGATATATGATATAGTAATCCGATATAAACCAAATTTGGTAAAGATATTTGAGACTATACCTAATACATAATCTGTGAGTTTGGTTAGGATATCTTAAGAAACAAAAAAGTTTTTTATAGTAAATGTTAATTCCGAACCGATCGTTTCTATGTCAGCTACATGATATAGTGATACGATGCGGCCGGTTCCGACATATGTGATACGTGCAGCAAAAAGACGGACCTGTATCAACTTTCATCAAGTTAGCTTCAAAACTGAGAGACTAATTTGCATAGAAACAAACGGACAGACGGACGGACATGGCTATATCGACTCAGCTCGTCGTCCTGATCAAGAATATGTATACCTTATGGGGTCTGTGAGGCCGCCTTCAATGCGTTACAAACTTCGTGACAAAATTATAATACCTTCTGCAGGGGTATAATAAACTGTACGAGCTAGAGACACCAAAAATGTTATATAGGCTCCTCTATACCTTGGCCAGATTGAGTTTGTTTTAGAATATGCGACGCCCCTACCCCCTACTTACGGTAAGAAGAAGATACTGTAGATTATAATCTATCGGTTCGTCATAGAAATATACCCCTCTCAATTGTCCAACTTATTTTGGTATGCCCGTTGTTTCGTGTTGGCAGTGTGATCAAAAACTTTGCATAAAAAGTAAAATTTTAATTATAAATGCATTTAGACTCGGTTATTTTACGTACTTGAATTTAGACCCACATTGAACGTAGACTTTTGTATGCAGTTGCTTCATCTTAGATTCCCATCCTGCCCGTTTTCCATCGCGAATTTTCAGGTAACGAGACTGGCATGATTGACTTGAATGATTTTATGTATGAAATTATTGCATATTTATTATTGTTTTTAATATTTGTTTACCAGTTTCGTTTGCATGTGTATGTGCGGGTATGTGTGTGAATGGCAATCATATTACAATGCCATCGCTGTTGCCATGTATAATTTTACCAATTTCAGTTAGTTAAATGAAGGCAAGACTACAGCCCATTCCCTTCCAGTAATCACTGAGCAAGGGCCGTCGAAATGGATGGCAACATTTGTGCAGCCCGATGTGAGACTTTAGACGGAGTTCGGTTTATATATGCTCTGTTCACCCACTCGTCTCACTACTCTTCTCCTCGCCGGGCATGGCATCTATTGGCCTTGTTGTTGCCAAAGCGTTCGATTGTACTGCTATGTGGCCATGTGACCATGTGACCATGTTGACCGCAAGAGCCCAGCAATAATTAATGCATGAGCTGCTAACTAACCAGACTCTGGGCCTGCCCAAGCTGTTGGCCTACACATACATGCAAATGGAGTTGGATGCGGAGATGCAAACGTGGCCAGAAGGCATTTGGTTTGTTGGCCGCTTCTTGAACGTTCACTGAGCAGCCTGGGGACAATTGTGGTGACTTGGCCCGAGCCATGACTCTATGCAGAACGGCAGCTGCTGGCGACGTGGTCGCTATGTAGACGCCCTATTCGACGCTGACGCCTAAGTTGTACCGGCAACTAATTGCATATGAAACCGCAGTCGCTTCGAGTTTGAAGCAGTTGATAGTTCGCTTCCTGGCTGCAATGCAGCAAGTGCCGCAGGACTTGCACCGACTCCAGTGCACACACAATTGCACATAGGAAACAGAACTCCATTTATAATTTCATCCCCAAGCTGGCAGTAAAACATGCAATTTCGCAGATTACCAGTACATAAATATATCAATATTTGATTAGAGTTAGATTACAGTACGGCAAACGTTAAGAGTCTTTTTAAAGTGGTGGAGGTAAATAGATTTTTGAGACATTGATCTTTTTGTATTTTTGTTTTTTGCAAAAAGAATCGATTAATCTGTTAGGACTAAAATTTTGAGCATAGAATATTATTATATAATGATTCTTTAAAATGAATTTTCCATAAATTCATTTGCGAGATTAATTCATCTCACTTTTTACTTTTTAGACCCTGTACTTAAAAAAGTACAAACGGTGTATTACGTCTGTTCAAAAATAAAATGTGCGTAACAGGCAGAAGGAGGCGTGGCAGACACCATAAAATATGTATATTCTTGATCAGCATCAAAACAGCCGAGTCGACATAGTCATGTCCGTTTTTTGAGTTTTTAAGTCTCAGAGACTATAAGAGCTAGAGACACAAAATTTGGCATGTAGGTTCATCTATATATCTCCCAGTGTTTAAGTTTTAGATTTTTGCCACGCCCCCTCCGCCCCGGAAATCGAAATACAAAATTTTGAAGTTGAATTACAAGAGCACCTATAATGCTTGATTATTGGTACATATAATATACACTATGGTCCAAACCTATTCTGAAAATTTCATTCAAATAGGATGATAAACGCGGAAGTTGTACAACTAACAATGTTACGGGCAAAAGAAAACATATCATTCAGTCGGGAGAGCCCGATAGTAGAATACCCTGAGGTAGTAGAGAACGCCACTCAAATTTTCTATTAATTGTATTTTTGTTTCGTATTTGTGCTGGATGTTTTGTATTTTAAAGTTATTTTCAAAATAACTATTGTTCCTGCCGAAGCTCAAATCTCTAGCTTGTTAATTGCAAGTGATATCCTTTTTTTCACTTTGTGGACGAAGGAGGCGTGGCATCCAAAATTTAAAACAAACTTGAGTAAAGTATAAGAAGTCTTCATACCAAATTTGGTGTTCCTAGGTCTTACCATCTCTGAGATCTTGTTACTTACACGGACAGACAGACATGACTATATCGACTCAGCTTCTCGCCCTGATCAATAATATATATACTTTATGGGGTCTGCCACGCCTCCTTCTGCCTCTTACATACTTTTTTTTTAAACAAACTTAATACACCCTCAGGGTATAAAAGCAGAGACGCTAGCGACCTCTGTAGTAGCGCCATCTATTGAAATTTATTGTCTCCGACTCCTTGCTCCTCCGTAGCTTTGGTTTGATTTTATTTTTCATTAAAAGCCTTCTTCTACCGACGCCCTTGCATAGATGGCGGATACTAATTCAGATCTGCATTAAAATGCGTGATATGATTTTTGCTAATTCAATAATATCCCAAGTTTGCAAAATGTAATTAAAAGAAATAAGATACACAAATGTATTACTGGGTATTTCGAAGTCAAAAACTTACTTGTTCACTTTATGTTTTGATCGACGTATCCTGGCACTCGACGTAACCTGGCACTCGATAATGTCCTATCGCCATTTGGCACTTGCAACATGTCGCATGCCAAATGCCAAAGCCACATACTCTGATGGCAATTGGACAATGACAGAAAGCAGAATATGCCTGGCTTCACAATTTTGCAATTGATTTAATTGTGAATATATTTATTAAATAAATTATTCATACTACGCTCGAAGGCATTCCTTGTGAATATGCTTTGTCTGACCTAAACATGCTCCGGCCACGCAGCAGGATCACGGCCAGTTGCACGATACGAGAAGAACGAGGCGAACGAGGCGAACGAGGGGCAACGTCACCGCTTGCCACTGTAATTAGTTGTGGTCGAATAATCGCATGCAAGCGGCGCCTGCCACATCCTCATGCGACAGAGGAATTCAATGCTGGCAACTTCTATTTAAATGTGTGTGCTATAAGAGCAAAATGGGGGAGGAGTTTGGGTGCTTGGGAGAATCTGGATAGCTGGATATTCAGTTGGTCTGTCAGGCTGACGGGTAGACGGGTAGACGATATGTTGGTTAGTTGGTTTACTCACTGGTCGGTCGATGCTTGCATTTCGAGTGGTGACATTTTAATTTACCCGAGCGAGGAAACCAATTTCGCAGCATTGAACCAAATGCAAAATGTGACAAATTCCGTGCAACAACAATAACAACAATGCCAACATCAACAACAAAATTAACAACAATATAAACTGGGCCTAATTTATTCAGCATTTTTTTATTTGCAAATATGATTTGTGTTATGTGGTGTGGGCGTGGCGCTACAATGAGGCGTCCATTTAGTTGGCTTTGCGCCAAATTGCATTTGTGTCGAAAAATTAACCAAAAGCTACAAAAATCATTAGTCAGAATGAAAGTAATGCATTTGGAATGTGAACTGAAGAATAAGCATTGATAAACGGGATAAAAAAATGCTACTTGAGTCAAAATTGGGAGCACAAAAGTCTCATTCAATTAGCTATTTTGAGAGAGAACAACACGTTCATGTACATAGATATATAACTTTAAATTCTTAGCTGGTATGTATGTACATAAGCTTACTAATCCGTTCGTCTTGATTATCTGTAACTTATTGTATTCCATGCCTAAAAGTTATTAAGTCTTTTAATTTGTGACACACGCTGTATGTATAACATTTCTTATAAGTATCCTTAATGTTGTATTTCGATCAATTTATAATCACTGAAGCTAATCAAGAACTATTTCTCTGTGCTAGACTAAAGATGCAGTAAGCTACGGTCGAGCATGCTCGACAGTAGAACACCCTGTACTTTTTGAGTGCAAATCGTTTACTAGAGATTGTTCTTTAATGAAAGAAATTTGAATATATGTAATACATTATATGTACCAAAAATCAAGGCGGCAGCATTAAAGGTGCTCTTGTAATTCGACTTCGAAATTTTGTATCTCAATTTTCGTAGACGGAGCGGGGCGTGGCAAAAATCTAAAACAACTTGATCAATGGGAGATATAGATGACCCTACATGCCAAATTTGGTGTCTCTAGCTCTTATGGTCTCTGAGATCTACAATAGGTTACCCAAAAGGGACAGACAGACGGCTGTTGATGGTGATCAAGAATATATATACTTTATGGGGTCTGCCACGCCTCCTTCCGCCTGCACAAACGTAATATTTACTGGGTCTAATAATGCATATACATTAGGATACAAGATTTTCCGTAGGGAACTATGAATTCAATATGTTTAAACGACAATCCATAAAGCTAAAAATGAAAGCAACTGACGAAAGAGTTGATACAAAATTGATGAACTAAAGTTATTAAAAGTTGCCTTTAAGAGTCAAGTCGGACCGTGTTGAATCGTTTTAAATACATTCAAGAGGATTCGAGCCGAGTCAGGTTTGGGGCAGTCTCCTATTGGTGTTCTGATTAAATTCGGCAAATAACGCTGATGCCTGCAAATCGCCACTCAATGCAAAAATAGAACTGGTCTCCAAGGCAGCTGCCGATGAAGCTGCAAGAGCAGGAAGGTGCTGGTTGGAACGGGATGTGGATGTGGCTACGACTGCCATGTTGAAGTACACAAAACCCATGCAAACAAACAGGCATTTCATAGCAAACAAGAGCGTCGAGTGTACAGCAGAGCAGAAAACCAACAGGCCCCAGCTCCATTCTGAATCCTACTCCCCCTTTTACTCCCTGTCGCTCTTGTTTTTGCTCTCCCTCACCCAGTTGCAATCCCAGCTCTCAGTCGCAGCATCAGATAGCGACCAACTCCCAGGTCGACCCACACACAGTTAGGCAAACGGGGCAAATACGTTGGAATCGGAGGCGCCTTTGTTTGGTTCGTGAGCCCGGTCACGGACACGGATCGGGAACTCAGCTCGCTTTTGCACTCGTTGGTATTTTGTTGTTGTTGCTGTTGTTGTTGTTGTTGTTGTTGTTGTTGTGTGCTGCTGCAGTTTCGGGCATTATTTCGGTTTAGTTTGGTAAATACACATACCGAGCATGTCCCGTGCATCATATGCCTGCCCCCGTCTAGAATTTGCCTATGCCAACCAATCCTGCGAGGAGCTTAGGTATCGGATGTTGTCCTCTCCTGCTTGTGTTGGGTGGCAACAACGCCGAAAACTGGCAACTGCATACACAATAAAGAGACAACAACAGAAAACTGCACATCTAAATTCTTGAATGAATTTCGTGCATTTACTGAAAACTTCAACCATTTGGTAATTTGACTTTTATCACTTTTGAAGCGAAACTCTCCACGAATTACTTACACTCTGTAAGAGAAGAAAAGAAAAGATTCCCTAGTTGACATTGGAAATTGAAAACTAACGAATCTTGTTGAAAATTCAGATGGGGCTTTAACATATTATGTTAGTCTGGTGGATGAGTAAGTTGCGATGAGGTCGTTGAGGTCATCAGTGGCTACTTTAAATTATGATGACAATTGTATTAGGACATGTTCATTTCCATAACGACGCCAATGCTGAAATTCATCTGCCATATCGGACAAAGAACACAGCAAATTTTTTTAGTTGTTGTCATCGTCGTCGAAAATTCCTTTTTGGCATTGAATACGAGTTGAGGCCCCAGTGAGCACCTGATCTGCTGCTACTGACCTGAAAGAGGCGGAGCAACGGGGCGTGGCTGTCATATCTGAAAGCAATTTGGCCGGAGTGAAACGAGAAACAAGAATCGATAAACTCGTTGGGCGTGCAATTTGTGCCATGAGAAGCCTTCAAAAGAGCAAACCACGTAGCAATGGGCATTGGGAAATTGGAGGCGGTTGGTTGGGTCATCATGTCCGAAATTCAAGTTTCAGGACGTCGCATTTGCATTTTGGTATATCCCGATAACCAAAGTCCTTGCGTTGCTGTCGTTCCCAGGACCGGGACAGGGACCAGGAACAGGACTGGGAACAAGACTAGTTGCAAATTCATCGAGGCGTATGCGCAATTTTTGTACCCTTCTCACGAGTATAGTAACATCAATCATTTATTACCGCAGGAAACCACCTCGCCGCCCACCCACTCTTTCTCTCTCCACTCCTTTTGTAGAGCTTTTGTTAAGCAAAGATAATAGATTTTAGACCGAGGTCACATCACTTAAATCTTAGATAATACTTAACAGGCTTGGATTCTCTTTAGGTACGTCTAAAAATCAGATTGAAAGTATGCTATAGTTTGAGCTGTATTTAAAAAAAAATGCAGTAAGCTACGGTGGAGCAAGCTCGACAGTAGGAGACCCTGTACTTTTGAGTGTAAAGCGATCACTACAGATTGTTTCAGTTTCAAAAATTTCCATAGATGGCGCCACTACGGAGATATCAGTTAATTTTGTCCGTAACATTGTTAGTTGAATAACTTCCGCGTATTTCATCCGATTTGAATGAAATTTGCAGGATAGGTTAAGACAATAGTCTGTATTATACGTACGAAAAATTAAGGCGCTAGCATTAAAGTTGCTCTTGTAATTCGACATTTTATATTTTAATTTGTGGAGGCGGAGGGGGGGGTGGGAAAAATCTAAAACAAACTCGTTCTATGCAAGGTATAGATGTAACCTACATGCCGAATTTGGTGCCCTAGCTCTTAAAGTCTCTGAAATCTAGGAACTCAAAAAAGGGACAGACAGACGGACATGGCTATATCGTCTCGGCTGTTGATGCCTATCAGGAATATATATACTTTATGGGGTCTGCCACGCCTCCTTCTGCCTGTTACGCACATTTGCACAAACGTAATACAGGGTCTAAAATTAATGATAAATAGTACCGAAAATTACTTTTCAGTTATTATTACAAATATTTACGTAAAATAGTAATAGTTCATCCTATTAACCGTTAACCAATATTAACCGATTGAAACTTGTAATCGTAACCGAAAAAATCGTTTATTCTTCAAACCGTAATAACCGTTTCGGGTTCTTCCAGCTACCGAATTTCAATATATTTTTAATTTGCAGATATATCTGATATCAAATTTTTATTTAATTGTAATTTACATTAGCGCAATGCGTAAGGTTTCGTATCCCTGTTTCTCAGTGATGATTGAATTTTTTTTGGATTTTTAGGATTCTGTTTTAGCAGAAATTATACTGGTATTTCCAAGCCGAAACTTAAGAGAAACA
This sequence comes from Drosophila putrida, assembly GCA_037043535.1. Lineage (NCBI taxonomy): Eukaryota > Metazoa > Arthropoda > Insecta > Diptera > Drosophilidae > Drosophila > Drosophila putrida. The sequence continues at coordinate 574,426 of JBAMBI010000334.1, forward strand.
CTTAACCATTACGAAGCCAATATAACATGAAATCGTTTACCGAAAATCTAAGCCCAACTATAACCGTAACCGTAACAGAAGCCTTTATTTGTTTCGGTTTGACTGCGTGAAAACTTCGAATAGACACTTGAACTTTGTTAAACATTTTAGTCCATTCAGTCCATTAAAAATGATCAAGGATGGATATAAATGTCTCTCCTACACCTGTATGAACACGTTGATCTCAGCAAATATATAAGCTACGAAGCAGGGTCTAGTTTTAGACTAGTTCTATATTAACTTCAAAGGGATCACATAAATAAGATGGCTTTCTATCCCAAACCTATGGATCGGAGTGGTCCACTTTACACAGGCATGTCATAGGAAGGTATCAGTGGCCCCCAACTAATCCATTTTGTAATCAGTTACGTAATAGTTGAATTTATTATTCTATATAGGTAGCTGACCGCTGACCCCCCCATTTTAACCCTTTCCAGTAAAAATATAGAAAAACGCCGTCTTTTTGCACTTTTATTATGTCTCAGCTATGTTGTGTACAAATCTCAGCTCGATAGCTTTACCCGTTTACCTACAGCGTGAAGTCAGTCCGGACAAAGAGTTTTTTATATGTAGATATAAAATTCCAAAATACTTAATTAAAGTATTGCAATATAAAATTAACAGGACAGTTACTAAAAAGAAAAATTAAGGTTTCTTATTAAAAATATATCATTCAGTCGGGAGAGCAAGTCCGGAGAGCCCGACAGTAGAATACCCTAGGGTAGTGTAGTGCGCCGAACGAATTTGCTTGCGATTATATTATTATTTTAATTATACACCCATACACAATCAGAATAAATTTATAAAATCGTAATGAAATTTACGTTTTATATTAATTTATATTGTGGCAAATCGTAACAATTAAAATAACACTCCAGCGCATTCGACACTCTCGCAACGAACTAAATAATCACAAAGATGGGTGGAAAAATTAACAAATCTGCAGCTACGTAGCCAATAATGATCAAGAGGATGCATTCCTCTATGAACATTAAAATTTTCTAATTAAAATTGCTGACTACGCCTTTGTATTGGCACGTGGCAGAATGAGAGCGCGAGAGCGAAAAAGGAGAGAACAAGTGCACGCATTCGTATATGAAATAGATACCAATACATGTCCGATTGTGCGTATGTATGTAAATATGTGCGTGAAAAGAATGAATTGGAAAACCAACAAAACAGGCGCCCTTTTTTGTTGTACAAATATTGGCGGAAAGAATATCCTTTATATTCTTCCGTTTTTATTATCCAGATATCTTGATAATTACCAGAGTTAGCCATTGTGGAAGGCACAAATTTTGAAATAAACTTGATCTGCGTGCAATTATAAGAAGTCTTCATACCAAATTTGGTGTTTCTAGGTCTTACCATCTCTGAGATCTTGTTACTTACACGGACAAACAAACAGACGGAGGGACGGACATGGCTATATCGACTCAGCTTCTCGCCCTGATCAAGAATATATATACTCTATAAGGGGTCTGCCACGCCTCCTTCTGCCTGTTACATACTTAATGTACCCCGGGGTATAAAAATTATAAAGAATCATCCAGTAAATTATGAACTGATGTTAACAAAGTTGACTTGTCTTTCTTTGGAAGTTGTCTCTGTCCTGTTATAAATGGATCTGAGCGTAATAGAAGTGTGTTAACGACATCTGTGTTTGTCAAAGTACGTGACATTTTCCGACTGTGCTGCAGTCTAAATTTTTTAATTTCCCTGTTATTGGACTCGGTAGCTTCCTCCGAAAGCTCTCCAATTGAAACTAGTACATGCTCTAGAACAGCGGATCTATGAAATAATATCTTATGGAAAGTAGCCGGCAAATAGTACCATGGATATGTCTGGTTATGCTTGTTTCCATTATAAGAGAAAGTACCTCATTAGGATCTGCCGGTAATAGTGTGTTTTGCGTTTATTGTTTATTGCGTGATGCAGAAATGGCCGATTCATTAGTTTCCTTCAGATGAGCAATTCGTCATCGTTTTGTTCTTACTGAAGACTCAGAAAATGGTAATTTTGGTCGTCCACGATCCTTTTTGGTATGAGGAACCTGTTCTTCTGACATTGACGTTACTAAAAAGGATTCGTTTCCTGTGAGCCATTCTGATCTTGATCAAATTTTCACAATGCATCCATGTTTATTTAAGTATTGTTCGTGCTTGTTAATTGCCAGTGCTATCTTTTTTTTACTTTGTGGGCGAAGGGGGCGTGATATTCAAAATTTGAAATATAACGGCACTGCTGAGAGAGAGCAAACTAAGAAAGCAAAATACAAGAGCGTTAGTTAAACTAAGAATTAAAGCGTTAGAAAGACATAAGCGAGAGAGAGAATGAGAGAGTACGAAACTTACACAACAACAACAAGAGAACAGTTATAACAATGTAAACGTACAAGAGTCACAAGCGAGAGAGTGTAAGAAGTTCTAAATAACAACACAATATCACAGCAGTTAATTAGTTAATTTTAAGTAATTTGAAGAATGTTAATAAACAAAACACGGCACAAACAACTCAACACTTTACGAGAGCACCCACAGAATTACAAATGTAAAATTTCATAAGTAAAAACGCATAAATCACACAAATTTTACAGAGCACAAACAAAACACAACCGGTCACAGTGCAAGTTAATTAGTGTTATGCCTAATGTAGTGAAGTGTGAAGTGCCTAATGCAAAAAATAATTAAAACAGTCGACAATAAAATTATATAAAAATTATAAATCTTACTATAAAGGACAATAAGACAAATATCTACTCATACGTACAGTTTAACAACACATTTACAAAAACAACACGTAAACATAACATAAAACGTAAACATAACCTAAACGCTCCACGTGGTTTACGTGGCAACTTGACAGCTGGATGTACGTAGTACATAAACTAAAAAGGTTAACTAATACTAAGGAATAGGGGGGATCACAACTAAAACTTTACCTGAAAATTACAAGAAAACACATACGTAGACACCTACAAAACAAACGTATTATCTACTTAATGCAACATTTATTAACAAAGCCGAAAAAGAAATTTTAAAGTAAATACCTTTGGTTTTAATACTCATATTGATTTTATCCAATATAGTCGGTCTGATTGGCTCTATTTTTATCTTTTGTATTGCTATATGTTTTAAGCTTTCGAAACTAAGTGCACTTATTAACTAGTTCTTTGCTCTTTAGACGCTATTTACAAAAGGAATGACTTGGATGGAACTAAATGTATATAAAACTTTGGAAATTTTTAAAATAGTTTTTATTTTCGGCCTCTGACGGATCCACTGTGCAATGAAAACAGAGTCTTTTCTAATTCGATCGGATTTTTGTGTCAGACAAATGCATAATAGATGAACGTATTGAAATTGTGCAGAGTATGATTAGATTCTATGATAACAAAACGTTATAAACCCTAGCGACTCATATGTCCTTACACGATTGTGAAAAATGGCTCAAGGACAATTAAATATTTGTTTCCATATTTGTTTTTTACATTTGCAGTGCCGCCCAAGGCTGGACAGAAGCGACCGGCAACCAGCCCAGCTCCGCATATTCCTGTACCCCATCACCTGCAGACGCCGCCGAACTCTGGCAGTCTGCCAGGTGCCTCAATTGCCAATAGTTCAGTTCCTCCCACTGCAAGCAATGCAGTGCTGAATCACGCCCTATCCACCAACCACGTTGGTGCCCAATCACCGCAGCAGCAGCAGCAGCAGCAACAACATCAGGCCCATCAGCAGGCAGTTGCCGCAGCCGTGCAACAACAGTTAGCGGGCGTTGGGGTGGGCGTACCACCAGGCGCCATTAATCCCGCATCAGCAGCAAGTGCACGCGGATCGTTTGCGGCTGCTCTACGTACGCTGGCCAAGCAGGCGGACATTAAGGAGGAGGATGATGCAAACACAGTGGCAAGAGATCGCAACGTGCCGACATCAGTTGCTGGACCACTATCCAATGTTGGACCCGTACCAGTGCCACTTAACACTGTAGCCGGACGTGGCGGGTCGTCCGGTGGCATAGCTGTTGAAGATCGTGCTGCTTCCGCCAACAAAAAACGATCGCCGCCTTCACCACAGCCCCCAGAGAAGATGGCGCGACTCAGTCATGCCCCACAGACAGCGGCACTGCAACCGGAGTTGCTCGCACGCAGCGGCTTCCAGCCCTACAGATCTGATGAACGACTCATGCATCCAGCGGGGGCATTCCCCTTGGAGGCATATTCCCACTTTGCTGGACTGCCTGGCATTCCTCCAGGTGAGCATCGAGACAAATGGGAGATAAGAGATTAAAATCTGTAGCTAATCGACTTTTATCATTTATCTTTTATAGCATTTCTGAATCCGGCGGCAGGACTTCCGTACTCGGATCCGTTGTACTTGGAGCATCGCTATCAGCTATTTCGGGCCGCTGGCGGTCATCATTCACACCCGCATGCGGCAACTTTGTATCCGCAGATGGCATCGCCATATTCACATCTGTATTCAATGATGCCGAGTGCGGCGTTAGGTATCTCGCCGGCAATGCATGATCGAATCAAGTTAGAGGAGGAGCATAGAGCACGTCTGGTACGTGAGGAGGAGCGCGAGCGAGAGATGCGTGAAAAGGAGCTGCGAGAGCAAAGGGAGAAGGAGCAGCGAGAGCGCGAGCGTGAGCGTGAACAGCGAGAGCGTGAGCGAGAGCAGCGGGAAAAGGAGCAACGCGAGAAGGAACAGAAGGAGAAGGAGGCACGCGAGCGTAAGATGCGCGAAGAGGAGCGTGAGGCCGCCAGAGAGCGAGAACGTCAGCAGCTGCTCAGTGCCACACATCATTACTCCAATCAGCTTTATGCACCGCTAAACCGCAACCTGCTCGGCTCCATGATGCCACACATCAATCTGAGCCTGCGTGGTCCACCTACTGGTCTCCATGGACTCGCCGGAATATCGCACTACCATGCGGCCGCAGCCAATGCGCAACGCCAGAGCCCAATGAGCCTGAATCTGGGCATGCCCGGCATGCCGACCCTGTCAGGTCATGGAGCCAGCAATTTACAGCATCATCTGCAGCAGGCGGCGATGGGCTTAGCCGCTCATCCAGGTGCTGCTGGAATGGCACATCCGGGATTCTCGGCTGCCGCGGCACTGGGATTGAGTCCGCATCCTCATAGTCTGAATCTTAGCCATGCGCATCTCTCTCCGCATCATGCCGTGCATCAGCTGCCGCCGCATACCGTGGCCAGCTCATCGGCTGGTCCCAGTCCGGGCGTGGCCAACAGCACCGCAGCCACATCCTCGTCTCCACACAGCAGCCTTAACCTGACAGTAGCCACTAGCAGCATGGCTCAGACGACGCCCACGCACAGCTCGCACATTCCGACCATGAGCCACTACTACCACCACAACCACCACAGCCACCTGGCAGCCATGCATGCAGCAGCGGCCGTTGCCAGCGGCCTAAATCCCGTCGCAGCCCACCAGCAGCCTATCAGTGCATCTGCGCATTCAACATCGCCTAAGATTACGCCTCCTCTTAACTCGGCGCCAAATGGAGGATCCCGTGCAGCGAGCAGTCCACATGCCATGCGCCATCACATAGCAGCAGCCGTTGCAGCCGCCGCCCAGCAGCAATCGGGATTGCTGGACAAGAGCGGAGGAGCTACAACCACGCCAGTTACACACGAACCGACTACTCTCGATCTGACTGGGTCCAATTCGAACTCCAGTAACCAGGCACAGTCCATTTTGAGCAACAGCACATCGGCTGCCCATGAGTTAAATGGCATTGAATCCAATGGGCCCACGGATAGCAAGGAGACGACAGCGCAGACGACAGTCAAGGATGATACAGTGCAGAGCTGCACGCCGCCTGTGCCCCTCGAGAAGAAACCGGCAACGACAAGTGCAGGTGGCAGCCAGGAAAAGACACTCCAGCCGGACAGCTCGCCGGAGAACTCGTTACGTCGGAGCACAAGTCCTCCCAACTCGGACAACAACAACTGCAGCAGCAACGCCAACAACATCAGTAATACAAACAACGCAGATGCTTCTGGAGTTGCAACTGGAACCGCAGTTGGAGCCGGAACCGGATCGAGTGCCACTCAAGGTAATAGAACTATAGGAGGAGCAGAGCTCTCTCCAAATACTCTAGCAGCACGCACACCACCTACCAGCAAGGGAGAAGTGGCAAATAAGTCGCCAGATCAGCAGGAGCAGTTGCAGTCGCAACGAGTGAAGCTATCACCAGAGACAGTTTGCAACGTCTCCAGTGGCAGTGCCGTCACATCCACCACACGGGGCGGCAATTCCCCCCCTGTCGTCAGTAGCAGCACCTACAACAACAACATCAAAAATAGCGGTTCGACAATAGCAGCGACTTCTGTGACTGCTCCTTCTGTGGATGAAGTAACGACGAGTGCCACGCCCATTGCCGAAACATCAAAATGATCCCACAGTTAACAGATGACAGATGATTACAATCCTCCCCAACTCGGGCTGTAGTTAGTAATGCGCGTTATCGTTATCGTAATCAGAACTAGTTAACATCTACCTTCAACTTAGCCGTTAATCCAAATGCCTATTTATAAAAAATAAATAATTATAATTTATTAGTTAATAATTATATATCATTAACGAGTATACAATTATTTGTAACGTATTGCATCATCCTCATCGTCTAGTTAGACACAAATGCATATAATTTTATTGCTATTATTATAATTATTATTATTATTATTATTTCCCATTATTTAATTGTGAAGAGTTAACTCTAACGTTGCCTGAATAAATCATTTTGTTTACAATTTATTTTCTTTTTAATTTTATCTGTGTTTAATCGGATTGGTTTCCAGCCATTGAACAGAGAGAAGAAGTCAGCTGAGATATTGATAATTATCAATAATTATAATTATATACCCAGTTTTAAGCTGCATCCAAATCAACTTAAATCCTGTTCGTTTTTCTGTCCGACACAAATTATGATTCATTTTCAAGATTTCATATATAAACGCATTTCAAGCACAACTTTGAAGATATATACCAGGATTTAAGCACACATATTTTTTTCAAGTCTCTCTCTATAATCTGAAATATTACACAAATTATTGTCCATAGTACTCAGCACTGTTGTAGCGGGTTTACTATAAATTATTCTAATATGGATATATGTGAACGTAAGTGCAAGTATGTTTGAACTTTAAAGGTATCTCAGATCTAACTAATTGGGCTCGTTTGTCTTCAACGTTCTTATGAGTTTTAACTTACAATGTGTTTTTTTTTATTAGCTTACCTCTTTGAATTTCAGATGTTTTTCGTAAAATAAATTGAAGTTATTTATAATATATTGTAAAATGTCATTCCTATTTTCAGAAGACAATAAAAATACAGTTGGGGCAATCGGGCGAAGCAATAGCGTCGAAGAGGCAACCGCCTTATGACATCATCTGTTTAACAATTCAAACAACTAACTAATGAAAAACTTCGGCGACATTGGCATGTATCTGCTGACAGAGCGGGCGTTGCATCAGAAGCGCAAGCGGATGCTCGACGAGTTTCTAAAGCTTTAGGGCCCCGCCCCGTTCCAACCCCTTTCTGATATTGCAGAAAGAGTGGCGCCTAATTAGCCGATATACGTAGACTTGGAAACTGGCAACAGCATTCGCCGTTTTACAAAAGAAAAATAAATAAAGACAATGTAAATCCCATAAGTAGATATCAGATACAAATACAGATACAGATACTTGTTCGTTCTCGGTGTTACAATCTAAACTTGAATACAACTTCAAATAATAGGTATGCTCGTAATATTTTAAACTCTTGTAAAAGTCAACTAAAATTGCATAAAATGTAAAATAGATATTTTGTAAAAAATACTTATAAGTAAAGTGAGATACTTAAATTGATTGAAAAGTACTCGTACTTGGACACACTATTCTATTGAACGGCAAAAAATGTCTCGAAAATCGCACTCTAAATAAACCCAAGAGGTTTAAACATACTGACATTTAGTTGTAAACATTTAGATTAAAAAGTTCGTAAGTACATTATATATGAAGAAAATTATAAATTAATATTGAATAGTTATATTTTATTCTTAAATTGCTAATTATTGTGATTTGGAGAGTACGAACAAAAAAGGGAAATGAAATGATGATGCATTATGTAAATGTAACTGGGAAAATGGAACTGACTTTTAGAAAAAAAAATAAAAATAAAAAATAGAAAATCATAACGGCAAAATCTGGGATGGATTAGCTAAATCAAATCGGAAAGGCAAAAAAGGCTTAAATTATTTTTCTAAATTGTCGAATTTTAACTTACAGATGTGAGCAACTTTTTGGCCCTTACAAACGAGTTTCTATTAATAATTTCAGTTTTATACAAAGATTTAAACACTTAGTACTAACAATTTGAATTGCATTAGCTGCAGAAAAAGTAATAAAATACAAAAAGGATGTACGAGTATTACGCAATAATCGTTTAGGATTTTATTGCAACAAATCTTATTGTCATTACAATTGATGTTTACAATGGATACAATCGATACATCGATTTGTACATACGCATAAGTAGCTAAAGCCATATAGCTCAACCGGCCTCTGATAAGATTTTGGTATAAAGACTATTTAATCTGTTTTAGTTAACATTATCTCACTTCAAATTGTACCCAAACGTATTTGTGTTTGAGATTGCCCAAAATAAATATTGTTTTCATAGCTTTTAACTCATTACAATCTCGAGCAATCTGTGATATTATAAAATCAAGTCAAAATGAAGGATGAATTGAAATTAAATGATAGAAGAATCAAGAAGAAAGAGCATTCCGAGTGCTAAGCAGTATCTACAAGCAAAATTGAACTCATTGTCGTGTCATACTTGATTTGGTATAACGAGAAATACTTGTTTCGAAAACAATCAAACATTCATAATTAGTTTTTCATAAAATATGATCCATGCGAAATGGAATATATTTTCACCAATAGTTGTAATAGTTTCTTGGATAATCCTACGGATATTAATTGGTGCGCGTATAAACTTAATTCACAATATGCGATGGCATAAATAAATAATATATAATACTTTCACAATACAAACAAGACCTTAACAAAATACATAAATAAAATATACTTCTCCCTCAATCTTCGTTGTGTGTGTAAAGCAGAATACAAAGTGTAAAACATAATTTTTAAGCTAAAGACAAATATACAAACGACAAATTTAAATACAGATCTCATTTGAGTAACAGAAAGTGCAACACCAAATGTGGCAGCGTTGAAACTATGATTATAACAACAAAAGACAGCAATAAAGCATGAAACATACACATCCCAAATGACAATTAAATATGTATGTATGTCAAATAGACGAGCACGTTATGAATTTGTGGCAAGCAAGATGAACGTGACAAAAAACATTAAATCAATCTTGTGCAACTTTACTTAAGGCATTTATTATTTTATTAAATAAACTGTACGAAAAAGATTTAAATGATTTATTGTGTGTTTTAATGCATTAAAATAAATTATAATAAAAATGTCTGATCAGCCTCGTCACTCTACGTGGTGAACTATTTCTATACATTGTTCCATATTGATCACTGCTAGCAATTCTGCTAATTTATAGAAAGCAGGAATTCAAACCGAAAAGGTTACGGTTATGGTCGGTTTTGGGTTTTCGGTTAGTAGTTTTGTAACATTTTGTTGTATCGGTTTCGTAATAACAGTATATTTTTGGTTTCTAAAAAAACCTAAAATTAAAAATATATCATTCAGTCGGGAGAGCCCGACAGTAGAATACCCTGAGGTAGTAGAGATCGCCACTTAAAATTTTTCTATTAATTATATTTGTGTTTCGTATTTGTGCTGTCTCTTTTGTATTTAAAAGTCTTAGCAACAATGAGCACGTTATTTTCAAAATACCTAAATAGAAACTTAAAAACAGTTTTTAAATGTATAACAAAAATTAAAAAAAAATCCCTTTACTGGGATTCGAACCATGATCTCCCGTCTACCTACGTGGCACCTCTACCACTCCACTTGAAAGAAAGAGGGAGGGAGGGCGAAAACTCACTCAAACACAGCGCGCACGAACGTGCATATGTAAATACGTGTGTGTAAATGCTTCAACGAATGAGCAAATAAGAGAGAGCATAAACTCATAGCAACAACAACACATTAAATTAAAGAATTAAATAATTGCGGATATCTTCCGTGTTTATTATCCGATCTTGATCAAATTTTCACTATGCATCCTTATGAACTCAAGTATTGTTCCTGCCGAAGCTCATGTATCTAGCTTGATAATTACCAAAATGGGCGAAGGGGGTGTGGCATCTAATTTCAAATAAACTTGATCTGCGTGCAAGTATAAGAAGTCTTCATACCAAATTTGGTGCCTCTAGGTCTTACCATCTCTGAGATCTCGTTGTTCACACGGACAGACGGGCATGGCTTTATCGACTCAGCTTCTCGCCCTGATCAAGAATATATACTTTATGGGGTCTGCACGCCTCCTTATGCCTGTCAAATACTTTTTTTAGCAAACTTAATATACCCTCAGCGTATTAAAACACAAGATGCAATACATATTTTTTAAAAATCACTTAGAGAAAGAATACGAAAGCAACGCATGGTACACATGTTGAATTACCCTCAAATAAATATTTAAAATTTATTCCAAATTAACAAATCCATTGAATTTAAGTGGCGGGAAAAAACCGAAGCAAACCATTATTCATGATTCGGTTTCTAAAATCAAAAATATATGCAATAATTATTTAAAAAAAGTTAATTAAATTAAATCCAATGGTTACCAAAAAAAGGATACGTGTACCATGTGGTATTTCAAACCGAAACTTAGGAGAAACGGTAAACCATTACCGAATACCAAGACCCGACCATAATCGTAACCGTAACTGAAACCTTTATTCGTTTAGGTTTGAATCCCTAGCGAAAATGCATATTCTTTATTTATATATATTAAACTCTTTTTGTCCTCATTGATTTACTGACTGACTGATTCACAGACGAGACATCACGCTGTAGGTCAAACGCTTCAAGATATTGAGCAATTTTCACACACCTTAGCTGAGACTTAATTATCGTGCAATAAGATGACATTTTTTGCTTTTCCCACTGGGAGGGTTTAAAATGGGGGGGTCAAAGGTCAAAATGGCTTAGCATGAAATTTTTCTTTTTTATGAGCTATCTCAAACAAACTCACTGATTGTCACTGATTTCATACTCACTGTTACATTCTGACAAAAATTGGTGAAGATCAGATGACTATATCATATAGCTGCCATAGGAACAATTAAATGCAAGCTACTATTTTGTATGAAGATCTTTGTATTTGATTTGCCTCCTGCTTATATTAAGTACTACTATTTTAAGTCCACTTGCAGGAAAAATTGAATTTACATTTCCCGCTTTCTTCTGAGAAATGCCACAAGCTGTGAGAAGTGTTCTCTATTTTCCTTACACTTTTCTCCCTGAGATTTCAGCGAGCGTAGCGAGTTGGAGGTTGGCGAGCGAAGCGACCAGGGACCAGGCTAGTCCCCTGGTATGTATATAATAAAATTTTAATTTCAGATACGCTTAAAATTTTATTCGGTAAATATCGGTTAACAGTTACGGTTACGGTTTGAGTCCCAGATAGATATTTTGCTATTTACAATTATACTAGGTCACAATTTACCAAAACAAATAGGAGAAGAGTTTTAAAGTAAAAAAAGTATGTAACAGGCAGAAGGAGGCGTGGCAGACCCCATAAAGTATATATATTCTTGATCAGGGCGACAAGCTGAGTCGATATAGCCATGTTCGTCTGTCCGTCTGTAACAAGATCTCAGAGATGGTAAGACCTGGGTACACCAAATTTGTTGTGAAGACTTCTTATATTTGCACGCAGATCATGTTTATTTTAAATATGAGAAAAACCATAACTCTGGTAATTTTCAAGTTAGAGACTTGAGCTTCGACACGCATAATACTTGAATACATATAGATAGATGCATCGTGAAAATTTGATCAAGATCGGATAATAAACACGGGAGATATGCGCAATTACTTAATTCTTTAATTCAATGTGCTTTTGTTGTTGTGAGTTTTATTTTCTCTCTCCTCCTTTTATTAAATTCATTAATTTAATGTGTTCTGTGTTGTTGTTGCTCTTTTTGTTTTCTTATTCGATTATGCATTTACACATACATATATACTTAGGCATGAAAGTGCGCGCTCTATTGGAGTGAGATTTCGCCTCTCTCCCTCTCTCTTTCAAGTTATCTCTGTTTTGATCTTCATACATGCATATTCATATTATACGAAAAGTTGGATGGTGTAGGTGGTAGAGGTGCCGGGTGACACTTATTTACTTTGACACTTATACTTTGTTATATACATTTTTTAGTTAGTTTGTTGCTAATATTTTAAAATACAAAACAGACAGCACAAATACAAAACACAAGTATAATTAAAAGAAAATTTGGGTGGCGTTCTGTACTTTCACAGGGTATTTTACTGTCAGGTGTGGAAGGCTGATAGAAAATGAAAGGGCACAATTGTGCCTTGGCATATATTATATATTATTCCGATTTCTACCAAGTTTGGTTAGGTTGTATAAAAAGATTTCTAACTTTATAATCTTAGATAATTACAAATACAAAAAATACAGTAAGCTACGATCGAGCAAGCTCGCAGTAGGAGCCTGTTACGCACATTTGCATAAGCGTAATAGACCTTAGTTGTAATTTTTTTAAAGTTTAGAATCTAAAAAGTATTTTATTCTAAATGTTGATTTGCGGTCGATTATTCCTCTGATGGTACACAAAAAAGGCCGTCTGACAGAAGCTTAAAAAATGAAAGTGTTTTTCATACCAAATGCCGATTTAAAACTGATCGGTTCTATGACAGCTATATTATTTAATTTTCCGATTATTCCAAAAGTTGAAATCTTGATGCCAAATACACAACGGTGGAATTCTAAAAAAGTTCAAGATTAAATTTAGATTTGAGCTGTTCACAGCTGCTCCATGTAAAATATGGAGTGTGTCCAAAAGTCATTAGGGAAATCTGGTTACACTTTTACTTTTAAAATATGCATTACTGAGGCAAATTGTAATTCCTTAAGAAAAATTTCTCGGCCACACTTGATGTTTGATTATATTGAATTTAAAAATAGAGAATGTTGTTTATTTATGAATTTAAGGAATTACTATTTAAATAGTAATTTAGTTGATGCAGTAAAATGAATGCAGTTCCGGATGAAAAGAGCTAAGAAGGGAATAGAGTTAATAATATTGCAGCATAAAAAAGAGTCAAGGGATTGGGGCAGAGTAACGGTTAAACACTGAATTTCAGACAACGTAAATAAATGTACAAATTTCAAAACAAATTTTGTCCAGTGTAAACGATTTTCGCCATAAACTATGGCTTTTTGCTTAGCGGAGCCAGTGAAATAACCTCCTGGCGGCCGGGCGCACCCGTTTAGCGTCATAACGAAAAATAGCCCGTATGTCGTGGGTCTGATAAAAATGCGTAAATTGCCAACAGAATGGGAGAATATAGCCTGTGCATGATCAAGGGCTCACTCATTTTTATATTTCCGCAGATTGACACAATCTGTGAAACAAATTTGCTGTAACAATAACGTTATTTCAATACACAATTTGACTATTTGATTTAAAGTAAACAAACAAAACTGAAAAATGCAGCAGAAGACCCTGTACTTTTTGTACTAAAGATTGATTCAATTTCAATAAATTTCCATAGATGGCGCCACTACGAAGATGATTCATATGATAAACACAGAGAGCGCTAGCGCCTCTTCTTCGTTTTGCGAGTAACATTGTTAGTAGAACACTTCCGCGTTTACCATCCGATATGAATGAAATTTTCAGGATAGGTTCGGACCATAGTTTATATTATATGTACTAAAAATCAAAGCATTAAAGGTGATCTTGTAATTTGACTTCGAAATTTTGTATTTCGGGTTCTGGGGGCGGAGGGGGTGTGGCAAAAATCTAAAACAAACTTGATCAATGCGAGATATAGATGAACCTACAACCTACCCAAATTTGTTGTCTCTAGCTCTTATAGTTTTGAGATTAAGGTGGCCCAAAAAGAGACAGACAGACTGACAGACGGTCATGTCTATATCGACTCGTCTTTTGATGCTGATTAAGAATATACATATATACTCTATGGCAAGGGTGCGCAGCGCCTATGCCCCCGACGCACATATGTTTTTGCTTTGCACATAGCATATGGGTAGTGTGTGAGAGTGCACCTCCGTAAGGTTATTTTGCACATAGACAATTACACAAACAATTTTGTACATTTGCTTTGTCCCAAATATTCTTTGCTTGAAAAAGAAAAACAATTTTGTCATGCACGCCTTGCGCGCTGGTTCGCGGCTTGCCGTCGCTAATCCTAATGTATTTTGTTATTGTATTTTCATTTGGTGTACAGTGAAATTTTTTTCCACAGATCGTTAAAATGTGTGATCAAGTGGCAAGTGTTTTCTTCGCCGAATACTTTTAATATGAATTGCAATGTTTTGTTTTTTTCAGTGCACACAGAAAAAAACTGATCGTTACATGTGTGCGTGCGATTTTCTTATTTATATTAGTGCGTTCACTTCCGTAAGACAGCTTTGGGCATCCCTGCTCTATGGAGTCTGCCACGCCTCCTCCTGCCTTTTACACACATTTTCCTTTTGCATAAACTTAATAGACCCATTTGTACTTTTCCGAAGTACAGGGTCTAAAAAGATAAGATTTCATAGAATAATGCATACAAAAATATTTCTGTATTATTAATACAAAAATAATAATTCAAAGTTATGTCACTCTTCCATTAAATTAACGAAACGTATATTCGATCTCTCGCTTTGAAAACATGTTAACAAGTCTAACAATAAAAAGTATTTAGATTATAGAAAGATGCTATGCTATGCTTGTAAAACCTCCGACTTTTTCACGTGCTTTAATATACGCAGGATCGTCGATGGAGTCACGCCCTGAATGCGACTGGCGGCGGCAATCGTTTGTGGCTGAATTAACGCAAGCTTTTGGCGTTCCTCATTCGACAAACTCAATGATTTGGAATAGTAATCGATGTCAGCTGGTATGCAAAGGCGTTCCTCCCGTCGCACATCTTCCACGTCACGTTGTTGTTCATCAACGAAGAAGGCATAAAGAGCCTCTATTTTTAGTCTATTCGCCATGCTGCCATCGTCACGCAGCCAGCCCAGTTCATCAGGACACAAGTTTATTAATTGATCTACTGTAATGTTGTCTGCTGGCACTCCAAGCATATCGAAAGCAGATTTCGGAATAGAAGCTTTGGATTGTGGAAGATTAAGTGCTTGACGCCAGAAGTTACTGTGTTTTTGTTGTCCTTTAAGCGCCTCGATGCCAGTCTTGAGTTTGTGTTCCGCCTCTTGAAAGTGCTTATAGCGCTGTTCACCGACCAATCCGAAATTGTATCCCTTCTGTGTGAGGCGCATATCGGCGTTATCTGGCCGCAGTGACAGTCTGAACTCAGCTCGACTAGTAAACATGCGATAAGGCTCATTAGTGCCTAATGAAGTAAGGTCGTCGATCAACACTCCAATGTATCCCTCAGTACGGCTTATACTTAATTGACGTCCATCTGCGTGCAAGGTCCTGCCCGCCGCATTGGCACCAGCTATAATTCCCTGGGCTGCCGCCTCCTCGTAACCAGTAGTCCCATTCAGCTGTCCGGCAAAGAATAAGCCGGACACACGCTTCGTTTCCAGAGTGGGATAAAGCTCACGGGGATCTATGAAATCGTACTCCACTCCATACCCAGGTTGCACAACTTCGGCTCGTTCGAGACCCTTAATGGCACGTACCAGTTCTACCTGCTGGGCGAGTGGCAGTGTGCACGAGATGCCTTGTGGATAACAAAGTGGGCTATCAAATCCCTCCGGCTCAAGCCAAACCTGATGAGTCTTGGCGCCGAATCGCAGAACCTTCGATTCAATCGAAGGGCAATAGCGCGGACCCGTCACCTCTTCTGTCACATGGCGGTTTACGTGCAGATTGTCTCGCACAATATCATTAACTCGTGGTGTTGTGTAAGTCAGGTAACAAGGCATCTGCTCCTTCGCTGGTAGCCACACAGCTCGATTGACAAAGGAAAACGGCATTGGCGGATCATCACCGTCATGCTTTTGTAGCCGAGCAAAGTCTACGCTGCTCCTAGCAATGCGTGGAGGTGTTCCAGTCTTCAGGCGTCCAATGCGAAATCCCAATGTATTCAATGCCTCACCCAGGGCTTTGGCAGGTGGGTCTCCGATACGACCCGCTGGCCTCACCTCCAACCCAATGTTAATGTGCGCACGCAGAAAGGTGCCTGTTGTTAACACCACCGTGCGACTGCGGATTAACTCTCCACTTTCTAGAATAACTCCACCACAGCGTGCGCCGGTCTGAGAGGTCTCATCACTGTCGATTAAAAGGTTGTCTACGCCCGCCGCTCGTATTTCTAGATTTGCTGTGTCAAATAACTCCCGCTGTATTGCCCGTTTATACAGCTGGCGATCAATCTGTGCTCTGGGTCCCCACACCGCTGGGCCGCGTCGTTTGTTTAACACTTTGTAGTGTACACCCGAGACGTCGCAGCAACGTGCACAAACACCATCTAGCGCGTCCACTTCACGCATTAGATGTCCTTTGCCAATTCCACCAAAAGATGGATTACACGACATCTCACCAATTGTCTCTAATTTATGGGTTAGAAGCAATGTACGGGCGCCCATTCGAGCTGCTGCTGCACAGGCCTCAGTACCAGCATGCCCGCCTCCAATGACAACTACATCGTATATATCTCCCTGTGCCTTCGTGGAATTAAATCGTATTTTAGACAGAACTCGGATTCCACATTGCCGCAGACGCTGCATTGCAAACCAAAGTTCATTGAATAAGATCCAAATTGTTGGTGTTGGCAAACGTTGGTGTTGGTGTTGGCAAACGTCGACCAGTGCTGCCAATTATGCTATTTTACAGCTAGTTCTGATTATTTTTAAAGTTCCGCTCTTTTCAATTCCGCTCCAACATTTAGGTTTCGTTTTCTATTACCCTGTTTATACGGAGGGAAAAGCGTGAAAACATTTCACGTATTTCTTTGAAAAATGCGTGTACAAACAATATACATGTATTTGAGCTACACACGAAAGTTGACTATGAATTCAGCCAAAATGCGTGTAATGAGGCGCAGCTAACTTATCGTTTTTTTTAAGTGTGTGGCAGCACTAAAAATAATAAATCAGGTGAAAATATTTATGGACTGTGCTTTTCTGCGGATTATAATTTGATTTAAATTTAATTTTCTGTGTGACCTCGGCCACATTACACATTGCGACCACATCGTTTACATTGAATTTAAATATGGAGAGTGCTTTAAGTTATGAATTTACTTATTTAATGCAGTAAATTTACACAGGGAGCTCGATGGAATGGAATAACAATTATGCAAGATAATAATGCTGTTGGGGTTAAAGAGGATAGGGCAGATTAAGTGTTAAATATTGTGGAATTGCATCTATAGCATAATAAATATATCAAAAATTAAATAAGCATTTATCCGAAAACCAACAATTTTTAGCTATTAGACTCAAAACCATAATAAAATTATTATAATAATTTTATCATGCCTAAAAAAAAATATTTTTTAGAATATTATTATTTTTTTGTCATTTTTGTTTTATGTTCAATTGTTTTCTGTTACTTCAAGCTATCAGCTGTTCATGAAATCTAAAACTAATCTGTGTGCAAAAAGGGTCGTTCCGACAACTGATTCCATTTTCTTTAAAATAATCTAAAAGCGTTCATGGAATCCCACCAATGTATACTCGTACTCGATTCCAGCACCGGTCTTAAATCAACAGCTGTTTTGGTTTTGTTTTCACTTTCGTGGCAATGTGGATTGTTTACGCTTTACTGGTGCATGTGCTGCTCTTGGGTTCTATATTTGTGATATACTTTCGGTCGCCTGTTATAGAGGGACTGCAGCCACAAGCAGCACTAAGTGCTGCGCCACCAGCTGACCGCCTGGTTCTAATAGTCACTGATGGATTGCGTGCTGACTCATTTTTCGCAGACAACTGCAACCATGTGCCGCACTTGCGTGCAATATTCCTTCGCGAAGGATTAGTTGGCATATCCCGCACCCATGTGCCTACGGAGTCAAGGCCAGGACATATTGCGCTTATTGCCGGACTCTACGAGGACCCGTCTGCGGTGACACGTGGTTGGAAGGAGAACCCAATAGAATTCGATACGGTGTTTAACAGGAGTGGCCACACCTACGCTTGGGGTGCCCATGATGTGCTGCACATATTCGAGAAACTTTCCGATGGCGGGCGACCAATGTATTTCGATGCTTACAACCACGACCTGGACTTCTCTGGCCAACACAAGACTTTCAAGCTGGACGAGTGGGTGTTCGACAGGGTGCGGTTACTATTAAATCGAAAGCAGGAAGAACTGCGTAATTCCAAGAAGGTTGTGTTCTTTTTGCATTTACTGGGGCTGGATACAGCCGGTCATGTGCATAAGCCTGGTACTCCGCTTTTCCTGGAGAACCTTAAGTTCACCGAGCGCGGAATTTGGCAGATTTATAAGAGATTTGAAGAAGTTTTTCCCGATAACCGAACGGTTTATTTACTAACATCGGATCACGGTATGACGGACTCAGGTAAGCAATTAGCCGCAATTAAGTCAAAACAGCATAAAGTCCACCATTTTATTTTTCAGGTTCTCATGGCGGTGGTGCAGCTCATGAAACGGACACACCTTTCATGATGTGGGGCGCAGGCGTAACGCGTAATGCGTCTCCACTCAATAGCTTTATAGCCAACGATGAGGGCCTGAAGTTTCCCCTACACGAACTAGAACAAGCCCAGCTGACACCATTGATGTCAGCTCTTATTGGTTTGCCACCGCCGATGAATAACTTTGGCGTCCTGCCCTTGGGCTATATGAATGCTGACGATAAGTATGAGGCTCTCGCAGCTCACAGCAACGCGCGGCAGCTGCTCGCCCAATATATGCGTCTGCTAGAGCAGCACGAGGTCGGCCTTTTTACGCCGTATCTGCACAGCTTCCAGAAGCTGAAATCGCATGAGATTAATACTTTTAGAGCGCAAGAATATGAGGCATCGTCGGTCAAAAGCATCGCCATGATGCAACTAGCTCTGGAAGGTATCGAATACTATCATGGGTACTATCGCAATGTCATGCTGCTGTGCACCACTGCCACCTTTGTGGGCTGGATATTCTATTTATATCGCCTTCTTATCCAAAATTCAACACCAAGAAAAGAGCCTCGGGAGTCAAATGAATATCATATCACGCTTAGCATAGCTATTGCTGCCGTTCTCTTGACAGGATTTATTGTGGCTCAAAAAGTGCCATTTTCCGTGGGCTTTTATATGCTGCTGCCTCTACCAATCTGGTTACTGGCTCTACGACAAACTCCAGACAGCAAGGAGAACGTCGGAGTTTATCGCCTACCCAGAATCACGCGAGGACTACAAGTGTCCAAAATACAGGTGCTCTTACTCGTTGTCTGTGCGGAGCTGCTAGTCTTCACATTCTTCGAGCGCCGCCTGATTTCGCTTTGTTTCGTTGCATTTGCCTATGGCAGCAATTGGGCCAACTTCAAGCACAACACGTCGCAGCTCTGCATATGGATGCTTTTGGTTCTGATACTGGGCTGCTTTCCGCTGCTGCCACCTTCAGTAGGATACCAGAATCAGTATCTTCTACTTGCTGGAATCCTGCTCGTCTTAGTTCGGGCAGTGCTGAGCAATGGGAACCGAAGCTACAGCTGGCACACCAAGTGGTGCAACCCATTAATGCTAATAAACGCCACCGTTTGTGTTCATTTGCATAGCAGGCAGATGGCAGTGCCCCTGCCTCTGAAGCTGGCCAGTTGGATGTTTTTGATCTACGCCATTGTGTCCATACAGCTCAGTAAAGAGACGGCGTTGGAAGTGCGTCTGGCCCAGATATTCTACAATCTAGGCGCACTATACACGATGCTGTGCACTTCGTATGAATCTTTATTCGTGCAGCTGCTTGCCATGGAGCTGACCATGGCATTGACAGCACAGCGCGCTGGGATAGACCCAATGCAGTACCAGCAGACAACTATTCAGTCCTCTCTTCGTTTGGCCTTTACCATTCTCCTATACACATTCTTTTCGCTATTTGGCAGTGGAAACATTGCTTCGATCAGCTCATTCGACCCAAACATTGCTCGCTGCTTCCTTAGCCACTTTGCACCTTTTGTTATCATGTCGCTTGTGCTAATCAAGCTGCTCTTGCCGATAGTTCTTAACCTATCCATTATGTACACCTATTGTGACTTCGGCCGCCAAAAGGAGCGGCAAGTCTTCATATGTCTGCTAATCATCTGTGACATCATGGGCCTGAACTTCTTATTTCTAGTGCGCAATACTGGCTCATGGCTGGAGATTGGCTCTTCTATATCACATTTCGTTATCATGGAAGTCACTACACTAATTCTACTATTACTCAGCTATGCAGCCAAGCTTCTGCTGCGCATCACAAACTGCGATCGCGTTGTGGTGAAGCGTCATTGATTCCAAACCAAAGTTAATTCAAATTGTTAATATTAATTAAAAACTTAATGTACATATAAAGAGATTGTTATGCAAAATACTCTGCAGAGTAATTTATTTGACTATTAATTTGCTTATATTTTGAAAGATTATTTGAAAATTCCTGATAATGACTATTTTAGCCGCTTTTTCCTCCTTTTTAAAATTATTCTCAAATCATCCCATTCAAAAAAACATGAAAAATATAATCAAATAAATTATTTGCAGTCACATTAATTTCATTTTGAAAAACTTTTTGTAACAAAAGATTTTTACAAAAATTCATCAAGTAATATCAAATTATGAGTGAATTTAACTTTAGTTTTTTGTAAATACTTTTGACTAGGTTTGTATCTTAGTTAGTTGTGATTGAAGTTTTTGATAAAAGTTGTTTTTTGTGCTGGTTAAAATAAGCTATGAGCCAATTTATATTGAATAATTGTCTATATGTAGCTAGAAAACTGCTAGTTTATGGTTAATTGACAGAATGAATCTTTGTTGAAAGTACCTTGGCTTATGGTATATAGGGTTGTGATTAGCTTTGTTATTTGGGGCTGTTGCAAAAGTTCTTTGACTACCAACAATCATAATTTGGTTAGCACAAGTCTTATGCTTGCACATCGGTTTTTAACTGTACAAACTACATTTCTTGACCTCCGACAATGCTATTATTTGACCATGCATTTATGTTTGTTTACACTACATGTCATTGAATATCTTCCGTGTAACATCACCCTAAGTATCATTCGTACCGAAACGCAAACTTCCAGCTTGATAATTGACAGAGTTATGGTTTCTAGCGTTTTTTGGAAGAAGGGGGAGACCTTCAAAAATTCTTAAGCCCTATGGAAAAAGAGTTATAAAATATATCATTCAGTCGGAAGGGCCCGAGAGCAAACAGTAGTGATCGCTTTGCACTCAAAAAGTAACAGGGTCTCCTACTGTAGAGCTTGCTCCACCGTAGCTTAATGCATTTTTAAAACCTGTACTTTGAAAAAGTACAAACGGGTCTATTACGTTTGTGCAAATGTGCGTAACAGGCAGAACGAGGCGTGGCAGACGCCAAAAAGTATATATATTCTTGATCAGCATCAACATTCGAGTCGATATATCCATTTCCGTCTGTCTGTCCCTTTTTTGAGTTCCTAGATCTCAGAGACTATAAGAGCTAGAGACACCAAATTTGGCATGTATGTACATCTACATTTTGCATTGAACGAGTTTGTTTTAGATTGTTTCCACGCCCCCCTCCGCCCCCAAAAATTAATATACAAAATTTTAAGTCGAATTACAAGATCACCTTTGATGCTAGCGCCTTGATTTTTAGTATGAATAATACAAACTATGGCCCGAATCTATTCCAAATCGGATGATAAACGTAGAAGTTATAAAACTATAAATGTTACGCCATCTATGGAAATTTTCTGAAACTAAAACAAACGAGAGTGATCGCTTTGCACTCAAAAAGTACAGGGTCTCCACTGTCGAGCTTGCTCCACCGTAGCTTAATGCATTTTTTTTTATGTTAAGAAGAATATATTGAAAGTATTTGCGTTTCTTAAATTTTTATAGTGTTTGTTTATGCATTTCTTGGATTCTCCAGACTGACTGATTATTTAATCCGTTTTAAAAAAAAACTCTTCCGACAAAATTTTCGAAGATATTGGTCCTATCGCTTTGTCAATCTTGCTTTTCCTTGAGAATTCAGAGTACTCTTCCATAGATTTAGTCGGTCTTCTTCTTCTTCGGCCAGCGGATGAGGAAGCTTATTCATTTTCAAAAAAAGGTGATTTCATCTACCTGTTTTTTAAATTTTCTATTGTTCTTCAAAGCTGTCTACAAAATTTGGACCGAAAGTTCGTTAAAGCTTGAAAGCTATATTCTACCAAAGTTTAAAAATAGCCTCATTTTAATGTACTTTTCAGAATTTTTTGAAATGAAAAGTTAATGTGAAAAGTAAAAAATTCAATAAACTACAATGGAGCAAGTTCGACAGTAGGACACCCTGTACTTTTTGCGTGCATAGCGTTAATTAAATTTCAATAAATTCCAATGCTTCTGTGCTCCTTCCTTTTGCCCGTAACATTGTTAGTAGAATAACATTGTTAGTCCATACGTGGATTTGTGAGAGCTAGACTGGGCGAGCTTTGGCTATACAGCTGCTACCTAGCACCGAGCCTCCTGCTTTAGGAGTTCATCGACATACTGGATGACATTGCCGACGATGCAAGAGTCAAACCAAAGGTAGTCTTTGGCGGAGATTTAAGCGAATAGGCAGAGGAATGGGGCAACGCCCACATTAACTGCAGAGGTCAAGCCGTGCTCGAAACGTTTGCGTCACTGGATATCACGCTGCTTATTTTAAGTCCAATTGCAGGGAAAAATCTAATCCAGCACAACGCAGCGCTAGCGGGATTAAACTAATAACTAGAGTATATAAAGAGATATACTTATGCTAAAAATATAAATTTTTCGAATCAACTATTTGTCATAGCTCCCATACCGAAGATTAATACACATTTTTTATTTCTTAACATTTTACAGTTCTAAGTAATTTATTAAAATTAAATGCAAAAAAAACATATTTGTATGTGAAAACAACTAACTTATCGGTTAGAATGTAATGAATCCGAATTTGGATTTAAAATTAATGAGCAATCCAGCTAAAACTCTATCAAACTTTATATATTTCTTGGCATATGTTTGATGCTTTTGACCAAAGTCTGACTTATTGTGTTAAAAAAGCAGCATATCAAGCCATTTCTTATTTTTTTCTCAGAAATTTTTATTTTACGTTTGCCTTCCATTTCTCTGTAAGCCTGTTTACGAAGTTGATCATTTTTTATTTGCTTCATCCGATTCATTTTTAGATAGCTTAATGTTCTTAAAAATTTTATCAAGTACAAATTCATTTACGCCAAATCATATAAAGTGAACACGATAGAATAACGTTAGTTCTAGTCAAAAAATGTAAGCAAACGCACTTAAAACATATAAGCTAAAACATCTTATTTCTAACACGTTTCTTTTTTGCAACACATGAAAAGATGGGTCACAAACAGATAATTTTTACCTTTTTCATACCTTATCTGAATGATATATAAAGATATTGAGTCAATAAGCTGTTTAAAACTGAACCAAATACATAATCCGTGATTGGTTAAGATATCTTAAGGAACAAAAAAGTTTTTCAGATTAAATGTTGATTTTGAACCGATCGTTTCCAACATATGTTTGTACTGCGTGCAGCAGAAAGACCAATTTAATCATGATAGCTTCAAAACTGAGAGACTACTTTGCATAGAAACAGACGGACATGGCTATATCGACTCAGCTCGTCGCCCTGAAAAAGAATATATATACTTTATGGGTTCTGAAAGGCCTCCTTCAATGCGTTACAAACTTCTTTTCAAAGCGCGCAGCAGATCAGGAATGCACCTAAAAGCTCACCTTAAAGCTATTATAAGCTTTCAGAAGTATTGTCAGTTAAAAGAAAATCCCAAATAACTAGATTTTAAAAAATTTAAGTTCGACTTACATATATCTCGCTAAGGTGCGTATTTGGGACACTGTGTAATGTGGTTATTTACGTGTCCCGCTTTCTTATAAAAAATTACATGAGGTTCAGCTACAGCCTTAAGAAGTGTTCCTTATTTTCAGCTCACATTTCTTCCCGAGATTTCAGCAAGCGTAGCGACCCGGGGGATGACGAGCGAAGCGAACAGGGGGCCAGTCCCTAGCATCATATAAAGTACTATTATTTTAAGTCCAATATTGCAGGGAAAGTTGAATTTATATTTCCCGCTTTCTTATAAGAAATGATATAAGGTCCGGCTATAGCTGTGAGAGTGCTCCCTATTTACACTCCACATTTTATTTTTATTTTTTATTCTATTGGGTTTTGTCCCCTGCTTGTATTAAGTCCAATTGCAGGGAAAGTTCAATTTATACTTCCCGCTTTCTTCTTACTGTGAGCATTCCCTATTTTCACTTCACATTTTTCCCCGAGATTTCGATGAGCGTTGCAAGCCGGGGGTTGACGAGCGAAGCGATCAGGGGCCAATCCCCCAGTATCACATAAATGACAATATTGACAATGACGTATTGTTTCAAAGTATATAACATTTTTGATGAGAAAAAATGTATAAATGACAAATTAATGGCCAATTGATAATGGAGATATATCAAAGATATAATAGCTTACATATTTTTTCTTGAATATACAAGTTTGACCGCTTTTCTGGACGACATGCGACACTTTCAGTCGGGAAATCCCAACAGTAACATACCCTAGGGTCACACTAATTTTCTTCTAAACAAAAACAATTTTTTTTAAATGTATAACAAAAATTAAAAAAAAATTAAAGAATTTAAGCATGTTTTACTGGGACTCGAACCCAGATCTCCCGGGTGACTACGTGGCACCTCTACCACTTGATAACTTGAAAGAGACAAAGAGAGAGGGCGAAGACTCACAACAACACAGCAACAACACATTAAATTAAAGAATTAAATAATTGCAGATATCTTCCGTGTTTATTATCCGATCTTGATCAAATTTTCACGATGCATCCATATAAGTGAAAGTATTGTTCGTGCCGAACTTCAAATATCTAGCTTGTTAATTGCCAGTGCTATCGTTTTTTTACTTTGTGGACGAAGGGGGCGTGGAATCCAAAATTTGAAATAAACTTGATCAAGAATATATATACTTTATGGGGTCTGCCCCGCCTCCTTCTGCCTGTTACATACTTTTTTTAACAAACTTAATATGCCCCCAGGGTATGTTATAGATATGTCACTCTTCTAGTAAATGAGCGATGTGATAAGAAGATATTGTCATATGCAGAACAGAAATCACAAACCCTAGTTGTAAGCTAAGATATATATTGAAATATGTTCAAGATACGGATTTCTAGTTTTCTAAAAACTTGCCGAGTCTCGGGAAATCAGTCTAAAACTCAACCCAAAACTGTACAGTCATTGCGCGCGTTGTGCTCTGTTCTCTTCAATTGGTTTGTTTACTTAACTGAACGGAGCTATAATGCTTAACTTTTCTTAAATTCTTGTTAGAATAATACCGTTCCTTTCTCATATTTCGTTTTGCTCGTCCGTTTCCTTAAACTTTGATAGATCTTATTTAAAATTTTTCGTAACTCATTTCGCGTAACCCCTTCTTGCTGTTATCATTTCTAATTTTTTTTACCTGGGACTCTAACCGTACCCGAAACTATAACCGTTAACCGATATGTACCGATTGAAATTTGTAACCGAAACTTAAACAGCAACAGATAAACCTAAATGACCGTTTAGAAGCCGTTTCATGAATATCGGGTTGTTTCGGGTTTTCAGCGTCTAAAGCTCAGTGCATTTTTTTAATTTGGAATAGATTTCAAACATTAGCTTGAGAGTAACTTAAACCGAGTACCATACGTTGAATCTTTTGTATCTTTTTTCGTAGTGTTTATTGATTTAACTTCAATCAAATATACATAGGGTGCTACAGAAATCGCTTCCGCTTAAATTTGACATCAATATCTATGAATTTCACTTCAATTTGAATCGGAAGCGATTTCTGTAGCACCCCTGATATTTTATTGAATTTTATTACTCTGAATTTGATTTTAAGGCGTTTTTGGAAACCGGTATTTCGAAAGCGAAAAGTAAGAGAAACTGATGACCATTCCGAAACCGAAGTAACAAAGTTTTACGAAACCGTTAGCCCAAAATTAAAACCCGACCAAAACAGTGGCCGTAACTGAAACCCGGTTTCTACATACCCAATTACTTGTTTCCGCCTTTGAATGTGAAACTGTAGGTTTATATTTGTCAAATCGACTGAAAACAGAGGAGAATAATTATAAATAGAGAAAACTTAACTTCTTTTATTTAGGTTCTCCTACGTTTTACGAATGTACAAAAAATAATAAAAAGGCAATTAGTTACATAATATTGAGCTGAAAGGCTAAAATTCTTTTTAATTTTCTGGTAGCAAAAAACGTATTTCGTAAAGCTCAGTTTTTTCTTGAAATCTTTGTTTTATGGAGCTAAACAGACGTCCAAGGTTCTTAGATTCTTTTCTGTTAAGGATAGCTTACAACAACATTTAGTAAGCACAGAAAATTACGGGTAAAACAAACTTCTAAAATTCAAAACAAGTTAGACGCCATCTATTTCGGCTTTTCGTTTGCGTTTCTTGAGCTTTTGTTTTACGTCCGGGGCCTTTCCACGGAGCACAGCTGTTTTCAGGCGCTTGGCCGCCTTCTTGCGCTCCTGAATTCCAGCCTTGCGCTTTGCCGCACGAACTGGATCGTGGATCTTCTCCTGAGCGACATCCTTACGACGTTCGGCACGTCGTACCATAATCTTGGTTTGCACAACATTACGCACTTTGTCGTAGGTCTCGGAGCCGATGCGCTTACGGAGGCGGCTGCCTACTCGCAATGCTAGCTGGCGTAGTTTGGGATCAACATTCTGATCCTCTTCGGACATTTCGCGCACAAGTGCTTGTAGCAGAGTCGGTGCTAAGCGGGTAAGAGCATCAACGCTAAGCAACGTGCACAGGCCTTCGATAAGTGTGAAGAGGGCCGTTCGCTAGAACAGAAGTCAACAATTAACATTTCTCGATGTAGTAACAAGGAGTTGGAGGCTACTTACAATGCTGGTGTCATGTGGCGCCTTTGACACTTCCTTGTTTATTAGAATTCGTATGTTGCGCACCAGCCAGTGAAGATTGATTTTTCCAGGCGGTGACTCTGATTGAACTGCACCTGGCTCCTGTTTGATGCCAAAGGGCACATCTCTGAGCATGTGAGCCACATAAAGCAATATCTTTACCAGCTCGTCAATCATTTCCTGTGCCGTCTCACCAGGCGTAACCTGGGCACAGATGTCGAGAACCAAGCTCTTAAGATCATGCGCCGGCTGTCCGTATACAAATTCCAGCGGTTTTGTTTCGCTTTTATCCTCCCGCTTTACCCCAACCAATAGCTGGCCCACATACTCGTAATCGTAATGCGCCAAAATCTGCGTCAGAATCTTGGCTGCATTGCATCGTACCCAGTTATGCTCGTGGCCAAGCAATCGCTGACAGGCATACGCCAGCTCATCAACATTTGGCGCCAACTCCATATCAACGAGCAACGCTTCCCCACAGTGCTCTAAGATTTTGAGCAAGCAATACTGCAACTGTATCAGCTGATGGTCAATGCTCCGCTGCTGCTGCTCCATTAGAGCCTCCTCATTCAAATTTGCCAATAAAAACTCTTCATCGGGAATCTGGAAGTGAAAATTATAGCAATGCATTCGATTCGTACTTATTATTCACATACCAGACGTCGACGCTTTCGCGGTACGCTTGCTTTCATCAGAGGCAGTAAATCGCGTCCAGGAGCACGCACAAACTTTCCGCCCGCTTCCATGTCATCGAATGTAAGTACTGCCACCAGTGTGGGGAGCACAAGAGGCAGACGATCCGTGAAACCGGAACGTTCCGCTTGGACGAAACGAGACAGCATCGCAGCCGCCATCTCCCGCACTCCCGGCTTTTGGCTGGACTTGGGTGAAGTAAAAAGTAACATAGTCACATCAAGCAGAGGCTGGCGCTGTAGTTTGTTAAGTCGGCCAAGCAGAGCTTCTAGTGCGCCTGCTACGGCACGCCGACACGCAGTATCCTCGTCGTTGACCAGTCGGGTTCCCAGCGAGAGGTAAAGGAACTCGGAGTGCTTCGCCAGCAGTTGGAGTGGAAACTTATTGATGATCCCATGAATAAACTGGATAGCCGAATGCCGACCGGCTGTCTGCGTGTAGGCCAATTGAACAGACATGAACTTCAGCAGCTGATCGATAAGTTTCGGCAGGGGATACTCCATGATATAGATGGTAAGGATTGCCCTTGATTCGTCCCGCACGTGGTCCGACTGGGAAGTAATAGAGAGATCTGCCAGTCGCTTCATCAAATCGTGTAGCGAACGGTTGTCCACCTTGCGTCCTACCAGTGCCTTAAGAAGAGTAAAGCACATTGTCTGACTGCTGCACTCGCCTTCTTGCAGTTCCTGCTCAATGTGGAGCAACAGCTGCTCTATCTGCTCCTCACTCAGGGCATAATCCTGGCACTTTCGCAGGAGAGCTACCACAGCCTTGAAGCTAGCTCGCACCAGCTGTGCATTCTCCTCCTGCCTCGTAGCTCCAAACGAGGAGAAGTTCTTCAGAATCTCAAACATGCGACTGACCACTGGACCCAATTGCTCAGTGTTCAGCTCGGCCAGCTCATAGTCGCCCAGCCAGATAGCCGTATAGCACTTTAGAGCATAGCTGGTGGTTCTTGCGTGATTGCTCTTCAATGCATCCCGCAACAGGGGCAGCAGCGGATGCAAAAAAGGCTGATAGTCAAAGTCCGCCAATTTCTTACGCTTTAGCACAAAGTGCAGCAGCTCCAGTCCGAACTCTATCAGTATGTGGGCATTCGCCTGCACATTAGACTTTACCTGTTTGTTGCCCGTCATCACGCTACGTCGTCCTGGCGCCTGCTGCAGGAGGAGACAGTCAGGACGGGCACGACGCATCAGCGCCTGCTGTTTGTCGCTCAACTGAAGCTTCTGAGTGCCAGGTAATAGATCCGTGATGCTTTCCGACATGGTGCCGTAAATGAAAATCAGTAGACTTTCTCGTGCTATATGCGTGTTTTCCACCAACCCCGCGACAATCTTGGCGAAACACTCTTGGATCTTTTGCGTAACCTTGCGGGAATGCGTACGTGTCAGTTGGTCCTTAAAGGGGAGCAGCAAATCCAATAGGCAGTTGTCCCTTATGTGTCGGGCAGCAATGTTCAGTGTCAAATAGCTTTTGGCACTGGGCTTTGCCTCGGGCGTGTGGGAAACAATCTTGTTCACCTCCTTTTCGGCGTTGACATCCCCGAAAATATCATTGAGGGCAACCTCTAGAAGATTGTGCAGACAAAGTTCAATGTGTGCCGGCTGCAGTTGGTCTCGCAATGCGTCCAGCACTCCGTGCAGTGTCACCGACAGTACATGCACCTGGAAACCACGGGTCAACAGAGATTGCAATTGCTCCACTAGCAGGCCAAGCCAAATGCCACCCAGGGTAAGCATGATCTTCTTAAGAATGTCTCGGGTTAGCATCCGCACAGATTTTAATGGGGATCGCAGAAAAGTACAAACCTTCATAAATATGCCTATCGAACGGTAAAATGGAATTGAGTCCAATGGTGTGCATAGCTCAATCATACTTACCAGGCAGACTGTTATCTAAGAGCTCCTGAGGCAGCTTCTGCAATAACTTTACCATGGCCAGGGCAATTGGAACACGCTGAATTTCTTCCTCCTCTCGCTCGTAACTCAGTCGACGCCGGTTCACCTTGTGCTTGGTGTCGTACCTCGACTTCTCGGTGATTGCCCGATTGAGTGTAGGCAGAAGAACACTGGTAATGGTAGCCATCACACGCTTGGCTGCATTGGGTGGTAGTGCTAGTTGCTGTTTGACTTGTCCTTCCTTTGACTGTTTCTCCTCCAGTGTATCCTCCGATTTGTCTTTCTCGACCTCGAAATCAATGTCTGTGTCATCTGCAGACAGTTCCTCCTTTATTGGTATCTCTTCCGATTTCTCTTCCTTATGCTCCGCTGACTGAAGCTCGGCCGTTGGTTCCGAGAGCTTCTGCTTAAGCTCCGCCAGCGTGGTGACATCGGCATGCGCATTGACCAAATCAAAGTGAAAGGCGTCTAGCACACGTACCACCAAGCGAACACACTGCTTTTGCTGGGAATGCGCCTGTCGCAGACGCTGCAGATAATGGCGCAGAACGGCGTGATATTGCTGCCAAGGGAGGAGCTCACACATTACTCCCACCGCCTCGATGGCTGCATCCACTAGCGTGTGCTTGCTTGAATGCTTTTCACTCAGCAGATACCGCGTGGCCAGTGGCATCAAGAACTGCGTTAATGTGCGGGCACTAGGCGGCGATGATCGCCAAGTGGTGCTTCCAAATATATTGACCAGTCGCTGCAGGCCACGTCCATGTCGCTGTGTCTGCAAGTGCAGCATGTTTTCAAAAAAGTCCACCTCTACATCGTGGCGATCCGTCAATTGCCCCAGATCTCGAAATACTTCATGTGCATGGG
The DNA here is from genome assembly GCA_037043535.1 of Drosophila putrida. Taxonomy (NCBI): domain Eukaryota; kingdom Metazoa; phylum Arthropoda; class Insecta; order Diptera; family Drosophilidae; genus Drosophila; species Drosophila putrida. Next base: position 605,222 of record JBAMBI010000334.1, read on the forward strand.
GACACTGTCGCGACAGCTCACCCAGCAATCCAATGGCTTCACTGCGTGCATGCTCATATCGCTCCTCACGCACAGATCGATGCAGTAGTGGCAGCAGACACTCATTCAGCCATATATGTAGCTGCTCTTGGTTGGGACAGAGCTGTAGCTGGATGGTTAGATGTGGCAACAATAGTTTTAGGAGCTCGTCAATGTTGACGCGCATACCCATATCGGAAACGTGACGCAGCATATAGAAACAGTTGTATGTTACCAGGAGTCCCAGTTCCAGATCAATGGTGCCCTTCATATCCTCCTTTGGCTCCTGCAGCTTTTGCTTTAGCTCGTTGAGTGCCTGGAGACGCTTATTATAGTCAGGCTGTTCCAGCCAGCGCTTGTCCCAGGCATTCAGCAGAAGAACAATTCGTGTCCAATTCCGCATCTTCTCAGAGACGGACTGGAGCTCTGTCTGCTGCCTTGCCTGTTTGTTCAGTCGTTTGGACATCTCGGCGAGCATCTCACAAAGTAGTTTGCGGGCCGGCAAATTGTGCACCTGCTCGAAGAGCGGCGAAAGCTGGCGCACATAGACATGAGAAGATGGTACACGCTGACTGAGATTTGACAACGTACTGATTAACTGGAGCACAGTCTCGGCACTCGCATTGGCCGCTTGGCTGGTGAAGATGGGCAGAAGGAGGTTCAGCAATGTCTCGCAGGTCTCAGCGTGTTGCACATGGAGCGTCAACAGGCTGAGAATGTTAAGCTCTCGTTTGTCCAACGTCTGTTTGCCGCCCTTCTTTTGCCGCCAACTGGCTTGCATAAGTTGCAGGATGTCGGGAATATGTGGCTGAAGTATGGCCAGAGCCTGTGTTCCATGCTCCTCCGTGTTGGCGCATTCCAGCAGCTGTTCCACCAGCTGAAGCAGGGCACGTCGTACTACCTGTTTGGCTTTGTCGTTAAGCAACAACGCTATCAGATAATTCATAATTGGCGGTGAGTCCGGGGAGGATCGCTTTTGCAGCCAGCATTGGAAACGTGGCTCGCTACCCCATAGTAGGAGTAGCTTCAACATAGGCGTTGGAGCATGTATCGACTCCTGGGGCAGGCGAGCCAAGCCTGGCCAGACAAAAACCTCACAGATGGCGTCAAGCAGCTCTGACTGCCACAGATCCGATACGTCCAGCAGCTGATCAAAATAGCTGACAAGTGTCTGCAGAGCTCCATGTCGCACATTCTTGTAGGCATTTGTCAGCCTTCCAGCCTCAACATGTCCGCCGATTACTTGCTGTGAAACGGCACCCACCAGAAGTAATAGCTTCAAAACGTACACTTGAAAATTAATACTCAAGCGACCTGCAAACTCCTTTCGCATCAGCTCTAACAGATTGACGATCCTCTGCAGCTGACGAGCAGCAATTACTGCTGTTGGTACAAACTGTTTTTGCACATGAGACACCAGCAGCTCGATAGGCTGACTCGTGTACTCGGCAAAGCGACTGAAGGCCATTCTTAAGAAGCTCTGAATCTCCTCCTCCTCTAGTTGGCCAAGGAAGCGCAGTATGAGCGTCTTGCGCTGCTGGCCGCTCAGTTGACGTTGTCCGCCTCTGGTCAGGTGTCCATAAAGCACACGTAGAATGAAAGGCATCAACTCTGAACGCTGTTGAGGAGCCAGGTTGCTCAACTCGAAATCACTCAACGAAGCCTTGAACTTTTCATCGTCGATAAGACCCGACAACTGCGGCTTATGTTGCACCAGCGCCGAGGGCTGTTTGTATGCGCATAGACAATCTAGGGAAAGTTGCTGCAGCTGCGAATTAGGGCCAGATAAAAGCTCTAAATAAAATTCGTGCATCTCTGCTTCCCGATGCAGCGCCTTCGGATTGGGTTGAGACACAAAGCATGCCAGCTTTAACTGCAGCGTTTGCAGAATTAATTTGGAGTGCAAGTTGCGTGTTTTCTTCTTGCTTCTTCCTTTAGGACCCGTCTTTTGAATTGTACTCTCAACATTTTCGATGTACGCATCCTCCACATCCATTTCATCACCAGCATCTCCTGCAAATTGCAAACGATTATAGTTAACAATTAAAAGAAAAATATTCTGGAATCCAGAGGTGGAAAAAATAAAATCAAATTAATTGCAATGAATGACGTAAGTAAAAGTGCTAATTATAATAATATTGTTAATATTGTAATATAGCCCGGACCAAAAGCCCGGTTTACTCCTTATGGAACCATGCCACTACCACTAGAAATTGAATGCAAGCTGGTTTGTAAAAACAGTTTGATGAACTTAGTGACAGGCGGGCATGGCTATATCGACTCGGCTGTTGATGCTGATCAAGAATATACATATGTATGTACAAAGTATGTACAATGTCTGGGGTCTGTCACGAGTCCTTCTGCCTGTTACGCACATTTGCACAAACTTATTAGACTCTTTTGTACTTCTTATACCCTTGCAGAGATTATTATAATTTTGTCACGAAGTTCGTAACGCATTGAAGGAGGCCTCACAGACCCCATAAAGTATATAGATTTTTGATCAGGGTGACAAGATGAGTTGATATAGCCATGTTCATCACATTACTTATTTGTTGGATTCCCGTCTCGTTAGTAACGTTTAGCTGATTGCTATGACAAGAAAGCCAGATTTCTCTTATCGACAAGTCCTTAAGGCAAAAAAGAAGATAAAAAATGCTGTAAGCTACGGTGGAGCAAGCTCGGCAGTAGGAGACCCTGTACTTTTTGAGGGCAAAGCGCTTACTGTAGATTGTTTCAATTTCAATTAATTTCAAAAGATGGCGGCACTACGAAGATGGTTCTAATGATAAGCATAGAGGGCGCTAGTGTCTCTTCTTCTTCCTTTTGCCCGTAACATTGTTAGCTGAATAGCTTCCGCGTTTACCGTCCGATTTGAATGAACCTATTTTCAAGATAGGTTTGGACCATAGTGTACATTATATGTACAAAGAATCAAGACGCTAACATTAAAGGCGCTCTTGTAATTTGACTTCGAAATTTTGTATTTCGATTTCCGGGGGCGGAGGGGCCGTGGCAAAAATCTAAAACAAACTTGATCAACTTGAGATGTAGATGCATCTACATGCCAATTTTGGTGTCTCTAGAGCTTATAGTCTCTGAGATCTAGGTGACAGAAAAAGGGACAGACAGACGAACATGGTTATATCGACTCGGCTGTTGATGCTGATCAAGAATATATATACTCCATGGGGTCTGCCACGCCTTCTTCTGCCTGTTAACGTAATAGACCCTTTTGTACTTTTTTAAAATACAGGGTCTAAAAACCGGCCCGAAAACTGTTTGCAGAATTCCATTAGTATCTGGTTCGGTGTGTACAAAATAAAAACTTAAAAAACAATTTTTAGATGGATAACAAAAATTAAAAAAAAAATAAAATTAAAGAATTTAAGCCTGCTTTTACTGGGGCTCGAACCACGACCTCCCGTCTGCCTACTTGGCACTTCTACCACTCTTCTTGAAAGAGAGAGGGATAGAGGGCGAAAACTCACTCTAACTCAGCGCGCACGCTTCAACGAATGAGCACATAAGAGAGAGCGTAAACCCACAGCAACAACAACACATTAAATTAAAAATTTACGGATATCTTCCGTGCTAATTATCCGATCTTGATAAAATTTTCACAATTCATCCTTATGAACTCAAGTATTGTTCCTGTCGAAGCACATGTCTCTAGCACATGTTCAATCATTTTTTACTTTGTGGGCGAAGGGGGCGTGGTATCCAAAATTTGAGATAAACTTGATCTGCGTGCAAATATAAGAAGTCTTAACCCATCTCTGAGATCCTTTCGTTCATACGGACGGACAGACAGACAGACATGGCTATATCGACTCAGCTTGTCGCCCTGATCAAGAATATATATATGTACTTTATGGGGTCTGCCACGCCTCCTTCTGCCTGTTACATACTTTTTTTTACAAACTTAATATACCCTCAGGGTATAATAAGCAACATAAAACACATTGAATTAAAGAATTGAATAATTGCATCTATCTTACGGGTTTATTACCTGATCTTAATGAAATTTTCAGAACTTTTCAAAACTTGATCTGCGTGCAAGTATTAGACTCTTTATACCAAATTTGGTATTTCTAGGTCTTACCATCTCTGAGATTTCGTTGTTCACACGGACAGACATGGCTATATCGACTTAGCTTGTCGCCCTGATCAAGAATATATATATATACTTTATGGGGTCTGCCACGCCTTCTTCTGGCAGTTGCATACTTTTTTTTGAACAAACCTAATATACCCCATAGAGTATAAAAACAAGTATCTCGTTTGGCGATCAAAAATACCTGCTGACTGTCTTCGTTAATTGATATATATCAATATAAAAATTACAATTTTTACAGCTAAAACGTAAGCTTTACTTGGTGAAACTTACCTGTTGTGTCGATTAGATTCCATGTGTGCTCTGAGCGCTCCAACTGAGCCCGATACTCGCACTCCACAAACTGCAAAAACAAACGTACCAAGTCCGCATTCTTAAGCTCGGCAATGTTACCCAACTTTGGGATGCATTGCCAGAGCAATTGACGATAGTTCAATGCATGCTGAAGAGTAATCTGTTGCTGTGACTCATCCACTGGCAACATCGAATTGAGTACTCCAGAGTAGTAACTACGTTGTGGAGGTTTCTCCAATACAGTCACCTCCTTGTTGTAGTCAATGTATTCGTTTATTTGCAGTAACTTTTCCTTGAACAGGGTCCAGAAATCGTTGGTGTTCATTACCTTGACATATTCCGCAAGAAGCTGCTGCACCGGTGCCCATAGAAACTTAAAATTGTTGTACAACAATCCGAGTAGAAGACTGACCGCATGTTCCTTGAAGTGTGCCAGCTTAGCATACTGCTTAAACTGCGCCGATGCCGGTTCCAGTTGCTGCAGATGAAGCAGGAGCTCCCGATAATTGTGCACGGTGGGCTCAATAGAGCAGGCGGCAGCAAAGTAACCATAGGGATTGTGCTTACCTCGAAACGCACCCAGCAACTCTAAACAATGAGCCGCCATACGACGACACTGTGATGACGGCAGACTTAAAAGACTCGATGCAGACTCTAATATTGGCTCCAGGGCGCTGTCCTCCAGCATAACTTGGTTCGTTTCTAACAGGATTAGCTGAAAGCATGCCAATGCCCGTATATCCCTGCACACGGCCGGCAGCAAAGTCTGCTGTAGTTGTGTGCTGATCTCATGTGGCAGTTTGAACTTCAGCAGCGTGTGAGTCTGCAGCAGAAGCAGCAGCAGGGAGAAATCAGGTAAAATAGTTGCGATTTGACCTATAATGGCACACTGCAAACTGCTCTCCAAAGGCTGCTTATTGAAACCACGCAGATGGGGTAGCAACATAAGAAGCAACAGCTGTGACTCCTCGTTGACATCAATGTTCTGCACTTGTTGCTCCACTTGCTCTACTGTCTTTGCTTGCTTTAGCTGCATAGGGTAGGCCTGCCAATTGGAAAGGCTGTTGGCATCTACGGACAATGGCCGCTTATGCTGTACAATTCGCGCAAGAAGTTCCAAAGCACTCGTGTCCAAATGATTCTCGTAATGGGCTAAAACATGTGGCAGCACCAGCAACTCAAACTGCTTGTAGTCCAGCATCTGGATAACAAAGTTCTCGTAAACGATACGCGATACCTTGTTAACTTTAAGTTGCTGCTGCAGAAGCCGACTGGCATCCAGTTGGCTTAGCTGGATGTGTCGAGCCTGCAATAAACTGCTGACCACCGTGCTTAATTGCTGCAGTGGCTCCGCGGCAACAGCCATGTGTCGGTCGAGCAGCTGCAAGACCGTGGGCACCAGGAGTGTCAACTCCGATATGTATCGCCCATCCTTGTAGGTGATTAGCAGCAGTACGAGTTCAAGAAGTTGCATCGTTGCTGTTACGCTGAGATCCGGTTTAGCTATGGCTCCACAAAGTTGTTGCCAGAGCACGGTACTTTGGTCAACGACCACAAAGTTTAACAAAAGTTCAAAGCTGTGATGGATAATGTCCGCCAGTAGAGATGTCTGGGCGTTGGTGTGACTGGCATCCGCATTGACCAGCACCTGAAAAACATGGGCCAGAAGATCGGCAGCACATATATGTAGATAGCCATTGACGCCCCGCAGAATTTCATACAGAAGCCGTCCGCAGCCATGTACGCTCTCCACTTGCTCGCGCAGGACAGTTTTTAGTACGTAGGTGAGAAAACGAGGAAAATCACGAACATCACGCGCTATATAGGCAAAGCATTCCACAGCAAAGTTTGTCACATGGTCCGCGTAGTGGTTCCCGTCCAGAAGAGGAAGAATGGCATTAAAGACAATGCCAATATTCCTTTTCAAATAGGATTTAAGAGTTTTGAACAAATGTGCGAGACAAATAAGAGTCCATTCGAGTTGCTCGGCATCCTGGGTATTAAGAAGACATATCAGTCGATCCAGCACACGTTGGAAATATGTATAAAACTCCTCGCGCAGATCGCGTGCCAACACATAGAGCAGCTCTAGCAGCGGTTGTTGCGACAAAGTTGTGGCGGTAGCCAAACGTTCTAACAAAAGATCAATGACAAAGTCCTTTTGATGCAACAGTTGCGGTAGGGTTACAATGTTGCGGCAACGCTTGCTGAAGTAATGATATTCTTCGGTTAGGTTGAGCACGTTCCATTTTTGCAGAGTTTGCTGGAAGTACGTTTCATTCTCCACTTCCTCGAGCTGCTCGTATTTGTGGCCTATGTGGTACAGCGCCAGATGCCGCAAGTCAATCTCATTGACGCGATCGGTAAACGATTTAAACTTCGAAAATGAAAATGTGTGTTACCAAATAATTGAAATATGAGATATGTGTACTCCCCTCAAGACACTCACCCGAAACGTATTTGTGTCTTTCGACTTTTCTGTCATAGTAGCCATTTCGTTGCATGCGCAGTTAATTGTTTCTTAAATTATATCCAGCTCAACTTATTTATTTAATATTTTTCTTTTGCCTTAAAGCAACAACACGTGCGCATTGTTTACACAAGACCTTTATGGCATTATAGCAAAAGAAACAAATAGCCCTGGAACGCCAACTCTTAGGAAATTAATACCATAAATATCGCGGAATGTCATCTCTTGGGAAATTTATATCATAAAATATGCCGGGCTGCTATCAGTGCTGCAAACTTTTGTCTGAAAAAAGCTGTTTTTGACGGGACAAACAATGCAAAATAGGTAAAAAATAAAGCCATAGATAAAGTTGTGTTTTTCATTCATTTTTTTCTGTATATCTGCTATATTTTTTTTAAAATTCCAATAATTTTGTCAAGATTGTCTTCAATCTTCTCTTTTTTGCTGTCGTACGATAGGCCCGTATATGTATCTAGGAGTTTTGTGACACTAATGTCAGTTGACTCATGTATTTGAAGACTAAAATTTGAGTCCCCAATATTGCTTAGCAAGTCTTCGGAAAAGTGCAGTCTAAAAACAATTTTAATGATTTTGGTGCACTTTGTCCTATGTAGACGTATGCGTCTCGTGCTATTGTCTTCAAAGTATTTGACGATTAGTTTCCCCAAATGGTCTACTTAAGCCAACGATGTATGCTCCGCAATAAACAATCGACAATTTGCAATAAACAATCAACAACACTATACAATCAATATGTTACCAAAAGGTTTGGCAAGCATTGACAAAACAGTGTCAGCAATTATTTTTCTATACTTTTGGGAAAATACACAAAAAAAACTGATAAAAATCTTTATAAATAAATGGCCTTTGCAAAACGCCAGATTTCACAGGAAAAAGCGTATCTGGCAACACTGGCTGCTATATTTAAAACGTGGTGAGCTAGGCTATTTTCCCACCATTGATGAAAATATTTTTATATCGATAGATTTTTTTATGGTATCGATATATTTCTGCAACTGGTTTTATTTGTAATATTTTTAGGCAAATCATAATCACTTACAACGTTTTACATATTGAAAAAAACAGCAAAATAAAGACATATGTACATACATCAAATGTGGTGTAGTTTTGTTCTTCACACAGATAACCCTGTGCAACAATTCTTAGCGTTTTTTCTGGTCCTCGGCAAAATTTTGCTGTTTATTGTAGATTCAGATCCAAACATGAAATATATCGACTTTAAAATTTTTATACCCTGTTTTCCTTAGTTTTTTCTAAATTTTTTAAAAATTTGACAGTGTTTTTTTTAATTTTTAAATTAAATATCTCAACAAAACTCACACAATGATTGTTTGGTATTATTTCAAACAGGCTGACCAAATTTTGTGCAAATCGGACAACTATATTATATAGCTGCCAACGGAACGATCGGCTCGAAATCAATATCTAACAAACATATATATATATTAGACATATATGTATATATCTAACAAGCGTATACATATGGGGTCTGTGAAGCCTCCTTCTATGCGTTACAAACTTCGTGACAAAATTATAATTATCTCTGCAAGGGTATAAAAATATAGCGCAAGCTAACTTTGGCGCACTAAAGTTTGGATACATTTTTAGAGCCCTGTATAAGCCGACTATATGATATAGTTGCTCGATTTGCACCAAATTTGGTCAGGCTGCTTAAAAATATACCACACATAAAATCTGTGAGTTTGGTTGGCATATCTTAAGAACCAAAAAAGCTTTTCATAGTTAAGGTTGATTTCTGATCGATACTTCCTACGACAGCTATATGATATAGTGTTCCCATACGGCCGGTTTCGACATATGTACTGCGTGCAGCAAAAAGACGGGCCTGTACCAAGTTTTATCAAGAAAGCTTCAAAGCTGAGAGACTAGATTGCATATAAACAGACGGGCATGGCTATTTCAGCGACTCAATTCGACGCCCTGATCAATAATTCCTATACTTTATGGGGCCTGCCACGCCTCCTTTAATGCGTTAAAAATTTCGTGACAAAATTATAATACTCTCTGCAAGGGTATTAAATGGTACCGTCACCAAACTTTGTCTCTGTATCAGTACCTGATGATAAGCTTCATTTACAGAAAATCAGCAGAAGACCGCAAAGATATTTTATTATAATTTGGTTTTAATTATGACTATGAAGATAAAAGGAATTGAAATTGTTTGTATTGCTTTCATGCAGACTCTTGGGCTTGACTGTAATTGTAAACACTTCCTCGGTCCACGAATTTTTGGTTTCCTCCGGATATGGGAGGCGAAAGATCAGCGTTAGAGGAATTATCACTGTAACCGTATCCACCGCCACCAGGTGTTTTCATTGCAAACGTGTCCTGTAAATGAATTAATACAAAATTAAGTGGTTTGTTCCAGGAGAACTTCACTTCTAAAATTACCCCCGCTTCCATTTCAATGCAGATCTTTCCAGGCAGTGCAATTATTCGTCCATCACGCCTAATGACCAGATTACGTCCAGATTTACCTGGCTCACCACCAGCCAACCCGTAGGGCTGAAGTGTGCGTCGTTCAGTTAAAACGGATAATGTAACGGGTTTGCGGAAGAGTAAATCACGCTCAACGCCTTCTCCTCCATTGAACCGTCCGCGACCTCCGGAGAAATCAGTGCGAAGACAGAAACGATTTAGAATCATGGGATATCGCAATTCTAAAATCTCTGGGTCGGTAATGCGAGTATTGGTCATGTGTGTGTGCACACCACCAGCACCATGCCAATCAGGTCCAGCGCCTGATCCTCCGGCCACAGTTTCATAGTATCCCCATTGATCGTCGCCAATTGTGATATTGTTCATGCAGCCCTGCGAGGCGGCACACACACGGAATGCCTTTAGAACAGTGTCCACAATGCGCTGCGAGGTCTGTACATTCCCGCCAACAACAGCTGCATCCACTGACGGATCCAATATGGAATTCTTGGGTATTACTACCTGAATGGGCGCCAGGCATCCCTGATTAAGGGGTACGTCATGACCTACCATGCAACGGAGGCAGTAGATGATTGCTGAGAGAGTTATAGCACGTGGAGCATTGCAGTTTCCCCAAACCTCTTGACCTGAGCCAGAAAAGTCGCACAAAGCAGAACCACTCTCGGGGTCAATAGTGACTCGCAGTGTGATGGGCGAGCCGTCATCCATAGACTCTTGAGCAGTTAGCACTGTCGATCCTGTGCGTTCCAAAGTATTCCGTCCAATATGTCGTAGCATGTCGCGCACGGCTAGCTCTGCATTTTTCTGAATGTGCGTCATATAGGCTTGAACGACACCTAGACCATAACTGGTAATAAGTTCCGACACCAGTTGAATTCCCTTGTGATTAGCAGCGATCTGTGCTTTCAGGTCTGAGAGATTGTCGCTAAGATTGCGAGTGCCGACAGCACCCTTTGCGTTGGTTGGCGTTGTCAGGCGTTCAACAATCTGTTTCTCCTGAAACTGTCCATTCTCCACAATAAGGAATGATTTAAAGGCGGCGCCCTCCTGGGCCAGCGTAGTGGAGTGTGGTGGCATGGAGCCAGGCGTAATTCCGCCAATGTCCGCATGGTGTCCACGAGACGCAACAAAAAACACTGGTTTTGCTTCTCCTCTTTAAGTGAATAACATGACTAGGTTAATAAGCATTGATAGGTCGAAAAAAAGAACCTTTAACTTACTCATAAAACACTGGCGTAATCACCGTCAGATCCGGCAAGTGCGAGCCCCCGGCATGTGGATGATTAGCCAGAAGGACATCGCCATTCTTCAGCGTCTCTCCGCGAACGCGCAGCTGATACTGCACAGTCTCCTGCATGGCGCCCAGATGGACGGGAATGTGTGGCGCATTGCTCACCAAACCGCCATCCGGGCCAAACAGGGCGCAGGAGAAATCTAGGCGCTCCTTAATATTGGTCGATATGGACGTCCGCTGAAGTACTCTAAAAAATTAAACTTGGATGATTAACATAGTGTATGAGTGAATGCAGTGAATTCCTTACCTTCCCATTTGCTCGGCGATGCTCATAAAACGGTGGCTAAAGATGCTCAGGTGTACTGGGTCCAGTTCTTCGTTGATGCCATGCTTGCCACTTGTTTTCACGTCAATTATTAGATCTCCAAAGCTGGTGACTTCTGCCATGCAGTCCGGTTCAACGATGATGGTGGATAGCTGATCGATAAGCACAGCTGGTCCGGAAATCTTATGACCAGCAAGCAACTTCTTGGTCAAAAAGATGGGCGCATTGAAGGCTCCTCCGTCGAAGTGCACGATGGTGTCGCCTTCAGCTGTGGGTGAAGGCTCTGGAGCAACGCTTATGTACGCCTCCGGAGGTGTCTCGTTCTTACCAAGGCCCCGGATTCGAATGTCATCCACAATAATTCGTCGGTCTTTCAACACAAAGCCAAACTCCGTGAGGTAACGCTCCAAAAATGTGGCATGGAAGTCACCGTAGGTGGTTATCAGAAATGATGACGAATGAGTTAACAGCCCTACTCCTGGAGCCGCTGCTGGAGCACACATCAAAGCACCATCAGTTCCTTCGTAGCGCAGGTGAAGGAATGGTTGCAGTTCAATATTACGAAAACCCTGCTCCGTAAGCTTGGCATGACACTGCTTTGACAATGCATCCAGACGATCCTTCAGCTCTTGTCCATTGGCTTCATTAAACTCTATGCCACTCGGCTCCTGGACTTCTTGGACTACGTCAGCCAATGCCATGCCGTAAGCTGAAAGTATTCCCGCATATTTATGCACGACCACCTGCAAGGATTGGTTACGACTGGCTCGCTTCAAAGTCCACGTTCAAAATTCTCACCTTGGCAATGCCCAAATTACGTGCAATTGAACAGGCATGTTGTCCTCCGGCGCCTCCAAAGCAGGACAGCACGTGATTGGCTGTGTCCAATCCACGGGACTGCGTCAAGGCGCGTATTGGACGACACATGGTTTCATTGGCCACCCGAATGAAGCCCAAAGCCACTTGTTCGATGGTTAACACTCTGGAATCTCCGGAGGCTTCAAGATGGGCGTTGATGTCTGACTGCAGCTCACTAAACTTGCGCCTAGCGAGTTCGTAGTCCAGAGGCTCATTCTCATTGGGACCAAAGATTTTTGGAAAGTACTGCGGCAAAATGCGACCAAGCATAAGATTTGCATCTGTAACAGTAAGAGGACCGCCTTTTTTATAGCAAGCTGGACCTGGATGGGAGCCCGCCGACTCTGGTCCGACTACAAAAATGCCAGATCGGAAGAAGAGACGCGAACCTCCGCCTGCGGCAACAGTGTTAATGTCCAGTTGGGGCGCCTGAATTGTAACGCCCGCCGTAGTGCTCTCAATCACATGCTCATAGTTGCCGGCATAACGCGAAACGTCAGTCGATGTTCCACCCATGTCAAACCCAATCAGTGGAAGATCCGTTTCACGAGAACCCGTCAAAGCGTAACCCACTACGCCGCCGGCCGGTCCTGAAAGTATAGCTCGAGCTCCGCGAAAATTTTCCATATTAGTTAGGCCTCCGTCCGATTGCATAAAGAGCACATCCACTCCGGCCAATTGGTTATCGAAGCCAGACTTGAAACTGCAAGCAACAAAAACAAAAACACGTAAAATAATGAATGTAAAAAATAAAAAAAGGATGTTTTTCCTTTCCCTTGAAGAGACAAGTATTTAATTTTCGACTGATGTCAGCTATATGACGCCATAGTCAAAAACAATTTGCTAAAGTTTTAAATACGCGGGTTTTGTTGAAATACATAAACAATTTTCCATACTACTTGAGGCACATCACATTTTGCGGAATTAATTTAAAACCCACCGCATATCAAGAAGACTTTTGTCGTTCACATGCCTAATTTGTTGTTTGCGAGTGTACATACATATATGCTGTATGCGAAGATTTCGCATCAAACATACACACATATGTATTTACATATGAGAGAGGGAAATGTGAGAGAGCTTTGCACAGAAATTTCTGTTTATTTTATTTCGTCTTGGCATTCATCACTATCTTTATTATTGTCGCAATTTTCGCGTTGTTAATTTTGTTAGAATTAGGGATGGTTTCAGCCTCTTATTGCAATAATTTACAATCAAGATTGGAAGATTGGTACTTAGGTAAGATTATGAATAGACACTTACCTAGCAAGGTAGCGATCCACATGAGGCGTTAGATATGCCTCTGCACAAGCTGTGTAGCCTCGTGCTACAACACGGCACATGGGCATGGCCTGGTGCGACAGGGTTACGTGGCTGAACCCCAACTGTTTGGCAATGGCTCCTATGCGTAGCTCATGCTCCGGACAAGCGTAGCTGTGAATCAGTACCACGGCCACAGAGTTGACGCCTTGCTCTCGGGCAACGGACAACGAGGCTCGTACGGCCGACTCATCCACGGCCTGGACTTCCAGATACTTACTTCCTGCCACGCCCTGTAGCACCTTCCACTTGTTATCTGGGGAGAAATTCTTTAGTAATCTGGTAGGCAACAGAAACTACATATGTGGTTAAGTTACTCAGTTGACAGAGATCCGGCTGGTCGGGCACAATGCGGCAGTCGACCTCGACTACTGATTGGTACAGATTAGCCGACTTTCGAATATTTAGATCGAATATCTTTGGTCGAGCCTGGTTGCCGATGTAGAGAAGATCACGAAATCCAGTGTTAACCACCAGCACAACGGGATCTCCCTTACGCTCAAGTAGCGCATTTGTGGCCACAGTTGTGCCCATACGCACCCATCCAATCTTTGAGGTATCTACTAATCCAGAGGGAGCCAGATCTGATCCAGTTTCCTGTCACACCCAGAAACAATAAAAATTCGAATCAACTCTCTTACGCAAGTCACAAGCTTACCGCTTTGAGAATACGTCTAATGCCTTCACGAGGAGCATCGCTGTAGCGTTCTGGATCCTCGGAAAGTAACTTTAGAGTGCGCACCTGACCGCCAGGACAGATGCAGAGAACGTCGGTGAATGTGCCGCCGCGATCAATAGCAAAGCAATATTTGTCTCCGTCCTCCGATGAGCCAGCAGATTTTGAGGCCATTTTTCAACGCGTTCGACTGTCTAAGCGACTAAACGATCGACGACAACTGAATGAGCGCCACATTTTGTCAGCGTATTTATACCTTAAAACAGAATACAGAGCCCAGACCTGTTCTCTTATTGCTGCAGTTTGTTCTAACAGAATTTTGATGATTGTGAAAGCTTTTACGAAAAATAACTCTCTCTTGCTCTTTTTTGCTCTTAGCAGTTTCACGGGAGACGTGAAACTACAAGTGCCAACACAATTTAAGCAAATAAAGATGACATATTTTATTGACGTGATAAAATCTGAGTTGCTACAGTACAGTTTTCAGTTTGCCAAAAAGGTAAATATTTATATATGTACGTACATATATACTGTTAAGACCTTAACTAAGTCAGCTAATACGAAAAACTGTAACTGTAAGCTAGGGCGGAGCAGGCTCGACAGTAGGAAACCCTGTACTTTTTGAGTGCAGGGCGTTCACTATAGATTGTTCTTCAATGTTGCGTACCATGAAATTTCAATAGATGGCGCCACTACGAAAATGTCAGTTGATAAGCACAGAGGTCGCTGGCGTCTCTTCTTCCTTTTGCCCGCAGCATTTCTAGTTGAATAACTTCCACGTTTGGGGTTTGCTATTGTGTACAGCGTGTACTTTTTTAAAGTCAGGATCTAAATAAAAAACTAAACAAAAAGCTCAGTTTCAAGGCTTTTATAATAGGGATAGTATATTTAAAATTCCTTCATATCTAAAAGAGCTGGTACTCGGAAAAAAAAACATAAACAGAGAGCAATCTTTCAAAGAGAGCACTAGATTCTATGTTGGTAGTAGTACATTTAAGACACATTTACAAAATTCACGCTTATTCAGCAGAGCAGTTGGCGAGAGTGCGTATACGCGCATACATATGTCGATAGTTGACAAACAACGTTGTGCACAACAGGCACAATAGTGGACAACATCAACATATATATATAAATTGCGTTGTAGCATTTAGCTTTTCAATAGTTCACGCTAATATTACACACCCTGTACCATCTGTTATCCCGCTTCAACTTGCCTAATCGGCAACTGAATTATTGACGACCAGTTCCAATGGAAAATCACCACAGAATTTAAAATTATCTCATTTTATGCGTTTTACTTATGTACATATGTAGCTTAAAGCTACTTGGGAAGGCAAGCGACTTGTCTCCATAGAATCGTTTCTTATTATAAAAAATCAATTTTAAAACCATTTCAATTTCACTTTCATCCGAATTTTAGTTATTAAAATATGAACCATGTTGTTTCAGCTGACTCCGTTGGCTGTCTTACAGTATCTGACCAGCTTAGGAATCGTTTATTCAAGTCAACTTGATGAGACTTTTCTTTGCCTTCGTATTTGTAAATTGTATAAAACATATCAATACATTCACACAACCTGATGCTCTCCTTTCTCATTTGCGGTAACTCCCGCATTGCCTCAAGAGAGACTCTCTATACATGTACTCACACAGACAGTCAATAGCTAAGCGAAGATCGTAAGATTGTTGAATGTATGCGAGTCATTAACACAAGCAAACATTGCTGAGCTCTCTTTACTAAAACAGCTGGTACTCAGAACAAAAACATAAACAGAGAGCAATCTTTCAAAGCGTGCACTAGATTCACCTTTTATTTATATTGAGTTTCTTCGATTTCTTTATTTTGCTTCAAAATCGACTCCATAAGTATATGTCAAATTTACTTTTTGATATAAATTTACTTCCGATCGATTCGCGCACAGCACTTCGAGACCAGCTAATCTCTTTCAAAAATCCTCCGACGGGTCTGCATAGAAAACAAACTGTTGTTTTCAAACTTGAGCTGGCCTTAGCAAATTGTCTGACAAGTTCCGAAAAGCCCAAAAAAGTACGATTATATCGATCCTTGAAGATATTTGTGTAATTCTTTCGAATTATTCTACTAGATACTCTCTCACATTTATACTATGTATATACTATACAATACTCTTTTCAATTGTATTGAAGTTTACTGCACTTGTTTTAAATAATAATGATCTGATCAGACATATAATAAGGAGCAACAGATTTTTTTTAGTTTGTCCACAAAAGAAAATGAAACGGTATACCTAGTGCAATTAGTTTTGGAGGCCCTGTATGAAACCTGATTTAGAAGAGTAGACGGCCTCTTTACCCCTTATCTTATCGATTGTTGACAAACAACGTTGCGCATAACAAGCACAATAGTGAACAGCTTATACATATTCCATAAAAATTACGTTGTAGCATTTAGTTTTTCAATAGTTCACGCTAATATTACACACCCTGTACCATCTCTTATCCCGCTTCAGCTTGCCTAATCAGCAACTGAATTGTTGACAAACAGTTCCAATGGAAAATTACCAGAGAATTTAAAATGATCTCATTTTATGCGTTTTACTTATGTACATATGTAGCTTAAAGCTACTTGGGAAGGCAAGCGACTTGTCTCCATAGAATCGTTTCTTATTATGAAAAACAATTTTTAAACCATTTTAATTTCACTGTCATCCGAATTTTATTTATTAAAATATGAACCATGTTGTTTCAGCTGACTCCGTTGGCTGTCTTACAGTATCTGACCAGCTTAGGAATCGTTTATTCAAGTCAACTTGATGAGACTTTTCTTTGCCTTCGTATTTGTAAATTGTATGAAACACATCAATACATGCACACAACCTGATGCTCTCCTTTCTCATTTTCGGCAACTCCCGCATTGCCTCAAGAGAGACTGTCTATACATGTACTCACACAGACAGTCAATAGCTAAGCGAAGATCGTAAGATTGTTGAATGTATGCGAGTCATTAACACAAGCATACATTGTTGTGCTCTCTTTACTCTGTGCTGTGGAACTCTCTATTTATGTTTTGTTCGTAGAATCTATATTCTATATTCTACAAAAGTACAAACTTAATACATATATGTACTACATACCTATTGTAAAATCTGTTTTGAGCAAATATAAATGGGGTCCAAAAATTTAGTAACTAACATTTAGCATTTTAAATGACAATGCATTTCAAACAAGAATGTAACTTTTGCATCGAATAACTTTATTTTACTACAGGATAATGGTCTTTGTCTAAAAAGGAAACTTACCTTTTAAATTTATAAAATACTTTAATCAGTCTGTTCTACCTTGGCGTCTGCATCTGTATCTGATCTTAATATTGCTATAAATGTTTTAGCTTTGATAAAACAGAGGCTGTAGATAAAGATAGAAAATTTAATGATTTCAGGGGATTTTTGTTTCAAATTGATAAATTATTGAATTGAATTGAAAGTTTATCTGTTTTTAGCGTTTATTTTTAAATCGATTTAACTATATATACTTTCGATCTTAACTATATCGATTTTAACTATATATACTTTACTTGATTACAAAGTCACACCAAAAATTTTAAGAATGGTGAAATTTTGAGTTAAATGAGTTTTGTAGTATGGAGCTTTTGAGTTAGGGTAAAATAAATTACATGGAAAAGTTCGTCATTCGTCAGCCGATTATTTTGAATGATGGTTTGTTTTGCTCGGCAAAGTCCAAACTTTACGCTAAATTAAAAAAAACTGAAGTTATTTGTGCGATATATTTAATATTTATATTTTAATATAGCCATTTTTTCCATGTAGCTTTTGCATTTTGCAAGAAATTTTTTGACAGCTTGAAATTTTGCATTATTAATTATTTTCCCTTTTAGACCCTGTACTTTAAAAAAGTACAAAAGGATCGATTACGTTTGTGCAAATATGTGTAACACGCAGAAGGAGGCGTTGCAGACCCCATAAAGTATATATATTCTTGATCAGCATCAACAGCGGAGTCGATATGGCCATGTCCGTCTGTCCGTCTGTCTGTCCCTTTTTTGAGTAACTAGATCTCAAAGACTTTAAGAGCTAGAGACACCAAATTTGGCATGTAGGTACATCTATATCTTGCATTGAACGAATTTGTTTTAGATTTTTGCCACGCCCACCTCCGCCCCCGCAAATTAAAATACAAAATTTTCAAGTCGCATTACAAGAGCACCTTTGATGCTAGCGCCTTGACATCTAGTGTGTATAATACAGACTATGGTCCAAACCTATTCTGCAAATTTCATCCAAATCGGATGATAATTGCGGAAGTTGTTCAACTCACAATGTTACAAGCACTCAAAAAGTACAGGGTCTCCTACTGTCGAGCTTGCTCCACCGTAGCTTAATGCATTTTTTGAGTTACATACTGAGCGCTCAGCATATTACTCAGCTAAGAAATCTTCTTCGTTGTTAGGGTTAGCTTAGAGAATAGAGTACGCGCTAGGCTACATTTGGTTATGTTGGCAACCCAGTTTTTGTGTATTTTTTATTAAAGTCTCTTTTGCGCAGCAGTGCTAATTGAACGCGTGTTGGATGAACAACGCATTTATAAAATGGTAATTCTTAGTTTTTCTAGCATTTTCTTGTGCAATTGTTTTATACAGGTACATATTCTAAAATTGGCCAACATGTGGGGTAATTCAAATACGTAAATTACATGCTGGACATCATAGATTTATATAAATAATAATGAAAAGTATTCAAAATAAAAACCTAATGCATAAATGTATTTCCGATTTTTGTTTAATCTCTTTTCAGTATTAATTTACTTAATAATAATTCATTTAAGTTATTGTAACAAAATGTTTGTTAAATAAAATTAAGGAATAAAGTTGAATAAAAAATATTTGTATGTAATACGCTTTTATTTCTGCAGCAGCCAGATCCCTAGCGAGGGAGAAATTCCAGTCAGAATTAAAAATGGAATTTTTAAGAATTCCCAACTAGAATTTCCCTACAGCAAAAATGGAAACTGAATTTCCTGCAGAATGCCGTACATTCCGTAGGATATTCAGAATTTCCTACCGAATCAACCCGATCAGGCTAATATAAAAATGAGACTTTTACACGAACTCGGAGTGCAATCCTCTGAGTCGGGTGCGGCAAATTTATACATTTTTTGCGGAATATTACCTTCTGGGTAACAATGTTACGCACAAAAAGGAAGAAGAAGAGACGCCAGCGACCTCTGTGTTTATCATAAGAGTCATCTTCGTAGTGGCGTCATCTATTTATTAAAATTGAAATAATCTATATTGCACACCTTGCACACAAAAAGCACAGGGTCTCCTACTGTCGAGCTTGCTCCACCGTAGCTTAATGCATTTTTTTAAACAAAAATTTATTATTTAATTTAACAAACATAAGTTTTTGCACTGACTCCGGCGTGAAATTGCACCTTATATCTGATAGCATTAGCTAGAGTACAGAAAATGCAAATTTAATGATTCATATATGATATAGTTATCCGATTTGCACCGAATTTGGTCAGACTGTATGAGACTTTACCAAATATATAATCTGTTAGTTTGATTGAGATATCTTAAGAAACAAAAAAGATTTTTATACTAAATGTTGACTTTGAACCGATAGCTCCTATGGCAGCTATATGATATAGTAATCCGATTCCCACCAAATTTGGTAAGAATGTATATGACTATACCAAATATACAATCTGTGAGTTTGGTTAAGATTTCTTAAGAAACATAAAAGTTTTTTATAATAGACGTTGGCTTTGTACCGATCGTTCCCTTTTTTTTTTTTTTTTTTTTAAATTTGTATATTTTATTTAAACTGGTTTTCTGCTACCATTAGTGGCAACTTAATCTAGTTTTACATTTAAGGGAAGGAACAATTGATCACAGGAGATACATATATAGAAAATTATTTACAGTATATTATTTACAAAATTTACAAATTAATGAAGGAACCTAGTAGGGAGATCCAATGGATGGCACCTTTTGAATCTTCTCTTTCTGGGTTTGGTAGTTAGTCGTCTGGCTAGCGCGTTAGGATGACCACCAAGGCGTTGAACGTAATTCGATGCCTGTAGTTGCATAACGTCGCCCATTTTAGGAACCTTTAAGTCTCTTTCGATGTCCCTATTTCGCATGTACCATGGTGCGTTGCATATTCGCCTCAGGATTTTTGATTGGGCAACTCTGATTTTGTTTAAGTTTGTTTTTGCCGCAATGCCGTAAATTTGAAGTGCATATTTCCATATGGGGCTTAATATGGATTTATAAATAGTGACTTTGCTGTACAATGACATCTTATTTCTGGGAGCCAGTAACCACGCCATTTTTCTGGCCTTTGCCATTACCGATCGTTCCCATGGCCGCTACATGCTACAGTTGTCCGATTTGAACCAAATTTGGTAAGGATGCTTAAAACTATATCAAACATACAATTTGTAAGGACAGACGGACATGGCTATATCGACTCAGCATGTCGCCCTGATCAGGAATATATATACTTTATGGGGTCTGCTACGCCTCCTTCTGCCTGTTACATACTTTATTTTAACAAACTTAATATACCCCCCAGGATATAAGGGCACGCCCATCATTAGCAAACATGTTCAGGAAGATTTTTAGTATTAAAAAAAAAAATCGCGGGCGGGCGTGGCCCTCTCAACTATACGTCCACATCAAGTCAAAAAACATACGTCCTGTGGACTATTCCTGTGTTTCAGCTGATTCCGTTGGCTGTCTTACAGTATCTGACCAGCTTAGGAATCGTTTATTCAAGTCAACTTGATGAGAGTTTCTTTGCCTTCGTATTTGTAAATTGTATAAAACATATCAATACATTCACACAACCTGATGCTCTCCTTTCTCATTTGCGGTAACTCCCGCATTGCCTCAAGAGAGAGTGTCTATACATGTACTCACACAGGCAGTCAATAGCTAAGCGAAGATCGTAAGATTGTTGAATGTATGCGAGTCATTAACACAAGCAAACATTGCTGTGCTCTCTTTACTCTGTGCTGTGGAACTCTCTATTTATGTTTTGTTCGTAGAATCTATATTCTATATTCTACAAAAGTAAAAACTAAATACATATATGTACTACATAACTTTTGTAAAATCTGTTTTAAGCAAATACAAATGGGGTCCAAAAAATTTGATAACTAACATTTAGCATTTTAAATGACAATGCATTTCGACAAGAATGTAACTTTTTGCATCGAATAACTTTATTTTACAACAGGATAATGGTCTTTGTCTAAAAAGGAAACTTACCTTTTAAATTTATAAAATACTTTAATCAGTCTGTTCTACCTTGGCGTCTGCATCTGTATCTGATCTTAATATTGCTATAAATGTTTTAGCTTTGATAAAACAGAGGCTGTAGATAAAGATAGAAAATTTAATGATTTCAGGGGATTTTTGTTTCAAATTGATAAATTATTGAATTGAATTGAAAGTTTATCTGTTTTTAGCGTTTATTTTTAAATCGATTTAACTATATATACTTTCGATCTTAACTATATCGATTTTAACTATATATACTTTACTTGATTACAAAGTCACACCAAAAATTTTAAGAATGGTGAAATTTTGAGTTAAATGAGTTTTGTAGTATGGAGCTTTTGAGTTAGGGTAAAATAAATTACATGGAAAAGTTCGTCATTCGTCAGCCGATTATTTTGAATGATGGTTTGTTTTGCTCGGCAAAGTCCAAACTTTACGCTAAATTAAAAAAAACTGAAGTTATTTGTGCGATATATTTAATATTTATATTTTAATATAGCCATTTTTTCCATGTAGCTTTTGCATTTTGCAAGAAATTTTTTGACAGCTTGAAATTTTGCATTATTAATTATTTTCCCTTTTAGACCCTGTACTTTAAAAAAGTACAAAAGGATCGATTACGTTTGTGCAAATATGTGTAACACGCAGAAGGAGGCGTTGCAGACCCCATAAAGTATATATATTCTTGATCAGCATCAACAGCGGAGTCGATATGGCCATGTCCGTCTGTCCGTCTGTCTGTCCCTTTTTTGAGTAACTAGATCTCAAAGACTTTAAGAGCTAGAGACACCAAATTTGGCATGTAGGTACATCTATATCTTGCATTGAACGAATTTGTTTTAGATTTTTGCCACGCCCACCTCCGCCCCCGCAAATTAAAATACAAAATTTTCAAGTCGCATTACAAGAGCACCTTTGATGCTAGCGCCTTGACATCTAGTGTGTATAATACAGACTATGGTCCAAACCTATTCTGCAAATTTCATCCAAATCGGATGATAATTGCGGAAGTTGTTCAACTCACAATGTTACAAGTACTCAAAAAGTACAGGGTCTCCTACTGTCGAGCTTGCTCCACCGTAGCTTAATGCACTTTTTGAGTTACATACTGAGCGCTCAACATATTATCAGCTAAGAAATCTTCTTCGTTGTTAGGGTTAGCTTAGAGAATAGAGTACGCGATTGGCTACATTTTGTTATGTTGGCAACCCAGTTTTTGTGTATTTTTATAAAAGTCTCAGTGCTAATTAAACGCGTGTTGGATGAACAACGCATTTATAAAATAGTAAGTCTTAGTTTTTCTAGCATTTTCTTGTGCAATTGTTTTATACAGGTACATATTCTAAAATTGGCCAGCATGTGGGGTGATTCAAATACGTAAATTACATGCTGGACATCATAAATTTATATAAATAATAATGAAAAGTATTCAAAATAAAAACCTAATGTATAAATGTATTTCCGATTTTTGTTTAATCTCTTTTCAGTATTAATTTACTTAATAATAATTCATTTAAGCTATTGTAACAAAATGCTTGTTAAATAAAATTAAGGAATAAAGTTAAATAAAAAATATTTGTATGTAATACGCTTTTATTTCTACAGCAGCCAGATCCCTAGCGAGGGGGAAATTCCAGCCAGAATTAAAAATGGAATTTTTAAGAATTCCCAACTAGAATTTCCCTACGGCAAAAATGGAAACTGAATTTCCTGCAGAATGCCGTACATGCCGTAGGATATTCAGAATTTCCTACCGAATCAACCCGATCAGGCTAATATAAAAATAAGACTTTTACACGAACTCGGAGTGCAATCCTCTGAGTCGGGTGCGGCAAATTTATACATTTTTTGCGGAATATTTCCTTCTGGGTAACAATGTTACGCACAAAAAGGAAGAAGAAGAGACGCCAGCGACCTCTGTGTTTATCATAAGAGTCATCTTCGTAGTGGCGTCATCTATTTATTAAAATTGAAATAATCTATATTGCACACCTTGCACACAAAAAGTACAGGGTCTCCTACTGTCGAGCTTGCTCCACCGTAGCTTAATGCATTTTTTAAATAAAAATTAATTATTTAATTCAACAAACTTAAGTTTTTGCACTGACTCCGGCGTGAAATTGCACCTTAAATCTGATAGCATTAACTTGAGGACAGAAAATGCACTTTCCACATTAACTTGATTTGCGGGTGAAGAGTGCACAACTGGGCTGGCAGGACTTATAGCCGCTGACTGCAAATTTAAACTCTAGCTACAGTCAGTTTACAAACACAGAAATAACCAATAATACGTTCAAACGCATATTATCCGTTTTGAAAAATACTTACAATAAAATTAATTTAATGATTCGTATATGATATAGTTATCCGATTTGCACCAAATTTGGTCAGACTGTATGAGACTATACCAAATATATAATCTGTGAGTTTGATTTAGATATCTTAAGAAACAAAAAAGTTTTTTATACTAAATGTTGACTTTGAACCGATAGTTCCTATGGCAGCTATATGATATAGTAATCCGATTTGCACCAAATTTGGTAAGAATGTATATGACTATACCAAATATACAATCTGTGAGTTTGGTTAAGATTTCTTAAGAAACATAAAAGTTTTTTATAATAGACGTTGGTTTTGTATTGATCGTTCCCATGGCCGCTATATGCTACAGTTGTCCGATTTGAACCAAATTTGGTAAGGATGCATAAAACTATATCAAACATACAATTTGTAAGTTTGCTTCAAAGCTGAGAGACTAGTTTGCATAGAAACAGACGGACGGACAGACGGACATGGCTATATCGACTCAGCTTGTCGCCCCGATCAGGAATATATATACTTTATGGGATCTGGCACGCCTCCTTCTGCCTGTTATACTTTTTTTTCAACAAACTTAATATACCCCCAGGATATAAGGGCACGCCCATCATTAGCAAACATGTTCAGGAAGATTTTTAGTATTAAAAAATGCATTAAGCTACGGTGGAGCAAGCTCGACAGTAGGAGACCCTGTACTTTTTGAGTGCAAAGCAATCATTACAGACAGTTTCAGTTACAAAAAAAATCCATAGATGACGCCACTTCTAAGATATCAGTGGATTTTGCCCGTAACGTTGTTAGTTGAATAACTTCCGCGTTTATCATCCGATTTTGATGAAATTTGCAGGATAGGTTTGGACTATAGTCTGTATAATACATACTAAATATCAAGGCGCTAGCATCAAAGGTGCTCTTGTAATTTGACTTGGAAATTTTGTATTTTAATTTGCGGGGGCGGAGGGGGCGTGGCAAAAATCTAAAACAAACTCGTTCAATGCAAGATATAGATGTACATACATGCCAAATTTGGTGTCTCTAGCTCTTATAGTCTCTGAG
Organism: Drosophila putrida; assembly: GCA_037043535.1. Taxonomy (NCBI): domain Eukaryota; kingdom Metazoa; phylum Arthropoda; class Insecta; order Diptera; family Drosophilidae; genus Drosophila; species Drosophila putrida. The sequence goes on from JBAMBI010000334.1 coordinate 629,681, forward strand.
ATCTAGGAACTCAAAAAAGGGACAGACGGACAGACAGACAGACGGACATGGCTATATCGACTCGGCTGTTGACGCTGATCAAGAATATATATACTTTATGGGGTCTGCCTCGCCTCCTTCGACCTGTTACGCACATTTTTTTGCACAAACGTAATAGACCCATTTGTACTTTTTTGAAGTACAGGGTCTAAAAAAAAAATCGCGGGCGGGCGTGGCCCTCTCAACTATACGTCCACATCAAGTCAAAAAACATACGTCCTGTGGACTATTCGGGATTTATTAAAATTTACCAAAAAATACAAAGTTCAAGAATAAAATATAAAAATATATCATTCAGTCGAGAGATCCCGACAGTAGAATACCCTGAAGTAGTAGAGAACGCCACTCAAATTTTATATTTATTATATTTGTGTTTTGTATTTGTGCTGTCTGTTTTCTATATACATTTTAAAAGTATTAGCAACAATGAGCAATTTGTTTTTTAAGCTAATCATCCCACTAAACTATCCCCCATCTTGTATAATATGAAGATGCATGAATGAAGATTCTGTGACAACTCGAAAGAGAGAGAGAGAGAGAGGCCGAAAACTCACTCTACACTGCGCGCATTTTCGTGCATATGTTTACACATACTATATGCATGTGTAAATGCATAAACAAATAAGAAAATAAAACGAGCAACAGCAAACAAATTAAATTGAAGAGTTGAATAAAAGAGAGGAAGAGAGTGCGGAAACTGACAACAAGAAAAACACATTGAATTAAAGAATTGAATAATTGTGTCTATCTTTCGTGTTTATTGTCCGATATTTTCTAATATTTTCAAATTTTCACGATGCATTCATATTCATTCAAGTGTTGTTCGTGCCGAAGCTCAAGAATCTAGCTTGTGTTATACATTTTTTTATTTTGTGGGCGAAAGGGGCGAGGTATCCAAAATTTGAAATAAACTTGATCTGCGTGCAAGTATACGAAGTCTTCATAGCAAATTTGGTGTTCCTAGCTCTTACCATCTTTGAGATCCTCGCCCAAATCATGAATATACATATATACTTTATATGGTCTGCCATGCCTCCTTCTGCCTGTTACATACTTTTTATGACAAACTTAAGACACCCACAGGGTATAAAAATGTTTTTTTTAATGTTTTTATAATAAGATAGTTCAAAAACTAAGTCAGTTAACAGTATTGAATAAATTTGGTACCAAGCCCTACTAAGATTCAAGGATATACTGATCAATAATTGCCCTTAAAACGCATATATTTTCTCTTTTAGTGATTTTTCTAAAATTACACCAACTGTAAAAAGCTCCACACGCCACAAAATTTCTACTACAAAAAAACTTCCTGTATAGATTACTAGAACCAATTCTTGAACAACATACAAATTATTGCCAAACGGAACAACGGGAAAATTGATTTTACCCAACCAATTTCCTGAAATCGGCCATAACAAAAGGTTCTAAATTTCTTTAATTTTCTTTGAATTTCAAAGTCAAATTTTAAACAAACAACAAAATAAATCTGAAATAAAACTATTGGATTAATTTAAAAACAATGTATGAATGATTAGTAGATACTAGTGATGTAAAAAAACATCAAAGCATCGATTAATCGATTAATTCACGTCATTAGCGAACACTGCATAAAACCACGCGGCTTCAAAATTTTATAAACTAAAATCTTATTAACGTTTACTTAGATTAAGTTACTGTGGCGACTGAAAAAACTGTCATGTAAGTAACAACAGACTGATTACCAAACATATAATCCGATCATTGTCTTTCCTTCTGTTCCCTTCAAGGTACCGGGCAATGTAGATATAAATCACGGAACGAAAGACACATGATTTTTAATTTGTTCAATTAATGTCATATACGCATTTGAAGCATACTATTTGAATAATGCCGAAGATTGAAGCAGGCTTCCTTTTTATTTTGAATAATTGTTAATTGATTGTTTGAATAATTATTAAATAATTAAGACAATTCGTATATATATTAAATACAATACAAATTTACCGATTTCTTTGTTAATAAGCATGAGCTCTGAAATATACTATCATGTTTGTTTTATACTGTATCTGAAAAGTTCCGTCATTTTAAGATCAGACTTTGTAAAAAGCTGAAGAGTTTGGATTTATATCTCTAGTAGATACATTCATTATCTTTCGGAATCTGTAAAGTTTTTTAAGATCGTTTTCGAAAAATGATTCGAAATGTAAGAGCACCATATAAAAGGTTTCAAAATAAAAGGTCAAGTTTGAAATAAATTTAAAAAAAAATGTATAAAAAAATTTATTATCTTTCCGAATCTGTAAAGATTTTTAAGATCGTTCTCGAAAAATGATTCGAAATGTAAGAGCACCTCATAAAAGAATTCAAAATAAAAAGGTCAAATTTGAAATAAATTAAAAAATAATCTATACCCAGAAAAATTGTGTAAAGTCAATATATTTAATCTTTGGGTTCATATATATCATAAAAAGGTCGAGGACCAGAAAAAATGCTAATCAAATTTGAATAGTGTAATTATTGGATTTTTTTTCGGCTTTTAGCTTTTTTTGAAAATCATGAATTATATTGATATTTTGAGACCGAAGGTTACAGTGAACGGTTAACCATTACGAAACCGATTTTATTAAATTTACCATAACCGTAACCGTAACTGAAACATTTATTCGTTTCAGTTTAAATCCCTGCGTTTACAGTAAAGCTCTATTTCTGTTTTTGATTTTATTAAACAATTTATTTAATTTCGGTCCACATGCACAATTATGTATGTAATTATGTATTTGAAAGATTGAGTTATTTTACTAAGCGGTAACATTTTGAGTTAAATTGTTTATGCTTTTAGAAAGGTGAATATATTGTGAATAAGCTATAAAGTTGTTAAAATTAATAATCTTAATAAAACAGATGAAAACAACCTTAAACAACCGATCAAACTTAGTTTCCGAAAGACAATATAGTTTTGGACACGACTGTACGAATATACAGACATATTCGTAAATTACTGCATATTCACAAGTGAGATTGCAAAGTAAATAAGCAAAATAAAATCAGACATAAATATGTACGTCAAATTGCGTCGCTCTTAAAGTTGACCGCTCTTTTACCCTTCTCTTTCGTTGCCGGCGATGATTAAGTATAAAAGGGGCCTTGCTCTAGTACCTCACTTAAAGTGTCCAAAAGTACTTTAAGAAAGTTAAAGAGTGCAATTTTGCAAACATAAAAAATTTAATTTTTAAAAATGCGGCTGGGCCAGACTGTTCCAAACTTCAAAGCGGAGACTACAAAGGGTCCAATTAACTTTCACGAATGGCAAGGCAACGAGTAAGTATAATCATGTGTGTCTGTCCGTGTCCTTAAGAGTTGCCCCCATACAGTACAATTTGTTCACGGAATTATAATGAAAAAGATTTCTGTAAGTTAACTGTGGAACGAAAGGCTAGAAAAAGTTACAGAATACGTAATCAGTGTAATTCTAATTTTGACAGACTGTATATATTATATGTACAAATATGTCAATTCAATGTATGACAATTGTCTTATATAATATATATTTATGTATCTATATGTATGTATATATTTAATTCGAATATGTATGTATATATATTCACATGTAGTACTTAGGTTAGAATTGCGAATTAGCTGTAATATTAGCTCGCAAACTCATTTAAAGAAAGAAGGTCAATTTTGTAATGTAATCTACTTAAATACGTATATAAATAACAAATTTCAGTTGGGTTGTGCTGTTCTCACACCCCGCCGATTTTACGCCTGTGTGCACTTACGGAACTGGGTCGTATAGCTGTACACCAGCCGGAGTTTGCTAAGCGTAATACCAAGTGTCTGGCGCACTCGGTGGATGCTTTGAACTCACATGTGGATTGGGTGAACGACATTAAATCCTACTGCTTGGACATTCCTGGCGACTTCCCGTATCCCATTATTGCCGATCCCACACGCGACTTGGCTGTATCCCTCGGCATGCTGGATGAAGAACAGAAGAAGGATCCCGAAGTAGCCAAAACCATTCGTGCTCTGTTTATAATAAGTCCCGATCATAAGGTGCGCCTCTCCATGTTCTATCCAATGTCAACTGGTCGCAATGTAGAGTAGGTGTTTATTGATCGAAGTTTGAATATTGTCTATTATATTTGATCTTTGCAGTGAAATCTTACGTACCATTGATTCGCTGCAGTTAACTGATCGTCTAAAAGTGGTTGCCACACCTGCCAACTGGACTGTAAGTATCATTCGATTGTGCCCATTATACGAGTTTGTTTAATTGTGGTTTTATTTATGTTAAGCCTGGCACCAAGGTTATGATTGTGCCGTCGGTTACAGACGAGGAAGCAAACAAACTTTTTCCAAAGGGCTTCGATAAGGTAACCATGCCATCGGGCGTCAATTATGTTCGCACCACGGAGAATTATTAGGCTGATTACATTAAATACTTTATATACTTATTACAACTATATGGGAAAGTAAATCAAACAAATATAAATTCCATCATTTTAAAATTTTGTGTAATTAAAAAGAGAGCTGTTAAGTTTAGTTAACAATGACACGTTGGAAAAGTGCGATTCCGTCAACAGTTTGGCAAAGTTCTTTATAAATAAGTGTGTATGTATAAATAATGATCAAACATAACTAATATTTAGAGCACATACAAAATCGTTACCAAGTACAATAGTGGTTAATTAAATTATTTGGTTTTACTTGTATTTGGCTATGTATCCAGCGCTTTATAAATGTATCCCAGCATACAGCTTAGATTAATTGCAAAAGGAAATGTTTTAAAGCGCTGTGGGTGCTCTGACTCCATAATCGCTAATTGATCCGTAAGTACAGACAATTGTTTGAATAGTTTGGAGCCGCGTAGCAATGCTCTGCACTTGGCGCTGAACCCGAATAGTTTCCAGAGGCACAAAGCCGCCAAATTGTGTTCCTCAAATGAGTCCAAGCTGGTGTCGCCTCCACCCGCTACGCCTTTTACAGGCTGGCACAAGATGTCGCGTAGTAAGTTGATGAATTCGGTCATGCCAACGAGCTGCATCCGGTTGCTGTTGCAGAAGCACATGTTGCGCAGAATGCGGAGACAACACCTTCGCATCCTGTTGAGTGGGGGCGAACGGCGTATTATATTCAGGAGCGCCGGCATGTGACAGACCTTGTTGCCGATCTCGTACCTGGAGAATATCTCCCAGAAAGTCAACCAACTGAGCAACGCGTCTGACGTAACTTTGTTCGCATTGCTGCTGGTGGCTGGGAAAATTGTATCAAACATGTCCAGCACACGCATCTTGCCCAGACTGAGGCGTCCCTCGGCGCAAGAGCAGCAATTGATCATCACACGAAGTGCGGCCTCTAGAATTGATTTCGAGTCGCATTTAAGATATGGGTTCCTGGCGCCAGGCAGCTCCTTTTTGGTTGTTTCGTGGTTTGCAACGCGAACAACCAGCTGAAGAAGCGAGTTCGAATGACTGGACAGCACCTGAGACGTCTGTTTGCACACTTCAAAGGAGTGTTCCGTTAATATTGTGATCAGACGCACGGTCATATGCTTTAGGATCCCAGAATGCGATACCCAGGGCCACAGCCGTACGAGCACACGGACAACCCGAGAGGCCATAACCGAATCGGTGATGACCGCTTGGGGAGAGTTGTGCCACTTCATCATCATATTGAGCAACACCAGCAAATTGTTAATAATGTCTCGCGACTTGTGAGCACCCACGCGACGCACATAAACAGTGGCATTGCCCACACTGTCATCATTGAGAAATGTCTCCAGCAGGTGGATAACGTGCTCCAGCATTAAAAGGTTACTAGCGGTGTCAACGACCACAGGTGACTGCTTCAGTAGATTACCCAGGACTTCACAGATTTGCAAATGGCTCTTGGTGCTCGGCTGTAGGAAGCTGAACGTCTTATCCGGGTAGTGAAGGCAAAATAGCTGAACGAGAGAGTGGAACAGCAAGACGGCTCCGTTGGTGCCTTCCACGGTGGTCGCCTTTCCAATAGAGCTTTTTGGGAGTTTTTTCTGGTTGGGCAATGAGTTCAAGCTCATCTTTAGTTGTTTGTTTAAAGCATTTGCGGTATTCTCTTTGTCCTCGCTGTGCAGCTTGTTGTCCTTCTCTATAGTCTTGCCATCAACTATGACATAGGTCTCTTTCACATAGGATTCAAAAACCTTCAACAAGTTGTGCTCTTCCTTCCCCATTTGTGCTTTGATTAGCAGCAGAGAGAGAGTTGCCAGCGTATATCGTTGCAACTCTTGCTGCATATAGTCTCCGGCTAAGCCGATACACAGTAGATCCAATAGCATTTCTGGATGATCTTGGAATTGCTCACATAGAAACTCATAAGCATTCTGATCTTTACAGAACACCATTAGTAGCTTTAGAACTTGAACTAGCTGGTGTTCCCGCCTCTTAGCCTGGTAAAGTACATCGCCAACTAAAGCGATGAAGCTCTTTAGCAGTGCAGTGTCGCGACAAATGCTGCGTTCTAGGTACTCGAAATTGACTTGATAACAAAGTGCATACAGCTTACATATTTCTCCGGCGCACAGCTCCACATAGGGCTCTTGGTGCGGCTCATCAGGCGCTCTTAACTTCATTACATCGGCGAGGGCATTTATAAAAGCGTGTTTGCAAAGTACTTCGGACCAGGTCGGCTGCACAAGAACCACGTTCACACAAATGCTCACGAAGCAGGCAATGATCTCGCACGAGTTTTGACTGCCCGATTTCTCCCTGTTCACCTTCAAAATAGGATACGACTGAAGGGTGCCCAGTGCCTTATAGGCTTCTTTAAGGAAGGAGTGATTTTTCAACAGATCGCAGCAGGCATCGGCTCCAATGTGTGGTATTAGAAGCTCAAAAGCTCGACCAGCCATCACACGGACAAGCATTTGCTCGTGTACATCCAACATCGAGATAAGGCAACAGGCTGGCAAACCACCAGGAACAGCATCAATAAGCTCGAGTAAAATGATTGCCATGTTCTCGCTATTGCCTTTAATCCAACTGGCCAACGACACCCAGGCCAAGGTGCGCACCTCTCCATCGCTGTGACCACACAGACCTATCAGATAGCGCAACACCTTCGGACTGCTTCCTGTCTTGCCACCAATGGACAGTTGGGATTGCGACTGTTTTTGTAGCTGGCAGATGATCACCAGGCAGTCTCGTTGCCACTGGGCTCCAGTCTGGGTCGATGTGCGCAGGTTGCTCGATAGCTGCACAAAGTGCTGATAATAGGTCTGCAAGAAGGGTGAAAAGTAATAACAGAAATGAAAATAACATCAGGACTTATGTATACTAACCTGTAGTTGATTATCGTCTAGTTGAAGCGGACACTCGCTCAGTTTGCTTAGAACACGAAGCAAGCAGCGAACATGTTGTAGATTGCGCTCCTCGAAGTGAGTGCGAACTAGGGCGCTTAGCTCTGTGAAGAGTTTGCTATACCATGAGAAATCACCTTGGTAATTTTTCTTGCTCAGGAGCTGGACAAAGCAACCGCTAAGCAAGTTTAAGAGATTCAAGGAAATCTTTAAGTCGCGCAGCATGACAAAAAAGCTGTGATGCGGATCCGTTTCCAAAGCTGTGTAGAGTCTCGTAGACACATCCGGCAATCCATGAACTAAGCAATTGGTGCACAATTCCAACAATGTCATATATAACTGAAGATCAGCCTCGTTTCCAGGTGTGATTCGCAAGTATTTGTGCATGAGTTTCCACAAGCTGTTGCACCTATCCGGCAGCACCTTGTCGCGCATGTGCAAAAGAAAAAGTTGAATGCTGGCAACGTACTTAAGCAATATGTCGTGGTTGCTGCAATTGCCGGTCTCCACCAGTTGATTATGCAGCTGTACGTCTAGAAGTGTGGCTTGAACCAATGCCAGATCAGCAGGCTTTAGTTTTAGTGTTTCAATAATGTCTAGATCGTGTAATGCCGATAGTTTCATGTGTTCCGGCGAGCCGCAAATCTTGAATGCCACATAGTGGCGCCAATGCTGTGCAGCTAGTGCCTCGTTCCCTTCAAAGTGCTTCGCCAACAAATGATCTTGCAGTGATATGCCTTCCGTGGCAGCTGTAGGTGGCGAGCTGTGATCCTTTTCGTAGCTAATTGGTACCACCATAGGCGAGAGATCAACGTCCATCAAGAGGTTTTCTTCTGTAGGCGTCATGTGCTCATGAAAAAGCAGCTGGAAAATACAAACGCTTACCTCGGGGCACATCTTCACCTCTAGTGAATGTACGTAAAGACAGCGCAGTAGACAGACTAGAACCTTGCCGTTATGATTTGACTCATTTCGAAGCTGCTCGCTCCGAAAGAGCACCTTCAACAGAATACAAACTACTGGCTGCAGTAAGTCAACATCCATTACCATCTTATCACGCAATAATTGATCGGACAGGGTTTTTAGGCAAATATTATAGGAGCCTTCACAGTTGATAAAAGCTTCTACGGCCTGCCAACTGTGCAGCAAGACATTCAGTTGGGTAAGTGTAGATTTGCGAATGGCAGGCTTCAGATCCGGCGTCTCTAACAAGCGGAGCAGTGCCTGGAGACTACGCATTAACGTAAGATTTATACGGTCGCTAAATAGCTTGGAATAGTTAAAGAGCGGCTGCACAAGACAGAGATCAGGGTCCATTAGCCCCAAGCACACTTGATCTGGAATTTTCTTGTATATGTTTTCATGATCCTGCAGCATTAGAGCATAAGCAACACGTTTGTATGCTTCCTTGCGGATTTTGACATCTGGATGAAACAAATAGCACGCATTTCCACGCATCGCCTTAAGCGGAACCATATAGTTGGCATCCGGATTAAGCAATTCAAAAACCAAATGCTGCAGCTGTGGATAATTGATTGCCCGACAAAGAATTATTGGCAAAACTGGCACGGCTATTTTGAATATTGATTTGAAGTCCTTGTTATCAACCAGCTTGGCAAGTCCCAATAACATGATAAGGTAATCAATACACCATTGTTGCAGCTGCAACTGCGCATGCTGTGGGTGATGGGGCATCCAGCCACGAGTCAGCAGTTGGCGCAACAAATGCGTGCTCATTGGTAGGCCGAGAATGTGCTGCCTTACCAGCTCTATGTTGTTGCATCCAGTCATGTAGTTTGTGTTGTCCATAAGAGCGTGGAAGTGCCCAACAACTGGCACCTTTAGCAGTCGCAAGGCGTTGTTTCGAAGTCTCTCATCGGGCAAATCGAATAATGTGCTAAGCAGGGATTCCGCCTCGTGGCGTAGTTCAGGTTGGACGCCATAGAAGGAGGTGCATTTGGTAATTGCTTGACAAAGCTGTTTTAGCAATTTCTCGCTGCCAAGTTGGTTAAGAACGAGGCACACGTGTCGCTGTTCTTTTAACAGTTTCATAGGTGAAAGCCGAGTTTTGTCAACTAATTGATCCAATGCTATACTGTAAGCCAGCTTCAGACGCACCATCTGCTTTTTCTCGGCTTGCGTTTCATTTTTAAGCAAGTCGCAGAGATGGCCCAACTCTTGCATTCGCATCGGGACACAGGACAAATATGCACTATCCGTCATAATTGGCTGCAGCAGCGCCTGGGCCGTCACTTTGTCAATGTTCGAATCATTTTTCACATTTAACAATATGGCATCCATTAGCAATCCATTAAATATTAATGTATGCAGTCGAGGGATCATTAGAGTCTTTGTTAAATTGTAAGTTTCCTTAAATTGACTGCAGTAGTCGATCATATTTGGCACCAATAAACCCAGTGCTTCCACAAGGTGGTTCGGTATGGGAGCAGATATTTGACTAAAGGTTCTGATCACCTCTACGATCAGTTCGATAACATGCCAGTTATGTGGGCAGTGCTCCAACTCCGGCGGTCCAAGCAGTCTCAAGCAAGCATCTAACAGCAACGACAAAGCATTGGGAATGCGCAGCTGCTGCGGCGATAATTCCACTGCTTCAATGCTAGCCGAGTAATTCAGTGTCTTGCTGCGAATATTCAGTCGTCGCTGCAATAACTTGACGATTGTCAATAATGTACGGTTTATATGCAGGAGCACTTTCTCAGAACGCATCTGTTGCATCTGAATGTGCAGCAAATGGAGAAATATGTGCGGCGTCTGAAGCAAATACTCGATTGGGTAATCACAAAGTCTTATTTGTAGATTGGTTAAATGAACTAGCAGCTCCAGATCGATTTCAATTGTAAGCGAATCTGCAAAGATTTCCATTGTGGCTAAATCATCCACGCTAGGTCGAGACCACGCTGGCTCATAGTCAGTCGGGTCGAGATTAAACATCTCAACGGAAAAGTCTCCCAATTCACAATGGCAACGCTGTGTTTCACCTGTATAAGTGAAATTAAGTATAGATTAAATTGACAAGGTCATTCGCGAGTTGGCATCTACACAATACCTGAAGTAAGATCGCTGTCAACGGGTCTCGATTTATTGTACTTAACAGGTATCAGACTTCGCAGTTCAGCAAGCAGCTCCGTGGAACGTTTCGACGACGGTCCACCTTCCAATATGTGACATATCTTATCCAGCGCTGTTAACAGTCGTTGGAGAGGAATTTTATGCACAATAGCATCAACATAATCCGAATGCAATAGCTCCAGCATCAAGGACAGCACACTTTCCGTTGCTGCTAGCGGAGTATAGCCAAACCAACGTATCAGCTGTTTTAGCAGTAACACTGGCTTGAAGTTAATTCTTTTGCCATTCTGGAGACACCTCATAAAGGACGTTTCCACTTGCTGTAATGCGCGCATGCGTATTTCGGGCGATTCACTGGTTAATTTGACGAGTTGCTGTTCGCCAAGCAATAACGTTAGCTCCGGTAATGTTGACATTATACAGATTCATCTGTAAATTATGTGAAATTAGAGATTCATACACCTGCTTTTTTCACTTACTTGTCATTCCTTAGGTCAAAATATAGGCAGTAACAACTGAATAAAATTTTCGAGTGATTCAAAGCGTCGTCTACTTTCGCGCTTACAAAGCAGCCGCCTATTTTCACAGCGCCGTTGGAATCTACAGAATTATGTTAAAGTTGCCGTTCCTTTTGAGTATAACAGTGCTGCTCGGGTTGCAATTTTGGGTGTGCCGTAAACATGTAAATTGTTTTTATCACATAATTTCCTTGCTTGGTTTGGTTTTGACATGTGTAAAGTGTGATGTTTTTTATTTATTTATTGCTAACAAATCGGTATGCTCTTTTTTGCTTAATGACAAGAGGTGACAGTCCTGGGGTTATTTTGGTACGTACGTCAGCTATAGATGGCGCCAGTGTGCTTTCGCTTCTCCGCGGGTTTTTTATACCCTGGGGGGTATATTAAGTTTGTTAAAAAAAGTATGTAATAGGCAGAAAGAGCGTGGCAGACCCCATAAAGTATATATATTCTTGATCAGGGCGACAGGCTGAGTCGATATAGCCATGTCCGTCTGTCTGTCCGTCTGTCCGTCCGTATGAACAACGAGATCTCAGAAATGGTAAGACCTAGAAGCACCAAATTTGGTGTGAAGACTTCTAATATTTGCACGCAGATCAAGTTTATTTCAAATTTTGGATGCCACGTCCCCTTTACCCGCAATATGGGAAAAACCATATCTCTGGTAATTATCAAGATAGAGACCTGAGCTTTGGCATGAACAATACATGAATGAAAAAGGATGCATTGTGAAAATTTGATCGAATAATAAACACGGAAGATATCCGCAATTATTAAATTCTTTAATCTAATGTGTTGTTGCTGTTGTTGTGAGTTTCGCGCTCTCTCTTTTAAGTTATCAAGTGATAGAGATGCCACGTAGTCATACAGGAGTTCGAATCCCAGTAAAAGCATGCTTAAATTCTATTTGAATTATATTTTGAAAACAACACAGCTGATATTAAAAATTTTTACATATTCCCAAGGATAATGAATGTATCTAATAATTATTCCTACATTCTCTCTTATTTAAATCAATACATACTTTAACAAATATATGTATCAAAATTAAGAAAATTTATTGTTGTTTTTTTCCATGATTTGTTGGCTTTAATACTCAAGCAAAAATAAAAAAAAAATTAGTTCCTTTTTGTTTTAAAAGTTAGATGCCTAGAAGCATTAATTATTCGAAGTTTAAGGAATTACTCATTAAAATCGTGGATAAGAAAGCAAAGTAATAGTCTTTTAGAGGCAGACACCATTCCTTGCGGAATGGTATGAAATCCTAACTTTAAGTCTATAAAATCCGTCCCGAATTCATATTTCTGGCTATTTGACTTTAAATTCACATGCATTTATAATTTTAGACTCTACCAAAGTATTGATCATTAAATTAAATTCAGAAAAGAGCAATTAATACGATTCAGCATTTCGCGCAGAGAACAAAATTCGGCTTTTGACCGATCAGTCCTATAGCAGCCATATGACAAAGTAGTCCGATTTTGTTCAAATTTGTTCAGATACTTTTCATACTTAGGAATGCTTTTTAACCGATCTTTCCTAAGTCAGCTATTTGATATACTGATTCGCCTAATTAATGCCTCTAGCCATCTAATCGCCTAATTAATGCCTCTAGTTTTTAAAACAAACAGTACTAATTTTGTATACCCCAGAGAGCTTTATAATTTTGTCACGCAGCTTGTAAGGCATTGAAGGAGGACTCACAGACCCCATAAAGTATATATATTCTTGATCAGGGCGACGAGCTAAGTCGGTTTAGCCATGTCCGTCTATCCGTCTATCTGTCCGTCTGTTTCTTTGCAAACTAGTCTCTCAGTTTTAAGGCTATTTTGATGTAACTTGGTACCGGTCTTTCTTTTTGCTGCACGCAGCATATATGTCGGAACCGGTCTGATCATATAACTGCCATAGGGACGATCAGTTCGAAATCAACATTTAATATGAACAACTTTTTCGTTTCATGGGATTGATCGGTTCGACATCAACATTGAGTATGAAAAGCTTTTTTGTTCTTTAAGATATCTCAACCAGACTCGCACATTTTGTGTTTGGTGTAGTTACAAGCTATAAGCTACAGTGGAGCAAGCACGACAGTAGGACCCCCAATACTTTTTAAGTTCACTATAGATTGTTTCAACTTCTTTTGCCCGTAACCTTGTTAGTTGAGTAATTTCCGCGTTGACCATCCGTTTTGAATGAAATTTTCAGCATAGGTTTAGATCATAGTGTATATCATATGTACCAAAAACCAAACATTAAAGGTGTTCTTGTAATTTGACTTCGAAATTTTGTATTTCGATTTGCGGGGGCCGAGGGGTCGTGGCATAAATCTAAAACCAACTTAATCAATGGAAAATATAGATGAACCTACATGTCAAGTCTGGTGTCTTTAGCACTTATAGTCTCTTAGGACTAGGTGACATAAAAAGGGACAGACAGACGGACATGACTATATTGACTCGGCTGTTGATGCTGATCAAGAATATATATACTTCATGAGGTCTGCCACGCCTCCTTCTATCTGTTATGCACATTTTTTTGGCACAAACGTAATAGACCCTTTTGTACTTTTTTAAAGTAAAGGGTCCAAAAATGGTTAAATAAACAGCAAAAAAATCATTATTTTCTTAATTTAAAAATACATATTTGTTAAACTATTCATTTAAAATAAAAACAATGTATGAATGATGTAGATATACTCATTATCTTTCGGAATATGTATATTTTTTAAGATCAGTTGAAATAAGGTAAAATTTTTTAAGGTAATCTACTGAATTTTTTGAACAAATCAATAACACTATAAATTACATAAGATCCAGATGATTCTTTCAACTTATCTTTCGTCTTTGTAGCTCTTCTGGGTGCTTAGATCCTTCTTATGAGTAAAAAAAAATCTAGATCAACTTTAAAAAGTTGCTGTCAACCTTTAGTTCTGGACTTTGTCCGAGAGGACCTTGAAAAAGTATGGCCAAGGAATTTAACGGTCTGTAGCAGAAAAATCCAAATTAATGCAGTGGCTCATCAGAATATTTAATTTCCATAAATATCGGAAAGAATATACATTAATGAAAGTACAGTGCGAGGATTTATATAAAACATTCGTGAGAGTGGACAACCTGAGAGGAAAGAAAGTTCCTACTGGAAAAAATGCAAAGCTCTACAGGAAGATCATTCCATCTTGAGATAGAGCCTACAAAATCGCTTTAAAAATTCTGTCTAGATATCATCTGAGGAAATGATAGAAAAATGATATTTCGGCCCAAACTGCATTACTATGGATAAGTGAGGTGGGTTTCCCTGCAAGCAAGCCTGTCGAAATGTCATCAACAGCCGAGTTGATATAGCCATGTCCGTTTGTCCGTCTGTCCCTTTTCCGTCTGTCTGTCTGTCTGTCTGTCTGTTTCTATGCAAACTAGTCTATCAGTTTTAAAGCTATCTCGATGAATATTGGTACATACTCGTCTTTTTGCTGCACGCAGTACGTATGTCGGAACCGGCCGGATCGGAGCACTATACTTACACTTACACTTACACATTGTGTGTTTGGTATAGCTTCATGCATAGTTACCAAATTTGTTTCAAATCGGACTACTATACAATATAGCTGCCATATGAACGATCGGTTTGAAATCAACCTTTAGTATGAAAAACTTTTTGTTTCTTTAGATATTTCTAGCAAACTCACGTATTGTGTGTTTAATGTAGTTTAATACATCCTTACCAAATTTGGTTCAAATCGGTCTACTATATCATATAGCTTCAATAGGAATGATTGGTTTGAAATCAACCTATAGTATGGGAAACTTTTTGTTTTTTAAGATATCTCAACCAAATCACAGATAAATATTTAAATCAACATTTAAAAAATGTAAAAAATCTAACGGCTTATACAGGGAACTGCAAGGGTATCCAAACTTTAGCGCACCAAAGTTAACTTGCGCTATATTTATTATACCTATTTGTTACTGATTACCTTCAATTAAAGACTAATCTTGTACAAATAGGCAGCCGTGCTTACAATTTATGATCAAAAACCTGAGTCATCTTATAAAATTTGTTATCAATAAAAGTGCTTGCCTACAATAAGCTGTGCCCTGGAAATTTCAGTATTTTGATATCTTGTTTGTTTTTGTTAATGTTGTAAAATATCAAAAGGTAAAATATCTCTATCACTTGATAACTTAAAAGAGAGAAAGAGAGAGGGCGAAACACACAACAACAATAGCAACAACACATTAGATTAAAGAATTAAATAATTGCGGATATCTTTCGTGTTTATCCGATCTTGATTAAATTTTCACAATGCATCTTTTTTCAATCAAGTATTGTTCGTGCCAAAGCTCAGGTCTCTAACTTGATAATTACCAGAGTTATTGTTTTTCTCATATTGCGGGTAAAAGGGGGCGTGGCATCCAAAATTTGAAATAAACTTGATCTGCGTGCAAATATAAGAAGTCTTCACACCAAATTTGGTGCTTCTAGGTCTTACCATCTCTGAGATCTCGTTGTTTACACGGACGGACAGACAGACAGACGGACATGGCTATATCGACTCAGCTTGTCGCCCTGATCAAGAATATATATACTTTATAGGGTCTGCCACGCCTCCTTCTGCCTGTTACATACTTTTTTCTTTTGAACAAACTTAATAACCGTCTTCTGGACCTAATATTTGTATCTGATCATTTAGTTATTAAAGTGAGTAGAATAGATCCGCTTGTACTCCCCGAAGATTCTTATCACCCTACGTTAGAATTAACTTTTGATCTTTCGGATGTTGAGCTAACTGTTCTCCCTAAAGTTGCGTTTAAGTCGCGTTGTTTTAGAAATGCCGGTTTTTCATAAATTAAATAATCTCATTATAATTCATGACTGGTCCCAGTTCTTTGCGATCAATGACTTAGAATCTGTTCTGTGCCTTTTTTTATAACACATTGAACCGCTTTATTGATCAATGCGTTCCTCGAAGGCATTCTGTGAGGTCTAACAAGCCCCCATGGTTTACCCGCGAACTATCTGGTCTAAAAAATTTAAAATCGGGTTATTTAGACCCTGTACTTTAAAAAAGTACATATGGGTCTATTACGTTTGTGCAAATGTGCGTAACAGGCAGAAGAAGGCGTGGCAGACCCCATAAAGTATATATATTTATGATCAGCATCAACAGCCGAGTTGATATAGCCATGTCCGTCTGTCCGTCTGTCTGTCCGTCCGTCTGTCCCTTTTTTGAGCTCCAAGATCTCAGAGACTATAAGAGCTAGGAACACCAAATTTGGCATGTATGTTCATCTATATCTTGCATTGAACGAGTTTGTTTTAGATTTTTGCCACGCCCACCTCCGCCTCCACAAACTAAAATACAAAATTTCCAAGTCGAATTACAAGAGCACCTTTAACGCTAGCGATTTTTAGT
Organism: Drosophila putrida; assembly: GCA_037043535.1. Classification (NCBI taxonomy): domain Eukaryota; kingdom Metazoa; phylum Arthropoda; class Insecta; order Diptera; family Drosophilidae; genus Drosophila; species Drosophila putrida. Next base: position 646,062 of record JBAMBI010000334.1, read on the forward strand.
ATGTATAATAAAGACGATGGTCCAAACGTATCCTGCAAGTTTCATCTAAATCGAATGATAAGCGCGGAAGTTGTTCAACTCACAATGTTACAGGCAAAGTCAACTGATATCTTAGTAGTGGCGCCATCTATTAAAATTTTTTGAAACTGAAACAATCTGTAGTGATCGCTTTGCACTCAAAAAGTACGGGGTCTCCTCCTGTCGAGCTTGCTCCACCGTACCTTAATGCATTTTTTAAAAAGTATAAACGTACAGGGAACAGTGTCGATTATTCACGGTATTCTATTGCTAAATGTAATTTTAACTCACTAAACCTGCAACTTTACAACAATTATTTGAGTCGTTGCCGGCTTCAGTTTGCTCAGGATCCTAAACGATTTTATAAATTTGTAAATTCTAAAAGAAAATCATCTTTATAACCTCATTCTGTTTCTTATGAAAATACGACGGCAAATAATGATCAGGCTGCAGCCGATTTATTTGCAGAATTATTTCAAACTACTTACTCTGTTAATAGCTACTCTCCTAGAACATCCTATCCCTATAGTTTGCAAAAATCTCATTTTATTCCTGAACCCGTGATCACAGAAGACTCAGTATTATGTGAATTGAATTTAATTAAGCCAGTATTCTCCCCAGGTCCCGACGGTTTGCCAGGTTGTGTACTTAGGTACTGCGCTGGCTTTTTATATCTTCTGTTACATAGACTATTTAATTTATCTGTTGCATCTTGCTCATTCCCTTCTGTCTGGAAGGAATCACATATCATTCCGCTACATAAAAGTGGCCCTAAGAGTTGCGTTAACAACTATAGGCCAATTTCGAAAACGTCTGCTACACCTAAGCTCTTTAAGAAAATTATTACCTCACAAGTTACTCGTTTTTGTAGTTCTATTGTTTTACCTTACCAACATGGTTTTGTGAAGCATAGGTCTACAACCACAAACCTGCTAGAATTTTCATCTTTAGTGATCAAGGGTTTTAAAAATAAAATGCAGACTGATGTTGTTTATACCGACTTCAGTAAAGCATTTGACTCTGTTAACCACTGTTTTTTACTTCATAAATTGAACTTAACTGGCTTTCCATATAATCTCCTAATATGGTTATCCGATTAGATTACTAACAGAACACAAAACGTTGTCTTCCAGTCTGCCATTTCGAGGCCCGTCTTGGTAACATCTGAGGTTCCTCAGGGTAGTCATCTTGGCCCTCTTCTATTTAACCTCTTTATTAACGATCTTCCTTCTGTTATTCTACACTCTAACATTTTAATGTATTCTAATGATGTTAAGTTGTGTCTGTCATTTAAGGACTGTTCTTACTCTGATCTGCAAGCAGATCTTGTTAGCTTTTATAAATGGTGCAAAGTTAATTTACTAAATCTTAATTGTCCTAAATGCAAGGTTATGACTTTTTATAGACACTTGCCTCACATAATCAGTTATACTCTTAATTTGGTACCCCTTATTAGATTAGATGAAGTAAATGATCTTGGTATTCTCCTTGACCATAAACTTAAGTTTGATAAACATGATGCTTTATCAGTCAGTAAGGCGACTCTAGTTCTTGGGTTTATTAAAAGATGGGCAAAAGAATTTGATGATCCTTATACGACAAAATTACTTTATGTATCTCTCGTTCGTCCGATCTTGGAATATGGTTCGTGTGTTTGGTCTCCACAATACTCTAACCACCAGGATCGTATTGAATCAGTTCAAAAAAAAATTTTTTTATTTGCTTTAAGAGGTTTTAACTGGGTATCAGGCTCTAATTTACCCCCGTACGCTAGTAGACTTCTATTGATTAATCTACCCTCTTTAACTAACCGTCGTATTATGCTTGGCGTCATGTTTATGATTAAATTAGTAACTGGTGAAATTGATTCCTAATATTTATTGAGACAAATTTATTTCGCAGTTCCATCCAGACATACCCGTAATTTTGTACCAATATCCCTTAGTCTTTGTACTAATAACTATTCCCTGTATGAACACTTTCGAGTGCTCTATACGGATTATAATAAACTTTACTATGTGTTCAATGCAGAGGCCTCAACCTTTACTTTTAAAAAATCTATCTTATTCTTCTTGACGCATAATAACTAACACTAACATTATATCAGACCTGATTGGGTTTTTCTTGGGTTTTCCCCAATCCTTGCAACAAATGTTGGGTCCGAGTAATTGAACTTTATTTGAACTTGCCCAAAATACAAATATAAAAATATATATAATTATACATGATAACTTTCTCTTTTTCTTTTATATAAGACATTCTTAATTGCATATATATAATTTTAATGTAACTTTAACAATCATATGTCGATGGCTCTTAGTCGACATTAATTAAACAAATAAATAAATAAATATACCCCCCAGGGTATAAAAACGGATTGAATTAAAAAATTAAATAATTGCGAATATCTTCCGTGTTTATTATGCGATCTGGATCTAATTTTCACGATGCAGCCGTATTCATTCAAGTATTATTCGTGCCAAAGCGCAAAGTCTCTAGCTTTATAAGCTGTGGGTGAAGGGAGCGTGGCATCCAAAATTTTAAATAAACTTGATCTGCGTGCAAGTATAAGAAGTCTTCATACCAAATTTGGTGTTCCCACGTCTTACCATCTCTGCGATCCTTTGGTTCATACGGACGGACAGAAGGACAGACGAACATGGCTATATTGACTCGGCTATTGATGCTGATCACGAATATATATACTTTTTGGGGTCTGCCACGACTCCTTCTATCTGTTATGCACTTTTTTTGCACAAACGTAATAGACCTTTTGTACTTTTTTAAAGTAAAGGATCCAAAAATGGATCCACTGCGAGTCTGGTTGAGATATCTTGAAGAACAAAAAAGCTTTTCATACTAAACGTTGATTTTGTACCGATCGTTCCCATGGCAGCTATATGTTATAGTGGTCCGATTTGAGCTTAATTTCGTAAGGATGCATAAAATTGTGTCAAACACACAATGTGTGAGTTAAGTTAAGATATCTTTAGAAACAAAAAAGTTTGTCATACTAAATAATGATACCGAATTGATCGTTCCTATGGCAGCCGGTTCCGACCTATGTACTGCGTGCAGTAAAGAGACGGACCTGTACCAAGTTTCATCAAGATAGCTTCAAAACTGAGAGACTAGTTTGCATAGAAACAGATGGACAGACGGACATGGCTATATCGACTCAGCTCGTCGCCCTGATTAAGAATATATATACTTTATGGGTTCTGTGACAAAAATTTTAATACCCTCTCAAGGGTATAAAAAGTGTTTTACGCACCGGCCTAGCGAACATGGCTATATCGACTCCTTATGCCTGTTACGCACATTTCTTTTCCTCAAGCTTAATAGACCCATTTGTACTTTTTTTAAATACAGGGTCTAAATATTGCCTCTTGTTTATACAGAATATTATGATTCAAAAAAATCGTATCAATATCGTTCGTGTCAACTTTGCTGCAGTTCCAATAGAATAAAATCATTTTCTCCTATACAGAGTCATCGATATTATCATTGTGTTTCAATAGAAATGATAATCAGCGATTGATTGATAAACTCTATCAGCAGTATAAAGCAAACAGTGTTACACATAATGCTATTTTTATTGTTCTTAGGGGGTCGGCAATAACCCCTATCACAATTATACTTTTAAAGATTACAGTTATGAAGAATGCGAAATTGAATAAATTATAACGAAAGAATGAACGAGTCAAATTACCCAAAGGAATATCAAGATGCACTTAAAACAAAAGTCAAAATTTAAATTTATGTGTTTTATTGAGGTTCAGAAAGAGTGTAGAGATATTATAACTCAGAGGTTCCAGCAAATAATATATTAAGTATTTGTTTTCCTTATGCCTGCATTATCTGGACATTGCTGATAAACGACCTCTGTGTTTGTTGTTTATAGTAAACGTACTTCCCAACCTATAAAAGCGACTGGAAAGTTAAAACAACATAACATAAACATGAAGATATTGGCGTGCTTAGTATTGACATTGGTTTCTCTGGTTTCCAGTGACAGTAAGTAAAGTCGATTCTTTGTTCCGAAACTAAATGGAGATTATAAGCCTTTCGTTGCAGAGATTCTCAACTGTTACTGGGGAACATGGGCCAACTATCGTCCTGGGGATGGTAAGTTCGAGCCTTCGAACATCGATCCCAGTCTGTGTACGCACATAAGTTACACCTTCTTTGGCATCGCGGAGTCGGGAGAGTTTAAGTCCTTGGACACATGGCTCGACATGGACGATGGACTGGGTAAGCTTGCGATTACTTCAATTCTCTGAATCAATCGCCAATAATTAGATTTTTATGATTCAGGCTTTATTAGCAAAACTATTGCACTGAAGAAAAAGAATCCTAAGCTAAAGATCTTGGCGGTTGTGGGTGGATGGAGTGAGGGATCGGAAAAATACTCGGCAATGGCTGCTGATCCAGCGAAACGCTCCACTTTCATAACCTCTACATTGGCATTTATTCAACAGCACGGCTTTGATGGATTAGATTTGGATTGGGAATACCCCGCACAACGCGGTGGTAGTCCTCAGGATAAGCAGAACTTTGTAACGCTTCTACGGGAGATTAAGGAAGCGTAGGTCTATCGTCGGAAATTGAAGTGGCAATTAAGTAATTTATATGTTTTAGATTTGCTCCCCATAATCTGGAATTAGGCATTGCTGTTGGAGCCTCTGAAGCCTCTGCGAAGCTTTCATATGACATTCCCGCGATTTCTCAGCACTTGGATTTTATCAATGTGATGACCTACGACTTCCATATGGCATTCGATGGCTATTTGGGTTTCAATGCACCCTTACTCGAGGTGGAACAGTCCATCGACTACTGGTTACGTCAAGGTGTGTTTTGTCAACAATCTAATCTTCCAGGATATTTAAATCAAACCGACAAACTTTGAATAGGTGCACCGGCCGAGAAACTAATCCTTGGCATCGGATTCTATGGCCACAGTTACCAGATGGCTGACAGATCCCAGAACAAGCCTGGCGCGCCTTGCAAAGGCGCCGGAAATGCTGGCATCTATACTGGGGAGAGTGGATTCTTGGGCTACCATGAAATTTGCCGGAACAACTGGAACACTGTCTTTAACGACGAAACCAAATCCCCATATGCCTTTCAAGACGATCAGTGGGTTGGCTACGACAACGTACAGAGTATTGAGATCAAGATGAAACTGGTAGAATCACGTAATTTGGGTGGTGCTATGACTTGGTCAATCGAGACCGATGACTTCCACGGTCGCTGTGGAGAGACCTTCCCCCTTCTCAAGACAATGAACAGAGCCTTGGGAGTAAATGTGGGAGGCGGTGGTAATGGTGGTGGTGGCAGCGTTACTTCCGCACCTACAGCAGCCCCAGGCGGTGGCAATGGAGGCTCCAACGAAAATTGCAATAGTGATGGACATTTCATGCACAATAGCGACTGCAACCGTTACTATCTATGTGCAGGCGGCATTCGCTACGACTACAAGTGTGGAGATGGATTATACTTTGACACTAATTCCCAGACCTGCAATTGGCCCGATCAAGTCTACTGTCCTTATTAATGATTCTTTATTGGAGTTCGGTGCAAAGAAAAGCTCTTACACGTGTTATACTAATTTTTTTGGCAATGCACCCTTGACCTATCAAAATATTTTATGGTTTGACCTCAGTGAAAAATCAATTTCATGTAAACAAATCCCAAAACGAAAATAAAATTGATTACACTAGGCAACAATTTTTAGCTTGTTTTTATGATAATATAAGAAGTCTTCACACCAAATTTTGTGTTTCTAGGTTTTACCATCTCTGAGATCCTTTCGTTCATACGGAAGGACAGACGGACATGGCTATATCGACTCGGCTGTTGATGCTGATCAAGAATATCTATACTTTATGGGGGTATTCAAGATTTCTCAACCAAATTCACAGATAGTGTGTTTGGATAGTTTCAAATAGGCTAACCAAATTTTGTGCAAATTATTTTCAAAATAGCTAAATAAAACATAAAAAAAACAATTCTAAATGTATAACAAACAAAAATTAAAAAAAAAATTATAAAATTTAAGCATGCTTTTACTGGGATTCGAACCGAGGTCCCCGGTTTGACTACGGGCATCTCTAGCACTTGATAACTTGAAAGAGAGAAGGAGAGGGGGCGAAAACTCACAACAACACATTTAATTAAAGAATTAAATAATTGCGGATATCTTCCGTGTTTATTATCCGATTTTGATCAAATTTTCACAATGCATCCTTTCATTCAAGTATTGTTCGTGCCAAAGCTCAAGTCTCTAGCTTGATAATAACCAGAGTTAGGCATTGTGGGCGAAGGGGGCGTGGCATCCAAAATTTGAAATAAACTTGATCTGCGTGCAAATATAAGAAGTCTTCACACCAAATTTGGTGCTTCTAGGTCTTACCATCTCTGAGATCTTGTTGTTCACACGGACGGACATGGCTATATCGACTCAGCTTGTCGCCCTGATCAATAATATATATACTTTATGGGGTCTGCCACGCCTCCTTCTGCCTGTTACATACTTTTTTTAACAAACTTAATATACCCCCTCAGGGTATAAAAATGTTGTAAAAAATCTAACGGCTTATAAGGGTATTATAAGTATCCAAACTTTAGCGCACCAAACGTAGCTTGAGGGTATTATAATTTTGTCACGAAGTTTGTTACGCATTGAAGGAGACCTCACGGACCCCATTAAGTATAGATATAGTATACTTGATCAGGACGACGCGCTGAGTCGATATGGACATATCCGTCTGTCCGTCTGTCTGTCTCTCCGTCTGTCTATCTTGATGAAACTTTGTACAGATCTTTTTGCTGCACGCAGTGCATATGGCGGATCGAATCACTATATCATATAGCCTCCATAGAAAGATCGGTTCGAAATCAATATTTAGTATGAAAAACTTTTTTGTTTCTCAAGATATCTTAACCAAATATTGTGTGTTTGATATAATTACAAACAGGCTAATAGAATTCAAGTCAAGATGAATTTTGTTTAGTGTTCTTTATTTAAGCAAAATTTACCAACGCAGCTTTCTGTTGATCGTCTTTAGGAGAGGATACGACTCGCCGCATTGACCGCGGTAGTCGTCGGTTTCCAATGACCACACCATGGCACCACCTAGGTTTTTGGAAAGGGCAAAATCCATTTTCCATTGCACACTGAGAACATTGTCAAAGCTGACCCATTGGTCTCCCGAATAGGCATAAGGAGCGGCATTGTTATTGTCAAAGACGGTGTGCCAGTTGTATTGACAAATTTCGTTATATCCTAAATATCCTCCTTCACCGGTGTATGCGCCTGCGCCACCAACACCACGGCATGGAGCTCCTGGCCAGTTTTGGGACGGATTGGAAAGTTGGAAAGAGCGTCCATATGTTCCGACTCCAAGCACAAGCTTATGAGCGGGGGCACCTATCAAATAGAATAAAGTCAACCTGAGGCAACTCTCCGCTAGATGTACTTACCTTGATTTAGCCAGTAATTGATGGAGTCCTCGACGGCCCATTGTGGGGCATTGAATCCTGTCTTGCCATCAGAAGCCATAGCAAAGTCATAGGTCATAACATTTATGAAGTCCACCTGTTGTGCAATGTTATAAATTTCATAGGAGCTGCTGGCAATTGACTCTCCAGCACCGACAGCAATACCCAATTCATAACCGTAGGGCGCAAAGCTGTAAAAATGAATAAAATAGATGAGGAAAGGCTAATGATTTGGTTCTCTCAATACATACGCTTCCTTTAGTTCGCGCAGAAGAGTGACAAAGTTAGAGCGATCTTCCCATCTACCACCGCGTTGGTTGGGGTACTCCCAGTCAAGATCTAATCCATCGAAGCCATGGTTTCGCAGCAAGTTCAGAGCGGAGTTAACGAAATTCCGACGTTTGTTCCAGTCGCCGGCCATGGATGAGTACCTCACCGAACCCTCGTTCCAGCCACCAATCACAGCGAGAACCTTCAGTTTGGGGTTCTGGTGCTTTAAGCCAACTGCCTTGCTTATGAAGCCCAGGTCATAGTCTAGCCATGTGTCCAGAGATTGAATATCACCATTATCGTTGATTCCAAAGAATGAATAACTCAGATGAGTGCATAAGTTAGCATCGATGTTGGACACATCAAATTTTCCATTGCCACTTCGGTAATTGGCCCAAGTTCCCCAATAACAGTTGACAATGCCTGGTACCATAATAACAATTAATTAACATTTAAAAAGTTCCTTTTTTCTTTTATTTGCTACACTTACGCTCGGCGGCAATTATTTGGCCAAGACAGAGAACGGCGAGGATCGCTAATAGCTTGCCCATTTTGGAAAGTTAATAATTTCTTATGTTTGGTTAAACTAGCTGCTGCCTCTTTTATACCAAATTTCTTATCGCTTTTGCACTCATAGACTGACATATTTATAAGATCTCTCCATTTAGGTTATTTATATGAATCAAATTAAAAGCTTACTATTTCAATTTCGATTAGCCTAAGTACTACTCATACTCGTGTTATACCCTGTACCAGAAGTGAGATTAAACTGTAATATCAAATTGTTTTCATCTATTACTTTTTTTATTTCAATATTCCTATTGTTAAAACGAATTAGATTGATTAATGACTTTTATATTACAGGATTACTAATGTGCTATCTTTTGAAAAATGTAATTAATGCTGGCGGATTCAGAAAAAGCCTAACAAAAGAATTTCCATTGGAATATTGATATAGTAAATTTCCATAATGGATAGCAAAAAGTTTAGCAGGGATAAAAATCAAGTCATTGTAAACTGCTTTTCTTAAGGAATAATCGGGTGCGGTATTGCTCTTCGATTGTGTAAGTGGGATTCCAGAAACAAACTAAGATATCAGTTTAAATATTTAAAAAAAACACCATTTTTTTGTGCACTGATTGCATTAAAATACCGTAAACTGTTTATAGTCTGATCGAATATTGCTATTATTTGGCAGGGTTATTATTGTGCACTATTTTCGCACAACTAAAAATGGTTTTGTACATTAAACAGTTTCCGGAAATACAATTCATATTTATCTAGGTTGATGAAGGGTATTTTTTAGTCAACAACTCATGATTCTTCCTTTGTGTGTCATTCAAAAAATGTAATTAAAATTGATAAGGTAACTAAATAGTAAAGGAAAAATTACTGATAAAAAAAGGTAGTAATAAATAAGAACGTCAATCTCTTTATTTTATGCATACACATTGTTTATATTGAAAATAAACTCATTCCGTTCCTCAATGTTCTTTATAAAATGAGGAATATTTTATACTTTGAGAACAATACTAAATACGCAGGGAGAGGTGTTTCTGATAAAGTGCACCGTTATTTCTTAAATGCCTTTCATTCTGTCAATTTTTATGCATACCAAGCAGCTTATCATTGACAACATTCATATCGCACTTATAACTGGGCTATAATTAGTTTTAGGACTTCTCTTTAATTAAAGTCCTAATATTGCATTGTAATCTATTTTTCTTTTTTTTTTTGAGACCCTGTACTTTAAGAAACTACAAATGGGTCTATTAAATTACCATTAAATTATTAAACGAGGCGTGGCAGACGTCATAAAATATATACATATATTCTTGAGTTCCTAGATCTCAGAGACTAGAAACACCAAACTTGGAATATAGATTCACTTATATCTTGCATTGACCCCGGAAATTGAAGAACAAATTTTCAAAGAGCTTTATTCAAATTACAAAAGAACATATAATGCTAGCGACTTGATTTTTGGTACATTTAATATATAATATGGTCCTAGCCTGTCCTGTTCATACCAATCGGATGATAAACGCGAAAGTTATTCAACTTATAATGTTACGGGCATAAAGAAAAAAGAAGAAACGCTAGCGACTTCTGTGTTTATCAACTAATATCTTGCTAGTAGCGCCACCTATAGAAATTTCTTAAGCGGAACATTAAAGAACAATCTATAGTGAGCGATTCGCACTCAATAAGTACAGGGTTTCCTACTATCGAGCTTGCTCCACCGTAGCTTACTGCATTTTTTAAAACACATACCAGATGCATGCATCCATATACAGAGATTACTCATAAGAAATATTCATTGAGAAATAAGAAAGCACAAAACAAAACTCAAATCGAAATATCAAAATGAACTTCATTCATAAATTTCAACGGAAATTGTACGATATTTCAAGTTAAGTTTAAAATAACTTCATTCAGCTTGACCAAATTTGGTTAAAACTTGACTAATTTATAATATAGCTATACCATATATTGAACTCTTTGTCCTTATCCGTTCATTCATTCCCACATTAGGCTGTAGACGAAAGGGAAAGAGCCAAGGACTGAAATTTTTACGCAACATAGATGATTATAATTACACTAGGCAGCCAAAGCTTTCCATAAAATTCATCAAAATTTTTTACTTCGTAGCTGAATGCATCTAAGCAGAACGGACTTTAAGCTCAAGAAATACAGCTGCGAATTAAATTTTTTGGTTGTTTGATTTTGTAACAACATAAACATGTAATTCAAAACTCAAGAAAAGAATCGATCATTAAAATCTATTCAGAAACGGCCACTTTATACGGTACTATGGGGCTTGCCTCCTGTTGGCAGATTTTGCTGCAAACAGTCATTTTGCGTGCTAATTTAGATTTGGCGGGAAAATGTCCGATTTGTCGAGAGAAAACTTGGTTGAGATAGCTTAGAGAAAATAAAGCTTTTCTAACCTAACGTTAATTTTATCCGATGGTTGCTATGGATGCTATATGAATGTAACAAATAGTTAAAAATGCATAATCTGTAAGTCTATTCTATCATTTCTAATAGAACTTATTTAATAGAATTAATTATCAAGGATTGATTGGAACATAATCGCAAAAATATAAATTATAATAAATAAAGTGGAATTACACAATCAAATCTTATTTTACGATTCAATAAGCTCGTACTTAAAGAGTCGATAATCAACCCTTTAAAAATAACACTTAAGTAGATTAAACTGAAGAGTTGAGTAAAAATGAATGAATTACAACTTATGAATAGGTACCACTAGACCTATCAAGATGTACTTAAGCCAAAAATATAAAATTTTTTGTCAAATATTTAATTTCTGCGTGTTATTGAAGTTCTAACAAAGGGGACAATAGATAATTGACGCTATAATCTAAATGTTTGCATCGTATTTGTCCGAGTGTGTAGGTATTTTAATCGAATTAAAATCAACGGTTAGAATCTGCTGTTTGACATGAACTCCTCTGATACCCTTCAGTCCTCTACAACTTTTTGAAAAATGAAAGAATAGCCACTTTAGTAGCAAAACATCCATAGTTTATCGTTTGAGCTCTATGTTTAAGAGCTTTAGGGCTTATCCTCGCACTTTTCTTATATTTACTTAAGTCAGGTGTTACCTTTTTTTTAGGTAAATAAGGGTCTAATATTCCTATGGCCGCTGTATGATACATAAGTCCGAAATCTGTAATTCTGTATCAAACACAAAATCTGTGGCTTTCGTTGAGATATCTTGAGAAACAAAAAAGTTTTCCATACTAAATATTGATTTTGAACCCATGGCAGCTATATGATACAGTGAGCCGGTCGGAGCGGTTACGACATATGTACTGCGTGTAGCAGGATAGGTTCGGACCACAGTTTGTATTATGCATACTAAAAATCAAGACGAAATTTTGAATTTTAATTTGCGAGGGCGAAGGGGGCGTGTCAAAAATCTAAAACAAACTCGTTCAATAATATCGATGAGCCTACATGCCATATTTGATGTCTCTACCTCTTATAGTCTCTCAGATCTAGAAACTCAAAAAAGAGACAGACGGACATGGCTATATCGACTCGGCTGTTGATGCTGATCAAGAATATAAAATTTATAGGGTCTGCCACGCCTCCTTCTGCATCTTGGCAAATTTAAAAGAGCGAAGATAATATTGACGGAGAGGTTAAATAATCTTTACAATAAATTCTAACCATTTGTCAGCTGTCCGCCTGCCAACGTAAAGAAACCCAATTAAATGCAGTAAGCTACAAAGGAGCAAGCTCGACAGTAGTAGATCCTGTTCTTATGGGAAAGAGCAAAAAAGGTTCTCAACAAGTACTCTCCCATGAATATAACGGAAGGGAAAACCGGTTATCAGCTATTTGGTTTATATATCCCAGGAAGTATGTAAGGGAGTAACTTATATGTACAATGTATATTGTTATAAGAAACTATTTTTATTATTTAACTATTTGCTGCAATAAAGATAGAGCTACCAAATTTGGTGATCACGCAGAACCACTTTGTTTTAGAATTTTACGTTGTGGACGGCGGACTAAGAATCTGTTGACCATAAAAATAGAAAAGTGTACATGGCATATTTACAACCAGTCTCCACCTTATCAGAAAGTCTTCCTTCACTGCCTAATATTCTTCAGGCTAAAATTATAACGTGATTTCCATTTTATGAATGGCACTTAAGTTAGAATCACAAGAGTTTGACTATTGAAAAATGCAAAATTTTAATCATAAGTAAAATTGATTAATTTATGATTTCATTTGTATACATATTAACCGGCGACTAAAATACTGTCTCTAGCCAAAAAAACTAATTCTTTATACCCTGTGGGTATATTAAGTTTGTTAAATGTAAAATGTTAAAGCATGCAACAGGTAGTAAGAGTCGTGGTCGTGGGGTATATACATTCTTGATCAGTGTCAACAGCCGTGTCGATATAACCATGTCCGTCTGTTCGTCCGTATGAACGAAAGAATCTCAGAGATGGTAAGAGCTAGAAGCACAAAATTTGATGTGAAGACTTGTTTAATTAGCACGCAGATCAAGTTTATTGAAATTTTGGATACCACGCCCCCTTCGCCCACTAAGTAAAAAAATTCATAACACTGGCAATTATTAAACTAGAGACTTGAGCTTCGACACGAACAATACTTAAATAATAAACTCGGAAGATATCCTCAATTGTTTAGTTCTTTAATTTAATATGTTTTTGTTGTGAGTTTTCGCCCTCTTTCCCTTTCTTATTTGTTGAACATTTACTATACACATGCATATATGCATATATGCTCTCTCCCATTCTCTTTTGTCCGTCACATTGTTAGTTGAATAACTTCCGCGTTTATTATCCGATTTGGATAAAATGCGATCGGACCATAATTGACAATGTGACGGGCGAAATCAACTGATATCTTCGTAGTGGCGCCATCTATGCAAAACTGAAGCAATCTGCAGTGATCGCTTTGCACTCAAAAAGTACAGGGTCTCCTACTGTCGAGCTTGCGCCACCGTAGCCTAATGCATTTTTATATCCTTGCAGAGGAATTATAATTTTGCCACGAAGTTTGTAACGCATTGATATATCCATGTCCGTCTGTCTGTCTGTTTCTATGCAAACTTGTCACTCAGTTTTGAAGCTATCTTGATGAAACTTGGTACAGGTCCGTCTTTTGGCTGCACACAGTACATATGTCGGAACCGGCCGGATCGGATCACTGTATCATATAGCTCCCATAGGAACGATCGGGTTGAAATCAACCTTTAGTATGAAAAACTTTTTTTGCTTCTTTAGATATCTCGACCAAACTCACGAAATATGTGTTTGGTACAGTTTCATACATCTTTACCAGATTTGGTTCAAATCGGACAACTATATCATATAGCTGCCATAGGAACGATCGGGTTGAAATCAAACTTCAGTATGAAAAACTTTTTTGCTTCTTAAGAAACCTTAGCCAAACTCACAGATTGTATATTTGGTATAGTCGTATACACCCTGACCAAATTCGGTGCAAATCGGATTACTATATCATATAGCTGTCATATGAACGATCGGTTCGAAATCAACATCTAACAGATTTTGTAAAAAATCGGAGGGCTTATGCACAGTTCTGCAAGGGTATCCAAACTTTGGTGTCCAAAGTTAGCTTGCGCTTTATTTACTGGTTTCACATATGTTAGTTACATAGTTAACAGACATACTTTTGAAAATGTAAGTCACAAAATTATCGATGAAAAGCTATTTGATATTTATACATCCCACTTTTGGAACAGGGTACTTTGGTTTGATTCATATAAATAACTTAATGGAGAGATCTTATAAATATGTCAGTCTATGAGTGCAAAAGCGATAAGAAATTTGGTATAAAAGAGGCAGCAGCTAGTTTAACCAAACATAAGAAATTATTAACTTTCCAAAATGGGCAAGCTATTAGCGATCCTCGCCGTTCTCTGTCTTGGCCAAATAATTGCCGCCGAGCGTAAGTGTAGCAAATAAAAGAAAAAAGGAACTTTTTAAATGTTAATTAATTGTTATTATGGTACCAGGCATTGTCAACTGTTATTGGGGAACTTGGGCCAATTACCGAAGTGGCAATGGAAAATTTGATGTGTCCAACATCGATGCTAACTTATGCACTCATCTGAGTTATTCATTCTTTGGAATCAACGATAATGGTGATATTCAATCTCTGGACACATGGCTAGACTATGACCTGGGCTTCATAAGCAAGGCAGTTGGCTTAAAGCACCAGAACCCCAAACTGAAGGTTCTCGCTGTGATTGGTGGCTGGAACGAGGGTTCGGTGAGGTACTCATCCATGGCCGGCGACTGGAACAAACGTCGGAATTTCGTTAACTCCGCTCTGAACTTGCTGCGAAACCATGGCTTCGATGGATTAGATCTTGACTGGGAGTACCCCAACCAACGCGGTGGTAGATGGGAAGATCGCTCTAACTTTGTCACTCTTCTGCGCGAACTAAAGGAAGCGTATGTATTGAGAGAACCAAATCATTTGCATTCCCTAATCTATTTTATTCATTTTTACAGCTTTGCGCCCTACGGTTATGAATTGGGTATTGCTGTCGGTGCTGGAGAGTCAATTGCCAGCAGCTCCTATGAAATTTATAACATTGCACAACAGGTGGACTTCATAAATGTTATGACCTATGACTTTGCTATGGCTTCTGATGGCAAGACAGGATTCAATGCCCCACAATGGGCCGTCGAGGACTCCATCAATTACTGGCTAAATCAAGGTAAGTACATCCAGCGGAGAGTTGCCTCAGGTTGACTTTATTCTATTTGATAGGTGCCCCCGCTCATAAGCTTGTGCTTGGAGTCGGAACATATGGACGCTCTTTCCAACTGTCCAATCCCTCCCAAAACTGGCCAGGAGCTCCGTGCCGTGGTGTTGGTGGCGCAGGCGCGTACACCGGTGAAGGAGGATACTTAGGATATAACGAAATTTGCCAATACAACTGGCACACCGTCTTTGACAATAACAATGCCGCTCCTTATGCCTATTCGGGAGACCAATGGGTCAGCTTTGACAATGTTCTCAGTGTGCAATGGAAAATGGATTTTGCCCTTTCCAAAAACCTAGGTGGTGCGATGGTGTGGTCATTGGAAACCGACGACTACCGCGGTCAATGCGGCGAGTCGTATCCTCTCCTAAAGACGATCAACAGAAAGCTGCGTTGGTAAATTTTGCTTAAATAAAGAACACAATTTAAAAGGGTATAACAAATATTTCTGTTGTACAAATTTGGTGTAACAGGGTGTAACGACTAAAGCAATAGCAATAGGTAACAGCTGGCATATACCTTTTACCAAACCCACTTTTTCGATACATACATATATGTATGGGCGCCATGATAAGTAAAACGACATTAAAAACTTTTCTTAGTTGAAGTATAATTTTATACCCTTGCATATAATATAATTTTGCAACGAAGTTTGAAACGCATTGAAGGAGGTTTCACAGACCCCATAAAGTCATGTTCGTCTGTCTGTTTCTAAGCAAACCAGTCTCTCAGTTTTGAAGCTATCTTGATGAATCTTGGTAAACGTAGGTCCGTCTTTTGTTGCACGAGGAGCATATGTCCGAACCGTCCGGATTGGATCACTATAGCATATAGCTGCCATATGAACGATCGGTTCGAAATCAAAAATTTGGAAATTATCGGACGTCTACATATATTTCCCGCTCTCTTATAACTAAAATGACATAATTTTTGAAATCTAGGTGTGTTTGTTTACTGTTCTATTTGATCGCCAAGGTCCGGCTATAGCTAGGATATGTCCCTCATTTCCGCTCCACAATTCTTTCGATACTTCAGCGAGCGATGCGAACAAATTAATTTAATAAATATGTATATCCTACCTAAATACCTCAAAAAATTTAAGATTAAATTGAGATTGGATTGAGCTTGAAGCCTATAATATTTTTTCAAAGTCTACTAGAAATAATGCAAATCGTTATACTTATATTTAAAATTTATTAACATCACTTTAGTTTAATTTGCAAGTTACAAAATGTATAAAAAAAGAGTAAAACTGATATTTATTTTTGAGATTCATTAACAATAAAAAGAAATTAACTGAATAAACACACAAAGTCATAAATAAAAATATGCGGATGTTCCATATTACAAATTTACGTAAGATGTATCTAACAATAAGAAGCATAGTTTTTCTAAGTTAAATACTCATAGATTTGGGTTGTTGTGTCTGCTCAAATATCTACTTAGTTTGAGACATAGATTTCAAATTCCTTATATGCCAGTTCCTCCCCAGCGTAGGGTATGTAGCAGCAGCCGTGAGACGGTTGCACTTTGCCAACTGTTACGGTGCCATCGTGGGTGGCGCGTCCTATGAAAAGGGGCTCGCCTTCAGATGTCTCGCCGGCAGGTACAGCGTTTGGTGGAATGTTACCAGCATCTACAGGTACCCACTGACCGCCGGCGGCGCAGAGAACTTCGTACTCATTGTGGCCATGCTCACCGCCCCCCCAGGCAATATAGGTAACGCCATGGGACGGATGCAGTTTTCCGGGAATGAGATCGCCTTCGTGACGGGCGCGTGCAATGTACAATTGCTCGCTGCTATCGAAACCACCCTGTAGAGCATTTGGTGGTACCTCCCCATTAGCGGCGGCTACCCAGCAACCAGGTCCGCTTCCAGCTGGCGGAGAGAAGCCCATAGGTGCAGCATCTGTAAAATTCGATATATGTTTATTCGTTTAAAATATGTTTCAAAACGATGAAGATCCTACCGTCAATCATCCAGGTGCCACTGGCACCCCAGCCCGTGCAAATGCCCACGTAGCTCACGGGGAACAATGAGCCGGTGTCGTAAGATAGGAAAGCTGCAGCGTCGCCCTCATGACCAACGGTGATAACGTTGTCATACCAACGCACCCAAAAGCCACGGAACTCGCCAGCATTCAGAATACCTGGTGTCGGCACTTCGGCAACTTCAGGCTTTTGACCGTCTTTACGAATGACGGACTTGCTATTCTCCCATCCGCCGATGAAAATCTCGTAAATTGGCAGACCTTGCTGTGGGCCTGTTGACAGCGCAATGTGGGCATCCTTTGGTGCACGCACCTTAAAAGCGAAAACTCCTCCGCTGGCTGGGATGAATTGATATTCCAATTTATCGGGTGTATTGATTTCTGAAAATAATGTTTAAAAAAACAAACAAACAAAATATATTAAAACGTATAATATGTAAGATAACGCAAGCAATCTTTGTCGCGCCAAAGAAAAGTTTCGTTAAGATATCTGAACAAACATACAAATTTTTCATACTTAAGGTTGATTTTTGATCGATTGTTCGTATGACAGGTATATGACATAGTAGTCCGATCTGGTTGGCTCAAGTATGGAAATACGGACATACATATGTATGTACTGCATGCTGCAAGAGCATGTGTCAAGTTTCATCAATATAGAAACAGACAGACGGACGGAGAGACGGGAATGGCTATATTGACTTATCTCTATGGGATCTGCCACGCCTCCTTGAATGAGCTACACATTTTGTGACAAAATTTAATACTCGAAAGAGAATAAAATGAAAATCAATATGGAAAAACTTCCGAATTATTAAAACTACGATAGAACTATTTAGTTCTAGTTAAAACATTAAAGAGTTATAAGGAATTACACATATGTATGTTAATTGACATGAATATTGAGTGAATCGAGAATTTTCATATAAATGATAGATGGGAAAGACATCGAAAAACAAAAGTTTGAACAACAAAAGTTGTTTTCGGGCTTGTTATTTAGCACAATGACGCATTTGATGTCAATTTGAATGATGTCATTTTTGTTCATGCCAACGCTCATTCCCATGGCATTCTCTAGTCTATAGAGTCTACTCGTGAGCCCAACTTTCAATTGAGCTAAGCTCAAAAATATCATATGATATTGAAACAGACCTGTTTATGCATAAGTTTTACTTGCAATATAGATCGAATTTAGCGGATTTTTTGTCTGTAGGGGCACGACAACGTTTTTGCATCTCTAAGATACTTACTTATAAGCTAAAAGCTGTTTTTCTTATATGTTTGTGTGTTACGTTGATTTGTATCTGTTTGTAGAATAAAAAACAAAAAAGTTTGCTCAAGTATCAGAACACTGTAGCTATTCTGGCGAATGACATCATGTTGATGCACCTCGAGGTCAACCTACAATCGTACGAAGTACGAGCATTTGGTTCATATTGATTATTGTCAAAGTTCAAAGGGGAGATTAAAAAGCATTTGGTGTTTTCTTTAATTTTGTTTCTTTCGGTGACTCAGCGTCAAAAAGAGAACATTCACACACCTAGTACATACTTACGTACATACCCACATACGTTTGTATGGCTATAATAATAATAGCGGTTTCGGATAAAATGTTATTTGAATTTTGATGTCCACATTGTGAAAGTTGTACCTTTATATGCAGGTGCTATTAAATCTTAGACACGTAAGTCCCAATAATATACTGGAAGCACTGTACTAACTCGACCTGTCTCTATAAACAAATAATACGTATAGAAACTCAAATTACAGCCGGCATCGCTGAACCAACGAGTATTTTTAAGTAACGAATAGAGACATAACCATTACCATATTTTACTTTATATATAAATATGTACTATATATGCATATACATATGTATATATATATATATATTGCTTGATGTCAACTAATTTATTTTTCTTCATTCCGTTATCCATTGAAGACATCCGCACAACTGTTAGAAACACACACACACGCAGATGAAACTCACCTATTGGCATGTTTGCTGATTTGCTTAAACTGAACGTCGTTCACTGGCTGAGATTCTGATTCAAACTGACACAGTACAATTTTTGAACGCCTGAGTGGTCACCTGCTTAGCCGCTGTGAAATAGAAACGCGAATAGAGCGGAGAGAGACCGTGAAAAGCTGTGAGCGAAATTGAGAAAGCTTTAAGCTTCAAGCTTGCTAAGAATACGAGTGTGTCTTGGATCGGGCATGGTGGGAGGTGGATCGTTTTCTAATGAGAGCGTGTTAGATTGTTTACACAGTGGAAGCAGTGCGGCCAACTTAGCTATTAAGTGGCTATTTCTGGCAACTTTTGAAAATGTTTGCAACTTTATTTTTATACCCTTGCAGAGGGTCACGAAATGTGCAACGCTTTGAAGGAGGCTTCACAGACCCCATAAAGTACACCTAAGTCTGTTTTTACACGGTAGATTGGTTCCAGAAGAAGCCGTGTAAAAAAACCGTGTAAAAAAAGACATTGAACATACTTCGCAAAAATTAAATTTGACAAAAAAATTTTAAGTACATAAAATTTCAAATCGTGCTAAATGGAATAAAATCGTGTAAAAAATTAAAAATATTCAATTTTCAAACCGTGTTATATCAAAACCGTGTAAAAACAGACTTAGGTGTATATATATAAAGTATATATATTCAGGGCGTCGAGCTGAGTCGATTTAGCCATGTTCGTCTGTCCGTCTGTTTCTATGCTAACTAGTCTCTCAGCTTTAAGGCTATCTTGATGAAACTTGGTACAGGTTCGTCTCTTGCTGCACGCAGTACATAGGTCAGAGTGGCTGGATCGGATCACTATATCATATAGCTGACATAGGAACGATCGGCTCGGTATCATTATTTAGTATGAAAACTTTATTGTTTCTAAAAATATCTTAACTAAACTCACACATTGTGTGTTTGACACAATTTTATGTATGCTTACCAAATTTTATTCAAATCGCACAACTATAGCATATAGCTGCCATGGGAACGATCGGTACAAAATCAACGTTTATTATGAAAAACTTTTTTGTTTCTTAAGATATCTAAACCAAACTCACAGATTGTATATTTGGTACAGTCGCATACATCCTTACCAAATTTGGTTCACATCGGACTACTATATCATATAGCTGCCATAGGAACGAGCGAATTTAGAAACATGTGAAAAAGTCCGTATAAACGTAAACGTAAACTTTTTTAATTTTTACTTTGATTGTTAGTGCTCGCAAACACAGTAAGCAAAGTGAATTGAGTGAAGTTGTTCATACTTATAGTTGAGCCACTGACAATTACTTCGTTTGTACGGACTATTTCACGTGTTTCTAAATTCGCGAAATGAAAATTGTCCCTGTTTATACGGCACACGACCATTTCGCGTAATAAGACAAACAGAGCTGCCAGACTTGAGAAAATTTTTAAAAATGCAAAGTCCGCTTGTAAACAGCTTTTTAAAGAAGAGTGTAAATAATATAATGGAAGCTGCAAAATTATTTCATCTGAATCGGCAAAGGAGAGGCACAGCCGCGTAATGGTGGAATGTCTGATGATGCTGATGCAGTTTTACCCAGCTGCAGCTGCTATATTAAGTCAAAAGACAAGATTGCGGAGATTTAAGAATAGGACCAGACAAGCCTCAGAATATCAAAGAAAGTTTTGAGTTATGTCACCTTCTGCGTCCACATATTCCAAAGCAATCACACTTTTTAACAATTCCTGTGCTTTTGGAAAAGCAAATAGCAATCTGCATATGGAAGCTGGCAGCCTGCGAAGAGTACCGGGTAGTAGAAGATGTGTTTGGAGTGCACAAAAGCACAGTCCAAAAATATATTCATATGTAAATGCTGTTGTTGCGTTTTGTTTTTCCATCCAGCTTACTTAACATGTTGTCCTTCTTAAGTAGTCCCAGGAATTTATTCACTTCAATCTTAGTCCATAACGCTCTTTTATTTTCTAATTCCATTTTTCTTTTTAATTAATTTAATGGACTTTTACTTTTCTCTTTATGACTGAAGTTACACACTTAAAAAAAAACGATAAGTTGGCTGCGCCTCATTACACGCATTTTGGCTGAATTCATAGTCATAGGGTTTATACATTAATTTTTCAAAGAAATACGTGAAATGGTCTCACGCTTTCTCTTCGTATAAACGGAGGATGCATTGGGCGCTTGTACTCAAACAAATAAGTACCCTTTCGTTCGGCCGTCAACGAAAACGGAGGAACAGGAAGCAGCACTATGCCTACACATACATATACAAACATCAAATTAGGCCGAACGAAGTGAAGTGATGAATTAGATAGCATTTTAAGTATTCTTCAATAAATACATTATTATTTTTGTTTACAACTTAAAGTTTATTGATTATACATTTTTTTCTTCAAATTTTTAGGAACTTCTAGCAACGTTTTTTTCCAAATCTAGCAATTTTAGCTTTGGAAAATCTGACAGCACTGAGTGGAAGGCAAGATAACAAAGCTTAATAGTAAAAGCTTTTAATGTGATACGCATATACTTTACTTAGGCACACTATACATGTACTATGTCATTATGTTTGCAGAAAAAAAATATATATAAATGGGATTCCTGAAACGGTTTTATATTATTACACCCCTTTTCCCACTGGTTAGTTTTGGATTTCGCTAAACAGCTGACAGCCTGACGGTACACGTAATTGGCAATTGAAAATTAAACAGAAAAAACGCGAATGTATAAAATGGCCAAGCAAAATCGTAAAACTATTTTTATTGAACTCTTAAATAACACTGTTTGGCAAATTAAATGAAATTGAAATACCTGGAAGAGTGATTTTATTGTGGGGCTCACAAGTATAACAAAACTGCATTTACTGTTATAAAACCGGTTTTTGCTATGTATTGATACATAACAGCTTGTAAGTTAGTGCATTTTAAACTGCGTTTGTTAAAAGCTTTCATTGGCGCTATAAAAATAAACGGATAAAAAACTATTTTGTGCGTGTTTTATTCTTTAATCATGACTTTTATTCAGAATCTTATAACTTCATTTGGCGATTATAGTCTATTAGTCATAAGCTTTGTGTGCCCTATGAAGCTGCAACGCAACCTTGAATTTACTCTGTGCTTTGAAAATGTCGCCAATAATTTGCTGAATGGAATTAAATTTAACAAACACCTCTAGTAAACCAAATTCCAACCAAATAAAAAAAATAGAAAGCACACAAATGTTACGTCCCTACGAACTTTAAACAAATAATTATAAAAAAAACATATTATCAAATAAAATATGCGAAAAAGAATATCCCCAAAGCTTTTGTATAGCCAATAAGCCCTCAGGTGGCTGATTGTGCTATTACCGGAACTCTATAAAGATTTTTATCATTAAATATTGAATAAGATAAAAGTCAGAAGATGGGTTGATCCGTTTTACATGTAATACTTGAAATAAAGTAAAATATTTTAGTATGTTATATAAATGTGTTACATTTCATAAATTTTAAGCAGTAGAATTTGGAAAGTTTATAGACCCATTCCTAATATTTGCTTTCGCGGATCATCTTTTCATAACCGTTCCATACAAATTGTGTAGAACGCCCAGACCATATATGGAAGATTTGGTCATCCTAAAAGTTTTAATATAAGCTACTCTGAGGCCTGAGGCTGCGAAGAAAATTACGCCACATTTTCTGATTGTTTACTTTCTGCTACAAAACGGGTTGCTCCTGCAACTGATTATGAAATTAAACGAAAACAAGTTTTAAGCAAAGCATTTACAGAAGTCCTGTGCTTATGCCAATACCTAGTTCTAGTTGTATTAGCGCTTTCAATCAAAAGATGGGCGCCTCCACTGCACTATGTGGAGCTTGACTGGTCCAGGTGGCATTAATGAGCTTTTCGCAAGTATGCAAATTAACGACATTTTAATGCCAATGTATTATAAATAGATTAAACTGTAATGTAAATGCCACATATATTTGTTTAGCAGCCTTGTCCATAAAGGAATTAACAAGAAGAATGGAATTGACGTCTGTTAAATAACATAGGCAGTTGAGTTTGGCGTGTAATTTGGGTATTAACGGAATCTATCGAAAATTGTTAAAGGCGTGTGACGCGCCAAACTTCGATGACCGCTTTGCTGCTTTTTGTTTTGGTTTCTTGTTTTGCTTTGTGTGTGTATACCTACAAAACGTATGTCGAAAAATGCACCGTTGGCACATTTTATGTTGTTGTTCCAAATCTGAATTTAGTCAGTTTAAAGCTTGATTCGCAATAATGCCCTTAGTCTGCGCTTACCCTTCGCTGATCGGGTGTTATGTGCGAGTAAAATGAAATGACTAAATAATAAGTAAATGCGCGCAATATTAATTTATTTCATGATTAATATATATTTTTATTATTATTATTAATATTGAAAATAATAATTGATTAAATTTTTTGTTTTATTTCCAAATTCTACATATAAAGTTTATAAACGATATCATTCGTCACTAAACTCTTTAATTATATGCCAGACGCTGCCACTGAGTGCCACATAAGTACACACCAAGCAAAGCACAAATCAGTGAGTTTAGTGTGTCTTTAAGTCTTAGTGAGTCTTTAAATCCATGTTGTAGAGTGATCAATTCCAAAAACAGAACATCCAGTTTCAACTGTGAATTTGTGCGATTCTTTACGAAATTTCAATTCAAAATATAGCGCAAAGCTAACTTTGGCGCGCCAAAGTCTGGACACCCTTGCAGTGGCCTGTATAAGCAGTCAGATTTTTTACAAAACTTGTTAAATGTTGATTTCGAACTGATCGTTCCTTTGATAACTATATAATATAGTACTCTAGTACGATTTGTACCAAATTTGGTAAGGATGTATAAAACTGTACCGAACACACAATATGTGAGTTTGGTTGAAATATCTTGAGAAACAAAAAAGTTTTTCAAACTAAATGTTGATTCCGAACCGATCGCTCCTATAATATGATGATATAGTGATCTGATCCGGCCGGCTCCGACATATGTACTGCGTGCAGCAAAAAGACGAACCTTTACCAAGTTTCACCAAGATAGCTTTAAAACTGAGAGACTAGTTTGCATAGAAACAGACAGACAGGCGGTCAGACGGACATGGCTATATCGAGTCGGCTGTTGATGCTGGTCAAGAATATATATACTTTTTGGGGTCTGCCACGCCTCCTTCTGCGTGTTACTCACGCTTGCACAAAATCATTAAACTCTTTTGTACTGTTTTAAAATACAGGGTCTAAAAAGAGTGTAATTCGTACTACTTTAGACACTAAAAATATGTAATTTTTTTATTAGTACACTGAAAATATAGTAATTTTTAGTGATTTTGCTAACGTCATACAACGCACATTGTGCTTGTAGAATTGTAGTGGGGCAGGTAGGGGCGATGTCCCCCTCTGAACTCGTAACATTCATGCATTTCTAATTTTATCAACTAGTAAAAAAATGTAGTTCTGAAACTAGTATCTGAACAACTAGTTTTATGACTAGTTATAAGGAAACTAGTAAGAGAATCAAATAGTTCTAGGTCTAGTTAAAGAGCAACGTAAATTGACTGATTGAAAGCGGACTATATTTGGGTTAGTTAATTATAAGTCATCTCTATAAGCTGCATCACCGGTAATTGAATTGAGTGATTGGAACAGTCCCTGTTTTCATCTAATGTAAAAAATAAATAGTCTTGCAACTAGTATGAAATCAACTCAAATACTCGAAGTCTCATCATCTGACTCTCAAAGACTGCTTTAGATTGGTTGAAATGAGATGAGCCTTTGACTGCAAAAGGATTCGGTTTGGGTGAAATGAGCACAAATTAAATTCAGTTTCTTTGAGATTTCTTTAATTTTGTACGTTTGTGTAGACAATATATTTAAGTATAATTTATTGCAGCCCAATGGTTAGAGTATCCGACTCTGAAACTTAAGGTCCTGAGTTCGTCTTTGACATGGTTTGTTATAAAAAATAGTATATTAGTGAAACAATAAATAAAGACATTTAGAATTAATAAATATTTGAAAGATAGTAACAAATAATAAATGTAGAAAATTGTAAAGCTGATAATTGAAAAACAAACAAACATTTTTTTGTTTTTTGCTTTTTTAGTAACTGTATTGAACTATTAATTCAATTTACTGAATTGTGTATTGCAATACTTAAAGTAAGTAATTTGGAATTTTATATTTAATATAAAATAAAACATGCTGTGAGTTGTATTTAGTGAATGTAAAAAAAAATTATAATTTTATACAAGAGATACTTAAGTAACGAACATAGCAAAATAATACTCTCTTTTTTCTTGTCAAAAATTTCAATATTTGCATAAATTTGAGCTGTGTACTTGAATGAAACATTACCAGCTGGGTTATGCATTTTTCGCAACTCACTTAACTTACGTACTCATCCCTGGTTGTTGCTGGTGTGAAACACTGTTCATCAACAATTTGACTGCATGTAAAAATTAAACAAACTGCTTGCCTTGGCCATTTCCAGGTTATTGGACAGTCAAAGAAGACTTTAGGGCAAATGGGCAGCATAAACCCAAAAACTAACATAAAAAAACAACAAAAATAGCTTTCAGGCTCCGACAGTTAAATACCGAGTGACGGTAAAGATAGCCTATCAGTTTTTCTTCTTTCTGAAATCTGTAGCAAATACTTATTTTGAAAGTTGTAACAACAATTAGTTGCAAATTTCCTATGATCTAAATAAATACTATATATAAATTCAAAAATGATATATAAATACATAGAAAAAATTTTAAAATAATGAATTAAGCTACGGTGAAGCAAGCTCGACAGTACGAGACCCTGTACTTTTTAAGTGCAAAGCGTTCACTAGAGATTATTTAAATTTCAATTGCTGGCGCCACTACGAAGATGATTCTTATGATAAACACAGAGGTCACTAACGTCTCATCTACCTTTTGCCCGTAACATTGTTAGCTGAATAACTTCCACGTTTATCATCCGATTTAAATGTTTATTATATGTATCAAAAATCAAGACACTAGCATTAAAGATGCTCTTGTAATTTGACGAAATATTGGATTTCGAGGGGAGCATGGCAAAAATCTGAAACAAACTTGATCAACGGGAGATATAGATGAATCTACATTTGGTGTCTCTATCTTTTATAGTCTCTGAGATCTAGGCGACACAAAAAGGGACAGACAGACGGACACAGCTATATGATCAAGAATATATATACACTATGGGGTCTGCCACACCTCCTTCTGCCAAATGTAATAGAACCTTTTGTATTTTTTTAAAGTACAGGGTCTAAAAATAAGAAATACACGAAATGTAGGTATTCAAATACTTGCAAGGTGTCACGGATGAGACAAAATGAAGATCTTTTTAACAAGTGATCAGCTTCTTTAGATCCACTATTATCAACCAAATGATTTGTAAGAAGTCACAAAACACTGAAGGATATTTATGCAAAAGATATGGTAGATTTAATGTATATAGGCTAGGATCTTAAACATATTATTGAAGAAAGTTGAAGTTAACAGATACATTTACTGTGATTAAATGTTGATATTAATCTAAATAACAATAAAATTCATTTAAAACAATTATAGGATTTTTATTTAATTTTATCAACCAAATGATTTGTAAGAAGTCACAAAGAACTGAAGGAATTTATGCAAAAGATATGGTATAGGATATGGATATGATATAGGAGTTGACACGATATAAATTTAGTAGAAACTTGAATTATGTTAAATATGCTCGCTACACTAAACGGAACTTAAATAGTAATTTAATTGCATTTATTAGTATTAAAATACTAAAATATATATTTCTTTAGATATACATATATGTACATTTGAACATTTATAGTGGAATTGTTTGATGTTTGCATGCTTCTTATGCAGAACTATCGACATATCCTATCACGTAAAAAATCCATGTTTGACTACCTGTGGAACATAGATTTACGGCTCTGTTTTTAAGACTTTACGTTTATTTTAAAGCTGAAAAAGTTCTATTATACACATTTTAAATTTTATCGATATCTCATTTGGATCAAAAAAAATGACTTTCGCAAAGTAAGAACTCAAATCGGCCAACTGTGCGACAGCTCGCGTTATCTTTTATTTTTGCAGCGACCGATGTTAAATAGAGTCGTTTCGTTTCGTTCCGAATATTTTCAAATGAAGTGGATTTTGAAATTAATTAAACGAACTAACTTTTTCAGGATTTCATCAACTTTACAGTTTAATTTGTTCAGTTGTTTATTAACGGATTCTTTGCCCTTTAGGGCTGGCAACATATTTTTTAGGTATCGTATCGATGATATATCATTTTTAATAAAATATGAAAATGATAAAATATATATAACTTGAACTAAATTAAGGTAAAAATCCCAAAATCAAAAGAACACTGCAGGTATTTTTGTTTGTTTGCTCGACAGCTCGCGGGTCCACAATGAAGAAGGCACATTCTTGTCGCCAGTTGGCACAAGCACAAGTAAATTCAAATTGAACATCGATTAATAAATCGCTTACTAAGAATGGCCCATGGAAGTGTTGATCGATCGAAACATCGAAAATTTCGACATCGATTGATTTAAATATACAGAAAATGCATAAACACGTCAACGCCCGGTCCTCACTGGCATGCACTTCGTAAGATTTGCGACAATAATTACCATAAATCGAATTAAAAAAAAATAAATAAATAGAATAAAAGCGAAGGGTCCTATCGAAATACAGTTGCGTTTTGCTTGAATGTAACTTTTTCCCAATACTAGCTGTTAGAAGAAATATATTGTTTGAAATGCAGAATTTGTCAGAAAATGCAGAAATGACAGGGCATAACACACAAACCATTTTAACTTAGCACGCGATCAGGAACATAATCTAATTATGTTATTTACTATAAATACTTAGAAACTTACAGCTCATGCTAACTTTATCATATTTGTAAAAATTATCTTTTCAATGAAATGCAATTTTAACACTGCGGGTATATTATGTTTCTAAAGTCAACCGAAAGATCAAAATGTACCCTAAAATAAAGATACTTAGAAAATAAATATAAGAAATTGATTTTCGTTAAATTTCAAGAATTTTTCATGTATTTACTTTTAAAAATAAACTAGTTAATAAAACCATATAAGTTAAAAACGAAGACTTAGCTCAATTCAACGATGGACAGCTCTAGACTTGTCCTTATAAAGTGTAAAATTTGCCACTTTGCATTTTTTGCACATTTCACTTTTGTGAGTAAAACGATGTTGTGCCCATCCCAGTGCTAGACCAATGACTAGATGAGTATACAAGTACCTGTTAAATAGGTTCTCTGCCTTGAACTGCCTTCATGTTTTTATTCAATATACCAATTGTGTGGGTCCAGTACGAGTCGGACCGACCATTGTTCTATCTAAATATTTCATTATAATTTACACGCTTTAATTAAGATTTCCGCCATGAATTTGCCGTTTCACGTAAATCTGGATGACCACACTTAATTTACTTTAATTTAGTTCTTTAGTCTGTCACTAAACCAGCTGTCAAATTCGCGGTATGAATTGTCTGAATAACTCAGAAACTACCCTGTACTTTAAAAAAATACAAAAGGGTCTATTATGTTTGTTCAAATGGGCGTAACAGGCAGAAGGAGGCGTGGCGGACCCCATAAAGTATTCTTGATCAGCATCAACTGCCGAGTCGATATAGCAATGTCCGTCTGTCTGTAACTTTTTTTAATTCCTAGATCTCAGAGACTATAAGAGCAAATCAAAATTTCAAAGTCAAATTACAAGAGCACCTTTAATGCTTGCGCTTTTTGTTTGGTACATTTAATATACCCTATGGTATCTACCCTATCCTGAAAGTTGTATTCAAACCGGATGATAAACGCCGAAGTTATTCAACTAACAATGTTACGGGCGAAAAAGAAGAAACAACGCTTGCGTTTATAAACTGTGTTTGTAAACTGATATCTTCGTAGTGGCGCTATCTATGGAAAATTTTTGAAATTGAAACAAACTATAGTGAACGCTGTGCACTCAAAAAGTACAGGGTATCCTACCGTCGAGCTTTCTTTACCGTAGCTTACTGCATTTTTTATGTATGTAGGTAGGTACATATGTGCAATGTACATATGTTTGTTAAGGAACTATTATGTATTTATTCGCACTCAATTGATATAAATATTCCAGTTAAAGAATAACTTAAAAGGAGGATTTATGGAATTCATTTTAAGATAATGGTGATACCCATTGATATACTATACAGGCTTGACGAGCCCCCAAATTTTCAGACACACCTCCTCTATATCAAGTGTTGAATTGCTCAGAAATTAAGATTATAACCCATATCACTGCACTCTCCGCATATCACTCTGGCTCTTATTTGATATTTGATAGTATTTTGTTCGTTTGGTCGACTCAATCTAGACTAGTCAAACTTGTTGGACTGTGAACTGACCAATTAATCTAACTGCTAATCACAGGGCAACTCCGAAGGTCGCTGGCTTTTTACTTGCAATTTAACCAAAATGATTTTCAGAGTGTATTAGTTGTGCGAAGTAAACTCGTCATTTTTACTTATTGTTGAAAAAGCACGAGACTTGGAACCGGTTCACTTCCAGCCACTTTGGTCACTGCCAGCAGAAAAAGTTGCCAAGGGCACCTTGAAATTAAACCAACTCTAGTGTGAGTGCTACTAG
The DNA here is from genome assembly GCA_037043535.1 of Drosophila putrida. Lineage (NCBI taxonomy): Eukaryota > Metazoa > Arthropoda > Insecta > Diptera > Drosophilidae > Drosophila > Drosophila putrida. The sequence goes on from JBAMBI010000334.1 coordinate 675,836, forward strand.
CAAAATCGTAGGTACATGCATATGTATACGTGTAAACAAATTGTCGTATGGCTAAACATATTGTTTAGAAAAAAATCAGTCGGCACTTTGTCGTCAACATGCCAAATTTCAAGAGCGGCCGCGAATTGCATCAGCGTCAGAACCACCTCTAGATGTTGGAAGCGGTATAATAGCGGGATAAGGGCTGAAAGCGCATCAAGACCTCTGCTGACTGCCGGTTATATGTAAAGTTGGTGGATTGTGACGCATCATGTACGTCGCTTTTTGGCTCTCTGTTCTCTCGGGTTGTATGGGCACCTAAAAGGTTCAGGGGTATACATCGTTTGTGAAGTGCATACACACATTTAGGTTGTGGTAATGTACATGACATTGGTCAATGCTGATGAATATTACAGTTTTTGATGCTCTTTAGGCTTACCTGTTCCTTGGACTGAGGTAATAAGCACACAAACATGCATAATTAAATATTAGTGTAAGGTAAGGTATATTTTAGTCGAACCACTGTTAAATTTAAAAGTCGTTGCGTGCGTTTTATCACAACAACATTGCAAAGTCGACACTCGTTTCGCTCTCTGCTCACCGGATTCTCTTTTCTTTTCTCTCTTGACTCGATAACAGCTGACACCAGCAAGCTTAGATATACATACATTTGCACACGTAGATGTGAGTGCGCAAGAGCGGCAAAAACTATTTATTTACAAGGGGAACATGACGATCGCCGTTACAGTCTGTTTTGCAGTGTTTCGCCTGCTGGTCGTTCGTGCTTCACGTTCCTGAAAACGACTTAAATTTGCCCAAAAATTCTTTCGTTTTGTGATAAATCAAAACAACGCGTGTTGAGTGATATATATAAAGTCGCCCAAAACACAGATAAACATCTCGAATAAGTTTTCATTTGTCGCCGAAAAACGGAACAATAAACGGATATTAACCAAAACGAAATCAACTCATTTTATTCGCCAAATATATAAATAGTCAACTCGAGGCGTCGAGTGGAGTTCTCCAAAGTGCAGATAAACAGAGTACGATAACTAATTTTCATTAGGACCCCAAACGGTTACAACACAAAATGAATGCCAACGCGTAAGTTTGAAATGTATTTATATCTTGCCATTCTCCTTTTACATTTTCTCATACGTCGCAAATTACATAATTTGGGAATTAATTTTGGGAAAATAGCAGACAGTCTGTCTGCTAAGCTAGGAGGAGCTTTCACTTTTCAACCCCCAAAAGCTTACATATCAACAAACAGTTAGACAGAGATACTTTCGCATACATATGTAAGTCTCATAACCATACAAAAATATGTTTTTACAGTTGTGTTATTGTGTTATAAATACCAATCGTTGTTTTGCTTATTATTTTAATTCTTGCCACTTTACGTTGTGGTGTTTTATTTATCTCTCTATAATGCTCTCTTACGCATTCACGTCACAGCAAACCATGCGCAGATCAAATTTGACTTAAACTCTTTCTTTTGGTGCACATCAACAGGCGAATCTGCCTATTGGCAAAGACAACAGTTAATTAAGAAATTTTTATACCCTGAGAGGGGGTATATTAAGTTTGTTCAAAAAAAAAAGTATGTAACAGGCAGAAGGAGGCGTGGCAGACCCCATAAAGTATATATATTCTTGATCAGGGCGACAAGCTGAGTCGATATAGCCATGTCCGTCTGTCCGTCTGTCTGTCCGTCTGTCCGTCTGTCTGTCTGTCCGTCTGTCCGTCTGTCCGTGTGAACAACGAGATCTCAGAGATGGTAAGACCTAGAAGCACCAAATTTGGTATGAAGACTCCTTGTACTTGCACGCAGATCAAGTTTATTTCAAATTTTGGATGCCACGCCCCCTTCGCCCATTTTGGTAATTATCAAGCTAGAGACATGAGCTTCGGCAGGAACAATACTTAAGTTCATAAGGATGCATTGTGAAAATTTGATCAAGATCGGATAATAAACACGAAAGATATCCGCAATTATTTTATTCTTTAATTTAATGTGTTGTTGCTGTTGTTGTTGTGAGTTTTCGCCCTCTCTCTTTCTCTCTTTCAAGTTATCAAGTAATAGAGCTGTCACGTTATTAAACGGGGTACCTGGGTTCGAATCCCAGTAAAAGCATGCTTAAATTCTTTAATTTTTTTTTTAATTTTTGTTATACATTTAGAATGTTTTTTTTTATGTTTTTATTTAGTTATTTTGAAAATAACATACTCATTGTTGCTTAGACTTTTAAGTACAAAACAGACAGCACAAATACAAAACACAAATATAATTAATATAAAATTTGAGTGGCGTTCTCTACTACCTCAGGGTATTCTACTGTCGGGATCTCTCGACTGAATGATATATTTTAAAAGTGAAAAGTTTCGTAAGCAGTACAGACGATATCTAGCGTGGTTTTTTAACAACCTGTTTGATTAACATTAATGTTCGAGCAATAGGGACTTGTATACCATTTTTTCGTAAGTTCTGCTTTGTTTGCTTCGCAAAAACAATACTTATTTGAGTCCATCTACTTATTTAGAAATAAGTATGTAAGTAATCAGACGGAACGATTACACTTTTTATACCCTAGGGGTATATTAAGTTTGTTAAAAAAAAGTATGTAACAGGCAGAAGGAGGCGTGGCAGACCCCATAAAGCATATAAATAGCTCGGCTGAAAAGTTCGTATCGTTTCCATTAGAGGGCGCCACTAGAATAAAAACTATCATTTTCGAAGAGTACCAACCTTTAAAAGATATATGTTGAAGTTTCATAGGTGTTTTTTGAGGTATTGCATTTTGGGTGAAACTAATTTTGGTATTTTGAAAAAAATGGATAATAAGGAATTTCGTGTGTTGATGAAAGATTGTTTTTTCATGAAAAAAATGCTGCTGATGCCAAAAATCGGCTTGATAAGTGTCACCCGGAATCTGCTCTAGGAGAAGCAACTATTCGCAAGTGGTTTGCTAAATTCCGTACAGGTCATATGAGCACCGAAGACGATGAATGCACTGGACGTCCAATAGAGGCAGTTACGGGCAAAAATATCAAAAAACTTCACAAAATGATTTTGGAAGACCGCAAAGTGAAGTTAATGGTGATAGCTAACACTCTAAAGATATCAAAGGAACGCGTTGGACTTATCACTCGTGAATATTTGGGTATGCGAAAGCTCTGTGCAAAGTGGGTGCCGCGCGAGCTCACAGTTGACCAAAAGCAACAACGAGTGGACGATTCGGAGCAGTGTTCAATCCTCAAAAGTCAGAGTTTTTCATCGATATGTGACAATGGATGAAACGTGGCTTCATTATTTCACCCCCGGAGAGAGAGAGTAAACTCACAGCAACAACAACACATTAAATTAAAGAATTTAATAATTGCGGATATCTTCCGTGTTTATTATCCGATCTTTTATAAAATTTTCACGATGCATCCATATAAGTACAAGCCTTGTTCCTGCCGAAGCTCAAATCTCTAGCCTGTTAATTGCCATTGCTATCCTTTTTTTCACTTTGTGGGCGAAGGGGGCGTGGCATCCAAAATTTAAATTAAACTTGATCTGCGTGCAAGTATAAGAAGTCTTCATACCAAATTTGGTGTTCCTAGGTCTTACCATCTCTGAGATCTCGTTGTTCACACGGACAGGCAGACGGACATGGCTATATCGACTCAGCTTTTCGCCCTGATCAAGAATATATATACTTTATGGGGTCTGCCACGCCTCCTTCTGCCTGTTACATACTTTTTTTTTTGAACAAACTTAATATACCCCCTCAGGGTATAAAAATACAGCTCGTTCCAGGCATATTTCTCCGTTCGTGACTAAATACTAAATATTATCATTTGTGGTATTTAAAATTCCGCTAACTTGAAATTACAAATGCATTATTTCTGTGTACAAAACAGAATATGAAGCAGTTTAACACGTGTTACAGTCCCCAGACATATACATAGTCTCTTAATGACGACCTTGCTATTGCTGTGCTGTTTAGTTTATTTTGCTTTTAAATTGCATTGGGTAGCTTAACCTTTGGAACATCATTATGTAATTACGCAAGGTGTTGTAGTCTCAACGGGTGATTCCGAAATAATTCTTGTTTGTTCTGTAATAAAAAACATAACATTCATGGAAGTGTCCGACTGTAAAATACCCTGTGGAAGTACGATTCCGTTGTTAGATTACTTGGACATATGTTTGTACAATGTGACGGTTATTACCCAATTTCCCTTTAACAAAAAAAAAAATCTAGCTCCTATATTTTTTCACCGATCTTAATGGTTTATACAGTTTTAAAAAGAAAAATATCAGGGCTATATATAAAAAATATGTATTATGTGGAAAAATATTGTGTTTTGTTTTTATATCAAATTTTTCCCCAAATTTTTCGATTTTCGGTTGATTTTTCAAAAAAGAACGTTGGTGCGTCACCTCAGGATGGGCTCCAAAAAAGCTGATTTTTTGCATACATTATTATTTTTTTGCAGGTCAACGATTCCGCTCCCGATAAATCGAAAATTAAAAATAAAGTGTTTTTCGCTCCGGTCAATGTACAAATATACGAAGCCACATTACACACGCACGCACAAAACAATAGCGTATCTATATTGAATAATTGTCATTGAATATATTCCGTGTTTATTATCCGATTGCGGACCGCAAGTACCTTTTATATTTACCAAATCTCTAGCTTATTAATTGCTAGAGTTATGTTCTTTTGAAAATTGTGGGAGAAGGAGTGGCTCTTTTTAAATTTAAAATTGACGATTGGTCCGGGCTTTCCCAATCATTATACATACTTACGTTTTTATTCGTGGGCGAAGGGGGCGTGACATAAAAAACTTGAAATTAACTTGATCTGCGTGCAAATATAAAAAGTCTTCATACCAAAATTGGTGTCAGTAGGTCTTACCATCTCTGAGATCCTTTCGTTCGTTTCGACCTAACTATTTATTTATGAAATGAATTATAGATGTTGATTTCAAGCCGATTGTTCCTATGGCAGCTATATGATATAGTAGTCCAATTTGCTCCAAATATAGTCAGTCCAATACTTATTAGTTGTCTCTTTTATCGTTGAAATCATTATGAGTCATTTGAAAGCACGTTTATTGTAGATAAAGATAAAATTAAAATGTACAAAAGTTTTAGACGAATGTACTTATTATCTGCAATACTTTACGGCTTGCCCCATTGCTCAATGTGCATTCGGATGTATATTGCCTTTAATATCTTATATAAACTTTTATAAGCATTTACGCTGGCTTTTAAGCCAATGAACTATTTAGGTATAAGTAATTGCTAGTAGTTCACTAAACCGATGCAATGCAATTATTTCGAGAAACTTAAAGTTAAGTAATGCTATTAGCCAGGTGTGCACTTTTTGATGCCGTCAACTTGGCCAACATCTGTCCCGTCTGTTTTGTCTATAATTGATTTGTTAGTTTGGTAAATGCATATTGAAATTGTTGCAAACTTGTTAAGCACACAAGGTGACATTTTCTCAGAGTTCTGGTACAAAAAGAGTTTATCACAATTGCCTTATCTTACAATAAGATACAGTTTAATTAAGAATCTGCAATTAATTAGCAACAATCAACCAATCGCTTCCACAAAATACATCCTGAAAATTAAAATTTATGGTAATTTTCCTTAAATCTGGTTTTAACAGCCAGTTCAGCTTCCGACTTTATTATTCGATCTGGGGGCGGTAAATAATTGCTTAAAGTGTACATTCTGGTACAGTTTGCTTTACATCTTTGAATTCCGTTGGTTTTTAGACCCTGTACTTTAAAAAAGTACAAGTGGGTCTATTACGCTTGTGCAAATGTGCGTAACAGGCAGAAGGAGGCGTGGCAGACCCCATAAAGTATATACAGTAGGGAGCAAAAGTGTTTCCATAGTTGACACTTTGAACTTTGTAAGTCAATAATATCCAAACGAATGAAGCAAATCAAAAAAACTTTTTTTTCCAATAATATATATTTAATTCTTAACAAATTGCCGTATATAACATAAACAAAAACAAATCAGCAAAATATTCAAACAAAAAAAACTAAAACCAAACGCATGTGTACAATTTTGCACCTTCCGTTATTCTTACTTTGGTTTGATTTCTTAATTCTCTTTTCGGCAATAGACATGCAGTTTCACCGTTATAAATTTTATTTTTGCATTCTACACTTTTATGATCCAGAAAATTACGTGTTTCTTATTATTCGAAGCAGATTTGTTGATTTTATCAATTAGTCTATAAAGTACCGCGGAAAAATGAAGAGGCTTTCGGTAGATGTCGAAAATAGTATTATAAGCCTAACTGAAAGTTGCTGTTCGACTCGTAGTATTGCAGATCAGCTTAATATTTCTCATTCAGCGGTGTCCAAGGTCCAGAAAAGACGCAATGTGCCATCCAAAAACACTATTAAAGGCCGCAAACGCCTCTTAAAGGACTCTGACGCCAGACTAATGATGTCGAAAATGAGAACTAATAAGTTCCTAACACCGAAGAAGGCATCTATGGACATAGGAAAAGACGTGAGTCGGTGGACGGCTAGAAGAGCACTAGCTAAGGTTGGATATGTGGCAAGTGAGAAAAAAAATAAACCAGCTCTATCCGACAAGAATGTCAAGGCTCGATTGAAATTCGCCCGGGAACACAAGAACTGGACTGTAGATGATTGGAAACGTGTCATCTGGTCGGATGAATCCAAGTTCAACCGTTTTCAGTCGGATGGCAAGCAATACTATTGGCACAGGCCCGGGGACAAGCTTCAAAAACACCATGTAAAGCAAACCGTTAAGCATGGAGGAGGCAATGTCAAAGTTTGGGGATGCTTTACTTGGTGGCACGTTGGACCATTGCATAAAATTGACGGTATAATGTTAAAAGAAGACTATCTCAATATTTTGCAAACCTATCTACCCAATTTTCTGGACAAGTGTGCATACCCCGTAAAGGAAATCATTTTTCAACAAGATGGGGACCCAAAGCACACTGCCAAAATTGTCGGCGAATGGTTGCAAAACCAAGATTTTATGCTGATGGAGTGGCCAGCTCAAAGTCCCGACCTCAATCCGATTGAGAACCTGTGGTCAATCGTGAAGCGACGGCTCGGGCAATATCAATCAATGCCATCCAACCTAGACGATCTTTGGAAGCGTGTAGAACTGGAGTGGAACCGAATAACAAAGGAAACCATAGAGAAGTTAGTCGAGAGTATGCCAAAAAGAATAAAAAGTGTAATAGCCAATAAGGGTCTGTGGACATAATATTGATTTGGAATAATATTTAATTTTTTTCACTGAAGGTGCAAAGTTGTACACATGCGATTGGTTTTAGTTTTTTTTGTTTGAATATTTTGCTGATTTGTTAGACCCAGTACTTTAAAAAAGTACAAATGGGTCTATTACGTTTGTGCAAAAAAAATGTGCGTAACAGGCAGAAGGAGGCGTGGCAGACCCCATAAAGTATATATATTCTTGATCAGCATCAACAGCCGAGTCGATATAGCCATGTCCGTCTGTCCCTTTTTTGAGTTCCTAGATCTCAAAGACTTTAAGAGCTAGAGACACCAAATTTGGCATGTGTGTACATCTATATCTTGCATTGAACGAGTTTGTTTCAGATTTTTACCACGCCCATTTCCGCCCCCGCAAATTAAAATACAAAATTTCCAAGTCGAATTACAAGAGCACCATTGATGCTAGCACCTTGATTTTTAGTATGTGCAATACAGACTATAGTCCGAACGTATTCTGCAAATTTCATCTAAATCACATGATAATTGCGGAGGTTGTTCAACTCACAATTTTACGGGCAAAATCAACTGATATCTTCGTAGTGGCGCCATCTATGGAAATTTTTTGAAACTGAAACAATCTGTAGTGATCGCTTTGCACTCAAAAAGTACTGGGTCTCCTACTGTCGAGCTTGCTCCACCGTAGCTTAATGCATTTTTATATATGACAATGTCGGACAAATCTTATCGATGTGATTTTAAACAATTTATGTCAGGGGTGCCCAGGCCTTATACACTTAGTACACTTTTGTTTGTGTTTTACGATTGACTATGCTAGTCGCATAGGCTTACACAAATAGTACACTTCCCATAAGGAACGCACACAAATGTAAATTAACCAACAAAGCAAAGCACATTTGGATGCATGTCTATGTATTAGAGCTGCAAAATTGACAATTTAATCATAAATAATTATTTTTTTTTAATGCGTACTTGTATATTTAATTAAATTAAGAAATTTGTTTGATTAACATTTACCAATTTGGAAACGAGCTGACAATCATTTTTTCAGTGTACAAGTTGACATGTAATCAAAATGTTCCTTTTTAAAAGTTTGTTTTTTTATTCACATGTTTCAGTGAGCACACCTGATTTATGTGCTTACCTTCATATCGAATTTGTGCTAAGCCATCATCTGCAAGTTTGAGCATTTACTAAATTTGGTATTTTCTTAACAACGTATAACGTGAACAAGTAAATTTTAATTTCAATCAACATTTTGAAAGCAGTTGCGAGCAAAAAGAAAGAAAGACACATGTGTACGAGTATATGGCAGAAATAAACAGTAAACTACCTACATACGAGGTAGACAGCTTAAGACTTGGAATTTCAATTGTTATTGGGAAGTTGTATCTTTTAAATTCGTGAATTAAATCAGCATTATCACCAGTATTATGTATTATATATTAGTATATTCACCAGTTTAATCGGGATATCCAATTTTCAAGGCCCCTTTCGATGGTTTAGACTCCTATTTGACCAATGGCAACTTCAATTTCATTCATAATGGCGATTCATAATAATCAAGATGTTTCGCGTAACACTTGTCCTTGACGGCTTCCCAAAGAAAATAATTCAAAGGTGTTACATCGCAGCTACTAGCTAGCTCTGGTTTCAGATAGTTGTTGTTGTAGTTCTAATATATAGCGCAAGGTTACCTAGGCGAGCCAAAGTTTGGATACCCTTGCAGAGCCCTGATTTTGAACCGATCGTTCCTATGGTAGGTAAATAATATAGTTTTCCGATTTGAACCAAATTTGCTAAAGATGTATGAAACTGTATCAAACATACAATCTGTGAGTTTGGTTGAGATATGTATCTTTAGAAACAATAAAATTTTTTATACTAAATATTGAGTCAAAACAGATCGTTCCTATGGCAGCTATATGATATAGTGATCCGGACCGGCCGGTTCCAACATATGTACTGCGTACAGAAAAGAGACGGACCTCTACCAAGCTTCATCAAGATAGCTCCAAAACTGACAGACTAGTTTGCATGGAAACAGACAAACGGACAGACAGGCGGACACGGCTTTACATCCTTTATGGGGTCTGTATGGTCTTCTTCAGTGCGTGGCACATTTCGTGACATTATAATACCTTCTGCAAGGGCATAAAAAACGGAGCTAGCCAACAATAGATGGCGCCAAACTACAAAAATTGGCTCACTAAAGTACACTATTTGATACATAAAAAATATCCCATTATACTTTTAGGCACTTCAGTGCATTCTGAATTTCCGACAACCGCAAATTTATTTTAAATGATCGCTATCAATTTTCCAATGCATATGCTAAATGGTACAAAAAAAAATGGCATACGCTTAGGCTACTTTAAAATGCCATCAACGTTTAAAAATAAAAATAAAACTAGACTAGTTTTGATTTGCACCCAGATATTTTAAATATCGATCATATATTATTTGGCGATAATATCAATAATAATATAGCGCAAGCTAGCTAGTTCCCTGTATAAACCAACCGATTTTTTTCAAAATTTCTTAAATGTTGATCTAGAACCGATCGTTCCTATGGAAGCTTTATGATATTGGTAAAATTTGGTAAGGATGTGTGAAACTGTGTCAAACAAACAATTCGTGAGTTTGGTTGAGATATCTTAAGAAACAAGAAAGTTTTTCACACCAAAGTTTGATTTTAAACCGATCGTTCCTATGGCAGCTATATGATATATATAGCGATCCGATCCGTCCGGTTCCGAAATATGTACTGCGTGCAGCAAAAAGACGGACTTGTACCAAGTTTTATCAACATAGCTTAAAAACAGAGAGAATAGTTTGCATAGAAACAGACAGACAAACGGACATGGTTTTATCGACTCAGGTCGCCGTCCTGATCAAGACAATATATATACTTTATGGGGTCTGTGAGGCCTCCTTCAATGCGTTACAAACTTTGTGACAAAATTATAATATTCTCAGCAAGGGTATATAAATACTTTGATTCACTTTGCATTTTGGCTGTACACGAGTGTAATCCAAGAATCAATTTAAGTAAAATAGTTTTAAAGATTATTGTTTCTATTTTTTCTCCAAGGGCAAGAAATTAAATACATTTTTTTGCCACATACAGTTTAACGAACTCTGAAATTTTGTTGTATTTTTAAACATAAGTACGGTGGAGCAAGCTCGACTCGACCCTGTAGTTTTTGTATGCAAAGCGTTCACCATAGATTGTTCTTCAATGTTGCGTAACAAAAATTTTGAAAGATGGCGCCACTACAAAGATATCAGTTGATAACCACAGAGATCGCAAACTTCTTATTCCTTTTGCCGAAAATTGTTAGTTAAATAACTTCCGCGTTTCTCATCCAACTGAATTTTTACACGACCGGTTCGGAACATATATATCAAAAATCAAATCAAATTATAAATCTAAATTGAAAAAATAAAAAAAATTTTTCGTTCTATTATTTTTTCCTTGACTGCATATAAGCACATTAGAACAAATACACACAAAAACAAAGAAGTCACTTCATTGATTAATGGTTTTTTGAACATCTTCCTTGCAAGATTTAAGCGTTTTGTGGGAGAAGGGGTTAAATAAATGGTAGGTCTGGACCCTTCTTAAGTAGATGCATGCCAAACGTTAGATCTTTAGAGACAAAAGCCAAAATTTTAAAAGTGAGTTTTATTTAAAATGAAAACAATAAAAATCATAAATAATAAAATGTTGTATTCATTAACATTTAAAAAAAAACTTAAGAAATAACAATTTCAAAATCAAGCGAAAATCAAGTATAATTATAGTGAAATCTTTTTAGTCTGTGGTTTTATGATTTAAAAAACTCAATATTATTTGGGACTCCAGATATAAACTTGTATAACAATAGTCCTTAAGTAAATTATACACAACGATTTATTTAACAAAATATTTTTCGATAATTTAGTTATAGGAATGAGATCATACACTAAAATCGGCTCTTCCTTCTCTTCTATCTCGTAATTAAACTAATCTATTCGTAACAAACCCATTCGGAGCAGGCCCATTCAATCATAAATCATCGAACATTTGATAGACTGCTATATAATTCGATGAATACCTGAAAATTGACAAATTCAACATAAGCACTCCCAATATACTCGATTCTGGTACGCGGAAGGGGCACCCTGAAACAGCTGTCGGTTGTTTCGATACACTTGACTCTCCAATTGGATGTTTTCCTAGTGCTCACCTGAAGTGAAATTGGCTGACACTTTACGGTGTGTCGGCTACGTATACGTAATATGAATGTAACGAGTTGTGTGCATTTAATAAACTTATCATTCGAACTCACCAGATGCTGTATACCTTCAGCTTATTGGAGAGATCGTGTAATGGAAATGTAAAGTACTAAGAGAAAGAGCTAGTTACTTGATTACTTTGATGTCTATCGAGTCTTACTTTGGAATATCAACTTTACATATGTATATGACATTGTCTCATTTGCTTTACTAGTCAACATTTTTCTTATCAGCTGAAGCCGGCATGGACCAACTGCTTATAGAGCTGCTTACAATCAGTCTCATTTCAAACTTGTCCAGAGCTTATTAAATGCTTGCATTCCGAGCACTGATCCAGTTTAAGCGATTTCGGAGCGAATTTGGCTCTTTGTTAAGGCTAAATTTGAATTCTGCTGTGCAAAGAGACAGAAAATGGAGACGTAAAAGTTTCATATCCAGGTTAGTGCCAGATATGGGGCTTTACAATAATCTAATCGCTGACAACGAAGATAGGCAGCTACCTCCTGATTCTTACTGATAAATCTGCCAATAAAATTTTAACTGACCTTGAGGTACACTTAATAAAGAATCATGACTGTAAAAGCTGTATATATATTTTGCAAATGTGTGAAGCTTTCAAGAGTTTACTAAACTGTGACTAATCTCAGAAACTGTAAATATTAAGACCCACATCATATATAATGTTTTTTTATTTAAAATATGTTGCTCTTCAAATCATTTCCTTTTCAAGCAATCTTGACTAAAACTTTCCTGAAATCAAAAATATTTTGAGATTGGTTTGCACTGACTTGAAATCAAAACACAATTTATTGCCCAAGATAATATTTAAGTATGTTAAGTTAACGTCAATGAACAATTTCGTATATAAGTATGTTTATATAAAATTATGAGCCCGTAAATACTACGAGTATATGAGTGGAGCAGTAAATTAACTGTATGCCCACCACAACAAGGTAATATTCTTATTAGATATTACTGAAACACATTTCAACTCAGATTTCATACTCTGCCCAGTAAAATGAATAATTATTTACATATTTCTTCCAAAAAATAAGGATTAGTTGTAACAGTATCACATTCTATACTATTCAGTAATAATGTTAATAATTGCAGAACACGCTGCTAATGGGTTGGCAGCTGAGAGAGATTTTAAATCTTATTGAAATGTAGCTTATCCATGCACGACCTAAGACAGTCAGACGAGTGGCATCAAGCGTGCAACATCACAATGTGTCGCCGAGAGATTTGAGTACAAGATTAAGAGCCAAGGTGCCAAGGGTCAGCTGCTAGCTATATTAATCCGAAAAGTATAAAACACTCGCGACGTGGCTACGATTTTATATAGTACAATATTAAAGTGAATCTAATGCTAATGCGTATGATAATGAGAATATGAATAAAAAAAATAAAAATTTTATAGTAACTTCCAAATTAACAGCAAAAACATTCATTCAACCGCAATTCGATAAGCAAAACAATGATTTGTATACAGATTACATACAAAATAAATAATATTTAATAATTTTAATTAACATTAACCGCTGACAAACAAAAGCCCTTCACAAAATTACAACAATTAAATTGTAAAATTATTCCAAGCATTTTCCCTGGCTTTTCTATAGCATTTGCACAGCAATTTCAATGTCTTATAAATACAGGGTGTTTTCCTCCCGTGGCGTAAAGTCTCGTGTCAAGAATTGACAAACAACACCAGTTATGGAGATTCACTGCAAAATACCCTGTAAAATACTTACGTTAGCATTAGCACTGCGTGCAGTAAGACACAGAAACAGCTGCAAGCAGTGATTGCATTGTTTCTCGCTTATAGCCAATTTACACTACCGTTGAGTAGGCAATTACGATTTAAAAGTTAGCAGTTGGGTGAAGTTGATTCTTCATATTTATTGAGTCAAATTATTTTCTCCGTTCCTGCTAGACATACCCGTAATTCTGTACCTTAATCTTTGTACTAATAACTATTCCCCACATAAGCCATTTCGAGTGCTCTGTGCATATTACAGACTTGTCCATTTTATATATAAAAATAATTATTTTTCTTTTGTGCTTCAAACATTGGTTAAATTTAATAAAAAAATATTACTTTAATTTCTCATTTGAGTAAGCAAGTGCCTAAAACAAACGGGTAACTTCACTTTCAACCACATAGGGTCACATAATTGGGCCACTAACCATTGATTGAATGTATTAAATGGTTTGTGATTGTGTAAAAATGCAACTGGTTAAATAATTGTTTAACGGCTCGGCTTTAATCCGGTTCGGATAACCCAAACCCCGGCTCAGAACTTTGTACTTATGTTGTTAAAGCAGCCAACAAGTACTACGGTGGATAGAATACCTAGAAAAGTTTTTCACTGATATATGGAACGGGGAAAAAATGAAAAATAATCAACACAATTTAAGAATATGTTCTGGGAACATAGATGTTGCATTTTAAATTACATTTTATTCGTATATTTCTTAATACTGTTGCAATCCACACACTTCATATTATATTTCGGTAATTTCTTCTCCTGTTTTCCAGAGAGAATGCGCCGTAAGCTTCGGCTTTTTGCTTAACGGCGCGCCGCTGTGTCAGTGTAAATTGACTATTACTTTTATCTTTTATAAGTAGATGTATCTTTATACTCCAATCTTTATAAGATCCAAAGCAAATATAAATAAATACAAGTCGGGGAGCCTCTACACAGATCCAACGTGACCAAATACTTGAAACTATTAAGAGAAAGCTCAATATTTTTTGATGTAATGTTCCAGAAACATATAAATTCTGAATGACGTACAAATGAACTTATTTACCGTGAAAAAACAACCCGACTGTACAAAAGTGAGATGTTGTGATATATAAAATAGTTAAGAATCATAAGTGAAATAATATGTCGTTTAAAACAACAATCATCGACTTATGATATGATTTAAATACCTATATAAAAGATTTTAAAGTCAAAAAATAACATGTTTTCAAATACTACTAAAACATAATACTTTCAAATTATGAGTTTGATCTTTTTTTAGAAGGCCTCACGAATTACATTTGTTTTTAAATGATTTTTGGGCTACTAAGCCGTACTTTTAAAAAAATTCTTCCTTATGTGTCCGTGTATCTTTCGAGCCTTCTTTAAAGAGTCTTGTTTAATAATATAAACATATGAAAACATACATTGCAATAAACATAATATTATTCACTTTAAAAAGTATAATAGTGTCATCAGTGTCGCAATTATCCCTTTATCCCGTTTGTTTTCGTTAATTGTAGGTTTCTGTTTTTGTCCCCTTTCGCTTCTTATACTTATTGGCATTATTATGGAATTTTCAAAAGGCGGAAAGTAGATTCAACAGTTTATATCCTGCTAACACACTGACTGACTACAGGGTAAACAATCACCTGAATACATGCATACATTACATGTTAAAATGTATATATTTGTCAGTCGCGAACACGTTTTAAACTGATCGCTCTGATTTGGATGGGGGTTTAATGAGCCTTACGTAAATTATATGCATTGGTATCTCAGTTAATAAATTCGTTCAAGGCAGGGACAGTTAACAAAACTCTTAACAAATTCGTGAGCACGTACTACTAACATATACATACAAATAGTCAGCTAATGATAATAATAATATTAATGATAATGATTTTTGCTTATCACTTTTTGTTTTGCCCTGAACTTGTGACTTAGTCGTAAACGCAAAAAATTGTCAATGTAATGTCTGCTTGAAGTGGATTGAAGTTTATTTGCAAAGCTCGTAGAATAAAATGCAGTACTCGAAAGCGTAAGATTTGATCAATACTTAAGCATTGACTGGGGCCTGGGGATTAACTGAAGTAGATCCCACTTTGACCAGCTCATTGATAAATGATTATGCCCTTGATCTAGTGAGCCCCTTGGTCATATCATTGAAGGATTGACCTTTTTGTCTTTGAATGACTTTACTTATTTTGTCCAACAAATTTACTCTATCAATATCTATATATCTCATGCATTTGAGTATAAGCTCGCAAAAATTGATCTTTGGAAAATGCTTTTAACTGGAAACATACTGAAAGAAGAAAAAGTTATTGGAACTGTTACCCGTATATTTTGCAAGTTTCTACGAATAGATATGCTAATTATGCTATTCGACCATTAAAATACTATTCACATTATTATAAATGTCGTCCTTGAATCTTAATCTTGAGCACGACCGTTTCGCATTATTTGCATTGGCTGCAATTAATTATAACGCGATTGTTGGGCTATTTTCGAAACGGGTTTTATTGTCGCTTTTCTGTCTGATTTGAACAAAAATTTTATGTTGATTATGAGTTTAGATTTTGGTAAATACTCTTGAGCCAGTTGAGCGTGTAAATACGTCATTCGGCAAAGTCAATAAAGTCAATAAACCAAACGATGACGTTTATTTCAATAATTATAGTCAATATGAAAATTGACTAGAGATACTGAAAGGTAATGCAAATGTAATTCCCAATTCTTTCTAAATAAGAAAAGGTATAGCGTAAAAAAGGGTATATACTTATCAGCAGTATTAACTTAACGATAATATACACTGTTATCCATGACATATTTCATTAGTCCCTGTGTACTGTATTCAATTCTATTGTTGATTGAATAGTTGAATCAACTTCAAATTCAAATCATTTATATTTTCTTCAAATATGATAGTTATATGAAAATTTCTTCAAGCTAATAAATAGATAGCCAGAGGAATAACGTAATCTAACCTATAAAACTTCTTATATCCATACAGAGGGTGTTATAAATTTTTTATCACGAAGTTTGTAACGCATTGAAGGAGGCTTCACAGACCCCATAAAGTATATATATTCTTGATCAGAGCGACGAGCTGAGTCGATATAGGCATGTTCGTCTGTCTGTCTGTTCTATTCAAACTAGTCTCTTAGTTTTGAAGCTATCTGTTTGAAACTTGGTACAGTTCTGACTTTTCGCAGCATGCAATACATTTGTCGGAACCGGACGGATCGGATCACTATACCATATAGCTGCCATAGGAACGATCGGTTCAGAATCAACATTTACTATGGAAAACTTTTTTTTTGCATGAGATATCTTAACTTAACTCACACATTGTGTGTTTGATACAGCTTTATGCATCCTTATCAAATTTGGTTCTAATGGGACTATTATATCATATAGCTACCATAGGAACGATCGGTTCGGAGTCAACATTTAGTATGTATTTTGTTTCTTAAGATATATTAACCAAACTCACAGATTGTCTATTTGGAATAGTTTCAAACAGTCTGACCAAAATTGGTTCAAATCGGACTAATATATCACATAGCTGCAAATGGAACGATCGGTTCGAAGTCAACATCTAACAAATTTTGTAAAAAATGGACGGCATATTCAGAGCTCTGCAAGGGTATCCAAACTTTGGCGCGCCAAAGTTAGCTTGAGCTATATATATCTCTTATATATCTATATGATAACTTTGATACGTATATTTATACTTATTCATATCTTAATCTGGCTCTGGCTTGACATTGACACTCTGGAAATAGTTTAATGACTTTACTGCAATATGTTTGAATTATCCAGCACGTGAACCGGAATTTATTGTGTGTTTTTCTTTCGTTTTGCTTTATTTAAACGGAATCGGAAATATTATTGAAGTATGTTTCACATAGCCAAGTACATACTCGTAGTTGATATGATGTGTTTGTAATATCTTTTATATTTAAAATGCCTATCACGTAACAACTGGCATCTATTTGTCATCATATAACACAATAATTATTAAAAAGTCCATTACACCCGTTTAAATATTTATTCAACAAGCTCTACAGTCATAACAATCGAATGGCCTTACTTTTTTGGAAGGTGTATTATACAGAACAACAAGTCGTACAAGTTATTGTGTATTTATCATTTGTTTTAGATACGGTTCAAGCCCTTCCTTATTCACTTCACTCTCTTGTAAATAGCACCGAGGAATTCCCAACTAACATTCACATTGCTATTAACTTTAAGACAAAGATATCGATAGATACATATATAATATATATGCTGATAATGAAAATTAAGTTGATAATAATAATGAAAATGATTCTTAAGAACATATTGAAGATTTAATGATACCGCATACAATTAATGAAATATTATTATAATTGTATCCAGTAAATATCACTGAATTTCAAGTAATTAGCATGTATGGAACTCAATTATAATTGCCGAGTCCTCTAAGTTGCATGTAAAACTAACAATTAGTTGACAATTTGAAAATATTTAATGTCGAAAAATGCGGTAGCTTTACAGATCAGATCATAATGCAATGTGATCGTAATGATATCACGATTTTCTAACGACAACTTGAGCTGAGATTGTGACGTGCTTCATTTTCTGGCCCGAGATGAATGCATTAAACTTTAATGAATCGGTCTTACTGTCGTCACACATGGTATAGAATAACGAGATTGGGGAGATACAATGATCAAGTCTCTCCCACAGGTGCAATTAAATTGCACAACTGTTCCGTTATTTTTTTTCTTTGCCTTCAATTTGCGAGTCAACAAAGTGGCTTTTGTTTCGAGAATCTAGATGTCACAACAATAGATAGTACAAGTGCTACCACACACCGATACTTGTGCTCGCGTATGCTTGGTTATATCATCGTATTGCTTGAGTCTAGAATACGTACTTAGAATTCAGTGTGAATGCGAGTAGATACATACATATAAGTACACTTAAGTGAACATTAACTAACTAAACGCGATAAATCACTAAAAGTGCCCCATGCGACAAGTGACTCGCGACATGCGACAATTCATAATAAATTTCCCGGTCAATGATCAGGTCCAGGTCCTCAGGTCTTAATATGTATGAATGTCGTCATCTGGCGCTGTGATCATTGACACACGCTCATCTTTGCCAATCTTCTTGCAAATCTTTATCAGCCCAGATATTTTTATATTACCCCAAAAAAAAAACATCCCTATTCAGCGCAAATCAGTAGAGCGTATACATACACTTTACATACATACATATGTATGTACATCCATTTAAGAACAGTACGACGCAGTTTCGTTTCATTATTACTTTTATATATACGGTGTATTTATATAGATAGGGTATATCAATTCTATATAACATACATCTATTTGAAACCAGTACGTCGCAGTTTCGTTGCATTATTCCTTTAATATTTAGGGTATTTCTATATATAGGGTATATCAAAGTAATTTGTGCGGAATTTTCCAAGCAGGTCTGTAAATAAGTAAATGCAAATGAACAAATTTAATACAGTGCGGACTTTTCCCATTTTTCTGGGCAGAGTTTAGCCCATTCAAATCAAAAGTTTCTTGTATTTACACACAACTTGTAATGGGTCTATAAGGGGCTTTCCATGTTTTCTAAATCGGATTGGCAGTAAGTGTAAATAGATCACTTACTCCCTATGTTCGTATTTTGCATGTCAAGTTGTATGATTAGATCTCCATATCGTCGGGTTTCATTTGATCCAGAATAACGTGATATCATACCAACATGTTCCACATACCTGTATGTTTTCGAAACTCTGACTTTGGTTTGCATATTGTACTGTAAAACCACAGAACCCACTTGCGGTTAAAAGTCGCTTAGACAAATGTAAATTATGCGGGGGTCGTAAAAATATAATCATTCCTACTTACATATATAAGTACATATGTACATACATTTAAATGTATTAGTTACACAAATTAAGATTTTAACTGTTTTAAAAATGATTAAATGAGAAGGAACTTGGTAAGAAAAGTACCGTAATATGATTAAGTGGTCAATACTAAATCATTTATAAATTAACTGCAATACTTGGGTGCATCTGGATGCCTTCTGTTTACATATTATAGTATGTATATAGGGGTATAATGGTTTTATCAGTTGATGAAACGCCCATAATATGTACTACTCGCATGCCTGTATGCAAATGTGATTGCTTGCTCTGTTTTTTCCCTTTTCAGCTCGTATTTAAATATGCATTTAGATTAAAGCATTGCACACAATAACCCAATTAATTTAAGTAGCTGTAGTTATTCATTCAAGGAACAAGCACTATTTGACTGATAAATGAATTGCTGTTATTGTATAAGAGAATAACAGAATATATAAAATCACATTTGAAACCAGAACAAAACGACAAAAATACTTATACTAGCTTCAACAAGAATATCAGCTAACGGGTAAATTAAAATACCGTACATTTGAGTACTTAGGCTTCGGCTTCAGCTTCGGCTCCGACACAATTGCAGCTCGGTTGATTTAAAAATAGAACGAACACACGATCCACGCCCACTTTACTTATTTCAAGATCGTGCTTAAGCTCATGCTCGTGCTTTGCTCGTGCTGTGTGTTGTTGGTGTTACTGTTGATGTTGTCTCGCAGTCGTGTGTCGATCACTTGCTCTTGTTCGGCAATGATAATAATGGCGCTGCCTCTGCTGCTGTCGATGCCTCAGTCGCTGCCGCAGTCGCGCAGTCATTTGTTGTTGTAGTCTGACGTTAGGCCATTTATTTTATAAGTGAGATCGATCGGAACAGTTAGAAGTATTCTTGCACTGACAGGGCGCAGGTTGTGTCTGTGGGGTTGGCGCAAGAGCGAAGTGCGAAGTTCAGTTGTAAAGGACATACACACATATTATCCTGTAAATAAATACATTTACATTACGTATACAATTACTTAATTAGAGAAACGAAATATACGACAAAGTGCCTAACTGTCGCAAAGTTTCAATTTGCTATTTTGTGCTAAAACTTCAAAATAAATAAATAACTTTTAAAGTAGCCAAAGCCCAGCAGCTCAGTGTGATAATTTCGGTACTTAATTACAAACATGCACACTTACTTGTGTATGT